>OX463246.1:5917306-6517306 GCA_949820135.1 Sylvilagus floridanus
GTCTCATAGAAAATGATTTTCTCTTTGCCAAGGAAGGCACAGGCGTTACCACCATGTTTGGATGTACCTTGAGGCCATGGGAGTTTACCTCCTACTTGCAGCTCTGTGTGTTTCGTAGGCTCAAGTAATACCCCGAAGACGGTGCTGGCTTGTGTGAAAAGTCAGGGAGCGAGCAAGCATGTAGCCTAGCAGTTAAGATGCCCAGGTTACGCACCTTGAGTGCTCAAGTCGGAGTCCCAGCTCTGGCTCCCGACTCCAGCTTCCTGCTGCTGCCGACTCTGAGAGGTAACAGTCATGGTCCAAGCAGTGGGATTCCTGACACCCATGTAGGATTCCTGTATTAGTCCCACTTCAGCCTAATTTGAAAGCCAAAGAGGCAGCCATCACTTCCATCTGTTCTCCCGATAATGGGCTTTCAAATAGTAAAATAAACAAAATAATGTAAAAAACAATCAAGTGCCTCTGCTTAGCACTTATCCTATAAAGGAGTGGTTTTGAGGTTCTCGGCTTTAAAAGAATTGGGTTGCATTGTAGAGTAGTTTGAGTCCTTGGAAAAAGTTGACTGACACACTCTGAACACTTGAAAGGACTCCAGAGAAAATGGCTATTGAATTTGTTGAGGTCACAATGAAAGGTCAGTTAATAAAAGGAGGGCTCGATTCCAGTATAGTTAGAGCAACACATTAAGCCAAGAAATCACGTTATTAGGTAATTGCTGGTTGTTCAGGAGGGGCTCTTAGGTTAAAAAAGAGCAGTGTGTTTTTCTGAACTTGCGTTGACTAGAATAGTGTTGCTTTCACGCAAGTGCTCAGCCCGAAAGGGCCCGGGCAGAAATGTTGCAGACAAGTGCTGAATTTCTTTGGTCCCCTCTTTGTCTCCTTTTCACTTCATACAAATGCAGAAAAGTGCTCTGGTGCTGTATGGGAGGGGTCTTTGAAAGATTGAGGGAGATGTATCTCATAAAATACTGCATGGACTTCGAAAATTTTTTGCATCAAAATTAACTTAGCTCTTGATTCCATTTTCTGCACAAACTGTTAAAATTCCCGTTGTATCAGAGCCACCAGATCCCATGAGTTGGTTCAATAGTCTGTGAGCTACTTCCCTTCACAGATTTGCAGGGTTTAGTGGAAGTGTATGGTGCCTGGCCAGAGCGTGAGCTACTGGTAGAGACAGCCACCAGGAGTGTGCAAAAAGACCTCTCTTGGATGCTCACGTAGGTTCATCACCCTCCTTTTTTTTTTTTTTTAAAGCTTGAGTTTTTAATTTATTTGAAAGGCAAGTGAGAGAGAGAGAAAGAGAGAGATCCTATCTTAATATCTACAGGTTCTATCCCCAAATGGCCGCAATGGCTGGGGCTAGGCCAGGTGAAAGCCAGGAGCTAAGAAATCCTTCTGGGTCTCCCACATGGGTGCTAGGGGCCAAAGCACTTGGGCCACCTGCTGCTGCTTTCCCGTGTACACTGTAGCAGGCAGCCAGATCAGAAGTGGGCCAGCTGGGACTCGAACTGGTGCTCTGTGGGACGCAGGCACTGCAGGCAGCGTAACAAACCACAACACTGGATCCCCACCTCCTTTCTAACCATGGCCGATGTGTAGTGGTGCGGCCTCCAGTCTAGGTAGAAGTGAACATGCGGGGTGTGGTGGGCGGCTTTCCACCTGTGTGACTCCCTCAGTGTCATCTGGGGAAACGCCTTGTGCTAGTTGCCGTTCAGCTGGATCCAGGCTGAATTTTCTCTGAACAGGTAGGCCAGCATGTGCAGGGGTATCCGGCAGATGCTACCCTCCCCTCCCCTCAACTCCTCACCCATTCAGTTGGTGCTTTCCAGTTAGAAGATCGATAACCCCCGTGCAGAGCTTTGCCTGAGTTGGTGCTCGCACGCATCCCAAGCAGGTGTCTTGGCCGGTGTGCCTGTGGCCCCATGGCACTGGGGTCAGCTGGCCAGGACTGAGCGCAGGTGGTGTTTCCTGTTCTGTGCACAGACTGGCAGAGCCCCTGCACGGCTCTAACAATTACCTAGAGCGCTGCTCGGTGTAATGATGTGTTGGGCAATGGAAAACGCCGAGGGGGTCGTTGAGCAATTAGATCCTGATCAGCGTCCCGCGGCCTCTTGATGGTGATATATAGAAGGAAATAAGAACAACCGCTTGTCAGAGCAGCTGCAGGTCCACACCGAGTACAAGTCCTCGCCGACTGTGCACAAGAAGAGAAACGATCTGAGCAGAGACCCCTGGGAGGTGGCTCAGAGACAGCCAGGGAAACAGACCTTGTAGCCCTCTGCCCAGCAAGGACAGATCGGAGCTTGTAAACACACAAACACGGATGCACGTTTCCACGATTCTCATCACTGCTCACAACGGTCTGTCATGATTGCCTCGGCGCAGAAGGGGATCTGAGTGTGCATGGGACACTTGGTGCTTACTGATCACAGCTTGCTTGAGGAGTTAGGACCAAGTCCAGGTCTGAAAACTGGGTAACTCTCGAGGTGACAAAGCCAGAATGTTGCCTGCTTCTAAGTCAGTCTCCCAGCTTGCACCTCAGCTTCTCTTAGAAAAGAGATTAAAGAAACCCTACGCTGAAATAGGTATATGGATCTGTTGTATGGCGATGAGCTGATGATCCGTTTGAATTAAATGTTTCCTAAAAGCAAACGCCATAAATATTGGTTAAATAATCGTATTACTTTTTAATCGCTGTTAGGAGAGAGATGTGTGATCAGGCGCTTGCCTGGAATCTCGAACTCAATTCCTCTCCCATTTAGTTTAAATCCATTTTTAAAACAATAAACCCCGCCAAGTAGTTTGATTTTCCTTACAATTTATTTTAAGATGTGTTTCCATTGTTTGCCATGAACACGTATAGTGTTAAAGAATTTTCATTCCCTCCCCCACCTCGAAATTTAAATAAAAGCTACAGAGCTTTCCTTCTTTGTTTGCTGTTGAATTTTGCGCTGCAATCCCACAGACCACATTATTTACCAAATCAGGGCTTCAGAATAATCCTTTGTTTACCAAGGCATGTAAATACGGTTTCCAGCTGATAGGTGCTATTTAGTGATGAGAAGCACCGCGCACACAGCACAGCACAGTGTGGGGGGGACTCGATATCACGTGCAGAGAAGTTTCTCTCTAGATTGTTAGCAGAATTAGTGGGCTGGAAAAGGACTCCGTGTTCAATAGCATACATTGTGTGTAAACAGCCCAGAGGCCGTCTGTGTTGCCAAAGTCTGGTCGGAGATCACTCACGTTGTTAAAGTAAGAACTTGTAGTTTTAAGCACAGGGGCCTTACTTGCGTAGATTAACCTCAGGCTACCTGCTAGGATGCCGTGTTGGTCCACTTCTGGTCATCTTCACGTTGCAGCGTGCTGATGACCTGACCGTGGCAATGATCAGTCAGCACCCAGGGCGAGGGGGAGGGGTGGTCCTCGCCCGGTGTCAGGAACTGTTCAAGGGCTCAAGATGCAGCTCCGGTTTCCCCAGAGTTGTTCTCAGTCTCAGTTGCACAGGAGGGAAAGAAATCTTTGCTCTCTCCCTGAGCCTTGTTCTGTCTCTGTGAAAACACTCCTAATGCTTTGACTGTTGTCACCATTCCTGTTGCCTGCTCAGGTCAGCGACATCACACAGCTCTGCTGGCGCTCTCACCCTGCCCCCGACCCCCCACTCCCTCCACTGCACGGCATCAGTGCTGTCACTTCTAACAACACAAGGGAACTTTCTCCATGGGAGCAGCCCCTGCTGAGCTCAATTTGATTGCCTCCAGGGATTAATGTCTCTTTAGTGTGGTCATAGTCTTTTTTTGTTGTTGTTAAAATTTGATTGACTGGAAGGAGTGATAGCAAGAGTGCTTTTTACCCACTGGTTCACTCTCTGAATGCCCACGACAGCCCAAGTACTTGGGCTCTGATCTGCTGCCTTCCCAGGCATAGTAGCAGGAAGGTGGATCAGAAGCCCAGGGTGGCCAGGACTCACTATAGGCACACGGGTATGGGAAACAGTGGCTTAACTTGCTAGACCACAGTATCTGCCCCTGTCTTATTTTTAAGTGTTTCTTTTCTTTTATTTGAGAGGCAGAGAGAGAAGTCTTCTCATCTGTTCATTCTCCAAATGCCCACAATAGTCCCCCGCTGGGACCATAGCTGGGAGCTGGAAACTTAGCCCAGGTCTCCCAAGTGGACGGTGGGAACCCAGCCACTGGAGCCACCGCTGCCACCTCCCAGGGTGTGAATTGGTGGGGAGTTGGGGTGGAGATTAGAGGCACCACTTGAGCCAGGGCACGCCAACATGAGATGTAGGCGTCCTGAGTAGTCCTAACTGCTGTGCCAAACACCTTCCGCATAGTCTGAGTTGGAAGATAGAATATGGAAATAGAGCTATCGACATGAAACCTGAGTTGGGCATAATGGCTGCAGTCTTTTGGGAAAATCTGTGGCAAACATTGTCCTTGGGCACACTGAGGCTCTAAGTTGGAGGTCTCCATTTAGACTCCCATCAGTACTAAGCTCAGTGCTGTAGCTGGTAGGTGTTAATAAGCCACTGCTCCTCTTACGTTTAGAAAACTTTCAGTCCCACAAATTATAAACCCCAGCAATGTAATAAAAAACCTACATGGCATTCCAAAAGCCACTGACTCCGACAGCAAAGAAATGAACTTAAGAACAATAAAAGTCTGCATTAGCAGTCTTGCTGTTTGTGTTTCTTTCTCTAGTGATATTTCAGTTGCTTCAGGAATAAGCCCCAGGGCCACCAATAGCTAACAATGCACAGCAGGATTCTGCTTGGTGTCTGGTCCCCTGGGGAAAAGCTTTGAAGAAAACCTTAGCGAATGCTCCCAGATAACCCCCCCATGGCCTCATGCACCCCTCTGTCAAGTGAGGTTCCCCCTGGTTCCTAATGGCCTTTGACCACTTCTCTGGTCACATCCCTGAGGCCGCTGGACAACACCAGGAGCGACACACAGGACAGAAGTCCATAGTTATCAGACCTCCACTCAGAGCCTACCGTTGTGTGCCCCAGGCGTTGGCCCCGGGCCCCTGTCTGTGACTGGGCAGGCCAAGCAGGGTGTTTGAGATGACCTTCTGTCGGGAGCAGTTCAGGCTGTTAACAATAGACGCCTTGGACTGCATGGCTGAGACAGCAGGCACTTCTTCTCCCCATTGTGGAGGCTGAGAGTCAGGGAGCACAGTGAGGCTTTTGGGGTGGCAGATGGCCACTCTCAGTGCATCCTCATGTCCAGGACAGAGGACTCTGCTCCCTTCATCCCCCTGTAAGGGCAGCAGTCCCACCACAGAGGCCAGTCACTACCCAAAGAGCCTACCTTCTCACAGCTGCACACTGGGCCTAGGGCCACACCATCTGAGTTCTTGGGTGGTGGTGGGGAGCACACATTGAGTCCATAGCGCGTTCCTTTGGAAAGTATCAGAGTTGTCAACTTAATCACTGTATGAATTTGGGCAAATAAAGACAACTTTTCTGTGCCTTAGTTTTCTTATTCTGCAGTGGGGCTACAACAGCACCTGTGCTGGAGGTGCTTTGTGAGCTCCAAGGGTGATAATGTTTAAAAATTCCTTGGCACAGTGGCTGGCACAGTTTCGGTGTCTCGGTAGTGTTGACCAGTCCACATGCGCCCCGCAAGGTATCACAGGTCAGAGATGGCGTCTACTTTGCTTTGCTTCTATGCATCCAGGACAGCCGAATAGCTCAGGTCATGGCAAAATACTGCTTTTGGTGGAAAACTCTAAAATCAGCGTTCCCAGTCTGGGCGGGACCGAGAAAGCGTTCTGTGTTTTGTTGTCCTGGGTAAGTATGCAAGCACAGTTCCAGGCTGTTTGCGCTCCCTCACAGGCTCTGGTCCAGGCAGCTATGCAGGACAAACAGCGCATGAGGCCCTGGGCAGTCAGGAGTGACAGTGGTGAAGGTCTTCAGGTTGTAGCCCAGCCTCTGCCCGCATTTCCCTTGCTCACTTCGGGAGAGGGAGGAGAGGGCATGGGAGGGCATGAGAGGAAGGCTTAGAGTTCAGAGGAAAGAACAGGTGCTCAACTTTCCCCATCAGAACACTTTGCTCCAGCAAAAGGCTTGATAACATAGTCATTCAGAAAGGATTTAGTTAAGACTGGCGTTGTGGTGTAGCAGGTACAGCTGCTGCCCGTGGCGCTGGCATCCCATATGGGCACTGGTTCAAGACCTGGCTGCTCCACTTCCAATCCAGCTCTCTGCTATGGCCTGGGAAGGTGGTAGAGGATAGACCAAGTGCACCTGCGTGGGAGACCTGGAAGAAGCTCCTGGCTCCTGGCTTTGGATTGGCCCAGCTGAGGTGGCCATTAGAGGAGTGAACCAGCAGACAGAAGACCTCTCTCTGTAACTTTGCCTTTCAAATAAATCTTAAATAAAAGGATGATTTAGTTAGAATCATTGGTACCTGGAAGATGAAAGCAGTGCTGGTGATTTTCAGCATCTTCGATTTCTCTCTATCTTCCAATCCTTTAATGCATGTGCCTCCAATTTTTTTTTAAGCTAGAAAGAAGAGCCACCTCTTTAAAAGAATTTCCTATAAAAACCCTTTCAAGAACAACGAATCCTGGGTAAATGTTCTTCGAAACCTCCAACTTGCAGAGGTGGTAAACAGTGCTATTGCTAACAGGGGTCAGTAGTCCACAGATCCCTGAACCGTGTTCATTATCCTTGTCTGGAATACAAAGCTATGGGATGAGGGAGCTGCTTTTTCCATTAGAAATGGCTTGCGTCCCTCAAGTAGATGCTGCTTGGGGCCGTGTGACGTAGGACTGAAACCGCTGTCTGATAAGGTTTGAAGTAGCAGGTGAAAGTGCCCTGGGTGTGGGCAGATCCCAAGTCCCTGCCGTTCTGACACGTGGACTGTTGATGAGGCCGAGGGTGGGAAGAAGAATGCATTGCTGTCAAAAGTAAGGCTCCCTGGCTGAGGAAATGCTCCAGGTCAAAGGAGACTAAAGAGACTGAAAAACTAAAGCAACGCCTTAAAAATACTAGGCTGAGTCCCACAGCAAAGAAAAACTAACTCTCTAAAGGATGTTACTGGGTCAACTGAGAAAATTAGGTTAAACTCGGTAGATTAGATAAAAGGCATGCATCAATGATAGTAATTAAAGAACCGTTTATAACTACATTGTAATTATATAAGAATATACCTTTGTCCTTTGGAAATATACACAGAATTGTTGAGGAATAAAGAAGCATGGTGGGCCGGCGCCGCGGCTCACTGGGCTAATCATCTGCCTGCGACGCCAGCACCCCAGGTTCTAGTCCCGGTCAGAGCGCCGGACTCTATCCCAGTTGCTCCTCTTCCAGTCCAGCTCTCTGCTGTGGCCCGGGAGTGCAGTGGAGGATGGCCCAAGTGCTTGGGCCCTGCACCCACATGGGAGACCAGGAGGAAGCACCTGGCTCCTGGCTTCGGATCGGCGCAGCGCATAGGCCGTAGCGGCCATTTCAGGGGTGAACCAACAGAAGGAAGACCTTTCTCTCTGTCTCTCACTGTCTATAACTCTCCCTCTGTCTCTTAAAAAAAAAAAAAAACACGGTGTATGCAGTTGACTTTTAAATGATGTCAAACAGTACTGCATATCTATATATGTGTGCATATATGCAGATACAGACAAATATACACCTACATGTACATAGAAACACATGTAAATACATACAAAGAAGGAGAGATCCAGTGAGTCAAGTGGTACCATGTGTTCTCAGTTAGTGAATCAGGCTAAGGGTATTGCGATGATTTGACGGTGTTCCCCTAAGTTTTTGAAACTTAATCTTCAATGCAAAGATGTCGAGAAGTGGGACAGCTAAGAGGCATGAGGTCGTGAGCCCTCCGCCCTCTTCAGTGGTGCTGTTATGGCAGGAGCAGTCAGTGATCATGGGAGTCAGTTCCTCTTTTGTATTTTCATTTTTTTAGGTGTGTCTATTTGGAAGGCAGAGAGAGAGAGGCAGTCTTCCTTCTACTTGGTCCACTCCCCAAATGCCTTCAAGAGCCAGGGCTGGGCCAGAGTGAAGCCAAGAGCCTAGAACTCCATCTGGATCTCCCATGTGGGTGGCAGGAGCCCAAGTGCTTGCACGACCTTCACTGCCTTCCAGGCACAGTAGCAGGAAGCTGGAGGGGAGGTGGAGCAGCTGAGACTTGAACCTGCACTCCAGTGTGGGATGCTGGCTCAAAAGCAGCAGTTTAACCTGCTGCTGGCCGGGGAGAGGATTCCTGATGAGGACTGCATTCGGCTCCTGTGTTCTGCTTTCCTGTCCTTGAGCCTTCCTTCCTCCTTCCTCACGGGGCGATGTAGCCAAAGGCCCTCACTGTCTGTGGCCCCTCGATCTTGGACTTCCCAGCCTACAGGGCCGTGTGGTCTTTACACTTTTTACTTGTTGAATATTATGGTTAGTGGTACGTGAAGAAATGGTGTTGTTTGCAACAGTTAAAGAACAGGAAGGAGGGAGATGGAGGGAGGGAGGGAGGGAGGAAAGTTATTTTCTTAGAAAATTACCTACGAAATACATGAAGTCTGTTCTCTTTATATTAATAATTTTTTGAAGAGAAAAGTATTTGGCATAATCCTTAATGACAGCGTGTGATGGCAGTTTTAGACAGCATCCATCATAAAATATTTCCCGCCTCCAAAATCTTTTATTGCCCTAATTTTCAAAAAATTGCTGTGGTTTCTTGACTTTTGATGTGTGTATAAGTTTAGCACACATGAGAGATTTATTCTTAAATATACAACAAAATAAATAGAAACAAAGAAAAAAACATGTGCCAAGTGTATTTCTGTTCGTGCTCAATTACTCAAGTCTCAGAGCAGCATAAAATGGACTAAGACTGTACACAGATGTCCTGGGTGCAATTCGTATACTTCAGACTTTCCTGTTTTTATTTTTTAATTCAACAACACCAAAAGAAAAAAAAACCTTTTAAAATAGTGGTATTTTTTTATTTGGATCACTTTAAAAGTAGGGCAGTGTACTTCACGCTGAGGAAGTTACTTAAGAAAATGCTATAGGTGGGAGACAAACTTCAGTGACCAATGACCCTTTGAGTATCAGAGGCGCGTGGTGGTGTCTACGCTTTGGTGACAGGCTGCCTTGAGCAAGCTGACGGTTGAGGAGGAGAGGCTCTGGGCCTCTGGTGGGGGGACTGTCACTGGCCAGCCCAGAAGGGAGGCTGGGTAGGCACAAAGGCAGAGGATGGAGAGGGAGAGAGGAACAGAGGAAGAATGCGGAGAGAAAGAGCGAAGAGCTGAAACCAGCAGGTGCCGCTGACCGAGTGCCTGCGCTTTGTGGCTTCATCTACGTGAAACCCCTCTCCTTACCCTGTGACACTAAAGCTTGGTGTTACTGTAACCATTTTGCAAACACAGAACCTGTAGCTCAGAAGCATCCGTTCTGGGTCAGGGTCACCAGTGGCAGAGCTAATATTTACCTGAGTCTGGCTACCCTCAAGAAGATGATTGACTGGGACGTCATACCATCTTCCAGCATCTCCCGTATGGGAATGTAAGCAGGGTGCCTGGATGGCTCTCTCGAAGCCTGTTGGCAGCTGCTGGGCTGAGGCGTAGCTGTCGAGACATTGAGAACATCCACCTCCACGCTGGCTGTCTCAGGGTTAGATTGCCTAGCACCCAATGCCAAGAGAAGCAATTTCACGTCTCCTATGGCCCCATGGAATCCCAACTTCCTTTCCTTCCATGCTATGTAGACGTGCAGTGTGGGGTGTAAAAAGTGATTTGGGGGCCAAGTGCTACAGGAGGGATGGAAAACCCTTGCCTCATGCAGAAGCAGCTGTACGCCTTGCTATTATTCTTTCTCCTCTGACTGTTAAAGAAACCAAGTGAAAATGGACTGTCTGGGATAGCAGGCAATTTGTCTCGAGGCTGCACACATCACAGAGGTGTTCAGTTGCCCACTGGATTTTTGGTGGGTGGGAACAGACCTCTGCTTAGAGACGGGGGTAGTCCTCCGTAGGAGAGCTTCAGCTTCCAGAATCTGCTTTTTCCTTACTCCCCAAACTGGAGATCAAGTTGTGATGCTACTCTGCTCTTACCATGGTGAGGACTTCTGAGTGCATTTATCTTTTTTTTCGAGGACCCAAGATGTTTGAATCTAAGTGGATAACTAATTTGATGGGACTGTTCATCTTGCTGTTTTTCAAAGCTAAAATCAAAGATTATCTTGCTGGGTGGGAAAAAGAATTGGCCAAATGAGCTGCTACGTGGCATTTTTAGATCCTTGCAAATAGGTCATCAACCTCACATAGCTAGATGAAGTTTTCCCCAGAGAGCTACTAGGAATCTCTGGTGTTGACCCCAAACTCCAATGAGTTTGTCTTTGCTTTTCTGTCTGCTGGTTGATTGGTTGAGTTTTCAAATTTTATTATTTCTGTTGTTGATAGTGCAAAGGTGAAGCAGTACTGTCATCAGTTAGACAATTTGAAAATGTGTCCTGGGTTAGATAGGGTGACTCCGCGATGTTGTCCTTGCACTTGAGATTCTCACAGACTGAAGGGAGACGGTGGGAAATAGAAACACCATCTGTAATGTAAGCGGTTACGGCCCCTATTCAGGATCATCTACTCTTTCCTGCCTGCCTTCCCTCCTTCCTTCCTGCCTTCCCTCCTTCCCTCCTTCCCTCCTTCCCTCCTTCCCTCCTTCCTTCCTTCCTTCCCTCCTTCCCTCCTTCCCTCCTTCCCTCCTTCCCTCCTTCCCTCCTTCCCTCCTCCCCTCCTTCCCTCCTCCCCTCCTTCCCTCCTCCCCTCCCTCCCTCCCTTCCTTCCTTCCTTGGAAATTGTTTACATCACAAAGAACACCCAGAGGCACACTCTCTGCTCCTGTGCTTCTTATGAGAAAGGAAATTGGGAGGGGCTTGGTGGGAGCACAGAGAAGTGACTTGCTGTGTGGGATGGCCTTCCAGGCTCCTGGGACGCATGCGCTAAGGAGAACTTCTGGGTGAGCAGAGCTGGTCCATGGTGACTGCGGGTGCAGTGTTAGAATGCTCACTTGAAGCCAGTTCAGTAGGCTAAGAAGGACATGCAAGGGACACCTTTGGAGACTTGATGTTGGCTTGTATCCCTCGGATCTTGAGTGCGGAGAATGGTTGATGAAAGGGAAAGCATTGTTCCTGGGGCTAATGTCCTTCTCAGAGCTGGAATAACTAATACTGAGAAGAGTAACATGCATCCCATTTTTGCCCTGAAAAGCCTAACTGGTTCAGCAAAGCTGAAATGATTGGCTCTGTGCTTGTCTCATGTGGAGATGCCTCAGTTGGAGCATTGACTACAGTCGCTGCACACAGGTCTGCAGTTGATGCAGACACAGAAATGTGGCTTTTGATGGGTGGTTCATCAGCCAATAAAAGGTTGAATTCGGCTTCCTGAAAGGTGGTTGTATGTGGAGATGAGTGGAGGAAATTAGGTCATATTTTTGGCTGTTTTGAGTTCACATGATAGAATCATGACCTGAATTCAAGGCTGTGTAGGCCAGTGCTTCCTGAGAAAAGCCTCAGATGCTATGTGGCTGTATGTGAACACACAAAGTGTCATGTGACTATATGTCAGCAAGCCAGATGTCACATGGCTGTGTGAGCACACCAGGTGTCATGTGGCTGTATATGAGCATGCCAGGTGTCACATGGCTATATGTGGGCACACGAGGTATCACGTGGCTGTATGAGCACACCTGACAAGGGTTTTAAACTCTAGCTCAAGTCAGAATCCAAAGTCATTTTTAAAAAACTTTTATTTAGTAAATATAATTTTCCAAAGTACAGTTTATGGATTACAATGGCTTCCCCCCCATAACTTCCCTCGCGTCTCCCACTTCCTCTCCCATTCTATTCACATCAAGATTCATTTTCAATTATCTTTATATACAGAAGAGCAATTTAGTATATATTAAGTAAAGATTTCATCAGTTTGCACCCACACAGAACATAAAGTGTAAAATACTGTTTGAGTACTAGTTATAGCATTAATTCACATTGGACAACACACTAAGACAGAGATCCCACATGAGGAGTAAGTACACAGTGACTCCTGTTGTTGACTTAACAGTTTGACACTCTTGTTTATGGCGTCAGAAATCTCCCTAGGCTCTAGTCATGAGTTTTCAAGGCTATGGAAGCCTCTTGAGTTCACTGACTTTGATCTTATTTAGACAAGATCATAGTCAAAGTGGAAGTTCTCTCCTCCCTTCAGAGAAAGGTACCTCCTTCTTTGATGGCCCTGTTCTTTCCACTGGGATCCCACTCACAGAGATCTTTCATTTAGGTCTTCTGTTATTTCCAGAGTGCCTTGGCTTTCCATGCCTAAAATATTCTCATGGGCTCTTGAGCCAGATCGGAATGCCTTAAGGGCTGATTCTGAGGCCAGAGTGCTATTTAGGCATCTGCCATTCTATGAGTCTGCTGTGTATCTTGCTTCCCATGTTGGATCATTCTCTCTTTTTTATTCTATCAGTTAGTATTCGCAGACACTAGTCTTGTTTGTGTGATCCCTTTGACTCTTAGAATTATCAGTGTGATCAACTCTGAACTGAAATTGATCACTTGGACTAGTGAGATGGCATTGGTAATTAAGCCAGTCCCAAAGGGACAAATATCATATGTTCTCCCTGATTGGTGACAACTGATCAACCACAAAAAAAGGAAACCTGTTGAAGTGAAAGGGACACTATGAGAAACAGTGACTTGATCAGCCCTTGTCCTGACTGTTGATGTACAATTTAATACTTTATCCTTTTTAGTATTTTTTTTTTGTTCTAGTTAATACTCTGTATTACTCTGTAATAATTACTCTGTAATAATTACTCTGTAATTAACACACATTTATTCTTAGGTGTTGAAATTTAACTGAAAAGTGATCCCTGTTGAATATAAGAGTGGGAATAAGAGAGGGAGGAGATGTACAATTTGGGACATGCTCAATAGGACTTGCCCCAAATGATGGAGTTAGAAACGTGCCAGGGGATCCCAATATAATCCCATCAATATTGCATGTACCAAAGCCATTTTTAACATTTCATTTTTCTCGAAGTATCATTATGTTTAGGAGGTGAACTTACCAAGGCCCGGAGAATGTAGATCAACTTCAACTTCGACTTCTTCTTGGGATTGGTGAGGTAGGGAGGAGGGTCTTAGAATTGTCTTAAATGAAAGGCGAAATTGTCCACAAGTGCGAGTGGAAGTAGTCATTAATGCAGGCACCGTCACCACAGAAATATCCGCTAGTTACTTACCTGTGCTTCATCGCTGGGCACTATAATAAACCAAAACCAAATGACAAGGAGATCATGTTAATTTCCCACATAGTTCATTTCCTGTGAAATCCCTGGCCTTCTCTGTTCTCTCATACTCAACACTCGATGTGGGAGAGACCACAGAAAGCAAACCAAGAAAAATGTGCCTTGTGTGGGACGCAAGGTATGACTGCCGAAGCTTGCAGGTGTGAACTAGGTTGGGTCATCACCCAGAGCCCCTGGGGCTCCGAGACAGAGCACAGAGGCCACAGTGAGCATTCCTCCTCTTCTTTGACCTGATGTGCTCTCTGCTGGAAACCGTGACATTGGCCACTGGGGGTTTAGCAATGAAAAATGGACCCAGGCCACTGGGATTTTTTTTTGAAGGGCACCCTTTTATGTGCAGTCATTTCATTTACAGAAGCTTTGCAAAGACAGTCACAGAATCTCTGTGTACGCTTCACCCAGCTTCCCTGCTCCGAGCCATTCTGTGTATTCCTCACTCCTCACTGTTGGAACTGCTGACTAGTGATCGTGAACATGACCTCGTGGGATTATTTTTTTAATTTATTCATGTGATTATTTTTTACCCGTATGTCTTCTCTGGTGAGACTTCTGTTCAGAAATATCCCATTTTAAAAAAATCACATTGTTTTCTTACTGTGTTTCTAGAATTCCCTGTAGGACAGTAGCACTTGAGAACGTTCCTGGAGGAAGTTCTTGGTGTGATTTCTGTCACTCTGGGTTCTGGAGTTCTGTAGGGGGCTGTTGAGGTGATGGGCACTGCTCTGAGAAACGTTGATCTAACAGTGTCCACTCAGGATTTCAGAGCTCACAGACCTTGTGGAAACCTCACACGAGCTGGTGGACGTAGTGGAGAGGGAGGGGCGGCTGAGTGACCATGGCAGGTTCCTGTCGGTCAACCTGGGGGTGTGCGGTGTCCTGTGGAGTGGATGACCGCACGCTGAGCACTCTAAGACTTTAGATCAAGGGAATACTCACTTTAGAATGAGCTTAACTTAGCTGTCATCCTCATGGCCGCTGACCATTTACATCTGTATGTATGCCCACGTTCAGCGCTGCTCTCCGTAACACAGATCAGCGTGTTTCTTGAACTTCTGAAGCTCAGCGGATCCAAGGTGAAGGTGAACTTGGAAGATACAGCAGGGCAGAGAGCTCCTTGTTGCTTTCAGTTGAGTTCCCAATCCTGGAAGTGTTTGAAAATCATGTGCCTCTTTTGTATGTACCGCAGAGGCGTCTCTTCTTTTTCCATATATTTTCAGCCACCAAAATGCAGTGGTTAAGTCATTAGGAGAAAGGATGTCCTAGAAATGCAAAGACGTGACCTCAGTCCGTAGCTCTTTGATTTTCTCGCTCACTGGAGGGGTTAGAAAGATGGAGCTGGCCGGCTAGCCCAGTTTTTACAAATAAAGTTTTATTGGAACACGGGCACATGCGCTGGTTCACCTAGTGTCTCCGGCTATTTTTGTCTTTCCAGGGTAGAGCTGTGCTGTTGGGGCCGAGGTGCTAAGACCCACGGCCACGTGTAGTGTCTGGCTCTTTAAGAAGGAGTTGACTGACCTCTGTTTTAGACAAAGGACAAAGAAAGATAAGAACAAATTTATCCATGACCACAGGCAGTTATGTGACTCATTTAGTTTCCACAGCAAGCTTGTTGCTATGTGAAAATTGCGTATTTATACTGAAATTCTTCAGACGGCCTCAAGTCGCCCCGAGAGGCACCAAGGCCGTTTGAATAGCCTCTTCAGGCTGTTGGGAAAACCACCTCGACTCTCCCTTCTGCTTCATCCCTCATTAGTGTGGGATAACAACCAAGAAAGAGTTGAGAGCCAAATCGAGTTGGTTTGGGGGACTGAAACTAAGCAGAGTTGGGAGCGAGAGTGGGACGTTTTATCTCCGCACGAGAGCTGGAAGGGAAGGAGAGAGTGCTGAGTAATCCAAGAATAAAGACTTCCTATTTGGGGTCTCTTTTATCATTGTTGGCAATGTTGCCGGTGATTTTAAATGAAAACCAACTTACTTTCTAAATTACAAAACCCTGATACAACATGATACTTTATTCTTGCAAAACAGATCTATGGAATTTCTCGAAATTTGGTTATAAAATGCGCTTGCTCTCTCTCTCTCTTTATCTCTTCTCTTCTCTCTCTCTCCCTCTCCTTCTCTCTCTGTGTAACTCTGACTTTCAAAGAAATAAATAAATCTTTTAAAAAAATGAGCATTCACACATGACAGGTTAGCACAAGATAGATTTGTGCCTTTTCCCTGAGACATTCTGAAACATTTGAGCTTTCTTCAAGACTGAGTTACTCCTGCAGTTTAGAACAAAGATGAAATTGAAACAATGAGTGCTTTCTAACGATAGTTTGACAGGTAACTCTCGCCCTTCCCAGCCAAGCGAGGGACCCCGGCTACTCCTGCTCTGTGGAAGTCCCTCTCTGTGCAGACTGCGATGTTGCAGCAGATGAGCTCCCTGGACATACTCACGTCTCTGTACCACACTGTTTTCCTGTTTACCAAGTGAACTCCTCTTTGTCCTCCGGCGCCCAGCCCTGCATCTCCTGTGCCTCCCCTGGTTTCTTCCTGAGATAGCCCCCGGATATGTGTGCTCATCCCTCCTGTCCCTGGGGGTGTCGGGTCTTCCGTCTCGCTCCTGCGAGGTGGCAAGCGCCGGAGTCCTGTGTTTACCCTCAGTGCGTCCCCAGCTGCTGTAGAGTGCGCATGTTCGGACATCTGTGCTTGCTTCCACGTCGCCGTGTTTCTGTGTACTAGCTCGAAAGCCATTTAGCTCAAGTGGTGCTAGCAAGACTGAGTCACAAAATGATAAATTAAAAAGTGTCAATATTTTTCTGTCCTTTCAAATTGTCTCTATTGATTTATTATGTCAAAGTAAATTTCCATGATAGTGCACAGGAAGGGAAGAAATGGCGAAATCTTGCATCAGGTATGTCTGCTCTGTGATCCACTGGAGATTTTAAAGTCTCCCTATGCTCTCAACATTTCTGGTACTTTCACAATTCTAGATATGTACATTTAAATATATATATACTCTAAATTATGGCTTATTTCCATATAAGAGACTACAGGCGTGGAGGAAGGAGCTGGATTCTGTTTGACTAAACCAAGCTGACAGCTCTGGTCCAACCCCAAAATCTTAAAGGCCACAGAGAGATACAAAACAGCCAGACTTGTAGCTCAGACCAAGAGTGCGTGTGCCAAGCCACACGTTAACAGCAAGCTCCACTGGGTTTATAAACTGCCCAGAGTTAGAACACTCTGGAATTCATTTTATTCTCGGTCTGTCCACCCTCCCATGTCTGGTTTCAGAATGACTGAAACCATGGAGCTTAGGAAGGACAGTGTGGCCTCGCAGAGCTTCCCTGAGGACTGACACCTCCTAAGCGACAAGGCTGTCCGTGTGTTGGGTACTTTCCTCCCAAAGGTGTAATGAATGCTGCAAGAAGAGCGAATAGAAACTAGCTATTAGTGTCCACTCTATATGTTAAATGGAGGTTCCCTTATTCTTTACTTATGCTTTAAAGTCAGAATTGCTAACTTTGAAGCCTTCCTGGAATGTGAAGACAGAAGACAGTTCACTCTGCTTCACATTTTAAGCTAAAGGAGAGATTCTCGTGTACAGAGAGTGGGCTGATTTGTCCAGTGACTGCCAGTTCTCGACAATGGTTAATAAGACCCTGTTGTGAAGTATCAATTAAAACAAGAATCAGAGCGCGTTAAAACAGTTCCTCATTTCACAGCTGAGTACGGGCAAACATGAACATGTACCAGAAGACACTTGCATGGCTCCAGAAATCACTGGGGAAGAGCGGACCGTCTTACAAATCACGTTGCCATTTTCTCGTGCTGAGTTCTGCATTGGAAAAGCAGCCCAGTGCGCTCAGGCTTGTGGGGGAACCTTGGTCGCTGTGCCGGTTTTTGTCAGCCTGTGAGCTGCCTCCTTCAGCCAGGCCAGGGCTATCTCTTCTTGTCTACCCAGCTCAGGGCCACAAGACCCTGGCCCTAGGCAGGCATACTCTCCCCTGGGCTCCCTGATGACTGGCCTTGGCCAATCGCAGCAACAGGAGACGGGAGGGTGGCAAGAGAGAGAACAGGGCATTCCTTCTCTCGCATGCTGCCTGCCTGGCTTGTGGTTTCTGGCCTTGGGTGCGCCATTTTGCTCCCCCAGAGGAGCCCTTGTCCCTGACCATTCCTTGCAAGAGGCTTTCTCAATGTTCATTGTTGTCTTGCCCTTCCAATCTCAGGCATGGTACTGGCTTCCTGTGGCAGTATTGTTGAGGGGTTCTAACATTGCCTTGGTCCCCGTAGCCCTGTGTACCTCTTGGTCAGATGTTTCTTTATTAATGCCTGTTTGATCATGGGAGTTGCACTTGATTTTCCAGTGGGAACTCAGTGATACAGCCCTTCTCTGATCCCCGAGAGGGAACTGATGGATTCGGGAAGCATGGTGATGTCTACATTTGCCCTATAACCCTCCTTTTTTGTCTTAAAAAGTCTTAGCAACTATGCGAGTTATTTCCTGTGCACTCTGCTACAGATTGGCCTCAACTATGTGAGAAAATGTGCTTCTCTCAACTATAAATACCTTGCTGAAGTTCCATGTATCCAACTTCACCCTTACTCAGCCTTACTGAAATCTTAAAAATGCCTTCAGTGTCCTCCCTCTGGGGTAGTGCTGCCCACATCCAACCGCAGGCCAGCCTGGTCCCAGAAGTGAGCCTCCGCACAGAATGGTTGGGCAATGGCTGTGCGGTGGAATGGGGAAGGGCATTGTGGGATGTAGAGATAGGGCTTGTGTCGCAACACATCTTTAGGAAGACGGTGGCAGTTAACAAAAGGGTGGGAAAAATGTGCAATGAAATAATTTTCTGCCCATTACTGATAATTGAAAATTTATTTACATGAAATTCCAAAGAGGACAGAATCTTTGTGCTAGAGGGTGTAGAATTCATGTAGTCAAATGGCTTCACTTGGTAGATAAAAAATTTAGACTCAGAGAAATTAGTGACTTCCCGTTAAAAAGCTACTTAATAGAGAACTAAAGCTCTGGTTCGAATCTGAGCAGTGCTCCTGTGTCCGCTCCACTGCCCACTACTTACATACTCAAAACTGTGCAGTGGAAAACTTGTTCCAAATTTAGAGCAAGATAAGTTGTCTTGAGTAAGGGGGTAAACAATTAGGAATTTAATTGTTGGGTTTGAGAACTGCTGTGGGTTAGGATACGAAACATTAGTTTTGTGGTCTTGCTGTGTTGTAAGAAGATTGACTAAGGTTTCAGTGTTGCAAACTAGGGAAGAAAGAAAGGAAAACAGAAAGAGAAATAGAGACTGTATCTTCTACTCTGTGTTACCTTGGCTGCCAGGTGAATGGTGTGACTTATTCATGATGAAACGTGTTTCCTGGGTAGACCAGAAAGTTCCCACTTATTCAATATCACCTCAAAATATGAACCAATTTTGAGTTACCATTTAGTCTAAAAGAAGTGTGTGAACTGAGCCTACACTCTTCATTTATTTAAGAACCATGCATAATTTTTGGAAAATGTAAACCTACCTCCCATTATAACACATGTTGCCTCAAGTCTAAGCAGTATCTCTCATGCAGTGAGGTCCTAGGCTTGGGGTCAGGTGGCCTGGACTCAGGTCCTCCTTCTGACATGTCCGCTACCCATGTGGCTTTGGGGAAATACAAAGGATTTCCAAGCTTTGGTTGCTTGTCCTGATGGTCAAACTGAGATGTTAATAACTGTACCTGTCTTTAAAGAATGCTGAAGTAACATACTTTAAAAAAATACACTCCTTCGCACAATGCCTAGAGCATGTGCTAAGGGGTCTTCAAAAAGTTTATGGAAAAGGTTCATTATCTTTTAATTGCATCTCCCGTTAGTTTTTTGAAGTCCTTTGTATGGGTGAAAATGAGAAATCTGTTATTAATGTTAGCAGTTTCTTAAAACAACAATCCTCCCTCTTCTCATTTATTTCCTATTTAATGAGAAAAAAAATTCAAGACTCATGCTGTAGCAACTCTTTTTTTTGCTCCAGATACGTTAGTTTTCTCAGGGACTCAGCTGCTGATGATTTGACCTAAATTTTCAGGTTCTATGTAGGCAATAATAATAGGTGAACTGCAGAGTTGCCGGTTGGGTTTAACAAGCTTTTACTACATCCAACGCCCTTTGAAAATGTTGTTCAGAAGGAAACTACCATTGCCTCCTGTGTGGCTGCTGGAATTAATTGTTTTGAAACTAATTCTATGGTTTAATATAGTTGTTTTTTATATTGCTATATTTTAAACTTGCATGAAAAGGTTTAAAAATGAAAAAGAAAATGGCCCACTAAGGAAAATTTTGGCATAAAATATTGAAGTACTAAATCAAGATTATTGAATAAAAGTTTTAACATAGGTTTGTTTTGGTGAGTTTTAACCCTAAGGGTTTGGTTCTCACTGTTCAAATAGATTAGATAAAATAAACAGAAGACTTCTTAATGTAAGATTTGAGGATCTTTAACATTGAAAATATGATTTTCTAATAGGTCCCAGATACTGTGGATGTGTAAAAAAATCATTTTTGAGCTGTCTTTTTAAAACATAGGAAAAAAGGCCTCATTTGTTGGTCATAATGATCCATGAGAACTAGTAAATGAACACTACATAACCTAACATTGTGATTTCATTTATGTTCCTCAGACCATGAACAATTTTAGTTTGAGCTACCAGAACAGAAGCTACACATTCTCCTATAACCTACGGCTGGGTTGCCTCTTCTGGTTGGTCTGCTCACAAAATCAGCCCATCATTCCAAAGATTGCCCATGATTGCCCCACAAAGCTAATTTCTCAATTCTAGCTTTATCCGTACCCATAACTATTTCTAAATGTATACACGTCTTCATATAGCATCTCTAGTATGCCTTTTGCGTATTCGTCTGAAATTCTGCTCTCCATTAAGGTAGTTATGCAATTATTGTTGGTTACTTCTGATTAAGAGTGAAACTTTGACTTCAAGGTTGCCCACTGGGGTTTGATGACTTTGAAAATTGTTTCCATTATCAAAAGTGTCAGTAGGGTTTAAGATCACTGGCAGGAATGGAATATTCAGAGGGGGCTTCATCACACCAAAGATGATTCTCTCAAGTTATCAGATGTCCAGATGGGCGTTTTCTGGCTGGGTTCAGGGCCTCTAGCACATCATGGCACATCTCTAAGGTTCTGTTTGCTTTCTCCTCATGAGTCCAAGATGGCTGCTGGAGATCCTGTGACAATTTTCACTTCCCAGGAAGAAGGATGTGGGGGGGGGGGGGCACTAGTGGACAAAATGTTTTATCAGAAATTCCACTCAGCATGCTCTGCTTATATTTCCTTTGCTACATTTATCTGCAAGGAAGACAGTAAAATATGTGCAAGAAGAGAAAGCCAGAGTGACAGTAGGTTGGCAGTTAGCGTTTCTGCCACCTCATTCGTTCTGATGCAAATCCCTCTATCCATACCCTCCCAGGATATGATCATCCCACAGGGATTACATGAATAATTTCTTTATTTTACATTGTTCCGCATATTTTTCTTCCTGTAATCTACTGCCCCTGTTTATAAACTTATGTCGTCTTCAAAATCGTTAAAACAAAAACAGAATTTCAGTGGAGAAGGAAAAGACAAAATGCATGGGTTAGTCAAGTGAATCCAGTACGTCAGCTAAGCTGGTAGGGGAGATGAGTGACTGACGTGAACACGCAGCAGATGGCTCTACCAAAGCCCCAAGTGTGACGCTAGGTTTGGGGGACAGTTTCAGTTGCTTGCATCTTTTCTGATTGGACTCTGCATCGCATGTGAGTCTCCGCCCACTTGGGCTTGTATAACAAAAGTACTTCAGGCTGGGGAGTTGGTCAACAGCAGAATTAATTGCTCACAGTCTGGGGCAGGGACACTGGAGCGGAGGGTGCCCACAGGCTCAGGGAGCTCTCCACCTGTGGGGCGGTGTCTGGATCCTGCATCCCGCACAGGAGATGGTGGTGGCGCCTCCCCGAGCGGAAGTGGCGGGAGGCAGACAGGGCTGCAGCGGACCCCCCTGCCCTGCTATCAATCACCAATCCACTTACAAAAGCAGGGGTCTCAAAGCCCACACCTCTTAATACCACGTGATGGGGTTTAACTCCTGCATGGAATTGCAAGGGGCATACTCAAACCATAGCACTGTCTTTTGTGAGCCTGAGTTTGGTGGGTAAAGCAGGAAGAGTGTGTGTGGTCATTCCTTCCTCTTTCTTTCTCCCTGTCCCCATACAGAATACAGAACAGTTAAATTTTCTTCTTATTTGAGAGGCAGAGACACAGGTGTCCTGTCTGCTGGTTCATTCCTAAAGGCTCATAGCAGCAGGAATTGGCCAGGCTGCAGCCGGGAGCTGGGATGTCCATCTGGGCCTCCTGGTCATGGGAACCATCATGATAGCCAGCATCTGCTATCTCCCAGGGTCCTCGTTACAGAAGCTGGCATTAGGAGCAGAGCTGGGACTAGAACCTAGGCACGCCAGTGTGGGGTCTAGGCATCGTATCCACTGCATCGAACACCCAGCCCAGCTTACCTCTGGATGTCCCTCTATGACTTCTGTGGACCAAGAATACGGTGGTCCAGTCTCCTGAGAGTTTCTATTTCAATTTGTCAAGCTCCAGTTCATCTCTTCACATTTAACTAACTTGACCCGTGTCCTTGTGCCTAGTGGAGAGAATGCCAGCCCCACCTCAAGGAGCCGTCAGGAACCAAGCAGCTGGGATGCCAGATCTCTGAGTACCTTCATTTCTTTGCATGAGAGGTTTTTTGAGGCTGTAGTTAAACTTTCTAGATAGAAAAGTTAGTAATCACCAAAACATAATGTATTTTAAACTGTGTTCAGCATGTGAAAATATATTCATTAAATCATTTCAACTCAAAAATCTAAAGGCTAGCCTAGCCTCTCATCTAGACATCATCTGAATCAGAGATGAGTGAAACTCAAACATGTATTTCATCGGAGGCAAAATGTTCCACGGTGAACTCGTGGAATAAAAAACAAGTTTTCTATATGCCATGATAGGAAAGGCATAGGACAGACATTTCTGTTACAACATGAAATCCTAGGGCTGAAAAAGTTTTCTTTGTCTCTGTACTTGACCTCTGGACACATTGGAGCAGGGGTTGGAATCCCCAGGTTTCCAGGAACCCCAGGCCTGTGGCTTGGCTGGGCACAGTCCATGCCACAGCTCCCATGGGTTGGAGCTGAGACCTTGTGGCTCTCCCAGGCTGGCGCTGTGTGCTGGTGGCACTAAGGGTCTGGGGGTTAGTGGGTATCCTGTCCCACAGCTTCCATAAGCATTGCCATGAGGGGACTCTCAGGAGTGTCCCCTCTCCTGTGATGGCCATCTGCCTGGGCCCCAAGGCTCTCTGAGGCATATCCTGAAATCTAGGTGGCGGTAGCCATACGTGCACAGGTTTTGCATTCAGCAGAGCTGGTGCTGCGTGGATCACAGTGAGGGTTACGGCTTGTACCTTCCAGTGCAGGGCCTGAGCCACACCTGGGCCTGCTGCAGCCACACTGAGGGGCTGATGATTTCTGTGATGATACTTGAGGAAGAGATGCCGGAGATGGCTTTGGGTATCAATGCACAAGGACCTGCATATACTCTGGGCCCTTCCTTCGAAACTGCTCTGCCTTCCAGCTCCGGGCACTGCAGGCCTGGGGAGTTTTAACACGGGTTCATTACCTTCTGTCCACGCTGAGCCCCTTACCACGAGGTCCTTGGCCACACTCCATGTTACTCTTTCCATGCCAGGCACAGAATTTTCCCAGTCTTTGCATTCTGCTTCTCTCTGACTTTCTGCTCCACATAGCTGGTCTCTTCCTGCCCTTTCCTAGAAGCAGCTGAGAGAAGCTCACGGTCCTGCTGCTGAGGGATTGGCTCTGCTGGGTGCCCCAGTTCATCGCTCTCCAGTTCTGCTTCCCACAGAGCCCTTGCACGTGGCCATCTCAGCCACTCCTCTGCAGCTTCAGCCCAGGGGCCAGCCTTCCTCCAGTGCTGGTACCTCGTCTACCTTTCCCTGTGAGATGTCATCAGAATCGCCCATAGCCCTGATCTCCACGGGCCGGCTCTCGGGTCCCAGTACCCAGGCAATCCTTTAGGAGCAGCCTGTGTCCCCTCTGAGTCTTCCCAGCGCCGCCCTTCTCGCTCAGCTCACGGAGGCACAGGGTGCTTCGAGCATCCACACCAGTGCTGTCTCAGCCACCACCCCACAGGTGCCTCCGTGTCTTCAGCCATTCCTTACACCAATGTCCCACTCTCGGCACCATTTCTGCCTCCGTTCCGGTGTTTTCTGGTGTTGAGCTGTTGAGCTCCTTACCTGTGGGTTGCAGCTCACCCCTGAGCTGATGGGTGACTTGCGCTGTTTGACCCATTTGTGGGCTGCTCGGCCCCTGTCACTGTTCGCTGAGGCCATGCAGAAACTTCTGTGCCTGATCTAGTCCTGTGTGTCTCAGCCTTCGAGGTCAAAGCCGTTGCACAGGTTAGTGCCATGGTTTCCCTCCTATGTTTCCTTCTAGTAGTTTGACAGTTCCAGGTTTTATTTTTGGGTCTTTAACCCATTTTGAGTTGGCTGTTGGGTGTGGTGTGAGTTAAAGGTTCAATTTGAATCTGATGTATGCAGATATTCAGTTTTCCCAACATTCTGCTGAAGGGTCTGCCGTTTTCCTGGGGGAGAAAGACAGTCTCAACATTGCTAACCATTAGGAAAGTGTAATTTTAAACCACAACGAGATATCCTCCATGCCTGGTAGAATGGTTATTATTAAAAAGATCAAAAATAATAAGTGTTGGCAAAGATGTGGAGAAAAAAGAACCTAGTATCGTGTTCACTAGGATGTAAATTAACAGATTGGTTATGGAAAACATTATGGACAGTCCTCAAAAAAATTAAAAATAGGACTACCATATGATCCAGCAATAGTACTTCTGGATATATATCCAAATGGATTTGAAATCAGTGTGTGGAAGATGATGATGTAGTATTCACAACAAACAAGTTATAGAATCAACTATAGAATTAACATAAATTACTGTCAACCAATGAATGGATATAGATCCATTCATATGTGTGTATATATATACACACACATATATACACATATATATGTACACACACACACATATATATGGGTTGCACTCCACAGTGCACAGTGAACAGCTCTGTGTTATGTCTTTGTTACGGAACAAACCTTACTCAAATTCACATGGCTAAGACCTGTGGTTGCCTGTGGAGCTGTTTGACCCAAGAGTGGAATATTTGCATTGGCTGACGCGGGCTACCAGCTGGCTACACTCAGCCTGGCCCTAGTGAAATGACGTCATCAGCCGCAGTTGGCAGGCAGGTCCTGGAGATACCAGCCGCCCCGAGGGGTCAGTGGCCAGCAAACAATGGGACATACTGTTAAGAGTGGAGGTGACACTGGCAATTGCGAACGGATTTCCTGAGGAGTCATCTCCCTGCCTTTTAACAGTTTGCTTCCATATCTGACTTCACAAGGCCCTGAGAGAGACGCGGGATAGTCCTCTGTAAACAATGGTGGTTTGTTAGGGGCCTCAGAGCAGCTGTCCCGAGAGACTGTCTCACCGTGGTTTAAGGAGTATGGACTCCAAAATGCATGCTCAGCAGGAGCGTCAGTGTTTCTGAAGAGGCTCCCCCTGAACTGAGCTCACAGGGTTGGAGACTCACCAGGCTGATTTAGGAGTTTGAAGTCTTGGAGTGTTTCCATAAAGTAAGGATTTACAGTCCATAAATAAAATGGTAGAAATGTGAAGATACATTTCTGTCCTTGAACAACAATCAGAACGAAGGTACTGTTCATAGAAATCTCTAGAACTGCGTCTCCCTCTGACAGAGGCTGAGCCTGGAGTGGCGCTTTATTGCCGTTTCTGGAAGGTGGTCTCGCCCCGCTTCATGGGGAGCTGCTTGCTCCCGAAAGACCCACAGATGGAGAGAGGAAGCGTGCACTAGGACATCTGACGAGTGACACCAATGAGGGGTGGCAGGGAAGCGTTTGGAACCACAAAGAATGTTCCTTGCTGCCCCATCCCAGCCCAGGTTCAGCCTCCAGTTCATTCCAGTCGGATTCTCAAAGCTCCTCCCAGGCTATTCGATTCTTTGTTTGCATATAGCACCTGGTTATTAAGTGATGCTGAGTTATCTGCCATGGCTGACTGGGGAAAGAATAAGCCATGCTTGGCCTCACACGATGTTATGGGGGACAGTGGGTCTCAAACTTTCTCAGTGGTGACAGATGTGTTGTGAGATGGGGAGTTGGGTAGCTCTGCAGAGAACGGCCCAAGTTGAGTAACAGCAGTGGGTTCGTGAGGATGGGGAGGATCTCTGGACTTTATTTCAATTTAGAAGTGAATTGAAGTGACATGGTTTCCAAACTCAGGATGAATGTTAGTGCTTACCCTGAGGTTACAGGAGGGACAGCCTTCCAGATCTGCTTACTTTATCCCAGTTCTTAGACAGGCATGATATGGGCTCCATCCAGCTCTGACCAAATCTCCTATATGAAAGTCTAGTAACTCAGAAGGCTGAGGGGGCACTGTGCCCAGCAGCTACCCCACCCCCTTGATGCTGCTGTTTGGTTAGGATGGGAAATAACTTGACGTCATGGGAAGAGACTGACTTCTGAGTGGGTGGAATGAGGTTCTGTTCTTGAGTTTGAGACTGATAATACATTGACTTTCCAATTTCAGTTCGCTGCCCCATTCCCAGGACACTTTGAGAGTGAAGGGGAGTGTTGTGAATGTGGAGATGGGTCCAGTGGGCACGAACCAGGTCTCTCTTAGGAAAACGAGGGAAGCCACGGTGTAGGACTGCTTCCACTCACTATGTGTTTGGGCAAGATATTTCTAAAGCGAGTATCAATGGGACCAAGTAGGATGGGCTGCCTTTGATAGTATCTTCATTTAAATCAGTGGGATATTTAGGAAGAGAGGCTGTGTTAAGAGAAGGATTCGGGGTCTTGTAGAGGCCAGGGCTGCAGCTAGGCAAGCCTGGATCTGTGTGCATCCAGAAGCTGACCTGCATTAGAAAATCTAAGCTATTTGGAGGTAGCAACTGCACTGTTAAGTTGCTACAGCCCCGGGGCTTTGAGCTCTTGATTGCGCTCTCATCATAATTTGATGTTCTTCGACCCAGCTCTGCTGATGAGCCTCAGGCACTTCACTCCATGGTCGCTGTTCTCTCTACTGGATGAGAAGGAATCAAAGCCCCTTTTGTAGAGCCCCTGCTACTACACCATCGACTGTGCTCATGGTGCGTGCAGCCCCAGTCCCTCAGCCATCTGCTCAGCCTACAGGCCAGAGTCCTTCATTGAAAGGCCGGTGCCAGTCATTAACCAAGGCCTTCTGTCGGCTTATGAACCATGACTGAGAAACTTGGGCAGGCAGTTTGAGGTCAGACAAGACACTTGTCTTTAAGATACTTCAGTAAGCAATTCAACCTATAGACACCACCAAGTGAACACCAAACATGCTTGTTACATAGCACTAATGCAAGGTCCACGGCAGGTGTATGTAGCATGGCTCCTCCACCTACCAGGGGTGGCCTAGCTGGTTAAGAATCCCTTTCAATCATCCAACAAATGCTTTCAGACACAGTTGGCTGTGTATTCAGAGAAGTGTGTCCCTTCCCCATTATAGAGCAGAGCTGGGTTCTGGGGGCTGCTGCTCGCCCGGGACCTGAATTTCCCTGCACCCCCCAATGTCCAGGGAGACCAGTGTCTAGTTTCTTGGGAGTGAAACATGAGTGGATGTGGAAGGGCCTGTCCCTGTCTCATCTCCATATACTGTCAGAATGCAAATGTCTCTGAGATCCTGCAAGAAGGAGCCCGTGTCTCTTGGATAACCAGATGGAAGGCTCCTAGTCAAGGAGCCTGCTTGGTCAAGGTTCGTAGGGTTTGGAGCAGGGGTTGAGACCCTACTCAGAAGACACACTTCCTGTGTCTGTGCCTGGGCCGGAGTCCCATCCCCATGTCTTCCCAGCTTCCTGGTAACGTGCACCCTGGAAGCAGCAGGTGATGGCTCAGGAGGTTGGGTCCCTGCCACCCATGTGGGAGATCTGGTTCAGTCTGAGCTCTTGGCTTTGGCCTGGCCCAGCCTTTGGGTGTTTTAGGCATTGGGGGAGTGAACCAGAAGATGGAAGATACTCACTCTCTCTCTCCTCCCACCCCCTTTCAAATAAGAATAAATACTTTTAAAAAGACTTGTAGGGTTATCTCTTGGAGAACTTAATATTAAATAATGCAGCTAGGCAATGGAAATTTGTATTTACTTTGTTTCATGTAGAAATGCTGGTTACCATGATTTGATCAGTGCATGCTGTGTAAATGATATATCACACTGTACCCCAAACATGTACAGATATTACATGTTAATAAAATATAAGGTCACAGTGAAATATAAAATGATTAACATTATTAAAATGTCTTTATAATGGAAAATAGTTGAGATAACATCTAAGATTCCATACATTTGTATGGGAAAAAAAGAAGAAATGTAAATCAGAATGGAAGGCTCAGATCAGTGGGGATTTGTAGCAGAAATGTTCAGGCTATAGAGACTCATAAAGTTGAGCCACAGATCTGGCTCTTGACTCCTTGGAAAGCCAAAGCAATACTAAAAAAATTTTGTTTCTATGATTGACATTGTCTGTAAGGAGAGACTGCTAAAACTTTTCCTGGCACTTGAACTTGAAGGAACTGGATTTCAAGAAGCACAGTGTAAGGACAACTGAGTGATGTCGTAAGCTAAGTCTTTCATCCCCCTGAAATGCAGATAGTGGAGTTGGTAGCGATTGGCACCACTACAGGGCAACGGACTGAGGTGATTGTGATAGTGGGCTGGTTATGGAGATAAAGAAGGTCTACGCTCTGAACCAGAGAAACTGGCCATCCAGAGAGGAAGGACGATATGCTGCACAGAAAATGGCAACAACGCGCACTGATAAGTCCTAGGAGGAACGCGTTAATCAGCTTTCCTGGTCAGGCCTATAAAGCTTTTCTTTCTTTCAAAGAATAACAGCCTTATTTTTCTCGGTATTGTCACCCACTCAAAACTGTGGGCCGCTTCCTGGCCAGCTCAGTGAAGGAATGTGCTAGAAAGAGGAGGCACACACAGTCGTCGGTGAGCAGCAGAGGAGGAGGCCATGATCACTCACCTCCAGAGCCGTGGCTTCCCCGGCAAGGCCACATGGAGCCTGGTGCTTCAGGGGACGTGAACGTGCAGGTCCAGACCACGCCCCGCAGCGCCTCATGTTAGGGCAGGAGGGGTAGCTGTCTGCAGCTCTTGGCATTAAAATAAAGCTGCAGGTGGCCTTGGGGCATTTTCTGACCCATTGGTGCAAGCAGTAGGGTCTGAACCAGTCCAGGGTGGCTGGCAATTGGATCTCTCCCTGGACTGCAGCTATAAATGCAAGAAACAACATGAGGGGAAATGGGTCACAACAAAGAGCCTTGAGCCATTCAGGCTGTTAGCTGCTCAAAGTTTTATTTATTTTTAGTAACGTAACATGGTAAATTATATTCACCAAATAGTTCTGAAGGCAATAAACTGTTTTCTCATTTTGTTTTTACTCTCACTATTCAGTATCAGATGGTCAGATACAAATAGTGGAAGCCTAAATAAACAATCACTGGAAGAATGGAGGATTGTGAACAATTGAATGTTTGAGAAAAATTAACCTGACACCTGGGGATGCCTGAGGACCCGTGTGCATGAGTCCGCCTCATAAATTTGTGTTGTTAGTCTTACTTGTCTGCAGGCACGTCTTTAACCTTTCTTTTTCCTGTAGTGGCTCTCCAGCGGTTCTCTATCAGCCAACATAGGTGGTTTTGCTCGACTCTCTAGAGATGTTCCTATCATGTATATTGGCAATGATACTCACAGCACCACGTGTAAAGACCTGACCTTAGGGAGAAAACTTGAAAGGCTTTGGAATGTGGCAGGAAAGCCGTGGTATTTCAGGGTTATGCCATCGTCCCAGAGTTAGGAACCTCCTTCCCTGTACCCCAGTATGTACCAACAGATGGGCCTCAGATGTGGAGTCACCAGCCACCTCTGGGCTCTGCCTCTCCACTGCTCTGACGCTCAACCACGTCTCAAAAGCCCAATGTCGAGTCCTTGCAAAGAATTGCACCACTTCCTGCCAGAAAACATATAGACAGGAAGACAAGAACATTTGTAAGTGCTAATTGAAATATTTTCAATTTAAAAATTGTTTGAAAAGATTTATAGTATCTGTTTATGTCACAATTATAGTGAGGGAGGGAGGGAGAGAGGGAGGAAGGAGGGGAGAATTGAAAGAGGGAGAGAGGTCTTCCATTCACTGGTTCTCACCCCAGATGGCCACAACGGCCGAAGCCGGGAGCAAGGAGCCTCTTCTGGGTCTCCCCTGTGGGTGCAGGGACCCACGTACGTGGGCCATCCTCTGCTGCTTTCTCGGGCTTATTAGCTGGGAGCTGGATCCAAGATGGAACAGCCAAGACTTGAACCTGCACCCCTATGGGATGCTGGCAACACAGGCCATGGCTTAACCTGTTGCGCCACAGCACCAGTCCCTAAAATATTTTCAACCTAGAATTCTATACCTAAGATATTTTTCAAAAAGAAAGGCGAGGGAGAGCATCTGGCCTAGTAGTTAAGATGCTGGTTGGAGCACCCACATCCCACAGCAGAATGTCTGGGTTGGAATCCCAGCTCTGCTCCTGGTGATACACACCTTGGGAGGCAGCAGGTGGTGTTCAAGTAGTCAGTGTGGGAGACCTGGACTGAGTTTCTGTCTCCATGGGTCAAAAATCAGTCACAGAGAATTTGTAACTAAATAATAATAAAAACAGAGCCTATACACATTTGTGGTATAGAGCTTAGAAATAAAGCTACAGGATTAAATTACTTCATTAGAAATGAAAAACATGTTTTAAATCAATAATCTAAACCTTGACTTCCTAGAGCAGATTAAATGGAAAGGGAACCGAATGATAGAAATGATTTTTCATTAGAATAACTTATTACCTGGAGTAGAATAAATGAAATAAAAACTATAAAATGATAGTTCTTTTAAAGTCAGTAACATTTATAAATTTTTATGTAGACCGATGGAGAAAAAACACTGAAGACAATAATAGGACCCAGAGAGGACATGACTACTGATTCTTGGAATTTAATTGAAAGTGTGGCAAAGGAATAATGTTAGAAAAGGCTTATGCCCATAAATTTGACACCCTAGATTGAATGGCCTGTTTTCTTGAAATATATTAACTAAACTGATCAATTTAAGAAGGAATGGATAACATAAATAGTTCTATAATCTGTAAATAAATTGACTTAATAGTTCAAAAACTTTTCCGTCAAAATAATTAATGAGAGAATAATACTATCTGAATACAAAATGTTCCAGAGAATGGGAGAAGAGCATGTTTTCCAACTCATTTTATGACACTGGAATTATTCAGACACCAGATTCAACACCCATACAGTTGAGAGGAAACCACAGACCGGTCTCCCTGTGAACATCAACAGGCAAAAAGGCGAAGTGAAATCGACAAGCAACAAAAAGCACCCTCAACAGCGTTTTAGTAAATCAGTTCTTGAAATACATAAAAAGGTAATAGATCATAATCATGGAATTCTATAATCCAGAATGTGATGTAAAACAGTATTGTTTGTAAACAAACAATAGGTTAGTTGTGTGTCTGTGTTTCATAGTTGCTACAGAAGGATTTCACAGAACCCAACAGCTACTCGTGACAAATTCTTAGTCAATGAAGATTAGAAAGAAATTTACTGAAAAAGCATCTACAAAACCCCTCCAACCACATAACATGCAGTGGTGAAAACCTGGATGCTTTTACCCTTAGGTCAGGTACAACACAGCAATATCTGTTGTTACTACTTTCTTCCGGTTTGAATTTCTTTATTTTTTGTTCTTTTCAATTTTAGCTCCCACACATAAGGGAGAACGTGCGGCGTTTGTATTTCTGGGTCTGGCTTATTTCACTCAACATGATGTTCCCCAGTTGCATCCATTTTGCTGCAAATGGGAGAATTTGACTATTTTTTGTAGCTCCCTAATATTCCATTGTGTATATATGCCCCGTGTACTTGATGCATTTCTGCTGACAGACACCGTCATGGCCTGAATTTGAGCTTCTGTGAACAGGGCTGCTATAAACACGGTGGTGCAGGCGTCTCTTTGAAGCAGTGTTCATGTCTCCGGGATACATACTGGCAGTGGGATCGCTGGACCGAATTGCAAGTCTGTTTCTGGTTTTTTTTTTTTTTACAGGCAGAGTGGACAGTGAGAGAGAGAGACAGAGAGAAAGGTCTTCCGTTGCTGTTGGTTCACCCTCCAATGGCTGCCGCAGACGGCGCGCTGCGGCCGGCGCACCGCGCTCATCCGATGCCAGGAGCCAGGTGCTTTTCCTGGTCTCCCCATGGGGTGCAGGGCCCAAGCACCTGGGCCATCCTCCACTGCACTCCTGGGCCACAGCAGAGAGCTGGCCTGGAAGAGGGGCAACCGGGACAGAATCTGGCGCCCCGACCGGGACTAGAACCCGGTGTGCCGGCGCCGCAAGGCGGAGGATTAGCCTGTTGAGCCACGGCGCCGGCCTGTTTCTGGTTTTTAAAGAAATCGCCACACTGTTTTCCACAGTGGCTGCACCAGTTTACATTCGCACCAACAGTGTTTTTCCCCTAGTTCCACATCCGCACCAGCATTGGTTACTCTCCCTGTTTTGGATTTCAGTCGTTCTGACGGGTGAGGTGATATTTCATTGTGGTTTTGATTTCATTTCCCTAATGGGTAGAGATATTGAGCATTTTTTCATGTATTTGCTGGCCATTTGCATTCTTTTTTAGAACTGTCTGTTGAGGTCCTTTGCCCGTGGTGTGTGTGTGTGTGTTTTTTTTGTTTTTTGTTGGTTTTTGTTTTTTACTGGGTTGGATTTTTTTTTTGTTTAAGTTTTTTAAGTTGCTGATATAATCTGGATATTAATCCTTTGAGTAGGTAGCTTGTAAATATATTTTATCATCCTATTGGATGTCTCTTCGTTCTATTGTTTAATTTGCTGTACAAAAGCTGAATTTGATAGTCCCATTTGTTTAGTTTTGCTTCTGGTGCCTGTGCTTTGGGGGTCTTGTCTAAGAAGTCGTGCCCCGTGCCAGTGTCTTAGAGGGTTTCCCCTACATTTTCTTCCAGAAACTTCATAATTTCAGGTCTTAAATTTCTTAGTCTGGCTACAGATTTATCTTTATTTATTAGTTTTATTTATCTTCTCAGAAAACTTTTTTGCTGATCTTCTGTATTTTTTTTCAATTTGATTTATTTCTGCTGTGATCCTTTCTATTTGTCCTCTCTTGCTGGTTTCGGGTGTGGTTTGTTCTTGTTTTTCTGAGTCTTCAAGATGCATCATCAGGCCTTTTATTGAGACATTTCTCTTTTTTTAGTGTAAGCACCTGATGCTATAAACTTCCCTCCTAATACTGCTTTGGCTGTATCCCACAGGTTTTGATATGTTGCGTTTTTCACTTTCATTTATTGCAAGGGAGTTTTTTTATTTTTATTTTTTCAGTGGCCCATTGATCATTAAGTAGGATCATACGTGGGAGTCCTGGATTGAGTTCAAGGCTCTTGGCTTCAGTCTGACCCAGGCCTGGCTTTTGTGGGTGTTTGAGGAGTGAACCAGCAGGTGGAAGATTGTGTCCATCTGCATCTCAGTCAAAAAAGACGAGCACTACCGGGGTTCAGGGAGATTTGGCGGGTTTTAAAAATGACTTGTGTTGACTCCTTCAGCCGCAAAAGGAACGACGCTGCTCGCAGTTAATCGGTCTTCAAGAGACTTTTACTTAGAAGGAGTGGGAAAGATAGTGGGGGACCGGGAGAACGGGGAGAGATGGCGTGCACGTTCCTTAAGGGGGAAAGCTGGCGTGCGCGTTCCTTCTCCCGTGGTCCGCTTATATACAGAATTCAACCAATCCAGTCAATCAATCACAGTCCATGCACAGAGTTCTCCAATCCGGCACTTGATCACGATCAGCTGTGGAGTCACGCAGCAGGCAGGGCATCAGCACCATCTTGTTGTTTTCCATGATCCTCAGCTAGATGGAAAGGTCAATCAGCTGCTACATCTGCATTACTGCTATAAGCCAAGCCCAGCATGGGGGGGCGGGTCCCATGGCAGGCCTATCCATGGGTCCCCACAGACTTGATTGTGGCATGCACCTTGCAGTGAAGTGTCAAAATTAGTGAATTTTATTAAAACTGAATCATATCTCTGTCAAGCTGATCTGACAAAAAGAACCTGGAGAAATACTGGTTGCAGACCTGTGTGAGAGAGCAGACAGAATGAGCCTAGGATATGATGTTTTTGCCAGAAGGCAAAGAAGTGCTCACAGGATAATGGGGAAATGATTCAAAAAGAAAAATGAGCCAGTTTGAGCGGACTCGTATTGAGCAGACAGTTTCAGCTAAAAGAAAAATCATAAAATGGGTTACAACTCAATGAGCACAGTACAAATCACACTGTTACAAGTAACTTTTAAAAGGAGGAGCAAAGGGTATGATCTTTCTCAGTAGCTAAATGCCATCAAAATACAGAAGGAAGGATGATGCTAGCAAAATCATCAGTGGGAGCCGGCGCTGTGGCGTAGCGGGGTAAGCTGCCTTCTGCAGCACCGGCATCCTGTATGGGCGCAGGTTCGAGTCCCGGCTGCTCCACTTCCAATCCAGCTCCCTGCTATGGCCGGGGAAAGCAGCAGAAGATAGCCCAGATACTTGGGCTCCTGAACCCACACGGGAGACCCAGAAGAAGCTCCTGACTCCTGGCTTCAGATTGGCCCACTCTGGCCTTGGCAACTATTTGGGAAGTGCACCAACAGATAGACGTGCTGGCTTGCTCTCTCTCTCTCTCTCTCTCTCTCTCCCCCCTTCTCCCCGTCTCTCTCCCTCTGTCGCTGTAACTCTGCCCTTCAAACAAATAAATTATTAAAAAAGGAAAAAGAAAATCATCAATGGACAATAAAACAATTCAACAGTCAGAATGTTTATGGTAGTGTCCAGGTGTTCCCCACCAGGGGGAAATAGCAGCTGTACTTTAGAGAAAACTGGCCCGCATCACCTTTACATGTGGTCAGGGATGACACACAAGATCTCAGTAAGGAACCAACACAGATATGGGAGACAGAAAGGTCTTGGAGGTGACGATCTGGGAGCTGTGTTTATAAAGTCTCAGGGTCGAGGCCAGGGGGCAGGTCACCAGGCAAGCAGGCAGAGGAGGCTTCCGGATGGCAGGTGCACCCACAGCCAAAGAGAGGGCAAGATAAGGATAGCCTGTGCTCCAGGAAACACAATCCGTGTGCTATGATGGACTGTGTAGATGGGAGAGAAAGGGGAATGAAATGTGAGCCTGGAGAAAGACCAGGGTCAGATAGTGAGACTGCTCAGTGCCACGTGTGAAGGAGTCTTCGAGGACTCTGGGGGAGATGTTAGAATAGAGGTGTTCTGTGCGTCAGAAGAGTCCGTGCCTCCGGAAGAAGTTGTGGGGTTGAACGTCAAAGCTTGGGCACCATCAGAGTTGCAGACTGAGTGGGCTGACTGGCTGGGGTCACCAAAAAGACAGAGTAGGAAGTAGGACGAGAAGAGGATACACACGCCCCTGGGTACGTCAATGTTGACAGCACACTGAGAGTGAGAGGATGCAGACACAGAACAAGAGGCCAGAAAGTTGAAGGAAAACCAGTGGAAAATGGGCTGGCAGAAGCCAACCAACAAATGAATGCTTTTACCCCCAGGTGCAGACTCCACATTGAATATCTGAACTAAAAATCCCCTTTGTCTTTCATGTGCAGATGCACACGAAGCAGTGTAACTTGCTGAGCTAAGTGGGTAAGTTGGTGAGTTAGGGTGTGTGTGTGTGTGTGTGTGTGTGTATGCGCGCGCATTCCGCAGGGATAGTCAAGAACTCCCACCAGCTGCTCTGTGATGTCTTTTCTGCCTTGACTGTCTCTGATAGTATGGGTACTTGGTGAGGATTCCGAGCCCAGACTTTCCATGTTAACAGAAAACAAAGTCAAATGTGTTTCATCCATACTCCGACGTGGCAGGAACTGCAGCTGGTTATGGCTTATTTCCAAAGGAGGCAGAGGCAGGACTTCGGAAACATATTTCAGATGATTCCAACAGTCTGCAGTCATGTGAAACTCGAGGAGTTTTTAAAGCAGCAGAAGAGATGGGACTGCGACTTGTTAGGATGGCTCTGCCCCACGGCTTCGTCTACGTGGTTCCGCTGGGCTGTGATGGGGGGCTGAGGTTGAGAGTTCAGTCCTCAGACAAAGCAGGGGATTCAAATGCTGTCACAAGGCCCCAGCCAAATACCCTCACAAGGACTGTTTCTGGTTTGTGCTGGGAAAGTGGTTTTTCATAGACTTGAAAGTGTTTGTACACACAGGCCATTTGTAAACTTTTCTGGAATCAGTTTTTTTAAAGATTTATTTATTTGAAAGGCAGGGCTGAGCCAGGTTGAAGGCAGGGGCCACCACCTCTCTCCTGGTCACCCATGAGGGTGGCAGGAACTCAAGTACTTGGGCTGTTACGCATTGCAGCGTCCCAGGAGCCCATTAGTGGGAAGCCGCATCAGAAGTGAGGGAGTAGCTGGGACTTGAAGTGGCCCTAGGATATGGGACATGGGCATTACAAAAGGAGACTTCACCTCTCTCCTGGTCACCCATGAGGGTGGCAGGAACTCAAGTACTTGGGCCGTTATGCATTGCAGCGTCCCAGGTGCCCATTAGCGGGAAGCCGCATCAGAAGTGAGGGAGTAGCTGGGACTTGAAGTGGCCCTAGGATATGGGACATGGGCATTACAAAAGGAGACTTCACCTCTCTCCTGGTCACCCATGAGGGTGGCAGGAACTCAAGTACTTGGGCCGTTATGCATTGCAGCGTCCCAGGAGCCCATTAGTGGGAAGCCGCATCAGAAGCGAGGGAGTAGCTGGGACTTGAAGTGGCCCTAGGATATGGGACATGGGCATTACAAAAGGAGACTTCACCTGCTGTGTCCCAGCGTCCGCCCCTCCTGAATCAGTGCTGTTTGGCAAAGAGCCAGTGAAGATGTACTTCCACCCATGCAGATAGAATGAAGTGGCTGTTATGATCAAGAAACAGGAATCCTCGCTCCCTGGGTTCCATTAGGGTCGTAAGTGGTACACCAACTCTCCAGCCTTGGGTGGGGACAGGAGAGGGTCTCTGCTCGGCTCTCGGCTGGAGCCTTGTTTAGAATGATTAAATTTACACGAAGACCCGTACTTCAGGCCCAACAAACTCCGCTTCTCCTTCCCTCCCCTGCCAAGGGAAGGAGGAAGAAGCTTCCCGAAGGCTATGGACTTGGACCTCCTGCGCTTCTGTTGGCCTGTGAGATTGCTCAGCCTCCTGATGGAGGGTCAGTGAGAAGGAGGGTGCTGAGCAAGCAGGACACTTTGTTTCATTTTGTTGAGGTAAAAATGACTGCAGCATGGTGAAGAGTGAAGGTACAGGGGCCAGCATTGTGGTACAGCAGGGTAAGCCACTGTTCGTGACGCTGGCACCCCATATCCTAGTGCAGGTTCAAGTGTACCTGCTGCTCTGTTTCCAGTCCATTCCCCTACTAATGCACCTGCGAAAGCAACGGGAGATGGCCCAAGTGCTCTGGCCCCTGCCACCCACGTGGGAGACCCGGATGGAGTTCATGTGGATCAGACCTAGTTGTGGGCATTTGGGGTGTGAACCAGCAGATGGAAGACATCTCTCTCTTTCTCTCTCTGTTATGCTAATAATATATATATGCATATAGTGTATATTCCACTAGTTTATTATATATATTATTATATATTATTTTTACTTTTTAAAAACAGCAGGAACAGCTCCTGGTTGATGGTGTCATAGACAGCTCACTGACCAGGCCCAGAACTATGGCGCCTCTCTCTTCGCTCTGTGAGTTCTTTCTTACTCCCTGCACTCTGCCCGTAGTCTTGGGCAAGCAGGGCCCCTGCTCTGGACCCCACACCTCAGGGGCCCTGTCACTTACTCTGAGCCTCCCTCCAATTGCTGGAGCCAGTAGAGGCCCCCGTGGTACCTCCTGGCCCCTGTTTGTCCACTCTGGGCACTCCCTGACCCTTCCATTGGTGTGAGGTCAACAGGTTGCCCTGAAGAACGTCTAGACTTCTGATGCTGGGGTCACTTTTGGAAAGATACCACTCCTGCCAGTCAGTGCTCATGGAATGGTACGAGGTTAGACTACAGGAGCAGTGAACTGGTGAACCCACTGCGGATCCCTATGGGCCCTTCCCCAGCACCTACTACATGTGTGAGCTGCCTTGGCTCTCCCCAACCACATTCTTATGGTGGTGGTGCAGTCTTTACCCTGTGAGTCTCCCCACTGCTGTCATCCAGGTGGGCACTCCACCTATGCATCGGTCTGGGGGAGAGGGTCCCTGCCCGAACTCTTCTGGGATGGCTGCACCTAATTCCTCCGGAGGCTCTCAGGATCACTGCTGCACAGCACCAGTAGGCTCTTTGACTGACAGGCTCTCTTGCGGCCAATCAGCGGGGAGATGCTGTGGTCTCCCGAGTGAGTTTAAGCCAAGACAGATGAGGGGCACACATTTCTTGCATGAATGGAATGGTCATTCCTGCTCTGTGGGCCTTTCCCTTCTTCCTGGAGCTGTTGCTGCCCTAAAGGTTGAAACAAACCATATTCCTGGAATGTAATGATTGTGGATTAAAGAATTCAAGAGAAGATGTGCTTGAGAGGGAAACTGCTATATGTTTGCCCCGTGGAAATCCAAATGTCACATTGAAAATGCCCAGTACCTGAATGAATGTTCACATTTCCTGCATCCTTAGGCTGACACTTGCACCATCAATAAGGGACAGTAGTTGGAAGTGTTGGAAGTGACAGGAAACACAGCATCTGAATGAGGTAATAGCCCTATGGCAGTGGTGAGAGCAATGGAGGAATAAGAAGAGCCACATTGTTTCCCAACAGACAGATGGAGAGTGATAGCTTTGTGAGTTTTAAGAATATGGCTGCTTCTACCTTGCGGTGGGATTTGAGAAATTAGTAAATTAGTGTATAATGCAATGGAAACTAGTAGAAAATTAGCGCGTAAGACAATAAGGGACACGAAGATGGTTCCTGGACACTACAAAAAAGATGTTGGGGCCGGCATTGTGGTGTAGTGGGTAAAACCGCCGCCTGCAGTGCCCGGATCCCATACGGGCACCAGTTCAAGTCCAGGCTCTGTACTTCCAATCCAGCTCTCTGCTATGGCCTGGGAAAGCAGTGGAAGATGGCCCAACTCCATGGGCCCCTGCACCCATGTAGGAGACCTGGAAGAAGCTCCTGGCTTCAGATCAGCACAGGTCCTGCCATTGTGGCCATTTTGGGAGTGAACCAGCAGATGGAAGACCTCTTTCTCCTCTCTCTTTCTCTGTCTCTCTCTCTCTTCCTCCTCCTCCTCTTCCTCTCTTCTCCCCTCTCCCCCTATCTCCCCCTCTCATCCTATCTCTCCCTCTTCCCCCTCTATCTCCCCCTCCCTCTCTCTCTCCCCCTATCTCCCCCCCATCTCCCCTCCTCTCCCCCCTCCCTCTTTTTTGCCTCTGCCTCTGTGTCTCTGTAACTCTGCCCTTCAAATAAATAAATCTTTTTTTAAAAAAAAGTTTATTTATTTCTTGGTTAGTCAGTATATATTATCAGCTACCTCCTCTCCATGGTAGTTCTGAACACTGAGTAAAATAGCTAGATCCATTGAGTCTCAGAATTCTGAAACTCCCTCCCCCTTTTTCAAGAAATCAAGTCCTTTCTAGAGAAGGGCCTTGCCTGCGGCGCCCACGTCCCAGGAGCCACCCTGGGCCTGTGCGTCTCTTCCTTCTCCCTTAGCGCATCGCGACACCTGTCCTGACCGGGTGTGTGTCCCGTTCCCGCTCTCATGAGCTTCCTTGAAGGCGTCTGCCTCATTCCGCCGGCGACCTCAGAGCCTCTCCTCCTCAGGCCTTCTCTGGCTCCCCACTGGTCGCTGACGAAGTGCAGACCACTCCCCCCACCCGCACCCCCACCCCAACCTGACTGTGAGCCACCTTCCCAGCTGCATCGCAGCCGTGGGGTTCCCACACCCCACACGTCAGGGCTGGAACCCAGCAGAACTCCTGGCTGCATCCCTGTCTCAGGGCTTCAGCCTTGGGTTGAATAGTCCCGGCCCCCTTCAGTTTCTCCCTTTCCTGTGTTAGAATTAGACCTGATGCAGAAGACCTCGATGCGTCCGTTTCCCCAGGCCTTCAGTCAAATGTCGTCTTCTATGCTTGTTGGGCTATGCTTTTTCCATAGGTTTGGTTGTTTCTTTGCTGTTGTTCTGCTCTTTGGAAGCTGACTTATCCAACATTAAGACTAAGGGACGTGGTCGGGGTTAGGGCTCAAACCAGTCCAACGGTTGGTGTCGGCAGGACCATGGTTTCACTGCTGCCAACCATTGGCACGTAGATAACTCATTTCATTAAAGAGAATCACAGATGTTAAAGAGAACAGGAAGCTGCGCCCTAGGTGGGAGCTGGTAACAGGCATAAGCTTGCAATTCTCAAGATGGAAAGCTCGGGTGTTCTGTTGAGTAAAAACTAAGAACGGAAATGGTCTACATCAAGACGCTGTAGAAATCTCCCCAAATGCGGTGCACACAGTCGTCTTTACCTTTGGAACAGAATCGAGTTGGAGAAAACCGGATGGCTGTTTACTGCCCTTGTTGTCTTGAGAGAGCAGAACCTGCCAACACTGTAGCAGCCATGCAGATCCTGGCATCTGCAGTCTCTAACAGGTTTCAGATTCCCAGAATCACACGTCCGCACACTGGAGGGTGAGGGCGATGCTGATAGGGGACGGCATGGATGCGCTCTTAAAATTCTACGCAAAGAAATGCAACACAGGGCTCAAAGCCTGCGATCCTGCATTTCCCTGTGTGATAATGACCAAGCTCATCACGTCTGTCAGAGGCTCGAATGAAAGGAAGCTGGAAAATCCGCACAGCCAATGGCAGCCATGCCATGGGTGCAGATCAGACTGGGAGTCAGAGGCAGTGGGATGTGGGATTTGCATGACACTGTCCCTGGACTGGCAAACTCAGATCTGTTATATTTGGAGTCAAAAACGCACTGAAATGCAGATGTGACTTTACAGACATAATTAGCACTGGCTGTTGGGTGCTGAAGATGTGCATTGCTGTGATTTCATCCAGGCTCAGCCCACATCTCTCACAATGAGGAAGAGAAGTCTCTAGAACAACAAAATGACTTGCTCAAGGGAACAGGCCAGCAGATGACGAGAGTACAATTACAATGTGGGTCTCTTGAGTCCTAGTGTGTTGTCTGCTGCCTCTTGTCTTGCCTCTTGGTGGCTCCACTCTCTTCAGCTTGCTAAATTTGGGGGTGGGGGGGCTGGAAGCCCATCGGTGTGTGCTGTGGGTTTACTTAACTGTTGGACTGGAACAAGTAGACGATGGATCCGAGTTGTCCTCACACTCGGATTGTGGAGGATCCAGTGTGGTGGCTTATGCCTGTGATCAGTCGGGTAGTCTGTGCTGGTGCCCTGGGGGCTGTGTGGCATCTGGGTCAGCACACCTAGCCTCACTGGGCTGCTGCCTGTGACAACAGAAATATAGGTAGGAGCACATTGTCATGTTGTGCTCATATGCATATGTGTATGTATGTGATTTATATGTTCCCTGTGAGTTCATAAAAAGGGTATTTGCTCTATTTATTTGTGAGGGTCAGGACGTGGTATTTTCCAAAGCTGGTACTGGTAGGACCTGCCTGGGGGAGAGAAGAGGATCCCTACTCAACCAAATAGCCGTGGGACACTAGATGGAGGGGCCATGGAGTAAACGGGGCAGTGTAAGGTAGATTGTGATCCACCAGAAAATGGGGGCTTTCAAGGGGATCATTCGCACAGGGCCGTGGGAAGTTTTTGCAAAGATAGTTTACCACCTGGTTTATGTGTTCAGCACAACTGCGGGGCCGACCTGCAGCACGGCTGCTTCCTGTGTAAGCACGCAACACTTGCAAGAGTTGGACTTTCTCATCACACACAGGCACATGCACACACACGTGTACACACACGCATACACACACACAGGGCACTGTCTATGCAATTTAATACAAATGGCAGATTATAAAGAAAAAAGACCATCCCCAAAGGCACCACAGTATTTAGCTGTGAAAAGGGTTCTAGTGGAGATGGAAAACAGAGAACATGAGGCCGTCTCTACGCGGCTAGCGTGGCCCCTGGCGTCCAGCGTGGCATCCACTCTGCAGCCTGCTGCCGCCTAGGGGGCCAGCCGCAAGGGGGCTGCTTGTTCATGGGACAGAGCAGACTGTCCCAAAGGGAGTGGCCCCTGCCGGTAGCAGCTCTTAGATCACATGTGCCCATTTTCAAGGTCCCCCCTCTGGGCCTCTGTACTTGGATGTACTCGCGTGTCCTTTCCCTCCTGTATCTGTTCCTGCGATGGGAGCCAGCGGCAGGCTCCATGCACAGCTTCTCCCTGTAGCGCTGACTGCAAGCTGGCCTGGGTCCGGAGGGTGTGGCTCGTATGCGTTTCTCTTGGAAACTGGGTTAGAAATGTGACTAATGCTGGAAAGTCGGCGGCTCCCGAGGAGGAGGAGGGAGCTGTGGAAATCTGGGGATGGCAGCCTGCCACCCCGCCAGCAGAGCTCCAGCGGCTTCCAGGATGCATCTCTGGCTGATTTTAGGGACCTCCATGCTACACTAGAGGGCACACTAACCTAGACCTTGTCCCCCTTCCACTGAGCGTCTAATCCATTGTCTTTGACAGGAAGCATTAGAGAAATTAAATCGCATCGAGTGAATACGGTCCTGACACGGTTTCATTATCACTGATGGAGGTGGTGCCCCAGATGGCATTTCACTTTGTACTCGGGACAGTTAATGTCGTAAATACTGAACTGAGACAGGGTTCAAGGCAAACAAAAACAGTGAAACTCTCGGGAAAGTAATGGATGGCATGTGCCGATCGCAGCTATGCCGTGGAAAACCAAGCTTCTCACGGTGAGAACCAGGCAGTGACCAGAGCGTGCAGAAACACGAGACGTCAGCAGACAGACCCACGATGCCGACGCACGCCCAACACTGAGCTTGGTCATGGCTTGTTCTTCAAATTATAGGATCTCGTTGGCTTTTCTTGCGCATGACCATGAGGCAGTCCAGGGATGAGGAAGATGAGCTGTACGCAAGTGGCCTGGCCTAGAAACCAAGCCAGCCTTGATCTGGCGGAAACCTTACTCCCCCTCCCCACTCCCGCATCATTAGCTCCTTGGTGGAGACGGGTGTCGGATTTTCAGACCGAACACTGGGAATAGTGTTGACGTGAAACAGCTTGGTTCACATGACCGCCCACTAACCATGCTCTGAAGTTATACAGGGAATGGATAGTTTCTGTAGCTAGTGTATCCGTGAGGATTCTCCAGAGAGAAGGGACGGGGAGGAGATATAAGTAAGGGCACTGATTACAAAGACCTGGGTCACATGACTGTGGAAGCCAAGAAGGCTGCAGATCTGCCCTCAGCCAGCTGGAGGCCCAAAGAGCTCATGGTGTGGGCTCAGTGCACCAGTCTGAGCTGGAGTCTGATGGCAGGAGACAGAGGTCCCAGCTCAAAGTCGGGCAGAGAGAATGGGCACATTCTCCTCTTTCCAGCTTTTTATCTATTAAAGACTTTAGAACTGGGGGACACACACATCGGACAACTTGCTTTACCCATTCTGCCAGCTCAAGTGTTGATCTCATCCAGAACCACCCCCAGACATACTCAGAACAATGTTGAACAACGTATCATTCATTTTCATTCTTCAGATTTTTAGGCCTTGGCTCTGGGACTACACTTTTCTTTCTTTCTTCTTCTTCTTCTTTTTTAAAAGATGTATTTGTTGATTTGAAAGAGTTAGAGAGAGAAGGAGAGAGAGCTTCCATGCACTGGCTCACTCCCAGATGGCTGCGACAGCCAGGGCTGGGCCAGGCCAAAGCCAGGAGCTTCTGGGTCACCCACATGGGTGCAGGTGCCCAAGGACTGGGCCATCTTCTGCTGCTTCCCAACTCATTAGCAGGAAACTGGATTGGAAGTGGAGCAGCTGGGACTCGAACCTATGCCCATATGAAATGCTTCACTTGACTTTTCAGCCTTAACAATAGTTATTGTAGTAACCAGGCTTCCAAAATATGCATGTTCTGACATGCAACATAAAGGTTTCCTTGGTGAAATTTGTTCTGTGTTAAAACATGTAGTGTCCCTCTAAGGAGGCTTGGGACATTCACACATATGTGACTTGGGCTCAGTGATGGTAGAGGTTAAAGTTAGGCGAGAAATAGAAGGAGCGAGTGTGTCAGTACAGTAAGAGAGCCACAGGAGTGTCCCCCGAGTCCTCCCCCACCAAGACTCAGGCGTGTCGGGGATTTTCTTTTGTTTTTTTTTTTTCAGTGTCTTCTCCCCTAGATAAAACATGTGGGGGACCTACAGCATAGTACGCTTATCAGATGTGTACTTTGATGGCCAGGGACATCCGGGCCCTGGGAGGGTTGAGCATCGCGGAGAGGAGGAGCAGAGAGAGAGGCAGGAAGGCTGAGCCCTGCAGACGGCCTCTACACTCTCGACACTCCTTGGTTTCCTGAGTGCGCAGCGGCCATGCAGGCCAGGGTGCACGTACCATCCTCCTCCATCTGTCAGAGATCAGGGGGTTCCTCTCTATTTTTAAAAAATGATTGTTTATTTTATTTGAAAGGCAGATTTACAGAAAGAGAGTGAGAGGGAGAGATCTTCCATCTGCTGGGTCACTCCCCATGTGGCAGGTCCAGACCAATGCCAAGAGCTTGGAACTCTATCTGTGGTTCCCACGTGGGTGGCAGGGGCCCAGGCACGCAGACCAGTTTCCACTGCTTTCCCCAGGTGCATTAGCAGGGAACTGAATGAGAAATGGAGCCAGGACTTGAACAGACAGTCACATGGGGTGCTGGTGTCACAGGGGGCGCCTTATCCTGCTGGGCCACAGCCCTGGCCCTGAGTTACACCTTACGTAGGGATGAGACCTAGAGTTAGCATGTAAGGCAAACACCAGGTATAGCCACAACTGTCCTTGGAAACCTTAACTTGCCCTGAATCTGTGTAGCTCAGGGCCTTACTGCCCCGTTCACCATTTAGCATCCGTGAGTGTTGCTATGTAAAGTGTAATGAAAATCCTGTGTAACATTTTAAAAACATAACTTTGCACCAGAAATGTGTGCTTGGAAACCCTGCAGTCATACTCGGCATGACACAACACTCGTTCGGTGGGGAATGCACGAACTGTGGCTGCTGAGGGTCTCCGGTCCCATCCTCTCTCCGTCCATGGCTTCGGCTCCCTGAGGGGACGGTGGGACCCTGTGGCTGACGGCAGACTGACTGGGAGGTGGCAAGGACAGCACGGAATCCCCCAGTGTTACATCGCAGCCGTGTTGGCTTTAGCCTTTCCGCTTCCCCTCTCTTGTATTTTTACAGTTGTTAGTCTTCGTTTGCTTGTATTATTAACTCCACATTGCTGAAATGAACAAATGGTCACCCTCATTCTCCCTGTGATTATGAGAGCGATTGAATCAGTGCTGCCAGTGTGCATTAGGGGCTGATAATGAAGCCTCACTGAGAGCCGAGTGACATAAAGAGGTGCAGGATGTTGACCCGTGCAGGCAGAAGGAATCCTAGCAACTCTGCAGAGTGAAAAACAGCATACAGTGATGGTACGGATGCCGCTTGAACCGAATTATGAAAATTGTCACTAAACCAGAATGAAGTCGGGCTTTCCGTAATTTGCATTACTGATGTGCTATTATACTCCCATGGCTTTTTTTTTCAACATACAGATGCAAGTGACATATATGATGTCATGAATAATTCAGATGTCTGCCGTGCCTTCTTACCTCTGGTTTCCATTGTTCCCCGGCCAAGGAGGACGGCTCTCCGTTACTGTCGGTGCAGTATTGTCATTAGCATTACTGCAAGTGATTACTGTGATTACGAGTAATTACTGAGATGCTGCATTGTGTGGTCTTCAGACATCAAGACAAAATGATGCGTTTGCAAAGATGACTCGCCGCGCTCGCCGTGCGTTCACGAGGCTGGGCAGTGAGGGAGCACCCGATGGAGGCACTGCTTGTCTTTGTGCCCCTGTGCAGGCGTACTGTGTACGTTATGCTTTCCTAGTCAGTTGGTTTCAGATCACAGAAGAGGTTAATCTGCTCCTGAGAGGCCCACGAGCGATGCCCAGAGAGGAGAGAGTGTTATGGGTAAATGCAGTCAGTCGGTTGAGGTCTATTGCTTGAGGAATCACATTTTGCCAGTGGGTGGTTGCCTCTTGTTTTTTTTTTTTTTTTTTTTGACAGGCAGAGTTAGAGAGAAAGGTCCTCCTTTTCCATTGGTTCTTCCCTCAATGGGCACTGCAGCCGGTACACCACACTGATCCAAAGCCAGGAGCCAGGTGCTTCTCCTGGTCTCCCATGGGGTGCAGGGCCCAAGCACTTGGGCCATCCTCCACTGCACTCCCGGGCCACAGCAGAGAGCTGGCCTGGAAGAGGGGCAACCGGGACAGAACCAGTGCCCCGACCGGGACTAGAACCCGGTGTGCCAGCGCCGCAAGGCAGAGGATTAGCCTATTGAGCCATGGCGCCGGCTGCCTCCTGGTTTTAATGATGCGCTTGAGGCATTGTCCCAACACCCGAACACCTAGAATGGCCATGGCGTCCTCTGTTGGTAGGACACATCACTTCCTTCCTTTAGCCCACGTTCTCCCCCCGCCCACTCTGCCTCCAATTTTTGGTAAATGACAGGTCAGTGGTTGTTCTGTAGCTCAGAGAGGGGCTGGCAGGTGCGATAAACGCCCAGGATGTGTTCAGGAACACTCGCTGTCTGCTCTTGTCTGCCACCTAACGTGGACTTGGGACAGACAAGTGACCCACTGCAGTAAGTGCTTGTGTGCAGAGGAAGGTGCCCACTGCTGTGCATGCTGTGGGTGTCAGCTTGTTGCTGCCGAGGGCCGTCCTAGCTCCTGGCAGCACAGGGCGTGGGGCGTGGGTCCTGGCTCCGGAGCTGCCCTGAACGAATGGCATGAGCTTGGGCAAATGCCTCAGGGGAACAGGCAGAAGAAGAAACCACCTTGAGTGCAGTCTCCCCTGGGTACAAACATTGAACCAGAGTGGAACACGTGGTCCACCACAGTAGCCAAGTCCTGTGCCGCTAGCTGCACATGACCCAGCAAGGTTGGGTTGCCTGCTAAACTCAGAGCCTGGAGGGCGGCTGCAGTGGGGTTCAAGGGCCTGGGCCCTGCGTCAGACGCACTGGCGTCCGGATCTTCTATCCTGGCTCTGTCACTTCCTGGCTCTGTGTCCTGAGCCAAGTTAAGAAAATTTATTTTTCTTATTCTTAAAATTGGAGAGAGTCTTGTAGGACTGTTGGAAGCTATGACCAAGGTATCTCGGTGCCTGATTGTTTGAAATGTCCAATTCTGTAATTATCTTGTCTTATGGCATAACTGGGGCTTCTCAAACCCAAAAGCCCACCACGGTGCGCATTGTAATGGTGCTACCCATCTCCCCTCTCCTGAGATGACGGGGGTGGGGGGCAGGCATCATCCCACACCTGAGCACAGGGAAGGAGAGGGTGGGAGGTGGGGGGTGGGGGAGGGTCCTGCCACAGATCCGAATGCCTGCCCTCTTTGTTTCCTGTATGTCTTTAGTCTCTGGATACGACCCAAGCGGTGGCATTTCTACTTCTGAACTCCGTGTTTCTAAATCATATTTCTGAAAACATAAAGTACCCAGTAAACCCTATTTACGGTAACTCTTAAAATAATTTATCAGCATTTATTGGCTTAAATTAGAAACTTTTTATTTTGTGTTGCCATTTTTGATGGAAAGCTGTGTAATCCACTTTTATGTAGAGAAATGGTATTATTGAGACCCAAGAATGCTAGCTGGGTCCAGCGAACACACTTTTATGATATTATAAATCTCCCCCTTCCACATGTCTTGAAAACTGTTGCTAGCAACAGAAATCACGTTAAAGGGGCACATTCGTGTTTTTCATACCCACAGGTGTTCCATTCTTAAGCCCCTTCCATGCCCGCATTAATTGCTACCCTTATCCAGTACTGAAGTAAATGCATATTAATTCTTAGTGTTGTTTATTTTATTTCTGCAGGTGTGTATTGATTTTGGAGTCCAGCTAAGCCTGTCTGGACCTTACAAGCCACCAGATCTCTTAAGCATACATGTATTTTTTATTGTTTTTGTTACATTCTCTATTATCAGAATTAATGAATGTAGTTTTTATAAAGCTTATTACTTACTTACCCTAAAGACTGGATTTGAATGTGCCGTTCTGGTCGGCTGAGTAAATGGAGATTTAATTACAGATATTTAATTGCTTATTATGAACTTGATGGACTGGAACTGAATAATCCCTTCTTCCCCATTTGCCAACTTTAAATCCACTGCCTAAGCTCGTCGGCCCAGCTGCTGGGCTGCACAACTTTCACTCCCAACCCGTGAATCATCGCCACTCAGGGTTGGTGTTAGAGTGGTGTAGATCTGACAGTGACGTGAGGACAGCCCCTGGGTCTCCAGGAGGACTGTTGTGTGTGGAGAGGGGATCAGAGACCTGACTCGAAGATTCAGATCTACTGGGGAATAGACTGGAAAAGTCCAACATGGAATGAGATAAGATAGAATGGGAACTGCAGTTGTTCTAGAACACACAGTAACAAGCCACGGCACGATGGTTCAAGGTCAGTTCCTGTTTCTTTGCATGTGGTTGCTCTTTGATAAAGCATCATGGAAAATCTCCATGTAAAATAGATGGAGCTTTATTGTAGTCAGTGGAGTTTTGACCTGGAAACACGTCTACTCTTTAAGGGTATAAACTACCCTTAAAATGTTTACGTGCTCCTGCTGGCTAATGCACGTTTCAGTCTTCGGGGTTTGTGAAGTTCGCACTTCAAGCGAGAACGGGTCTTCACGGGGGAACTCAGAATCGAGGTGCTGTTTGTCTTGTCTTGAGAGCAGCAAGTTTGGAAAACACCTGTTATCAGCAGAACTGTCCCCGTCAATGCGGCTCCCAGTGCGGTGCCGAACACAGTGTCAGTTCCATCTTCTGGAAACGCTCCTTGGCTGGACATCTGTTGGCTGGACATCTCTTGGTGGTCCTTTCCGTCCTCTGGGTTGTGAAAAGGATGTGCTGAGGTTTCTTTGATCAGGAAGTCTGTGTCCTGCCCTGGACACGGCCCATGTGTCCAGGAACCTCTCTGGCCCAGCCCCGGGCATCGTCCAGGACCTGGAGCCGGTGAGCTCCACACCGCCCTCTGAGGCTGCAAGCAGAGGTGGGGACACACCCCGGTGGAATGGAGCTGCCCTCCTCGCCCGCAGTCACTCTCCACCTTGAAGAGGGTCACTCCCTCCCGCGAATGCCCAGTGCTGGCCCTGGGGGAGGCGCTGCCTGCCCCGCTGGTAGTCTCTGAGGCTGCTGCGAATTCTTCCCGGCCCAGCAGCGGTTCCAGGAGACGGTGCCGGCGCAGGGCAGAGCTGTCTGCATTTAATGACACGAGCGTGTTTGCAGCTCTGGCTCCCCGTCGGGTGTTGGAACACGTTCCCAGGGCCAGTACTTCATAAAGCTGGAGCTTCCAGCCTGCTTGACCCGAACTGGGGCCAGGGTCAGCCTTCATTCCCCACTCCCTCGGTGGTTCCACTTCAGGGCTGTCATCGCCCTTCCCTGCCTCTCGCTCTTGGTCTGGGGTATCCCGTATCACTCTGTTAGGTGTCAATGAAAGGAATCTTTGGAAACTGCATGGAAATTTACCAAGCTTCTGCCCAGCCACCTTCAAGATCTCCATCCAACACCTACAAAGTATCAGTTCCACCTCCCAGGGTTACCCTCTGCAAATATTTTCATTGCAGCCATTATTTTCATAGAATATATTATATTTCATGAATCTTTCCACTTATGAAATTACAGTGTTTTTGGTTTTGGTTACTGGTCAAGATTCAATTTAAAATTATCTGAAAGAATAATAATTTAGTAGAGATGATCTTCATCTAAAAATTACTACCATTTTTGAAATCTCAGTTTGTTGCATGGAAGAAAATGTTTTGGTATTTTCTGAAAACGCATTCATGAGAATATGTAATTTTATTTGTTGCAGTATCTTTAATCATCATTTCTTTCCTTTCTCACCTGCTACTATGAGGATGACAAATACAGTGTTCAACAAGGTTTCCACATTGTTTATGTTTTAATTTTAGCTTAAATTCGTATAAAATGCTTACATAGGTCTACTGGGCACAGACTTGAATGAGCCGCTATACACAGATCTAGGTTTAGATGCAGAGGGATTGAAACCTGAGGCTGGGGATGGAGGCTGCAGTGGGTGAACATGGCGTTGTGCCTAAGGGTGAAGGTAAACACTGTATTTCCTGTATGACCCTCAAAGACAGATGGAAGACTACTTGGCCAAGCTGTTTAAATAGACAGTGTAAGATACACTTGTCACAAAAATAATCAACAGTATTTTCTTTCTAAAACACTATTTTTTAACATATTTCCTTGAGAGGCAGAGAGAGAGAGGGAGCTCCCATCCACTGGTTCATACCCCGAATGCCCGCGACGGCCAGGCCGGAGCTGGGGACTGAGGTCTCAAGCCAGGTCTGCCACGTGGGTGGCGGGGATCCCGTTGCCTGAGCTGTTCCTACTGTTCTCTAGGGTCTGCATCGGCAGGAGCTGGAATCAGGAGCTGAACTGGAGCACGTTGATGTGGGATGCAGGCATCCTAACTACTAGGCTAGACATCCCTCTCCCCCCACCCTACCCCTGATAGCATTTTTAGGGGAAGAATCAGAGAAATGTCTCCAGTGTGGTCTTTGATCCACCATTTACAGGAGTATCGCAGCAGGAATTGCATCATCTGTGGGATCCTCAAAAAGTTCATGGGAAACGTGAGTTGTGCTAAGCGAATCACAGGAGTTATTTCATGTAACTCTGATGACCATCCCTGAGAGAGGAACTCTCATTCCCTCTGTGCAGTGAGAACATCGAGGCAGAGACAGCTTCAGAGTCTGTCCCAGAGTGGAGTCATTTGTAAGTGAACTCTGATCTCCGTCGTCCAGCTCCAAAGGCGAAAAACTGAGCCATTGCCCCATACTGCCTTTTTGCTTTTAAAATCAGTCCTTGCAAAATGCTAAATGGTGACTTACTAGGAATGACGCTACATGTCCCTCACAATCCTGAACATGCAGAGGGCATGGAGGGAGTAACAAGATGAGCTGGGACTTTGCTTAGGGCATCTCATTCACCAGGGACACGCAACTCCAAGTCGCCTTCCCAGGCTTCCTGATCGTGGGCACATCCACCTGCCAGGCCTTCACCCCCTCTGCGACTTGGAGTTGCGTGTCCCTGGTGAATGAGATGCCCTAAGCAAAGTCCCAGCTCATCTTGTTACTCCCTCCCGGGCATTGGCACACGTTGCATGAGGGTGTCCACTCGGCTGATTGAGTTTCTGCCCCTGCTGAACTCACATCCCCGCCTTCCCGAGGGACCACGAGGCGATTGACACCACCGGGAAGCAAATAGAAGTGCTGGATCTGTGAAAATGGGAGTTTGGGTTGCAGCATTAATGGCAGTTTTCATCAGGATAAAGAGATCCAGATGTGAGAGAGAGTCAATTACTTGCCTGTGCTGTGGGGTGGATGACCAAGCTGAAAGGAACATTGATTTGGTGCGGGTCGAACATGAATATACCTGCCTCCTGTCTCCCCTCATGTTTCCTAAATTAAATTAAAGCATCAAACAGGTCTGATTCAGTAAATGAACAAGTGGGACCCTGTATGCGAGAGCTTTGCATGTAGGTTTCTTAATGGGCGAAGAAGGAAGTTTCATATACCCAATAGTCATGGATATTGTAAGCCCTGCCAGAGATTTACGAAACTTAACACAGTTCCAAGCCTGTCCTACAAATATGATGGAAACGTTGTGTGCATTTATCTGTTGAACACTCAGGAGACATTATATATGAAAGCAGTTATCAAGGGTGGCTTGGGTCTCCTTAGGAAATCACAGAATTTTGGAGTTGGATCTCAACAGTCGAGATAATGTAATTAGCTTTAATATAGAAAAAAGCAACGATACCAAGACCCAGAAATGAGTACACATACGTAGTGTGTATGTGTATATATGAGTTAAAAGCTACATTAAAGTTAGATTATTTTTCCTTCTCTTTCTAAAACACACCACAGTTCAATACTTGGTTATAGTCATTTATCAATTGACTAGTTGATAGCTTTTAACCAGTCAAGCTTCCAGAAGTTCATGGCAAATGGAATTAAATATTTATTTTGGTGCAAAACAATGTTGAAATCATGCATAATTTTTTATAGTTTGCATATTTTCTTGAGCTTTTCAAAGACCCCTTAATGCATGGATTTGTTTTTACACCAAGATAAGCTTATATTTTAATTCCAGGTTCCATGGACTTTTTGAAATACGGTCCTGGATTCAGTAATAGCAGCACTAGAAGGAAAATTATCTATCGTGAGTGTGGAAACCATGGCTTGGCATATGAAGGAAATAACATGTTTTTCTTGCTACTAGTTACACAGTATAATTTTTAGCGGTGTTCTCATCCCAGATGACAGAAATCACCATCACTCTCTGACAAAAAGCGTGGACCATGGATTAAAAAAAGACAGGGAGAGAGATGCAGTTGAGGCCAAGTCTACAGAGAAGAGGTTTAAATGTCTTATAAAGTATCAGACCAAGCTGCAGTCTTGCAAAATTTGGAACGGTTTATTTTTGGCAAGGTCCAGCTTCCTGTTCACAAAGTGATGGCTTCAGATGATTTTTGAACATCAAACAAGCTTCTTTCAGGCCCTCATGTTGATGGGCTCTGATGGGTAATCAGAAATACATGGATTAACTCTGCTTTCAAATAAACAGGGGTTTAGCAATTAAAGAGAAGAAAGTTTGGCAAGAAAGCGAGTCCCGAGCGCTGCCAAAGTCTGAACGTGGGACCAGTCAGTTCAGGGCACTGCAGGGAACACGTGGTGGGGCTGGGCCTCCCTGCTGCAGGATTAGTTTACTAAGCTGCAGGTCAGCCTGCCTTGCTCAGCCCATCACGGGGACGGGGGCTGGGGCAGCTCTGTGCTGGCTCCCTCCCCACTGCTCTTTGCTTTCTGCAAAACTCCTCTCACACCCACTCCACGGAGCTGGGGGGATGTTGAGGAGGCCTTCTGCGAGTCTGTGGCCTCCCTCTACTCTGATGGAGCTCTTTGAGCTAACAAACCTGTTCTTGTTGTTCGTCTGTTAGTGCTGTTTCACTCTTCGGAGTTGCTAGCCTCTTGATTTATAACAGCCAGAATCTGCAGGCATCGCTGTGGGATGTGCGCATGTCCTATTGGTGCCGTTCTGAGCTATACACAGTAGTCACCTTCTGGCATTATAGGCTTCAAAAGACTATGAGGGGTTCCTTTCCCTGAACCCCACATTGGAAGCGCCTCAACTTTTTGCTGGAACCCTGCAGGGTGTGCTTCAGATTTAGTGTGTCTTCCTCTTGCGTGCAGTGCCTCTTTGCTGACTTGTCAGATGAGCGCTCATACCCTTTCCGTGCCATGGTCCGCGGGGGTGAGGGAAGGGGCGACTCTAGGTCTTCTCTGTGTGCATGATTTAACGTTATACACGAAAGCGGTGCCGCTTGTTACCCCTTATTAACGCAGCTCGGACTTGAAGATCTATGCGTGTTGCTCTGAGAATCTAGTCCCGAGCCTGCAGCTGCTGCACGGTATTCCACGCTGGGCACCTTCTGGCTTGCAGCCTTCCGGTCTTCCAGAATGGACTTGGTTTCCATCCACAGCTATGCATGCCTGCCTGTGGACCTGTGGGAGCCTGCATGTGTTTCTACAGTATCCTTCTAAGACCTGCTCACCTGGCTGGCTAGTTTGGGAGGAGCCTGACACACAAATACATTCTTAAATATTTGTGTTGATAAGTATAAATAAGAGTGGAGAGTGAAAAAGAGCTTGTCGTAACATCATTCCGTGCTTGCAAATATGGAAGTTTTGCCAAGTTTGTCAACTCCCTGGAGCCCCAGTGTCTGTCAATCAGAGGTAATAAATCTAGAGAACAGAGGTGCTGATGGGTGTGGAGGATCCAATGCATCTCTTGGTATATGCTAGATCTGAATGAGACTGCAGCTCTTAGGCATTGGCTATTGGAGACAAAAGGAATACATGACGTTAAAATAATAATGGTAATGAAATAACTGCTCATCTTAAAAGGGTTCTTCATTTTGACAATATACAATGTCTTTTTTTTTTTAAAGTTAGTTTTAGAGAGAAAGAGTTTTCCATTCACTGGTTCGCTTGTGAAATGTCCACAATAGCTGGTTTTGGGCCCGGAGCCAGGAGCTTCATCTGGGTCTCTCCTGGAGGTGGCAGGGACCCAGACACTGGGGCCACCTGCTGCTTTCCCAGGAGCCTGAGCAGGGAGCTGCATTGGAAGTGGAGCAGCCAGGACTTGAAACAGCATTGTTAGTGGATGCTGGCATCCCAGGCAGCAGCTTAGCCCAGTGTGCTACAGTGCCGGCCCCCGGTGCCTTAATTCAGAGGGTGGAATTGTTGACAGTGGCCTTTCAAACAGTTCTTCAGGAGGGCTTTGTGGGGATGATGGTCATCCTGAAATCATACCCTATGGGCACTCTCTCATGAGGTCTTTAAGAGGCACTGCTGTTGCTCCATGTCAGGTTATAACTGCTGACTTCTTAGGACTATCTGTAAGAACAAAGTTCCTGTCGGGAGAGCGCTCGGTGCCAGTGTATGAGACACACTGACACTCACGCACAGAGTTTCGGGTTACGGAGTGTGCCGGCAGCTGTCCACCTCCAGATCGATTCCCAGATGCCCATTACATGTGTTCTTCGGGTGGTGGTGTAGCAGGGAGGGTAAGAGTTTCTGGACCAAGACTCAAGTCCCAGCTCAGCCACTTTCTACCCGTGTGACCGTGACCATGCACTGATCCTCTCCCAGTTTACTTATCTATGAATGGGCAGCGATAGTGCCACCTGTTTGAGAAGGTTGCTGCAGAAACTTAATGAGGTCATCAACAAGTGCCCAGTAAACATTAGCGTTATCAGCATCTGCTTATTTCAACTCTGCAGACTTGACTCCCATCGCTCAAAACCTGCGTTTGGCGTTAGTAAAACTAGGCAGCACCATGCACTCTCACAGCGTGCTATTCCCAAAGAGAACTGGATCAGAAAAGGGTTAGCATATTGGATGGGAGACAGGGGTGGGAGGGCTGCTAGTCTTAGCAATTTGAGCTATGGATTTAGAATCTTCAGGAAGAAACCAAGTTAGCTGGGTTGTACACTGTCAGCCAAAATACTGATAAAGTCGGAAGAACGTCAGTGGAGGAAGGTGGGGATTTTCCTTCAAGCATAATCTAAGTCAGTGATACAGAAGCTGGAGAATTGTTTAGACAAGCGTTTCCCAAAGAAATGCTTTGTCCCATGGCATCCCATGGGTGTCCCATAGTGTCCCATAGTGTCCCATGGGATACTAGTCCCATGAAATGCAGCTTGAACAAGGGTCCTGTGGTCCATGCATTTGGAAAACAGCGATGGCCATTTTGCCACCTTAGAAATTCCCAGCGTGTCTTTGTTTACTGAGGGGGCTCTTGTGAGCACTGCTTGTAAGCACTCTGCTTGATTTCAACCCAGTATTTCCCAAAGCTATCGGACCACAGAGCCCAGGGCAATTTTCTATGGACACACTTGGGAACATGATAACAGGTATCATCTCAGGGCGGGGGGTGATGCCTTCATTGTGCAAACCCAGATGCTGAAGGAGCAGGCTGCACCCCTTCAAGGTCTGTGGAGTTGTCTGAGAGAGCAGCACCTTACTGTGGGCTGGTTTTTTCTCATCTGCAATTACAAAGAAACTGAAATTTCTTGCAAGTAACCTGCCATTAATTGCACGTCAGTAGGTGTAGATCCATCCACTTCAATGAGCATTCTTTATCTGCTATGGCTCCTTAGGCTGTGAAGTAATTTAGAGCAGAGGGCTGCATAGTCTGCCATTGAGGGATCTGATTAGACGGCTAGTGGTGGGGATCCATTGCGAGTGTGACCTGAAGACCACACATGAAAGAGTGCCAGCTGCTTCCATCACCGGGGAGAAAGGGCTTTCCTTCCACAACCGATACAGCAGCTGGAACTTGTCCCCAGAAGGGAAGCTACAGGGACCCTGCAGGCAGGGGAGCCCCACCTCTATGACATGCAGAGAGCCTCAGAGTTCCTTCTTCCCAGATTCCTGGCCATTCGTTTCAGAATTCCTGGGGTGGGAAGCCCCAAGTCAGTCCAGTGCTGGGCCCTTCAGAACGTCTGCAAAAGGCACCACGCTGCCAGACCTGTGCTGCGCATTACCCCTGATGGCAGCCCTGGTGGGCATGCGCTGGTGGGCGTCTGCTCTGCCTACAGCAGGGCGGATGGATGGGAGAGGGGAGACACCAGGTCTTCCACGGCCACAGAGCGGCTTTCACAGGTGTGCACTTCTTCTCCTAGCCGTCACGGAACGAGGCCGTGGTGATGGGTTCTCCAGGAAGCGCATGTCTGCAGGTCCCCAGGGAGCCATGTGAGCTGGGCTGCACTTGAAATCGCCTTCAGGCTTTCCCACTGCTGAGCCAGGAAGCTTAACTGATCTCATTGCGGGGGATAAATTGTAAAATTAAAGATATCCTAGAATGCCTGTCTGCTGGTCCAAGACAGACCAGCTAAGTTAGCCTAATTTGTACTGTGCTGCTGAAGTACTGTTCACATTCTGCCTTTTACCCGCTGGACTGTGAACGTCCCACTCTCTGGATATGCTGCAGAGCAGAGACCAGACCTGTGCTCCTGGTGTGACACCTGCCTACAGTGCCTTTCAAAGAGCCAGGACTCCAAGCAGGTGCAAGTGAGACAGGAGCTTGGATTCTACATCTTTTAGCTTAGCCTGGGTAAGGCTGCACAGCCACTGGGGGAATGATGTTGGCACCGATGTAGCATTAGGACCTGGCGGCGGGGGCGGGGGAGGGGAAGATACGGCATTGAGAAGCATGGACAAGGCTTTCCACGTGGCGAGGACGGGGTGGCAGCCATGCACAGATGACGGTGGGAGCTAGGCCTGGGAAGGATGCACCAGGCATCCTGAGTCAAAGCCAGGTTGTGAAATCATCAGTCCTGGGTTTCCCCTGGGTTTGACTCTCATTGTAGACTTGGAAGTGAACTCTGACATGGACCTGGGTTTGAATCCTGTTCTGCTGCGTATGAACTGTGTTCAAAGCACCGCAGTGGGTGCTGGGACACAGATGCAGTTCTTGCCCCATGAGGGTCTCAGTCAAGGAAGGAGAACAGATGTGTAACCAGTAGAGTGAGACAAAGGGAGAGGATAACTGTGTGAATACAGTGCGCTGTGGAGCAGGCTTTACAAAGCTTAGCTCTGGCTGACATTGGGCAATTAGTAGGAAGACAGTCATAGTCAGAAGGAATGTCAAGGAGCAAAGCCAGGGACAAACCTACAATGCTGAGTGCCTGGTGGGGAAGGCAGGTAGTGGAGCGGGCCTGGGCAGGAGCAGGTGTGGTGGCAGAAGACTGGGAAAAAGTGAACAGAGCCGTTTCCTAACAGTTCCTTGCATGCCTACTTAAGGGATGAGCAGGGAGCCACTGACCACCATTCTGCTGTGTTTGGAATGATCTGTGTGTTTTGAAGAGACCATTGAGGCACAAAATCTATAGAGGGCCAAGACTGCTCTTCAATAGATGGGAAGATTAGTTAGAAAACCCTGGTAAGAACTGGTAGACAGGGAGACCCTGAAGCAGGGTAAGAGAAGACTGGCATGGAAAATGAAGTTGGGAACATTAGAATGTAACGGACATGGTGTCTTGGCTTGGGTGTCTCTGTGATGAAACATTCTCTCATCCTGGCTGCCGTGAGCAGCCCCACACAGGGGGAGAGGAGCTGGAAGGCTCCACACATAAAGGAAAGGTAGGGAAATGGAAACACCGGCTATGTGACCTGATGGCTTCATGCTGTGTGTATACGCAGTTTATGCTGTACTCTGTGAATATAGACAGCTCACGCCGTGCCCAGGAGACATGGGCACTGCCTAGTAACCAGAAATTCTAAAAAGTGAAAAATAACAAACTGTGAAGGCAGGGGAACATTGTCCTCTGCTCTGGCACACCCTTGAGCAGCCCTTCCAAACCGGTGCGCACCTGTGCCGAGCAGCCCCCACCCCCCATCTTGCTGCGCGGTCTTCCTGCCTCTCCTCACTGAGAGGACGATTGTGTTTTCACCTGGGCATTGCCCACAAGAGCAGAGCCTGGCCTGAGTCCTGATCTCTTTGTCCCTGGCACTGGACACACCGACCAGGGTAAGAGTAAGACACTTAATAATCTCCCGGTGGAAGAATGACCTCTGCACCTGGATCCCTGCTAGTAGAGGTGGAGTGTGGTTTTAGGAGGAAAGGAGGAACAAGTGCAGAGTATGACATAGTGGCTTGGAGCGGAGCCCTGAGACCTCCCTAGGTGAGAAGAGAGCCAGGTGCACAGTAGTCATGATGACAACAGCGGTAACTCCCACTTACTGCACATGTCACTAGAAGCAAACCCTGTGGGTTAATTAAGGGCATCTTCACAATGGCCCTGGGTGTGGCTATTACTTTTCTTATGATTTTACAACTGAGGAAAACCAAGGCTCAGAGTGAGTGGAGGAACTCCGTGTGGCGAGATAGAAGACGCTCATCCAAGTCCACAAAGCAAAGAGGGGATAGAAACTGAACCCTTGTTATCTCCTTAGGAAAAATGAATAAGAGTTGGAAGCAGAAGGGAAGCTGGTAACAAGGAAGGAACGAGTGTGGCCTCACGGTGAAGGTGGGGGTTACCACACCACTTGCCCCATCAGTGGGCTGGGTTCAAGTCCAAGCTCTAGCTCCCCACTCCAGCTCCCTGTTAGTGCATACCCTGGGAAGCAGCGGTGATTGCTCAAGTGCTTGGGTTGTGGCCACCACAGGGAAAAGCTGGATTGAGTTCCTGCCTCCAACTTCAGCCCCTCAGCCACTGTGGGCATTTGAGGAGTGAGCCAGTGGATAAGCTTGCGCGCTCACTTGCTCGCTCTCTCTCACTCCCCGCTTATCTCCCTCTCTCCTCTCTTGTCTCTCAAATAAATAAATAAGTCTTAAATAAGGACACTGGAAGGAAGTAAACGATGGTAGTGGACAAGAGAGTTTTAAGAAAGAAAAGTTGACTTTATCCAATGCTGCAGAGTAAGCAAGGAAAAGGGTCTGGAAGTTTTATTTACATTTTCCAGAGCTCTGTCACTGATGTTGTTATCTGGACAAGCAGTGGCCCTGGGTTGAGGCATGTCTGGGAGGCAAGCTGATCTACTAACTACTCTTTTGCGTTGTCTGCTGTGAAGGGCAGAAGAGAAATGGTGGAAGTGACTGGAAGTAGGCTCAGCATAGGGAGAGCATTTAAAAATGTGTAAGCTGGTGAGGACTGCAAGATGTAGGGAAGAAACAGCGGAAATGGGAAAAATGAAATTACAGGATAGAGATCAAAACCCTGGCTTTGCAAAGGATTGACAGACAGGTCCATGAGCACAGGTAGAAGATGGATGGCAGCCGGGGGCTTGGAAGACACAGCTTTGGTTTGGAAGAGACATTCCAGCACCATTGTAGAAAGGCTACAGGCTCTGTGCTTTTCCATAATTTTAGACAATGGATTTCTCTTGGAGTCAACCTGTACCTGTGTGCTCATGTGTGAATCCATAATACTTGGTATTGAGTGTGTTGAAACTAAAAGGCTGACCATGGAGTTAAGCCAGGGTGGAGGGCAGGCTGGCAGAGTACCTGAGTATTCAGGGGGAGGTGATGCTACAGGGTCTCCATGGGAAGAGGACAGGAGGCCACCAGAAGGATTCTGGGTGGTGTGGAGGGAGAGGTGCGTCGTCGATGGTCTTAGATGGAAGAGCAGCGACACTGGATTTGAGGGGGCAGGATTGCTGGGGCTGCAGGATGGAGCAGCCATGGGGATGAATCCATGGGATGAAGTGACTGGGGTGGGGTGGGGTGGAGGTGCAGGTTGTTGGTTTGAGGACTTCGGGACGTCTGCAGAGACAGTGAATGGATTTGCCGTCCGTGTGACTGTGGGCACTGTCAGGATCCCTGTATGACTGGCAGTGGAGAGAAGAGCTGTGACTTGGGGACCTTGCATTCCATGAACGGGGTCTGCAGGGGACACAGGGCCTGGGCTGTGTGTGGAGGCAGAGTGGCTGGCGACACGCCCTTCCCGAGTGCCCTGAAAGGGGGTGGTGGGAGCCAAGCCAGTGCTGGGAGCTTCTTTTCCACTGTAGCTTGAGCTTCAGAGCCACCTGGCCACATCTTGAGTGGGTCAGTTTAGGACGCCCTAAATACATCTGAAGGACCAAGTTTATGCCCGTAGAGCCCAAGTCCTCGCCCCTTGCCCCCATCACCCCCAGGGCTTTCTTCCAGAAACACAATGCAGGTGGGCTTCCCAAAGAGTCTCCAAAGGTGGCTCATGTTGTCAGTTACTGTCAACTCGGATGTAGGTGCAGATGAGCTTGTCCACTCAACAGGAGAGCAAATTGCTGACGGATGAGACAAAGCTCAGTGAGATTTGCCAAGAGGCACCAAGTGCGAAGAGTCGGGCTCAGAGCAGCTCGCTCTTACCAACACTGATGATGAGACCTATGCAAGAATTTTTTTAAAAAATATTTTCATCTACTTTAAAGGCAGAATGACAGAGAAAGGAGAGAGCAGGAGACAGAAAGACACAGAGAGTTTCATTTGCTGGTTTCCTCCTCAACTACCTGCAACAGCCAAGGCTTGGCTAGGCTGAAGTAAGGAGCCAGGGACTGCATCTACTTCTCCCATATGGGTGACAGGGGTCCAGGCATCCCTGCCATGACCTGCACCCAGGGAGGTGCTGTCACAGAGCTAGCATGGAGTCTTGGGCCCTGAAGGGTGAACAAAGCAGGAAGTGTCAGGACCCTCGGTAAGTCGGTGACAAGTGGCCAAATGTCAGTCGTCGCTATGCCTCAGCCTGTGGGGTACGAGCTCAGGGCTCTTTGCTATAGTGCACAGAGAAGATGTAGTGTCCTTTTGATGAATGGGATGCTCACCTCCTCCTTCCCTTTCCAATACCTGCGGTCTCATCTTTCAGACGGACACAAGCGAGTTGCCTGCACAGGCCAGGTTGCTGTGGTGAGGAGGGGGCGGGATGGGTTTTGCAGGTCCCTATATCTTGTGTGTGTGGTGTGATTAGCAGTCGTAGGTCTCCAGCACTGCTAAGTGCAGAGGTGGCAGCTCCTGCACCCAGGGGCCTCCATGCAGTTGCTTCCGTGACGCCATGCCCCAAGGGACAAACTGCTCTGTGCCACTGGGCCACCGCTCTGGTCCTGCATCAAATTTGAAGCCGGAACCTTTGCTAAGGAGCACACAGGGACACGGAAGCATGGAGTCTCCTGGGAAAGGGTCCGCCCAGAGACAGGGGAAAACCCTCCTTCTCGTCACACGTCTCATCGTCATCTCTGTTAGTGAGTTGTCTCCAAAGAGGAATAGACAGACTGAGAGGCAAAGCAAGAACATAGCTTCAGACGCCTTCTTCTCTGGGGTGGCAGGATGCACTGGGCAGTGGGAAGTGCCTGTGTGGATGGCACACTAAGCAGGTGCCGTGAATAATTTGGTCCAGGATTTTTCTTTTTTCCAATGAGCAACCCACTCAAAGGATGTACACTGTGGGTATCCCCTCAATACTCAAACATTCCTTGAACCTCATACCTCTTATGGTGTCATTGCCTGATTTTGATTAGGGTCTTCCTTGACAATCTACAATCTTTTTCTTATCCTAAAAAAGTATTTATTGCATTTGAAAGGCAGTCTTAAAGAGAGAGGGACAGAGAAAGAAGTCTTCAATCTGCTGTTTCTTCCCCCAAATGGCTGCCATGGCCTGGGCTGTGCCAGGCTGAAGCCAGGAGCCAGGAGCTTCATCAGGGTCTCCCAAGTGGGTGGGAGGGTCGAACTGGCACCCATATGGGATGTTAGCATCGTAGGTGGCAGCATAACCTGCCATGTCACAGTGCCACCCCTCGACATCCTACATTGTCCAGAGAGCTCTCTCCTACAGGTGGCTTCAGAGACTGACAGAACTGGTCCCATTTCAGGCACTGGGCCAGAAAGGTGCTTGTGCCTATATTAGTGGGGGCGGGGGTTGGGGGTGGGAAGGGAAGTGACAGGCAAATTACAGTAGATGGGCTTGCTTCGAACACCTCTTCTTGTCCCTCCGGTTCTGGGCTTTGTCCCTTGGCCAGCCTCCTGTTTGCATTTGATCACAGCAAAGACATTTGTCTCTCATATGATGTGGAACATTACAGAATAATGGTGTGCTGCTGCACTGGGGAGTCGAGCTTTTCATAGTGTGTGGTTCTTGGCCCAAAGTCTATATGATGGTTGGAAAGAGCCCAGCACCAAGCTGTCTGTACTGAATTGTGGCTCAGGTAGGAAGTGGTGCGGAGGGCTTGACGGAGCACAGAATCTAAAGGTGAAACCCTCACCCAGTCCCAGCTCCGGGAGAATGATCAAATCTCATGCACAAACCCGCTGGAATAAACTAAAAAAATCTCCAAACTGGAGCAACGCGCCACGCGTTCACATTTGATTTCAATATTGCATGGAAGCATTTTTTCCCAATCTGTGTATTTCCCTGTTTATTCTTGTGAGGAGTCAAACTTAAAAGGGGGCTTCAAAATATTCACAAAACATGTGTGTCATGACAAAACACAATGAATTGCAACTTTCTTTGCACTAAAACATTTATCTTTCAATTGCATTTCCCACAAACATTTTGAAGTCGCCTTGCACATGTCAAAGCTTCTGCCTTATCTACATGAAGACTTCGTGTGTGTCAGGATCTTCTTTCCTCCCTCTGAATGCATCTGTTGCTGCCCCAGAGACTTGAGCCAGGCTTCCAGGGATAGCTTGCCAGGATGCTTTGAGCAGTCCTTCCCAGGCATCTTTGTTGACTTGGATATGTAATGGCCTTTGCTTACCCCATCCCTAGGGTTTCTTCCTCCTTCTACTTTATCACATGTGTACATGCAGAGTTACACAGAAAGCCATTACTAGTCTGTGACGCACAGCTTTTTACACAACCCTCCTGGTGAAAAAGGATCAAGGTAGAAGCACTGATGGCCTTTGGCAAAGCAGGGGATGTGAGAAAGGGGCTGTGACACTTGACTCTGGGGTGACTGTGGTTCAGTGTGTGAGTGCGTTTGACTTGTTCAGCTGCTGTCTCTGCGAAAAGGGGTTTATTGTGAGACACCTCAGAATCATCCTGCACTCTGCCCACCCTGTCATCCACCCCCAACATCCATCACCTGCAAATCCTTTTGAAGCATCCACAGTATGTCCTTAGCCCATCACCGTGAGTCCCCCACGTTGCCACCAACCTTGCTTAGGTTGTAATTCTAAGCTGCACCCCTTTGACACCTGCTGGGCTGCCTTGGCTCCTCCCTCGTATTCTCCCCCAAATTCCCCTTGCTTGGTGAAAGGGTTCAACGGAAGCATTGTGGTGGTGGAGGAGGACTCTCTGAAGCTTTCCAGGATTTTGGCTAAATTTCTGCAGACACTAACTTGGGCTAACATTATCAAAACCCTCTTCTAATAAGCAGATACTCTCATTCTTCCTCTCTCTGCTGATCAACAAGAAAAAGACGTTGAACATCTCCAAAATCCTATTGCTATGCCTTTTTGTTCTTGCCTGGTCTTTGGCTTTGAGTGGACCCCTGGCACCTGTTGGCAGCCATTGTTTGATGGTGCTTTTTGGCTCTGGATCCTACTGGTGAAGCCACATTTCACGTCTGCTCTGGGTCGCAATCGTTCAGTGTTTCATGGAAAGCTCTGCTCTTGTCCACAGCGGATGTGGGCGCCACAATCCTTGGCACACATGCAGCAGAACGTGTCTCTGCTTTAAGGTTTCGGTCAGGATTCTGTGAGCTAGACTAATAGACGTCTGCACCATTGCCTACTGTTTCTGCTGTCAATCACTTGTCCTCTTTGGTTGGGGAACAAAAAGATGAATTTTTTCTTCATACAATTCATGTTGGTACCAGGTCTCCCATCATGAGCTTGATCTGCAGTATTGTCTTCCCTCCTGAAAAGGAGCTAATTGTTTGTAAACTGCTGGTTTCCTTGGGGTCACTGTCCCCATCAACTTCCTGTAGAGCATCAGTGATTTCACCATTGTTCCCCTCAAGGGTTCCTTCTGGCTTCACTTTGAGCAGGAGCTGTTTCCAGAGAGGCATTTTACCCTTCATGGTGCCTCCAGGTAGACCCTGTTCTTATGTAAGAAGTTGGGAGGAGTTTAATTTGCTACAAAGTGACTTTGAAGTCCACGTAGTTTTTCATATCATATATTGGCCATGCACGTTTTGAAGAACCTTATGCCCGAGATTCCATTTTGCTCCGCTTGGTTGTTATATTATGTTGTACATTGGTAATATTTCACATTCTCATATTGATTAGACTATTGCAAACAGTGCTGCTGTGAGCACTGCTCCTTGTGTGTCTAGGGTAAATATTCAGAAGTGGAATTGAGAAAGTACGGTGTCAGCTATGTGAGATACTACCGAATTTCCTACTGACTTAATAACAAAAAGCAAATAATCCAACATATTGGATACATGACCACAACTGGGGCTCTGCTGAAAGACAGAGGGGTGGACATCACTGGGCGGCCCTGTGTCTGCTCAATCACTGCTGCACCCCATGGTGGTGCCCCTGGGGGTCTCCCACCTGCTCCTCGATCCCCACCGTGAGAGAAGGAGCAGTCAAAACATACATATCCCTGTTTCTTTGAATCCAAGTGCTTTAGAAAGAAAAACAGGTAAACCTAGGAGGGAGAAAGGATTTGTGGGTAACAAAAACAAAAGTGACAAACGTGATGTTTAGAGCGTACAGAAAGATGGCAATGCTAAGACACTTTGCGTCTGGGCTCTATGAGCTCCTGTCACATGGTGATGTCCCCACCCCCAGACATGCCTCCTCATTCATCTCCTTCCTGTCCTACTTTTCAGTCTGTTCTGTGTCTGGGCTGTGCAAGAAAACAAATATGTCTGTGTCTGCGAGGGGTCAGCAGGGGATCTCAACCAGCACTGCTCAGTGGAAACACAATGGGAGCCACATCTGGGCTCCTAGGTTTTCTAGTAGACCTATCTTAAAATGTAAAAATAAGTACACAAATGGTAGTCACATGTATATTTTATACAAAATATAATCATCTCGACATGCATTCAATAGAAAACTTTAAGATTGACTTTATTTGAAAGGCAGAAACAAAGGGAAGGTGGGAGGAAATCTTGCATCTGCTGGTTCACTCCCCGAAGGCCTGCAAGGGCTGGGGCAGGGCAAGGCTGAAGCCAGGAGCCAGGAGCTTCTTCTGGGTCTCCCCTGTGGGAGCAGAGACGCAAAGCCCTGGGCCCTCTTCCACTGCTTTCCAGCACATGAGCAGGGAGATGGATCAGAAGTGGAGTAGCTGGGACTCAAACTGGTGCCCATATGGGATGCTGGCATTGCAGGTGGAGGCTTAACCTTCAGTGCCAAAGCACCAGCCTCAATATAAAACTTACTGGGATATTTAACATTTTTCACATCAGATATTCAAAAATCACTATTTGCTTTTTGTTTACAGACCATCTCTACTTGTACTCACCACATTCCAAGTGCTTACCCACCAAATGGACATGGTCTACCTCTCTGTAACTCAATGTAATATATATTCCTGTTTTTCACTTGTTTCTCTCCGCCCCTATTGATATTCTATGGTACGTATTTTAGGTAGTTTGTTACACCAAGACTGTGCCTAAGGGACAATGGGGCCAGGGTTGTGCCCCTAGAGGGTTGTGGAACAATGCTTCTTCCTTCTCTACAGCAAAATGACCCTGGGATTTGCTGCTTACCCTTTATCTTAGCAGCTCAAAGACTCCTCCTGTGGGATTTGGGGCAATCAGTTTACTCCTTCTGGCCCTCGGAACAACCCACATTCCAAAGTGCTCAAGTTTTGTCATTCAATGAGAAGGAAAAATCAGTTTATCCACAGTGAGATGCCTGGTTCCAAAGAAGAATTCTAGACTACAGAACTAGAAAGGATCAGGGTTTTCTTTCACTCAGCTCGAGGGGCTGCTGAGGGAGACATTGCCCACAGGTAGCAGACCCCTGTCTAGAATTCCCAACTCTGGAGCCTTGCATCAGTGTTGAGTTTATCACCTTGATAATGATCCAGAAAAACAGACCTGGTGACCGGTCTCCCCTCCTTACTTCACTCATCTCCATCAGTCATGCACCCTGACTTGCTCCATGCTCACATGTAAATGCCTTTCAGGTTGGTTAGAAAGGTGTGAAGGTCACCCAGGTTAGACAGGGCATGGGAATTAGAGTAGTTAAGGCAAACTACATCAGCAGCAACATGTCTTAGCAGGATGGAGTCCGACGTAGCTCATATGTAACCAGCATAAGGAATCCAGATAACTGCTTTCCTCAGGAGAAAGATGCGCTGACCTTCCTCCCATCTGATTCTCAGTGATACACTCCCTCACCAATAACGGGATTCCAGGGAGCAGGGGTTTAGCCCGGAAGACGCTGGTTTAGATGCGAGTACGCATCTCACATCAGCGTGCTTGGTTTGCCACCTGATTCTCGCTGCTGCTACTCACTGCTTTCTAAGGAGACCGTGGGAGGCAGCAGTGAGGGACCGAATACTTGGGTCCCTAACCCCCCCCCCCAAAGGAGACCTGGATTAAGTGCATGCCTCTCAGCTTTGATAGTGGTCCAGCCCAACTGTCGCAGGCATTTGGGGAGTGAACCAGCGGGGGAGACTCTGGCTTTCCGCCTTCTAGTTAAACAAAACAAACTTTCGAAGCAAAACCTTTGATCAGTCTTGGTGACACATAGCTGGCTGTCTACCTGTGAGCCACATCCAGTGTCCTTACCAGAGAGTGAGAGCCATCTTCACATTTTTTTCTTTTTTTGCTTTGCAAATTGCTTTTCTCTGAGAAGTACCAGTCTCTGTTTGGTCACTTTCGAGTGATGTGTAAAAAATGTCATCGTGACTGGCAGGGGCTAACATGGTAACCAATATGAAAATTACTTGCATTAGGTTCTATGCTTTATGTCCAGTAACAAAATCAAACCATCCGGCATGTCTAGCAATCTACTTATTTTCAACTGGGCTTAGTGGGTACGGCATCTTTGAAAGATCTGAATTATGCTTGGTCTATGCCTGACAGCCTACACCATCAAGTCGGGGAGGACAGTAAGACTTCAGACCTGAACTGTGCCCTGTTCCTTAGGTCTTTATCACCTGTAGCCTTTTATCCGCATCATTCTTTCTCATGCACACATGAACTCTCACGGTGAAAATACCTCAGAGCATCTCCCCTGAGGTTTCCCGAGTAGTGCCCTTTCCTGGACACGCCGGCTCCGCCAATGGGAAAGGAGGCCTGGCCATGGAACCCAGGAGGCCTTAGCACTGTGTCCATGCCAGCGCGTGTCAAGGCTTGCTATGAAGGTTGCTTCCAGAGGGCATTATCTGACGATGGACTGTGTGGCCACTTGGATGAGTGGAAACACATTTCCTTGTGGGCATGGTTTTCCTTAGCGTTGACACATCTGGTATCCTAGGATGGCGGGATCCTCCCACTGCAGATGGTGAGCTGAGGGACACAGATGTTTTGTGATTTAAAGTGGGTCATTGTGTGGAAAGTGGCAGAGCTGGGACCAAAACCCCAATCTTTAGTTTGCTCAAGTCTGAGGGCTGGTAGGTGGCTGCTTTCATCTCATTCATGCAGCAGGAGGGGTGCTTTTTGATGAGAGTGCCCAGACAGAATGTTCCAGATTCTTCTTATTCGGAAAACATCCACCTACATACTAGGTATCACTTTTATCCAGTCTTGATAGAACAGAGAGACCCACTGAGAATTTCTACCCATTCTGGCTCTGTGTCTTCCCATCCTAGAGTTCAGGTCAACCAGCTTTGTCCTAGTGCATCTGATCCAACCTGGAGGGAACCAGATCTGATGCAGTGCAACACGGCAGTTGCCCCCTAAAGTAACACGGGGATGCCCTTCTCTGACATTGATCTTGATCAGGTCAAGATGACTTACAGCTTGTTTCCACGGTGGTTATGTGAAGAGTCTTCCTGGCCACTGAGTGGAGTTGTGTGCCTCCTTCAGGGCCACTTGGAGTGCCTCGTAGCTCCCTTGCTTTGCAAGTCTTTTCTCTTCTCAGCAACTCAGCTCCTGCCCGGCCAGGCTGGCCGATTCCTGGGGCCTCTCGTGCTTTGCCTGGTGTTGGGTTCCCTGAATTCCAGGCCATCCTTGTGCTGAAGTGAAGTTCCGATCCTAAGTCGTGCCGCACGACTCCATGGACACAGAGCTCACACTGTGAACCTCAGAGGGCTGCTGGGCCGCTCGCAGGCTTGCTCCACTGCCGCAGTCTCTCTCACGGGAGTTCTCCAGGCAGGCCCCTGGCATAGTGCGGTGGCGGAGGGAAGAGGACCAGAGGACCAAGTACAGCCAGCACTGCGCCCAGGAGCCCCCTGCCTCACGCCGTCGCCCTCGGCCCACACTTGGGTGAATCACATTTTCTGTCCTTAGGACATGTTCTTTCTCAGGGGGCTCCTATGTCCTCCTGCAAACACTGGCTTAGCGGCCCCATCTGCCAGGCTCAGACAGCTGTGAATGAGTAGTGTGCACACAGCTCGGGTCCCAATCCGAGTGTGTTTCCGTCTCCAACAACCAAGAATGCACTGGACCACAAGGAAGTGAGAGATGTTTGGAGTCCACGGCCCAGAGCTGCTTTCTGCCATGGAGTTGATTTCTTTGACTCAGGGTCATGCACAGAACTGAGGGTCAAGGGCACACCCTTTGCAGCATAATGCTTAAGCCATGGAAAGTGCAGCCAGCCTTCCAGAGGGTCAGATCTCCCAATGGCAGCATTTTTGACTTTGCTGCTGCAAATATTCCAACTTTTTTATTTTTATTTTTTGACACGTAGAGTGGACAGTGAGAGAGAGAGAGACAAAGAGAAATGTCTTCCTTTGCTGTTGGTTCACCCACCAATGGCCGCTGTGGCCGGCGCACCGTGTTGATCCGAAGCCAGGAGCCAGGTGTTTTTCCTGGTCTCCCATGGGGTGCAGGGCCCAAGCACTTGGGCCATCCTCCACTGCACTCCCTGGCCACAGCAGAGAGCTGGCCTGGAAGAGGGGCAACCGGGACAGAATCCGGCGCCCTGACCGGGACTAGAACCCGGTGTGCCGGCGCCGCAAGGTGGAGGATTAGCCTAGTCAGCCACGGCGCTGGCCGCAAATATTCCAACTTTAAGCCACTGGTGCAGCCTTTGTGAAAATCGAAGTGGACCACAGGGTCATCAGAGCGCCATAGCATCTCTACCACACAGACGCAATGGTTTCTGATAGCCTCAAGGTACAGAAACCAGCAAAATGTAGTAAAATAATTAGGAACTGGTATGATGCATTTATTACCTATGCTTTGAATAGATCTAATTTAGCTGCAAGTTTATATGATGCAATTTTAAACAATGACTATGTTGAATAAGCACTCACACTATTCCTGAAAACCTAACAATCGGCTCTCCCGAGCATGCATGCTCCAGCTGCAGGACTCCACTGGGTATAATATAACGAGGCAAGCCCAGTACTGGTTTTCCAGAGCTGTGTAAGCCAGCATTGCACGCTTCTTGTGCGTGCACATAGCAGAGCAAAACCCCTAGTATCCTGCTTGCACACGGGTGCTCGGTGAACTCTAGGCGAGTGCACAGCAACAGTCTTGGGTGGTGGCAGGCACAGGAAGCGTTGGGTGAAATGCCGAAGTACTCGCCGTGCTCCAGCACATGGCAGTGCCTTCCCGTGGGGAGTTGGGAGGCTGCGCGCACAGCCTTCGTCCCTCCCGCTCAGGGTGGGTGATATCCTGTGTTCAGAGCGGGAGAGGGAGGAGAGACGAAATGACATCATTGCACTTCTGCTCGTCAAATGGTCCTCATTAAGTTGACTGCACAGACTATAAAGAAGGATTTTAAAAGCTTGGAACAGTTGCAGGCAGACGGTCTCTCATTCAGAGGATGAAATGGGGTAAACCGTAACATATGTACCGAATAATGTAGTCTTTGTTTCACGGAATACCTTGCTCTCCTCCCTCCCTCTCCTCTGTACGGAGGAGAACTAACTCAAGGTCACCTCTCTGCACCCTGAAAGCGGTGGAGAGAGCAGGTCAGCTTTGATGCCTTCCCTGGCAGGCACACGGCGGGAGCCCCGCACAGTGGCAGCCTCCTGCGTTAAAGGATGATGGCGGCCCGCGCTGACGGCCCGGGCTCATGCCTGACGAGGCTGATAGCTCTCGGAGCTGAAGCTATTAAGTTTACATGTGGGAAAGCCCTGGGCAGGGAGAGGTGAAAAGGTCAGAGTTTCCCAGTGGTTGTGCTCAGAGTAAAAGCAGTACCTTCGCGGAGGGCCTGTCTGCACAGTATTGAGCTTTTTGTTGAAATGGAGGTCTTACTTAATAGATGCCTTTATCTCACTGCTTTGCAATTAACAGAGGTCCATCAGCTCAGGGCCAGACTTCTTCCTGCTCATCACTCGGAGTCCTTGGTACATTGAGTGTGCGGCCACGGGTACAGTCACACTTGTGCAGCTCTTTCTCCTTGTGTCTTATCTCTGCTGTCAAACCAAGCATGTAATTTCCAAAACTGCCACGAATGTAGTGCAGCACAGAACACACGTGTGCTGTACGTGGAACTCTAGAAGTGGACTGGGCTTTTACAATTTTAATGAGCCACAGACAGCTCACTGGAAGATAACTTAGCTGTGCCAATAGCTCTTACTTTATCCCAAGTACAGTCTGTCCTGCTGTAACCTTGCAAATACTTGCTTAGAAGCCACCACGTTATGCAAAGCCATCAGTGGGCACCAAAGCAGGAACCATAACAAAAAAAAGTTTAGTCGGACAACTTTACATATTTGAAAAGCTCCAGAACAGACAAGACCAAGCAAAGATAAGTGATCAACTGAGAAAAGCAAACTTCCCAACCACATCCCTGACAAGGGCCTAGTACCTAGAATATAGAAAGAACTCCGAAAACGAACAGTAAAAAAGCAAATGAGCCAATCCAGTTCAAAAAGCAAGCCACAGAGGTGAACAGACATCTTGCTACAGGGCATAGACCAGTGGTCACTGAACACACACAAGGTTGTCCAACAACATCAGCCACTAGAAAAATGCAAATCAAAGCCACAGACTAGCTTCCACCCCGGATGGGGAAGAGGTGAAGACACCAGGACACTCACGTGGCTGGTGTGTAGCAAGTAGAATGCTCCAGGCAGTCTGAAAAACTTTAATAATAAACATTCAACTTCCGTCAGGCACAGCAATTTCTCTTGTGGGCATTTATCCCAGAGAAATCAAGACTTACATGCTGGTGCTTCCTTACATTGGGGCAGTATTACAGTGGAATCCGAGGTAGGTGCAGAAATCAAGACTTATGTTTATAGCAGCTTGCAAAGCTGGGCTGAGTCCAGTGGTCTCCAGACTTGAATGGTCAAACACCCTTTGGTCCATCTGCAAGTTAGATTGCATGTTAGCAACAGAAAGGAACAAACTGTACATGCCACAGTGACTCTAGCAAATCTCCATGGAGTTGTGTTGAGGACAGTTGATCCCCTCAACACTACACATCTAAGTTCCAGTTGTGTTGTAATATTCTTGAAGAGACAGACTATGGAAATGGAAAGCAGAGGAGTCACTGATAGGGTCAGAGACAGGGAGGGGAGCCAGGAGGAGAGGGAACATGGCTGGAACGTAGCACAGGGATTCCCGTGTGACAGAATGGCCCTGGATCTTGAGTGTCTGCATGCCAATATCCTAGTCATAGCACTGGACTATTATCATTTTGCAAGGTGTTACTACCACCTGAGTAATGGGTACTCTAATTGGTCTGTTTTTTTTTTTTCTCCACTATTGCACATGAATTTACGGTAATCTCAAAAGTTAAATGCAACTATAGGGATTATGAGAGAAATGGGGCACTCTAAAACTTTGTTAATGAAGTAGTTGTTTTAAATGCTGGGAACCCAACAGATGAGTAGCATTGTCTCACACACGTGGGATGGTTGAACAGGACTTGGGTGCTTCACTGAACATGACACTTGACCTTGCAAGGCCGTGGAGTTGCCTGCAGAGGGTTGCAGCTGGGGAGTGACAGGAAGTGGTGGAGGGAGGGCTGGAAACTGAGCATGGGACATGTGGTGGTAGGGCTCGTGCTCCACACGGGGAAGCCAAGGAGCTGGCAGGCACTGGCCAACTGGGATGTGAATGTGTGTGCTGTTTGGTGTGTTCTTTCTCATCTCTCTGCTGAGCCAAGCCCAGTTTTCTGTGTTTCTCTACTGATTGTTGCAGACAAAACGTGTGTGTAAACAAACATAAAATCCATGTAATGCTCAAATTGTTTCCTAATGTATTAATTTAAAACAATTTGCATCATTCAAAATAAGCATGAAAGCAGAACTGATTGCAAATTCAGTATACAGTGATGACACAACACCCAGCTAATTACCAGGAACGGAAGAGGACTCCCCTCCAAAGACGGGCAATACCAGGTTTCAGAGACTTCAAGTGGTGACGCTGCACCAGTTACCCACTGCACCTGCACGGGATGGTAGGCATTTGGCAAGGGCTGTTCCTCTCTGTTTACCTAGAGCAAGAAGAATCGATTAAACCTAAAAAATCAGTCAGGAAAACCCTTTAGACTTTTATTTCAGGGCAGTATTGTAGTGGAATCAGATGTAGGCTAAAAGGAAGATCCAACACATAGATTTGTCACAATTTCAGCCAAGAGGGAGGCCATATACTATCTATGCTTTTTTTTTTTTTAAAAGATTTATTTAAAAGGCAGAGTTGGGGGGTGGGGTTCTTCCACCTGCTGGTTCACTCCTAAAATGGCCATAACAGCTGGAGCTGAGCTGATCCAAAGCCAGGAGCTCCCTCCAGGTCTCCTACCTGAGTATAGGGATCCAAGCACTTGGACCATCTTCCACTGCTTTCCCAGGCACACTAGCAGAGAGCTGGATGGGAAGTGGAGCAGCTGGGACTCAAACCGGTGCCAATAAGGATGCTAATACTACAGATGGTGGCTTCACCCGCTATGCCACAGTGCTGGCCCCTGCCTGTACTTCTTTTTCTATCTTAATTTTCTTAGTTTTCTTAGCTACATGCCGATTTAACAAACAAATATGTTAGGAAAAGAGTAATAGTGTGTGCAGTTGCAGTATCTTCTGCAGGGAGAATATATTACATCTATTTGACATTTGTGGAGTTACACCTGCTGGGGTAGTTGGGAACATCAATAGATGGAATATAAAAGCATATTATAGGTGGAATAGAAAACTGAGTCTGTGGCTGGTTGGTTCATTTAGGTAGAAACACAGGGCTAATAAAACAAAGGCCGTAAGTTTGATTCCTGGGACTAAGGCAACCATGTGTATTTTGCTGGTCCATGGCTCACTTAACCATACCTGCCATCCTCCTGTACGTTCTATGGATCACAATTATGAAATTCTGCATTCGTTAAAATCCTGCTCACAGATCAGTAGTGCCCATGAATTCGATGCAGACATCCAAGCAGTCAAGCTGCCCTGAGACACTGCTCTAGCCACATGCTCTAGTCCCAGAGCACCGACACCAAAATATCCTGTGATGACACACAAATGCCAGCGAGAAAAGCACCCTGGTATTTTCTGGTACCCAAGGTCAGGCAGATGACACGACAGTTAAGACACAGCGTGGGCTGCCTGCATCTCATCAGAGTGTCTGGCTTTGAGTTCTGGCTCTGCTCCCGATTCCAACTTGTTGTTACTATGCATTCTGGGAGGCAGCAGTTCATGGCTCAGGAACCTGGGTCCCTGTCCCCCCATGGGAGACCTAGATTGAGCTCCCAGCTCCCAACTTTGGCCTGGTTCAGTTCCAGCGATTGCAGGAGTGACCCAGTAGATGGGCCATCTCTGTGTGTCTTTCTGTCTCATTCAAGTAAACAAATACAAAAAATTAAATTTAATAACCCCCAATGGACAAGAAGATAACCAGTGTCGGTGGAGAAAAAAATCCAAGCCTGATGCTAAAATAGTTAAACAAGGCCTGGTGATGTTGCTAGGGAGCCGAGGGCAGAGAGGGGGATGTGTGTGGCAGGCCTAACTCCAGCAGGGAAAGGACGCTGTAGGCTGCAACTCACGCTCGCTCACAATCCCAGCTGCAAATAAAGGTGAAAAGCACAAGGAAAAAGCACCGTTTCTCAATATGAGAAGAAAGTCAGCCGGCACCGTGGCTCACTAGGCTAATCCTCCACCTGCGGCGCCAGTACCCTGGGTTCTAGCCCCGGTTGGGGTGCCAGATTCTATCCTGGTTGCTCCTCTTCCAGGCCAGCTCTCTGCTGTGGCCCGGGAGTGCAGTGGAGGATGGCCCAAGTGCTTGGGCCCCTGAACCCACATAGGAGACCAGGAGGAGGCACCTGGCTCCTGGCTCCGGATCAGCGCAGTGCGCCGGGCGTAGTGGCCATTTTGGGGGTGAACCAATAGAAGGAAGACCTCTGTCTGTGTCTCTCTCTTTCACTGTCTAACTCTGCCTGTCCAAAAAAGAAAAAACAAAAAGGATCTGCTTCAAGCTGCCACAAGTTACAAACTGAACCTTTCAAACACTGCAAAATCAGTACCAGTGAGAACAGGAGGAAGCTCAAGGCTACACTGGCTATTCAGCTGGGACGTTGGGTTCAAATTTCCTTACAAGTCAGGGCTACAGTCCACTGGCAATCTTTTAATTCAAGCCAGATCTCAGGATTATGGGCAAACCTAGAAGCTAGAGACTGTCCCTTGCAGCCAGCTAGCTCAAATACCAGAATGGCCAAGAAGGGGGTCATGTCTGACCTAGCCCCCTGGCTTATAAGTGATCCGGAGTAGGAGAAAGGATTTAGCCTATGAGGGTTTCACTGTGAGATCTGTAGGTTTGGAGACAAAGTTGAAGGAAGTGAGTGTGAACCCAAGTAGGAGAAAAACACACAGTGCAGACGTGTTCAAGCTAACAAACTGGGGTGGTCCCGGGTACACTCATGCATTAGAAAATTATCTGCTAGGAACCTCCTTTGTGCCGAAACCTGTGGGGTCTTAGTGGCATGGCCCGAGGAGGACAAACAGCTGAGGCTTGGCAGAGTAACCTCGCAGGGGTGCAGAGGCACCTGTAACCCCATATCAAGAACACCCCTCCTGGGGCTGGCGTGCTGGTGCAGTGGGTTACACTGCCACCTTTAACTCCAGAATCCCAAATGGGAGTGCTGGTTGGAGACTTGGCTGCTCTGCTTCCAGTCCAGCCCCTGCTTATCCTCCTGGGAGGCAGCATTAGCTGGCCCAAGTGCTTGGACCCCTGCCTCAGACCCGGCTGCTGCAGCCATTTGGTCCGTTCAAATGGAAGATCTCTCTCCCATTCTCCCTTTCTCTCTACCCCCCCCCCCCCCGATGCCCAGCCTTTCAAATACAAGAACACTTCTAATATTATTCTACATCAAAACGCTGGCTCTGTTAAAAATGAGTGATCACCTACACACAAAAGCAAATTGTTCGTGTCCATGCAAGAGAATACCAGTAGAGCAGAAAGAGGAAGAGGTAAATGTAGACCATGTTTTAGCTTCTGTTAATATAAATCCTTACTTTCTATCAATAAAGTCAGAGTGTAGTTTGAATTCTCAGGGACCGGGAATGAAGACTGGAATGAAAAAACACTCCTGATGTCAAGGCAGCCCTCACATGTCTCCAACACCATAATGACGCAGGACGCGAACACAACCAGAGTCCTGTGCAAAGGCAGGGCTTGACCATGACCGCTGCAGGCTTTGCAGGCAAAATCCATGCTTCTCTGAATCGCGAGACTGCAAATTATGTTTATAGTGGGAAAAAATGTTCTCCCCTGAGAATCTGTAACTCTGCCACCACATGCATTTTAGGGTTTTAAATCTGGGCTACCTGTGCAGGCAGGAAACCCATGCAGGAAACTGAATTGAAGCATGCCCCTCGGTCCCTGGGACAAACCATCACTCAAGTTCTCTGGGAAACACACCTTCTCACCCAAGCGTCCTCGGATGTCCAGAGCTTTAGGTCAACAAGGTAGGCGCTTACACTCCAGTTGTCAACAAGTCCCCCAAGTCAGTGGATCTTCTTATTTTGGAAACATCATTCAGGAACCAGAGAATGATTTTCCTCAAGTGTGTGAAGAACTATGAGTGAGGACAAGAGCCTATGAAGACTGGAGAGGAGGATTAGAAAAAGAACTTTTGAAAAGGATAATATAAGTTTACTGAGCAGGTGAAATAGTAGATTGACTACAACTGCAAACAGAATGAACAGACTAGAAGAGAGCTTTGAAAAAATCACCCAGAGCTTGCATTGAGGGAAAAACCAAGACAATGTCAAAGTGGGTTTAGAGAGTGGCACAGAATAAGAAAGTGTAACCATGTCTTCCTGGACAAGAGTGATTGCAGGATGGCAGAACAGGAAAAGATGCTGATTTTGACTAAGCAAGATCGCAGAAGACAAGCAGAGCCAGTGTATTCCCTGGGAGAGTTGGAGCGAAGTTTTCAGTGGACATTCTACAGGCAGAAGAGGGACAGTGTGGAAAGAGGGGGTGCACAGGGGTGAGCACGGACCCCACACAGCTGGGAGGTGGAGATGGCAGCTGCCGAGAGCGAGGTGAGAGCAGACTGAAGCAGCCCGTGCCACTGGGGGTATTGCCCGAGGGAGAACCATGCAGACCACACTGCTTTTGAGTCCGGCCTGGAGCCCTAGCAGAGGGCAGGCAACCCGCATTTTTTTCTCCCTACCCACCCCACCAACCAAGGGTGCCTGGCAACCAGGTAGAGAAGGTGCCAACCTTACACCAGTAGAGGCTGCAGCAGCTCCTGCGTGTGTGACCAGGGGATTTTTCAAGAGGGAAAAATCCATTGTCCCCAGTGACTTTGATGCCATCTGGGAGGGTTGATGGGCACCCCCTTAGGATTCTGAGGTGCCCCCATCCTCTCAGTCTGGCACAGGCTCTGCAGCTCAAACTGGCAAAGTGGACCTCCCACTGTCAGCTGGCTTTGGAAATGACTCTTCTCTCTCCATAGCTGGGGGAGTCGTGAGGGGCAGGGAGTGAATCCTCTGTACCCCGTGACTGTGGGAATTCTGTCACTGCACAATGGGGCGTGGGCTGTAGCTGGGTCTCTGGGCAATCGCTCTGTCTGGCATCATAGCTCAGAGCTCACTGACTGCCTGAATGGGGTCATTGCAGAGGCTTCCAGGTTCACGTGAGGTCTGTACAGATCTTTTGTGCAGCTCATGCACCAGAATGGGTGAGAGTTATAGCCACTGTGGGCTAACTCCAGGCACTGATCACCTGGGAAGAGGGGAGGTGAACAGTCTACTGCCAATGGAGGAGATCCACCGTGCCCAACTTGGGTGTCACTCTGGATTCTCTCTCCATCCTTGAGCAGTGACCAGAGCTCCCTGGCCCCACCCAGCACACGCCTCTGGGTGTTCACTGAAGGAGCAGACACCCTGCAAGCCACAGAAGCCTAGTTCAAAGGTAAAACCCAGCAGTGGAGGAAACCAACAAGTGTTTCTACAAAGGCCTAAAAATAAATGCAGAAATATGAGAAATAAGAACAAGGAAGACAACAACATTTGACTATAGGATGTAAAGATTAAGAGACTGAAATGCTTGAAAAAGACATTCAAAATGATAGAATTACCGAGAAGCAATGAAAAGCATTTTCCTAAGTTACGAATTTTTCCATGAGAGAGATTCTGAAGATAAATCCAATATTAGCAGTGAAGAATTCAGTATGTTAAATACAATACAGTGGAAAGTCTTCACAACAGACTTGGTGAGGCAGAAGAAAGACTATCTGAACTAGGAGACAAGTCTTTGGAAATGTCTCACACCAAAAAAGTGAAAGTACAAAAATTAAGAGCACTGTTGGAGATTTATGGGATACTATCAAACAACCCAGCGTGCAGGTCCTAGGAGCTCCTGAAGCTGTGGAAAGAGACTGGGTTCAGAGAAGTAGTAACAGAACCCTTCTCTCATTTGGAGGAAGAGAGGCACATCCAGGTATAGGAAGCATATAGAACTCCTAATAGACGTGACCGTGACCAGAAAGATCTTCATCACGACGCATTGTAGTCAGACTTTCAAAAGCAAAGCATAATGCAAAGATTCTAAATTTGCATGGGAGAAATGCCAGATTATCTTAAGATGAAGGTGAAATAAAGACCTTCCGTAACGAACAGAAATTGAAATAATTTGTCATCATTCGCCCAGCCCTATACCAGATGCTTAAGGAAGTGCCACACACAGAAACACAGAAGCATGGTCACCACTCTGAAAGAAGGTGAAGGCAGCCAATCTCCAGTGCAAGTACAAAGGAATCCAAAGCAAACAATAGGAATAGTTATGGAAAAATGGCAGGGCCAAGTCCTTACTTATCAACAGTCACCTTGAATGTAAGTATATATGTAAATATATCAATACAATTGATGAAAATGAAAAATAATTTTCTAGTTACAATAGCATTTTATGCTTAATCTTAGAAATTCTAATGTTAGAAGATCCTAATATTTATGAAAAAAATCACTTTCTGTTTTTGAAGAATCACAAAGTAACTGTTTTTAAGCAGAGGGGGAGTTGCCCAACTAATATTAATAAATCAAAAAACAAAGTACATGGGCTGGCATCGTGGACGCTCGCATCCCCTGTAAGCTCTGGTTTCAAGCATGGCTGCTCCACTTCCAATCCAGTTCCCTGTTAATGTGCACGGAAATCAGCAGAAGACGGCCCAAGTGCTGGGGTCCCTGCACCCGTGTGGGACACCCAGAAGAAGCTCCCGGCTTCCGTTTGGTCCAGCTCCAACTGTTTGGAGAATGAACTAGCAGGTGGGAGATCTCTCCTTGTGTCTCTCTAACACTGCCTTTCCAATAAAATCATTTTTACAAAGTGGTAAATAAATGCAGTGCTACGAGGCAGACAGAAGAAGCGGGGGCCGAATTAGGAGGTGAGGAGCGCGTGTGACTGAAAGGCTCTGCTGGAGGTGACCACAGGGACTTTGAGTTTCTGGAGGGAGGCCAAGGGATGCAGAGCCAGCCTGAGTCTCGAGAGGTGGGCGGGGGCGGGTGGTGCAGGGACAACGGCTGATCTTTCTGATAGACGTCACTTCATCCAAGCCTCAGGATGCGATCATGGCACTTGAGGCTGCATGGGACCTGGGGGCCTGAGTGGGTGCTCAGAAGGGGGCTGCCGGGATCCCAGACAGGATCGGGTAGACAGAGAGGGGGGAAAACCTTGAAACCATCAGTCACAAAGCCCGTGGGAATGCTGGCTGTAGCCTAAACTCATGTCAACAACGAGCATTGTAAGGACAGGTTCTATCAAGAACTGGTGAGAACTCTGCAAACTGCTCCTGATGGAGTCTGTGCCGGGCTTGGGGCTTGGGGGTCCTGGGGATGCGACCAGCCTGGGTCGGAGGAGAGGAAGGGAACTGTCTTGAGTGCAATGGCGACCTTCCTTGGAGGACACTGCCGTCGGAAGGGGACTGCACAGGGAGAGAGAAGGGGGCAACTCACCCACACCCTGCCTTCTGCCGCCCTCCAGCTGCGAGCCCGACGGAGCGAGAGCCAATGTCCCGGCACAGACGAGCCCGCTGGGAGGCCGCTCAGTTGAGGGCTTCCTTGTGCTCCTCCAGGCAGGGAAACGTGTCGAGCATCGATAGTTTCAGAAACTCCGATGAACGTATCAACAACTGCTTCTGCAAGGATGCAGCAGGCAGAACATTTCCTGTTGCCGTGACCCAGCAGAGCAGAGAATCCCAGAGACTGTAACTGTAACCCTGTGAAGGTACGTGTATATATATAAAGGCAGGTAAGCCAACGTATCCATGGATACAGATGTAGGTAAACCTATATATGTATATATCTGTCTATATCTCACACCTGGGAAGATCCTTAAAGGTAAAGAAATTTCAGAACTAGGAACTTGAGATCATTTAAGATTTTGTTTCGTTCTGGTTTTGGCTTTCTTGTAGAGTACCTTGCAACTGTTTCTGATGTTGCTTTTATCTTGTAAAAGTTTTTCCTCTTCCAATTCTGTCTTGAACTTTAGCTATCTGTTGGTCTTCTCATGATGTCTTATTGTCTCGGACCTTGTGCACAAACACGACAAAAATGACCCATTGATAGCAGTCAGATTCCTATTTTTGACCTGTCAGTGGCAGCTTCAAAAAGTGGCAATGACCAAGAAGAAAAAAAAAAAAAAAAACCAAGAAGGGAAAAAAGATTGGGGTCACCTCTGGGGTATTCTTCTACTCCCAACCGTGTAGTTCTGAGCTTGTGTCTGTTTACGGCGCCCTCCTGTAGGTAGACACTGAACCCAGACGCTGCCTTCGGGGACCGCCCCAGCTCTGACTCCCCGCCCCCTGCTCCCTGTGTCACAGCCTGAGCAGACCAAGTGTGCACACCTGTGAGATCAGCTTTCCGGGCTAAATATCTTACATAAAATCTTTTGAAAGCAATAGGGTGTACTCACTTAAAGCTTTGAGACTGGGAGCCAACTTTTAATTTGTTCCTCCTGTTTGCTGAAAATATAGTGTTTCTCTTTCAAAGACTTTATTAGAAATCTGGTTTTCTCATGGGAACACAGACAAGCAATTTACAGCGATGCATTAGTGATGATGGTTAGAGTCAAGGGGTTCCTCCGTTATTAGGAGCTCGGGCTTTTTTGAAAAGGGGTTTAAACGTGCACAAAGACTGCAGATTTTAAAGGCACCACATCCAAAAAGAGAAAAAGGAACCATTAATAATGACAACCATGATGACAATTAGGATGATGGCTACTACCATACCCCACGACCTGCCAGGCACTGTACAGATCAATTCACAGTTTCTCCTGTAAGGTTGAGTACAAGTGGATGGCATGCAGTTATTAGAATTATGTCAGAAAGTCTGTTGTAAAAATGTTGATGGCAGGGTAAAGAAAGGAGATTTGCTTTAGGTTACTTTTTGAAACCATAAATGTGGAAGAAAAAAAATGGGCCTGTTGCCCAAGGACAGAGGTATAATTTTAGGGGATGTAAAAACTCAATTCCACTTCCTCTTTTGTTTCTCTCTTTTCCATCAAGGAGGTTTATCTTGAGATAGAAAATGGGGAGATGACTATGGGTAGAAGGAGACAAGCCTGATACACAGGAAACGTCTCTAAGCGGTCCCTCATGGCTCCAGAGAATGAATTCAACCCTGGAAACAAAGAGAACTCTCAGAGAAAGCTGCCATCTTTGTATCTTGGAACACAACGATGGTTGGAAGACTAGGAATATGCTTGTCTAACTTTGCTATTCCACCCAAGAAAGGCTACTGTATTATCCCAATTTATGTCAGATTTTTACTTTTATCACATTAATGTTTTGGAAAACAGGGAAAGTCTAATAGCTAGTGACAGAATATTATCTCTAGCCACTGTACCCGATATAAATCATTATTGCCTACAAATGCTGTAGTGCTGATTAATCACTATAAATTCTTAGATTGAGTCATTTGACTTTAATACATGTGGTTGGATTTCTATTCAAATTTGTTTATCACAGTAATTTTTAAAAAAGATTTACTAATTTATTTGAAACGCAGACTCACAGAGAGAGGTCTTCTGTTGCTGGTTCACTCCCTAGATGGCCGGAATTGAGCTGTTCTGAAGCCAGGAATCTAGAGCTTTTTCCTGCTCTCCCACGTGGGTGCAGAGTTCCAAGTCTTGGGCCATCCTCCACTGCTCTCTCAGGCCATAGCAGAGAGCTGCATCAGAAATGGAGCAGCCAGGACTCGAGCCAGCACCCCCATGGGATGTCAGCACTGCAAATGGAGGCTTTGCTTGCTATGCCACAGCACCAGCCCCCATAAAATAATACGAAAAACAATACTACCTAGTTTCAGAATAATAACCCTGGGTCATGTAGAACATGCATTACAAGGAAACAGCTCTGAGTGGTACAAATGGTCACACTTTCTGGAATAGATTACAGAAATTCCAAAGCTCAGAGACTTTGATGTCGATAATCCATGTGATACCTTCTACCTGTCAGAAATTAAGATATATTTTGAAATTTTATTAGTAGCCAAACCTAAAAATAATGGAAGATCATGATCATGAATGTGGGTTTGAAAAATAGGATCTCATAACAAGGCCAAAGTAACTCAAAAGAATTCTTGGGCTCTGAATTTTGGAATACAGATATTTTTTGAAAGGTATGTCATTGTAGAATATATATATTTTCAATAAAAAGACAAGAATCCCTAAATACACTAAAAATAGGTTAAAATGACATTAAAAAAATCCAACATTTATGGTAAATGGTTTTAGATAAAGGGATCAAGGTAACTCAATGGGGGAAAAGAGTTTGTTCAAAAATCCATGCTGATAGGATATCTACACACAAAAGAATTAAGGGAGACCCCCTCCCTTTCTCCATTGCATAAGCATTAATCTAGGTGGATTGTATCCTGAACGTAAGGGTTAAAACGCTAAAATTATAAGAAAACATAATTCTTCAGCATCTTGGGTTAGTCAATGATTTCTTACATTTAACAGCAAAAGCACAAGTGACTAAACACTGATAAACAATACAGTATTAACGGGAGTCACCACGTTGTACATTAGATCCCCAGAACTTACCATATAGTTGCAGATGATAATTGAATTGATAACTGAACTGAAAGATAATTGATACTTGCAGATGATTACCATGCTCCCACCCTAGCGACCACCCTCTATTTCCACTTTTCTAGATTTCCCCCTAGAACTGAGCTCAAACAGTGTTTGTCTGTGTCTAGCTTATTTTGCTTAACATACTGTTCTCCAGTTCTAAGTTTTTGTAATGAGCAGGGTTTGTTTCTGTGGTTGAATACCTCTCTACTGTATAAACAGGATAAAAGTGCTTTCTTTATTCGTTCATCCACTGATAGACACTTACGTTGTATCCACGTCTTGGCTACTTTGAGTGATAATGCCGTGAACAGAGGTGCACATATCCTTTTGAGACACTTTGTCAACATTCTCAGTAGGAGGATTGTTGGGTAACAAGGGATTTTTATCTTTTTGAGGAATTTTCTTACTCTTTTCCATAACGGCTGCTCTAATTTACATTTCTACCAATGATATATGAGGGACATAATATACAAGATGGTTCCTCTAGTTACTAATACTTGCTTGGAATCTGATGAGAGAGAAGATGTTAATTATCTTCATCCCCACGTGTATCTCTCTCTCACACACAATGGCAACTAGCTAGTGATGAATATGTTAATCAATTGAACTATGGTAATCATTATACAATGTATAATGTGTAAAAGTATCTTGTTGTATACCCTGGAAATATACAATTATTTGCCAACTAAATTTTTTAAAGATTTTGATATTTAGACTTCACCCAAATTAAAAATGTTTGTGTTCCAAAGAACATAACCAACTAAGTAAAAGACAACCAGCAGAATGGAGGAAGTTATTTGCAAATCATCACTCTTTTTAAGGGACTTGTGGTTAGGATCTAAGAACAACTCTTAAAAGAATGATTTTCTTTATTGTTGAGTTTTAAATGTACAAAGGGTTTGAATAAACATTTCTGTAAGGAAGATATATGAACAGCTAATTACCACATGACAAGATGCTCAACATCATTAGTCATTAGGAAAATGCTAACTGAAACCACAGGATACCACTTCATACCCAGAGTAGCTATAATGGAAAAGAGGCAGTAACAAATGCCGTCGAGGATGTTGAGAAATTATGGTTCTCATATTTCTAATAGGAAAACAGAACGGTTCAGCCACTTCAAAACCCACCTTGACGATGTGTGGAGATGCTCGATGTGGACTGAGCAAAACCCCATCCTAGGTTATTTACCTGAGACACACAAACACATACATTAAAATGTGTGCACTGATGTTCTCAGCGGTATTATTCATAGCAGCTCAAGTGTGGCAACAACACTTGTGTTCAGCATCCAATTAATGGATACATAAGATGTGGTGATTAATCAACAGTGAACATAATTGAAGTTACAATATAAATGAACCTCAGAAACATGGAGTGAAAGAAGCCAATCACAGAACACATGTTGTACAACGTAATTTGTACAAAGTATCTGGAATAGACAAATCGAGAGAGCAGAGCAGTGGTTCCTTGGAGCTCTGGGGAGGAGAGAGGAGAGGAGAAGGTGGGAGGGAATGTTGAGTACCTACTCAAAGGTTAAAGATCTTTTGTTTGTGGGGATGAAGGGGATGACAACAATGTTCTAAAGACAGACTGTGGTGATGGTTGCCTATTCTGCAAGTATACTAAAAACCATTTAATTGTACCCTTGAAAAAGGTGAACTCTATAGTAGGTAAATTATATCTCAATAACACTGTTTATTAAATAGCAAGTAAAAGTCAATTGTTGTTGAGAAACTAGAACATCAGGACCCAGGCTGAGTTTATAAAAAATTATGGGTTATACCTCTACCAGATTCAAAAATGCTGCTGTATTTCTGCACCTGCGTTTTGCTAAGTTAACTTATAAAGTCACTCATAAAATTCCATTCAGCAATCAGACAATTGTGGGAATGACTTGAAATCATGGAAACGTTGGGGCATTCCAAACTGTCAAGAATCTACTAAAATGGGGGCATAGCATTATCTTTGTGTGAATACTGCACAGATTAGCATGTTTGTACTTACTTGTTTCACAAAAAGACCACGGAAAACCATCATTTAATGATTTCCAGCAAAAACATGCTAAGTGTCATTGACCGAAGATCAACACCTTGAGTAACGTTCACCTGGATGCACCTAGTGAAAGGAGGAGAATGAGAGGAGGTGTAACACTTTTCTGGGGCAGTAATGGGTTACGCCACCGCCTGCAGCTCCAGCATGCCACATGGGCTCTAAGCGAGTCCTGGCTGCTCCACTTCCTATCCAGCTCCCTACTCATGTGCCTGGGAAAGCAGCAGAAGATGGCCCAAGTGCTTGGGCTCCTGCATCCATGTGGAAGACCGGGATGAAGCTCCTGGCTCCCTGTTTTGGTCAGGCCCAGCACTAGCCTTGTGGCCATTCGAGGAGTTAACCAGAAAATAGAAGACTTTCTCTTTGCCTCTGCCTCTCCTTCTAACTCCACTATTCAAACAAATAATTAAAAAAAAAAACTGTTTGAGATTAAAATTTTTTAGCTGCTCACAGAATCATGTTTGTTCTATTACTTTAAAAACAGAAAATTTAGAAAAATGGATGTCCAATGATTTAGTTTTATTTTTCCTCCAGTGTGCCTGCCTATTTCTGTGCTGAAGAGAGAGGAAGTCGAGTCTGGGGGTCGTATGTATGTGCAACACTGCTGTTGCTCTTGGCCAGGCACAGGCCCTCGCAGACTGCAACAGGGCACTGACCGTGACTGGGCCCAGCTTAGTTTCCCAACAGAATTCACTTCCTAAGCAAGGCCCTCGGGGACTGAACATTGTCAGAGCCGTGGAGCCCAGGCCAGCCCTGTCCTCTTACAGCTAGTTTGAAGGAACAGGATGGCTCTGCATGGGCTCTCTTTCCCAGGATTGCAAGCTGGCCACTCCACAGCGGTTAATTAACACAGAGACTCAAGCACAATGTGTTCTGGAAACCAAATACCTGGTGTTCTGACATAGTGTTTCTGCCTGAGCCACGACGCACTGGCTTGTTCACTAACCTTGTTCTGTTCACCCAGTGTTTACCCAAAGAGATGTTTTCTCTTTTTTGGTGGGGAGGTCGTTAGGATATTTTTCTATGGGGGCTTTGTGTGAAGTTGGCAGTCACAGCTCTGCCAAGACACCGGTTGCAAAACACTTCTTTGTGACCTAGGCTGGTGCACCAAGCATGAATCACCCGAGTCCATGCTTTCAACACATCAGCAAAGGGCTTTCAAATAGACTCTGGGCCGTTCTCCCGTGAAACAGATACTCCGTGCTGCTCTGCAGGCTTCTCTCAGCATTGAGAGCCTCCTTTCCCCAACAAGGCAAAGCTGAAAAGTGGCGGTGCTGAACAGGGTAAAGCCTGGAGACGACATTTCCTTCCCAAAGAACACGCACTATGTGAGGGCTCTAATCATTAAGGCAGTTCAGAACATCGTAATTTCAACCCCAAATTTTCTGATAACATTGCTTTCTTGAGTCATAATAACATAATTTAGGCCACACCGCATGATGGCTTTGGTTTGGGGATGGGATTACTTTGCCTTGATCCTAGAGTTTTCAGCGACTCTGGTACTAATAATGCACGCCATCGACTGTGCCAAGTGTCAAGTGGTGGTGGCAAACACGGCGTGTAGCATTTCCAGACCTTGCAGCCTTCCTCCAAGGTTGATTTTACCATCCTTGTTCTCCATATGGAGACACTGGCACTCGGAGGGAGTCAGGACCTTGCTGCATCTCATACCAGTCAAAATGCTTTTTAAATCTTTACTTGCAGAGGCAGAGAGAGAGAGACAGAGAGATCCTATTCCCTTGTTCACTCCCTAAATGTCCACTTCAGCCAGGGCTGGGCCAGACCTAAGCCAGAATCCTAGAACCCCATCTGAGTCACCCATTTCAGACATAAGATGTACCCTGGGAGGCAACAACTTAGCAGGGCAACAGAATCAAATGCAGAGTTGGGACTCAATATGGAATGCAGTTGGCACTCTACTTTAGTTGGGAAAGCCAAGCCCCTGTCACTTTTGGTTCATGTTTGTAAAGCTTTGCTGTGACTTTCTTTGTAGAAAGTGTCAGTACCTTCGACAGGCGAGGCTGTGTGTTAAAAAAGAACAACTCATTTTAGGCAAAGAACAGGATACTCCACTTGGAGGTGCTCAGATCATCTCAACCTTCATTTTGTGGATGTCATGGCTATGCCACCTTCCAGTTGTGTCTGCATAGCATACTACTGGGGTGGCTGCCAAGGAAAACCTTTCTTTGTAGGGGGGGGGGGGAGACCAACCCCCACAGCATCTCTTAATTAAGCTGACATTGGAATGATGTTCCCAGAAGTTGCCGAATACATCCTCGAGGATTTTCCTGTGGCAACTGCATTGTGAAGTCACAGGGAACATCACCCATGCCAATTACTGGGGACCATGACCCCAGGTTTTGAGTGGGAAAATGTGTCATATACTTGTGAAAAACCATCAAGCAGGAAATAGTCAAAACTGCTAGCTGGGATTATGCCCCAAGGACATGGATGTGCCTCATTCATGGATTTTTTCCAAGTGAGAGCATGGTGAGAGGAGGTCATCCTTGTATAGATACAAGTCAGCTGTGGACAAGGTTCTAGGTAGATTATGAAGGGATCTACATACCAGAGACAGTGGAGCCTTGGAGAGACGAGCGTCAGCTAGCCACCATCTAAAGTGAATGTAAATAATAAACATCTACTGTGAACATCTGATATCCATCCTACATTCGTGTTTTAGGCGCACTTCAATGTGACATTTGCAAAATTGAAATATGTCAATTGCAGTCAACATAGGCACACAAGGATCTAGGAAAAAATGTATATATGGGACTTGTTTTGCTATCAAGATATATTTAGGAAAAGGAGAAATGGAAGTGGCAATCTGCGTGAGACCACCTGTGGGGAAAGAATTCAAAGAACCACACACACACACACCCCTTACCAAGTGATGGTGCAGCAGCTGAGAGAGCTCATGGTTTCAGTTCTCGCCTTCTACCTGGGTCCATGCTGTCCTCTTGTCCTCTGCAGGTGAAGCACTTGTCCCAGAGGCTCAGAGTGTGGCTTTCTTTGAGCTGTAGGATGTAGAGGATACAAGCAACCTTCAAAAGATGTTAGCATGTTTCTGCGGTCTCAATGATGTGTTTCACTAACCTGGGTGACGAGATCCATGTGGCACAGAGCTGAACCATCCACTATCCGCCATTAGCCAGCCACCCCCCAGGACCCACGCATGAGAATCCTCCTTAGCTCAGAGATGCTCGGCGCAGATCTCAATGTGTGAACACTGGATGCTGAGATTTACCCATGCAGGTTATCTGCCATTCCTTAAGGCGTGAGTGGCTTACAGTGTGTAACAGTGAGTGCTTGCTACGCCCTGTGTTCCAAGAGGAATGGAATCACTCCTGTTGTGCTTAATTTACAGCTCGAGAACTGAGCAGAGGAGGTTAAAAAACGTGTTCAGGGAGGCTTCAAGCCCCACCCTTTTAAAACCGCACACTTCATTAGCATGGAAAGTACAGGAATAATTAAGTGCTGGCTTTGGCAGGACACTTGGTTTTATTTTTATTTTTATGGCAGCATTTCACTTTTCAAGTATTTTCATCATTCGCAAGCGTCCAGTACTTGTCATTGTGTTTTAATTCAACACACGGAGAAGAAAGAAATGCAGAACTGGGCGCTCTGGCACCTGCTGCTCGTTCTGCCACCTTTATTTTTAGCTATTTTTACATGAGCAGCTCGGCCACTCCTGCTTTCATTGTCACTATGTACATAACTGAGGCTACACTCGCTCCATTTAAAAACAGTGGTTTGCGTTGCTTCACGTTACAGGATACAGAACATCGTCGTTATTATCTGTTGCATTCGATACCTGAGAGCTGGCAGGGATGCAGACCTGATGGAATCCCGCGTCTCCACAGTGCGGTGATGGAGCATCAGTTGTGGTCTGTGTGGATCCCAAGTTTCTCTCCACCTGCTGCTGACAGCCTTGTGCTGATGAACAACTGCGTGGCCGTGCTAGGCACTCAGGACTGGCACAGCAACCTTAAGCTCTTCCAGGAGGCCTAAGGGAGCAGAGTTTACCACTGTTACTTAGTGACCACAACCAAGAGACACTCAGAAACATGGGACTCCACCCCTTTAGTGGCCACACTTCTAGCTACAGGGAGCAAAGAAACAACATGGATCTTGCTTGCCCTGGGATGAGCATTGTATTGTGGAGACATGGCCAAAACAACAAAGGGAAGATATCACCTGGTGTTTAAGGCCATACCTGGAGAAAATCAGAGGCACAGATCATGAATGCACAAGGTTTTCCTAAATTTCTATGTTGAATGTGCACACAGTAGTGTGCACAGGCTGTTAGGTTTGCTGGACCCTAGGCTCCATGGGCAGACTGGGGAGGCTTAGGGATGCTTGCTTCCAAGAGCAGTTTGAATGCACACGACGAAATGCATGTTGCTGCAAAAGCAACGCATTGTGATGCAATGCAGCCAGAAAGTTAAAATCTTAGTCAAGTGCGTGCTCCTTTAATGCGTCAAGTCACCAGGCAATATACTAGTAATGGATTTTAATCAAGAAAGTTAAAACTGTTTTATTTTACAGAGCTGGTATGAAGGCTGCAGTGAGACATGAGGTCGGAGTGGTGTTTAGTTTACCTCCTTCCAAGCGCGGACGGTTCCAGCTGGAAAGAACCAGCCTACGAGCCCTTGTCTCCACCTCCTGCCGAGCAGTGTGCCCATTCCCCGAGAGACTTCCTGTGAGCGTGGGTGGGAAGGAAGCATGCATGTGAGCTCAAAGTCATCGTGCGCGGAATGCAAAGCTCAAGGCATCTTGTTACCTGCAGGTGCTGTGAAGATACATCCTGTCCACGCATGACAAGCTCACAGGCACTGCGAGTACAGCTGAGGTGTGTCCCATTCATTGAAAATTCAAAGAAATGCTCAGTTGGCAGCTATCAAAATGAAGATGTAAATTTTGTTTTTTCGAATTGTTCATGTGTTTCCTGAATTTGATCATCAACTTGGGTTTATATTAATTTTTTAAGACATTAAACTATTGGATGGCCAGAGAGATTTTACAGACAGCTCCCATCTGCTGTTCCCTCCCCCAGTGACAACAACAGTGGATATGGGCCTGGGCCAGGTCTACGCATCCACCCGTGTGCAAACAGGGCTGTCCCACTTACTGGTTTTGCCAAGTCATTTCAATTTTCTCAGCTTAAATATATATGTGTATATATATATTATATATATGCATATATACACACACATATATGGATGTGTGTGTATATATATATATATATATATATATATATTTGACAGGCAGAGTTAGAGACAGAGAAAGGTCTTCCTTTTCCATTGGTTCACCCCCCAAATGGCAAATGGCTGCTATGGCCAGCACACTGCGCTGATCCAAAGCCAGGAGCCAGGTGCTTCCTCCCGGTCTCCCATCTGGGTGCAGGGCCCAAGGACTTGGGCCATCCTCCACTGCCTTCCTGGGCCACAGCAGAGAGCTGGACTGGAAGAGGGGCAACTGGGACAGAATCCAGTGCCCCTTCCAGGGTTAGAACCGGGGTGCCGGAGCCACAGGCAGAGGATTAGCCTAGTGAGCCACGGCGCTGGCCAAATGTGTATTACTTAGGGTTGTTATCATGATCAAGTGAGTTAATAAACACGGGCAGGCCTTATTAACTTTCAAGTGACAAATTAAGACACTCTTCCACTTACAATGGAGTTATGTCTCAATAAAACCATCAGAAGCCAAAAGTGTTTATACACAGTGCATACATCCCACCTGGGGGATCAGCAGAGCAGCACACTGTAGAATATGGGCTCCATGCTCATGGCCCTGTGGCTGCCGGGCGCCCCGTACCTGCCCAATATTATGCTATGTGTCACTAGCCGGGGAAGAGATCAAACCTGACAATGTGCTGTACAATTTCTACTAAGTACAGACCATCTTCACACCACTGTCAAGCTGAACAATTCCTGAGTCGTCCTAAGAACTGTGTATACTCACTCATTCAAGGAAGTCAAAGAAAGGTTGAATCCAGTTTGCTCTCTGATCACCTCAAATGGTTCTTCAATCTCCCTTCACCTTTTGTTTGAGATATGCAGATGGAAAAAAAAAGTGAGGGGCCAGCATTTTGGCATAGCAGGTTAAGCCACTGACTGCAATGCTGGCATCCCATATGGGTGCAGTTCATGTCCCAACTATGCCACTTCTGATCCTGCTCCCTGCCAGTGTGTCTGGGAAAACAAAGGATGATGACCCAAGTACTTGGGCCCCTGCCACCCTCATGGGTGACCTGGCTGGAGCTCCTGGCTCCTGGCTGTGGCCTGGCCCCATCCCAGCTGCTGCATCATTGGGGTGATGCAGGCTGATCATTGTTTTACCAATGGACGGGCCTGGATTGAGCTGGAGGATGTGTCCAGACTCTCCAAGTCTCCTTCATGCCCTTTCTCCTTCGAGTCTAACCCCTGACCCCTGAAATGTCCAAGTTCAGCACCGCAGCTTGGTTTTGCCTGTCCTGGAACTTCATGGAATGAGTCCATCAATTTGTAAACCTGGCTGCTCCGATCAGTAGAATGTCTGAGACTCACCCATTTTGTGGTAAGTCCTCTCGGTTCTTTTATTCTGTTGCTGTGTAGAAAGCCCCCAATTTACCTTTGTCCCCGATTTATTTTCACTCTGAATCCCACCAGGTCAACGGATGGTTTGAGAGTCCACTTGCGGTGGCATAGTTCTGATGGCCAGGGAAGAGCAGGCACACGCAGCGTATCATCCACTATTTCCAATCCAGCAAGACAACGCTTCCATTTCTTGAGGGTATCCTGTATTTTTCAGGGTCAGGAATGCTAAAAAATGCAGATAATCCAGACTGTGGAACAAGATAACATGAGTCTCTTTTCCCCTGTATTTTCAGCCATTATGGTGAACAATGTCCCACTAGACCAAATCAACATGGGAGAAATAATGATCACTGTGACACAGTAAAGGGGGGAGAAAACCTACCCTGGACCGCGGAACAGCAGAAAATCAGCTGAGTGCAGCGTGCCCTCCTCTTGGGGGAATTTGCGGATGTAGCCCTGGTTCCACCATACTAGAGCTTGTTCTGCTTATAGAAAGCCTCAAACGCTGGATCTGCTTGCAATTACCAAATGGAAACTCAATTAACTGGTCACTGGGAAGCAACAATGATGTCTTTCAGGCCCTTCTGGAAATGGAGCCCTGGTGATCGGGATCGGGTTCCCCAGGTTCGGATGTTTTCACTTAGGAGCCTTCCGATACCGTGCGTCCCGGGAACTACGCTGATGGTTGTCCAAGCGGGGTGCACGGGACCACAGGGAGACACGGCTCCTGGCCTGGGTCCTGGGGTTTCTCTTATTCTCAAAACATTGCAAAGAAAACTTTCCCTCCACTCCCCTAATTCTTTTGTTCTGACCTCACCTGAAATGTACACATACATTTTTAACTGTGGATCGAATTAGACGGTACATGACTTTTTCCCTACGAATGTATTATAAAAAGTGTCTCTGAGAAGGCTGAGTTGTGTAATTGAGGTTGTACCCACGCCCTGCTGCTCGGGAAAGTAGTATTCCACTCCTTGTTCTGCAGGAGCGGAGCTGGCAGATTGGCACTGTTCACTCCCCTGCCCTCCTGTGCAAAAGCATTTTCTAAATACTCCTTTGATTTGTGGCAGCTCTTTGTTGTACATCCTAAGAGCCACCTCACACCAGCTTCTGGTTACAGTGTTTCAAGAACAAACACACTGTAATACATGCCTAATAGTGGAAACCATCCTAATAAAGTAACATTTTTTACATCCTAATCCGTGGCCATTACAAGAGCCTTGAACTCAGTGGAGTCTTTGGCCACCATCTGTGTCCCTTCCATGTACTGCCCTGGTACAGGTGGGGAATCGACAGGAACAGCCCAAAGCTGAGCCAAAGGAGAAGCCCAGGAGCTTGGATCATGCAGGAGCTGCTTCTCAGACTGAGGTCGAGCTCGCTAACAACCGCCCTGGGATGGGGTCACACAGGAACCCGGAGGCCATGGAGGCCGGTGCTCAGCTCATTCGTGAACCATAGGCTCTAGCAGATTTCCTTGTGTAGAAAGTGGGCTAACCACCAGCTTTCCCCCTCAGGAACACTTCCCTGAGCAGTGTCAAATAGCAGCAGGTGCATCCCTAAAGACTTCAGACTTGGGCAAGGATACAAGAGAAAAGACCATGACCTGGAATGCCCTGGCCTCCTACCTCCACAGGGGTGCCTCGGTGGTCCACTGGAAGGCCAGGCAGCAGCCTGACTTCTTGTCCCAGGCCTGGGTCCATCTTGAGGCTCCTGGTGTCCGTGAGTTCACCCATGCTCCATGCACAATCCAGCCTGCAGGTAGGGGTGCATCAGGGGAATCCCCAGGAAGTTACACCTGTGGAGAGGACAGTGCAGGGTTCAGGAGTCTGCACCCTGTTGCAGGAACGGGGGACCAGGCCCTGCTGGCCCAGGAAAGCCTCAGCCCATCACAGGGCATGACTGGAGGAGGCCAGGGAAAGAAGCACCCCCTCTTGTCTGGGCATAGGGTGGTACTACACACAACTCTCGGTTATTCCTCAAGATGCCCAACACCCCTCCACGCCTTCCTGCTAGTGTACTGGAAACAAGGTGGTGACCACCCTTGACCGAGGGATGTCCTTCTAAAAGACCATTCCAGAATGAGGACTTAACACAGTCATAGGGGCAGTCTCTCCTGCCCCAGGGCTGCTGCAATGGGAATTTGCCTCTCCAATGGGCTCACTGTTCCCAGGCAAGGACGCTGCGCAAAGTCGGAGTGTGCTGGTGACAGGACGGGAGTCATGGTCTCAAAGAGAGAGATGTGCATCCTCCAGCAAACAGCGCTCCATCCGGTTCCTGCACTGTCTTGGCCTACAGCCAGCAACCACACCTTGCCTCGGCTGCAGTCTCCCTCTCACGAACTCCTCAGCAGAAGCTGCCCCCACTAGCCAGGGATCAGATCAGCCGTGTGGATTCAGCTCTGCTGTAGCTCCAGCTGCCAGGAGTTGTCCCGGCGGGCAGTCACTCATAGCTGCACTCTGCCTGGCTCAGGTCAGGGCCTGGGGGTCCCCTGCACTATCCAGCCCCAACCCCCACCTAGATTATCAGAATAACCAGACAAATCTGGATGGTGGAACACCCTGTAGGATTCCTGTCCCTCTCCCCTCAACAAGTGACAGTCTTAATAGGAGGCTGTGCCTGATTGAAAGACCTACAACCAGATCCAGTGAATGCCCCTTACCTAGGCATTCACTGGGATGGAATATTTTATCGACAATTGGGTCAATTTATTTCTTAAATATTTGTTATTTTAAAGGCAGAGTTACAGGGAGGCAGAGAAAGAGAGAGAAAGTCTTACATCCACTGGTTCACTCCCCAGATGGCTGCAGCGGTGGGAGCTGCCCCATCCAGAGCCAGGAGCTTCCTCCAGGTCTCCCACGTGGGTGCAGGGACCCAAGGGTTCAGGCCATAGCAGAGAGCTGGATAGGAAAAGGAGCAGCTAGCAGGACTTGGGCTGGCACCAATATGGGATGCTGGCACTGCAGGCAGTGGCTTTACCCACTATATCAACACCGGCCCCATGGGGTCAATCTAAATATGGCCTCAGTATGACACCAGATGAAAATCTGTTCAAATGGGAAGACAATGCTTGTTGATTGGGGAGAAAAAGTTGGTAAAAATAAACACGAGACTGGCACTGCGGTTTTGTGCACCTGGGAAAGCAGCGGAGGGTGGCCCAAGTGCTTGGACCCCTGTGCCCCATGGGAGACCAGGATGAGGCTCCTGGCTCCTTTCTGGCCCTGCCCCAGCCACTTGGGGAATGAACCAGCAATGGAAGACCTCTCCCTCTCGCCATAACTCTGCCTTTCAAATAAAATAAATCTTAAAATACACATACAGACATCAATACACACAGAACTATGGCAAGATGAACCCGGGCATTTATAGTGGCAATTGCTGGGTGGTGACTATGTCAAGTTTTACTTTTCTAGGATACATAAAATATGATTATTTAAAGTTATTAGAAGATACAGTGTTCTATTTCTGTTTCGGAAATTGTTACCTGCACTGTACCTCTCAGCCTCTGCCTCCAGATGAGCTCCAGCTAGTACAGACTCAATAGGGATCTGGGATATAAAGACCCAGAGTCCCTAGGAGGGTTCACAGATGGATTCCCACTCATCTTTGATGCACCTGAGTTTACTGGGTTCAAATTTAATATTACTCCTTCAGCTTTCACTGAAAGATGAAATGAAAACATCCATTTGAAGAACGATTTGCAAAACTATACTAGAAGCAATTTTCTATTAATCCATGTGAATCTCTCATATCAAGTCCCCAGCCCATAAATTCTTTCTAGAGTTCAGTGCCTGGAAAAAAATGTTTTCTTCTATCAATGCTTCCTCTTCTGGTCAAGGCAACTCTGCAATCTATCAGATTTCCCCATTATTTTGGCTAGCTGGGGACTCAGACGTAAATTAAACACATAATTGCATTGGCAAACTAATTACCTAGGAGCCTGAAAAAGTCATCTCCTTTCTCTTTGCACTTCATCATTATTTCACACAGATTTAATTTAGAGGTACCAATTCCAATCGCCCTTGTCTGCTCATCTGATCACTTTTTATACTATGTTAAATCCCTTTTAGCAGAGAGAATAAATACTTGGTATGCCCCCACATATCCCTGTAGAGTCTGCAGGCACTAGACCAAGTTGTTGATGGACTTTGGGGGCACCTGCCCATTCAAGAGGCAAATCCCCATTGCAGCAGCCCTGGGGCTCCTGCACGTAGCCAACTGCGCAGCAGCAACAGAAGGTTAGCCTCCCACACGTGGCTACTGATTTTACTCAATTATGATGGGCCCTCAAAAGTTCATGGAAAATGCAATTATGACAAAAAAACTACATATGCTTTTTCTAAAATTGCACTCAATAAACACATCTTTTAATACCATGTGCCCACGTAGGTTTTGAAGTACCTCTATATAATGAAGACCCTATAGAGGAATCAAGGGAGAAGTATCACTGCACTGTTAGAACTGTATCGATGACCTACACTCAATCGGCCCTCTGTATTAATACCACATTAACATGAGAAATGACCTTATTATTCCAGAAGCATCACATAACAGCTTGCCGAGTTGGTCCCCTCACAGGGGCGCGGCTGGAGAATGGGCACACAGGAGGTGCCCGGGACCCTGCTGGAGCTCCGTGGCATCAGCTCCATGCTGCCAGTCCCTGCCCTCTTGCCCCTCCCACACCAAAACTCGGGTCCTCACCGATCTCCACTCCCTTCGCGTCTGACTTTCCACGTCTGTAACAGATAACGCGATGTATTCTCAAAACAGAAACACATGTGCGATCTAATAACTTATTGGAGGTGACAAAACACAAAGACTTGGCAAAATCGAGATCGCACATATTTCAAGACTTGAGAAACAGCAAACAAATCAAGCAAGAGCTGGAGAACAGGGCGGTGTTTCCTTGGATCCTGTGTTCTTCTCCCGAGATTTCTGCGAGGGTGGATTGTTAACACGGCAAACACAGACATGCCACACATGTACTCACATATGCAATAGAATACATACAAGCATGTATTTCCAAAGCAGTGATTTAACAAGGAGACAGCCAATGTTTTAGTTTTCTAGAACTGCATTGGATCGTTTCTACGTTCTCTCCTTGTCAACTTTCAAGTCACAGTTGATCAAGTGAGTTCGTATCAAAAAAGCAAACAAGTCCAGAAATGAACGATCTCACTCATTAGACTAGGGCAGCAGCTGTGCAGAGGAATGTAGACCTAATAGCTTTTAAGAAGTATGTGAGGAGGCGTATACTGATGAGGACGTGTGGCTGTGGTGAGTCGATTTCCACTTACGTGGCACCGTTGTTCAGGTGAGACCATCTGTGATATGTTTGCTACTGTGCTTGGCTATGATGTGAAATCCATATGAAGGAGAAACGGTGTAGCGCTTTTTCTTAAAAGAGACAACATTTGGAATTGAGGAACATTTCTCGAAAGCCTGCCACGTGCCCAGGGCCAGGTAGACACCTCTCACTGCCGTTTAACTTGCACAGTAAGCCTATCTGCTGACAGGGCCTCCATTTCTGAAAATGAGAAACCTCAGTGGCTAAGAAAAGCACCATGACTCCAAGTCACACACTGCTCAATCGTGGAGCCAAGATGACAATGCAGGCCCGCCCGGGCGGAAGCTGCTTTCTCATTCTACCCCAGGTAGAGGGAAACACAACAACCTTTCAAGAGCCCCTGTATGTGAGCAGTGCTCACGGCTTGTAGATTCATCTAGAAACCTTTGTTCTTCCCAAAATGACTCACGGGGCACACAGGATACACAGGACACCCATGTCCAAGGCCAGGAATACTCAGCAGGCTCCAGGGACGTCCACACCTTGGCAAGACTTGAGACGGAGCAGCCGCTGGGCAGTCAGTGGCCTGGGAGAGTGCCTGACGTGCCCTTGCACCAAGTCCAACCCAAGTCATGACACGTTTGTTCCATGGCAAACCTATGCCCATCAGCAATGTGCTAGCCCAGCCGAGCCCTAAGGGTTCTATGGCAGATGGATCCTGGGAAGGACAGCAAAAAGCAGCTGAGCACTGGGTGGAATTCTTACAGATGGCTCCCACCCACCTCTGGCCTTTACCTGGGACGTCCCCCCTCACTCAGTCTGCCTTGGATGGTTATCTCCCCATGAGACCTGGCTGGAATGACCATGTTCTGTCTTGAAAATATCCCAGAGCTAAGTCTTTATCCCACACGGGTATCATGTCATTTTCATGTTTTTATGCTTTTGGACCCAGACATCTGGGGAACCCAGAGAGATGCAGCAATGCAGACAGACAGTAAAGGAAAAGGAGTCAGAGTTTGAAAAGCACCTGTGGCTGTGTATGCTCTTGTGTGGAAACCTGTGGCTGTGTGTCCTCTTGGGCACGTGTGTCAGCCCAGACTCACCAGCTGGGTGATGTGTGCCTATGCTCAGAAGAGGAACCAACTGTGGCTAGGTGGACATTCTTTTCCCACTGAACCCCAGCCAGTGTGAGCTGAGGGATGGCAGCAGAGCCCGGGGACAGTGTTCCTGGAAAGCACCTGGAGAAGATGGGAGAGAGAGCCCCATAATACGACCATGCTTGTTCCCAAGACCCTGCTACCATGGAGGGGCCTCTCGGATAGTGTGTCTATTGCCCCGTCCTGTGCCAGCTGCCCCTGGCACCAGCTTTGTCCCGCGTAAGTGTCCATCCTCTCTTTCCTTTGGAAAGTGAAGGAAAACACAAGCAAATTCACTTCCAGGGTTGGCTGAATGCAAAGATGGAAGAATCCTGTGCAAGGTGCTTCTAGCTGGGGGCTGGCATGGCAGTACAGCAGGTAAATCTGCCACCTGTGGTACCAGCATCCCATATGAGCACTGGTTCCAATTCAGCTCGCTGCTATTGGCCTGGGAAACAGGGGTAGATGACCCAAGTGTTTGGGCCCCTGCACCTGCATGGGAGTCCTGGATGAAGCTCCTGGCTCCTGCCTTCAGCCTGGTCCAGCCCTGGCTGTTGCCACCATCTAGGGAGCGAATCAGCAGATGGAACATCTCTCTCCCCCCCTGTCTCCCCGCCCCTCCATATCTGACTTTCAAATACATAATTACATGTATTTTTTTAAATAAAAAGATGCTTCTACCCTCTGCCCCCTAACTGATCTCCTTTTTCTTCCTAATGTGTGGGTTTCTATTTAATTCCTTATCAACTGCATGCTTGTGCAGTGTTTATGTGTACGTTTGATAAGTGAATTCAGAATCCAGGCTGACACGGACATTTAAAGTTGCCTGAACTTTGCTCTGTGAATCCCTGGTGGTTGGAGTTCACCTTCGACACTACTCTTGGGCAGGCTGTTCTACTTATTCAGCTGATGCCCTCTGAGCCCAGTGCAGTGGCTTCCCAGGTGTGCAGTCAAATCCCGATGAGGGAAGTTGTCACCACATTCTGGGCGACACAGCAGAGGGCCACCAGCTCATCAGCCCAATTGCACAGGGATTTCTGAGTGTAGACCCAAGGCATCAGAATGAGTATTTTTAAATTTATTTTTAAATACTTCTTTATTATTAAATATTTTTTTTTATTTAAAAAGGCAGAGAGAAAGAGAGAGAGATCGATCTTCCATCTGCTGGTTCATTCTCCAAATGGCCACAATGTCTGGGACAGTTCTAGATTAAATTTAGGAGCCTAGGGGCCAGTGCAGGCAAAGCCAACTCCTGCAGTACCGGCTTCCCATAGGGGCACCAGTTCAAGTCCTGGCTGTTCCACTTCCGATCCAGCTCCTTGCTATGTATGGCCTGGAAAAGCAGTAGCAGATGGCCCAAGTGCTTGGGCCTCTGTACCCACGTGGGAGACCTGGAAGAAGCTCCTGGTTCCTGGCTTCAGATCGGTGCAGCTCCTGCCATTTCAGCCATCTGAGGAGTGAACCAGTGGATGGAAGGTATCTCCCCACCCCCCACCCCCGCCCCTGCCTCTCTGTAACTTTGTCTTTTAAATAATAAAGAAATCAATCTTACATAAAAAAAAAAAAAAGCTAGGAGCCTGGAATTCCATCTGGGTCTCCCTCTTGTGCCACAAGTGTGCAAGGGTCATCTTCTGCTGCTTTCCCAGGCACCTTAACAGGATCAGAAGTGGATCAGCCGTGAATCACACCTGGCACTCCAGTACGTGGGATGCTGGCATTGCAAGCAGTGGCTTGACTCAGTGAGACTTAGTTACGAACCACTCATGGCTTGTAAGTTTTCCAGGTGGGGCTGGAATGGTGGCACAGTGAGATAAAACTGCTGCCTGCAATGCTTTCATGCCACGTGGGTGCCGGTTCAAGACCCGGCTACTCCACCTCTGATTCAGTCCCCTAATAATGTGCCTGGGAAAGCAGTAGAAGATGGCCCACATGCTTGGGCCCCTGCACCCACATGGGAGACCCAGAAGCAGCTCCTGGCTCATGGCTTTGGCCTGGCCCAACCCTAGCCACTGTGGCCATTTGGGGAGTGGACCAACGGATGGAAGCATACACTCACTCTCTGCATAACTGACTTTCCAATAAATAAATAAATTTTTTAAAGTAAGTTCTCTAAGTGATTCCAGAGTACAAACAAGCAAACTGTTCTACAGATAGCTGTGATGCGCCAACAAAAATGGAGACTGGGGCAGAGTCATTAAACCCACGATTGTTTTTGTTTTGCTGTCACAGTGGGCATCTTTCCTCACCCCAGATGGGAAACTCATTCTTTCCCAATCTCAGTTACCACAGGAAAATGGGAGCCTGCCAGCCAGACTTCTTCTGTTAGCTCTGAAAAGCAGGTACGTCACACAAACAGGACAAAACTGGTGTGTGGAGCTCAGAGGCAGATGCTAAGCCTTTATGCCAAGGAGTTGTGCACTTAGCCTTTGTAACTTGTCTTCTCCATCACGGAGAGTCACCTTCTCAGTCACAGATGTTCCTTGACTTATACTGGGTACAGAAGACTAACGTGGGTGTCTGCCTCCCCAAGACTTTCTCTTACTACTCCTTTCCTCCTCCTCCTGGGAGAATCTGGTCTCGGGCAGGAACACTTACCAAACAATGGATGTAGAATAATCTAGTATCATGGGAGAACCCTCAAAGTTTTTGAAATTCTATCTTATGATTTAAAAAACCCTTTTATTTGAGAGAGAGACAGGTAAAATTCCATCCACCAGCTCACTCCTCAGATGCCTGCAACAGCTGGAGGTGGGCCAGGCTGAAGCCAGGCGTCAGGAATCCACCGTGATCTCCCATCTAAGTGGCAAGGACCCAGATCCTTGAGCCATCATCAGCTGTCTACCAAAGTGCACAGCAGCAGGAAGTTGAATGTGAAGCAGAGGAGCCGGGACTCAAACCAGGCACTCCGATGCAAGACGCAAGAGTTGTAGGCAGCATCTACACCCAACACTTTGCCCTGTGGTTTTCAGTATTAAATTCTCCTAGTCAACATCCCAATATGTATCTTTTTATCCAAGCCCAAGGGCCATCCCAGGCAGGACTCCTCGACTATCAACTTCTGTGGCACTAGTTTCTACCACCTGCAAAGACAACATCCGTTAGCAGGTCACCTGCCTTGTTCTGATTGCACTGCTTTTTAAGTCAAGTATCCCACTTGGGAAAAGCAAGGCAGAGCGTCTGTATTATGTAGGTATCGCCCGGCACCTCCTGAGCTAGCACAGGCTGGGGAAAGCCTCACCAAGGCAGGTGAGCCCTCCGAGGGCTTGGAGGAGACACCAGGGACGGACTGCCTGTTTCCAACAGCGTGCAAGAGGACTGCAGTGTTCACCCTGCACAGGGAGGAAGAACAGAGGGACTCCTAGAGGACAAACACCTTGGACTTCTCAGCCTCATCAAGGCAGGCTATGCCCAGCGAGACTGAACCCAAATGTTGAAATCGCTAGACCTCACCATGTCTTTGGAGACGTCTGTGAGCTTCTCTCCTGCATAGGCACTGCTTTCAGTGATGACGTCACCCGAGAAACAGTACGCCTCTGCAGAGCCAGCCCTGTGAGCGCTCAGCACAGGTCCACGAGGTTTCCAGGGGAGCACGGAACACTCCAGGCAATCAGTAGCACCACCCAGGTCCAAGGTATAGACTTCTGCTCAGTCCCAGCCTAATGTAGTACAGCAATGCATTCATTCATTCATTCATTCATGTCATCAGTGCATCGAGCACTGTTCTGGGAGCTTGGAAATGAGTGGCAAAGTGGATATTCCTACCAGGGCTATCAGAGGTGGTGACTGCAGTTGGCTCTCACTCAACAGGGGACATTCCTGCCAGCACTTTATGAATGCAAGGGAGCTGGGCAAGTAGGTATCTGGGGGACCACGACTCCAGGCCAACAGTACAACTAGTCCCATGTGCAATTATGTTAGAGTCTTTGAGGAACACCCACGAGACCTGTGTGGCAGGCATGGACTAAGGGAGGAGGAGTATAAGCACAAGGAGAGGAAAACTGGGAACACTGAACAGCTTGGTTAGCTGGGCCTTGTCCGTTTCCTAAGAACTCTGGCTTTTTAGGCTGAGTCAAACAGGAACCCGCAGAGTTATTTTATGTGGAGGGGAGGGGAGCCGATTGCCATCTCCAAAGGACCACTCTGACAGCTGGACTGGAGGTCCCTGGAGTGGGCAGGTGCTCTTATACACAGAGGCTCATCACAAAGCTGTTAGTCCATCCAGAGATAATGGATGCTGGTGGCTTGGAACAAAGACAGCTGTCAGTGTCAGATTCTGGACACACTTGGAGTGCAGACGCACCAAAATTTGCTGGTGGATAAAGGCTAAGAATGACTCTGCACCTCCTGGATTGAGCCAGTGGAAGAACAGAGTTGCTATTTACCCAAGTGGGGAGGCTTGGGGTGGAATGCATTTTTAAGGAAAAATGTGATCTTGATTTTGCACATATTACATTGGAGATGATTTTGATTTATAAGTATCAGAGGCTGATATTTAGTAAACAACTGTGTAGAAAAATCCGATATCTGTGCAACTGTGTAGGTTCCCCATAAGTCTGGGCACTAGTGCTTCCGAATGAGATTCTGACCTAAAATCACACAGCAAGCCAACTCCTCTGTGAACTGTTTCAGCCTTCTTCCTCCTCAGTCAGCTGGAAGTAAGGACCCTCCCCACCCCACCCTCCATATAACTACCCCATGTGCACACATACACATACACACAAGGCTGCAGGTGTGAGGACAGAGAGCCATAGGGACAGTGCTGATGAAGGACACAGGACTAGGACACATGGTTTACATGCCGGTCCCACACGAGCCCTCAGGAACCTGTCCACACTACACTCCCCTCTCCTACAGAGTGGCCACGTGCTGCAGCCACTCTACGGATTCCTCCCTGAAAACCTAAGGACTTTTCACAGCCATGTGATGTTGGCTTCAGCATATTCACTGGCCGGGTGGCCAAGAGAAGAGTTGGGAAGAGATTCTAATGGAGAGGTTTCTTACCAGGCAAAGGTCTTTGCCTCATTGACACAAGAGCAGGGAGCTGGCCTCTCACAAGGAGGAGTGGGCCAGTCTTTAGGCCAGAAAGCTTAGGAGAATCTTGGAATTCAAGATTTCTGAGTGCACCGATGTAAATGCCCCATCAGATCTTCTCATCGTGGACTAACTGGTGCTGAAACTTTCATGTTCTCTAGAAATTCTGAACTTCAGTATTTTCAGCTTCTTTATGGTTTTCATGCTTTTCCTCACTTAGGAATCCAGCTTTTAACTTTGTGTCTCCAATCTAATGGTAGTCCCTAGCACAAACCACCCAATTCAGTAGTCCTTCCAATGATCATTCTGCCGATCCTCTCTCCCTCTCCCCATCCCAAGCGCACTTCCTTTCACAGGGAGTGCTAACAAGACTGGCTGCCACCGCCTTTTACTTTTCCACTCAAAGTCATTGCTCTCCAGCCACAAGGGAATTCAGCTCCAAAATGCACTGTATCGTCTACTTCAGTGGGCCACTATGTATTAGTTGTCCTAGGTCAAGCTCTGGGGGAAACAGATGGCCAGATAGAGTCTCGCATGTAGGTGGGTTATTGGAGAATAGTATCAGGAACACATTTGTGGGGAAGTGCACAAAGCAGGATTATGCAGAGGGAGAAATTAACCTGCAAAGCCTTTTCAATAGTGGCCCCAGGGAAACTCATGGATAAGCCTGAGCAATCTGCACACCATGGACACCCTTAACTTCTGTACACTCACCCATCATTGAAGTGGGAGTCACATTCTGGGAGACACAAAGTCACGTGAAGCAGCTCCCATCCAGTGAGGGTGGTTCCTATGGGGAGAGTCAGCTGCCAGCCTTCAGCAGGCAATGTTCCCAGCAGCTGGAGAGAGTGGGTCTGCCACAGGGCAACCCGGAAGGTGCACCACTGAGTCTACTTATTGTGGCTTTCAAGAATGCTCTAATTAGCTCGTGAAAGTAGACAGTTAAAAGACATACAGGATTCCATTCCACATTCTGGGCGATTCACAAGGGCGTCCTGATCTTTTATTCTTTGTAAAAAATTCCATCATTACAGTAGAAAGGAAGGAAAAGGGGACCTAGTTGAACTTCTGTGTTTGTGATTTGAGAAACAGGAGTGAGGAAAGAGAGGAGCAGCACATTCCTTTCCACTGGCTCACTTCTCCCAAATGCTTGCGAGGGCTAGGGAAGCCAGAGGTAAGGGAAACAATCCAAGTCTCCCGCACAGATGGCAGGAACCCAATTATCTGAGCCACCGCTACTGCCTCCCAGGGTCTACATTACAAGGAACTTGAGTTGAGATCTGGAGCCAGGAATCAAACCTAGGCACTGTAGCATGGATCTAAGTTCTTAACCACTAGACTGAACGCTCACTCCTGCTCTTGCACCCTTGAAGGGGTTGCAGCTAAACTAACTCAAATGTTGTGTTTAAAACCCACCTGTATTGTATGAGTAAGTCACTGGAAAAGATTAAATAGTTGAAAACGAAATTTGTGAGGATCATACGACTCTAGGACGGTATTGAATCACCCACTATAGCCACAGGTCATCAAATCTCTGCTGTGATGCACACTGCTGTTTTAATAGGGCATAAAGCCTACATCTGCAATTCAACAATAAGAAGCCTCATGGATAATTGATGAACCATTCATTTCTCTTTGCACTGTGGCTCACTCTAGCTGGCTCTGATCACTGAATAAAAGTGCTGTTGTGTAGATTAAGCAGAAGAGATTACCTTCACTTTAAGGCCCTTTTAGGGGGATAAAAGTTAAAGTAAGGATGAATTAGAGAGACTGGATTAAGATGGCAGAGTAGGGAGGGAGCTTGCTGCTCCAGTGTAGGAGAAGATAGTTTTAAAAAAAAGTGGAAAGAGTGCAGTCACAGGAAAGAGTTAGGGAGAAAACAGCAGAGGAAACTACAGTTGGAAGACACAGTGGAACTACGAGGAGGGTGGTGACATGCACAACTTAGAACCTCAGCACCCAAGAGCCTCTGTACCAGCACTGGAGAGTGAGGTGAGACCAGACTGTAGCAACCAAGAGCCTCCATACCAGCACTGGAGAGTGAGGTGAGACCAGACTGCAGCAGCCAAAACCACTGGCAAAAAAGCTGCAGGAAGAGTATAGAGGGAATCTGGCTTGGAGCCCCATGGGGGATGGTGTACCTGCCAAATTAGAGGAGAACAACAAAGGGGGGCTCATTTTCTCTCTCCCCAATCATCTGCAAAGGCATCCTGTAACAAGCTGACAGACAGCAGGTGCCATTTTGGTCCTATTTAACAGCTGTGCCAACTCGTGTCCATGCCCGGCAACCAGCCAGGTGGAGGCTGAGTCTGGTGGGGAGAACAGACAGGGTACTGGGTGCTCGTGACTGTGGAAGGCTTGTGTGCTGGGACTGTGCAAACACAGGGGCTGTGTGGGAGGACTCAGGGTGTGGCTGGGACATTGGGAAGTCATTGTGGGAAGGTCCACATGATCAGGGCTTCCTGGTTACCTGGGGGAATCTGAGCTAACAGTGAGGACTGCACAGATCCTTTGTGAAGTCCTTGTGGCAGAGAAGATGAGGAGAGGAGAGGAGCTCAGCTGAGTCTATGCCAATAGACAAGAAGAAACCTCCCCTTTCATTAAAAAAAAAAAAAAAAAGATTTACCATGCCAAATCTGGGTGTGTCACCTCATACACATCCTCCACTTTGCAGCACTGAACAGAGCTCCCTGGCCACTCCCACCACAGGCCTCTAGGTATTCACTGAAAGAAGACACTCCACTAATGCACTCAGATGTAGTCCAAAGAAAAAAGCCACAACAGTGAAAAAAAAGACCAATGAATATCTCCACAAATGCCAAACAACAAATGCACGAATTCAAGAAACAATAAGGAAGACAACAGGACACCCCAAAAAGAACACAGCACTTCAATACTAGATTGTGAAAATGATGAAACTGAAGAAATGCAAGAAATGAAATTAAAAAAATTGATCATAGGATTACTTAGGAATAACCAGAAGACAATGCATGAACCAATGAAATCCATACATAACATGAAAGAAATTTTCTACCACAAAATTGAGATCTTAAAGAAAAATCAAAATGAAATCTTAGGAATGAAGAATTCAATAGGACAAATGAAGACTACATTGGAAAGCCTTAACAACAGATTTGGTTAAGCAGAATAAAGAATACCCAACTTAGAAGACAAAGCACAGGAAATTATACAATCAGACCAAACACAAGAAGAAGAAACCAGAAAAATAAACACTGCTGATAAATCTACAGGATTCTGTCCAACGACCCAACATACAGGTTCTAGGAGTTCCTGAAGGCGTATAAAGAGGAAGGATTAGAAGACCTTTTTAGTGAAATAGTAACAGAAAATTTCACCCATTTGGAGAAAGAAAGAGACACCCAAGTACAGGAAGCACATAGAACTCCTGATAGACATGATCAGAAACCATCTTCACTATGACACACTGTAGTCAAACTCTCCACAGTTAAACATAATGAAAAGATTCTAAAATGTGCATGAGGGAAATGCCAAATTACTTTCAGAGGATCTCCAATTAGATGCACAGAGGAATTCCCATCAGGAAATTAACAGTCTAGGAGAGAATGGCAAGATATATTCCAAGTCTTAAGAGAAAAGAACTATCAACCCAGAATACTATACCCTGCAAAGCTCTCGTTTATGAATGAAGGTGAAATAAAGATGTCCATAACTAACAGAAAATCAAAGGATTTATCAACACCTGTTGACTCCTGCTAAAGATGCTTCAGGATGGCCGCACACAGAAACACAAAAACATCATCGTTACTACAGAGTAGGTAAAGGAAGAAAATCTCCTACTAAAAGCACAAAGGAAATACAAAGTAAAAAAAAGAATATTTATGGAAAAATGCCAGGGCAAAGTTGTTACTTATCAACACTCACCTTGAATGTAAATGGCCTTAACTCTCCAGTTAAAAGACATAAACTGGCTGAATGGATTAAAAAACAAAACCCATATGTTTGCTGCCTACAAGAAACACATCTCACTAACAAGACACACGCAGACTGAAAGTCAAAGGATAGAAAAAGATATTTTGTGCTCACAGAAACCAAAGAGCTGGTGTAGCCATCCTAATATCAGACAAAATAGACTTTAACACAAAAACTGTTAAGAGAGACTAAGAAGGACACTATGTAATGATTAAGGGATCAATTCAACAGCAAGATATATCTATTATAAATGTATATGCACCTAATTACAGAGCACTTGGGTATTGAAAAGCAATGTTAAGGCACCTAAAGGGAGACATAGACTCAAACACAAAAGTAAGAGGGATTTCAATAATCCACTTTCAGCAATGGACAGATCAACCAGACAGAAAATCACCAAGAAAACAGCAGAGTTAATTGACACTATAGACCAAATGACCTAACAGCTATCTACAGACCTTTCCATCCTACAGTTGCAGAATGCGCATTCTTTTCATCAGTGCATGGAACCTTCTCTAGGACTGATCACATGCTAGGCCATAAAGCAAATCTCAGCAAATTAAAAAAAAAAATCAAAATCATACCATGCATATCCTCAGACCACAATGGAATGATGCTGGAAAAAAAAAATCAACAGCCTTTGTTGCCGTGGCTGAGAAAGAACTTCTAAGATCAATTCCATTCACAGCATCTACAAAAAAATCAAATACCTTGGACTGAATTTAACCAAGGAGGTCAAAGATCTCTACAATGGGAATTACACAACATTAAAGAAGTAGAAGAAGATACAAAAAAAACAAAATGGAAAAATCTCCCGTGTTCATGGATTGGAAGAATCAATATCATCAAAATGTCCATCCTTCCAAAGGCAATTTACAGATTCATGTAACACAAACCAAAATACCAGACATTCTTCTCAGATCTAGGAAAAATGATGCTGCAATTCATATGGAAACATAGGAGACCTCAAATAGCTAAATAAGTTATATACAACAAAAAGAATGCTGGAGGTTTCACAATACCAGATTTTCTGTCACACTACAAGGCAGTTATAATCAAAACAACGTGCTACTGTTACAAGAACAGGTGGATAGACCCATGGAACAAAATAGAAACACCAGTAATCAATCCTACCAACTACAACCAACTTATATCTGACCAAGGAGCTAAAACCAATCCCTGGAGCAAGGACAGTCTCTTCAACAAATGGTGTTGGGAAAACTGGATCTCCACGTGCAGAAGAATGAAGCAAGACTCCTCCATTACACCTTACACAAAAATCCATTCCGAATGGATAAACAACCTAAATCCACAAACTGATACCATTAAATTATTAGAGAACATTGGGGAAACTCTGCAAGACATTGGCATAGGCAAAGAGTACCTGGAAAAGACCCCAGAGTCACAGGCAGTCAAAGCCAAAATTGACAAATGGGATTACATCAAATTGAGAAGCTTCTGTACTGCAGAAGAAACACTCAGGAAAGTAGAGACAACCAGGAGAATGGAGAAATTATCTCCAAACAGTGCAACTGATAAAGGATTAATAACCAGAATATATAAAGAGATCAAGAAACTCCACAACAAAACCCAGTTAAGAAATGGGTAGAGGACTTAAACAGACATTTTTCAGAAGAGAAAATCCAAATGGCCAATAGACACATGAAGAAATGTTCCAGATCACTAGTTGTTAGGGAAATTCAAATCAAAACCACAATGAGCTTTCACCTCACCCCAGTTAGAATGGCTTTCATACAGAAATCTACCAACAACAGATGCTGGTGAGGATGTGGGGAAAAAGATATCCTAATCCACTGTTGGTGGGAATGCAGACTGGTAAACCACTATGGAAGTCAGTCTGGAGACACCTCAGAAATCGCAATATAGACTTACCATATGATCCACCCATTCCACTCCTGGGAATTTACCCAAGAGAAATGAAATCAGCAAATAAGAGAGTTATCTGTACCCTCAAGTTTATTGCAGCTCAATGCATAATAGCTAAGATATGAAATCAATTAAATGCCCATCAACCAAAGACATTATGGGATGTGTTCTCCATGGAATACTACACAGCAGAAAATAGGTTAAATCCAGTTATTTGCAACAAAATGGATAAATCTGGAAAACATCATACTTAGTGAAATAAACCAGTCCCAAAGAGACAAATGCCGTATGTTCTCCCTGGTCTGTGAGAACCAACAGAGCACCTAAAATGAAATCGGTAGAAGTGAATTTGACACTCTGAGAAGCAATGACTTGGACAGCCCTTGTCCTGACTGTTGAGGAACAGTTTTTTTTCTTAATGGAGAATGGGACTGGGAATGGGAGAGGGAGGAGTTAGGGAGGAGTTAGGGTGGGAGTGGGGGTGGGAGGGCAGGTATGACGGGAAAAATCACTATATTCCTAAACATGTACTTAATGAAATTTGTACTCATTAAATGAAAGTTTCTTTGGAGGGAAAATAGGAAAAATAGTTAAGACTGAGAGTATGAATATAAATTAGATCAAGTTCCAGTTTTAGCTTCATTACCATATATTTTATTAGATAAATTCTTGAAAATAAAAATATTTGAGAATAACATAGGAAATTCATAAATCCAATAATACTTGAGCAAAAATGCCAACAGATACATTACAACTGGAAGATCCCTCGCAAAGCACTTGGGCCGTCACAGCTCGCCCAAGGTACTCCTAACTCACCAGGCACTCCCTGCTGTCTTCTCGGCTGGGTCTGACATTAATTCCAAGTCTCCAGCTGTTGTCTGGTCACACTTACTGCCTCAGTGCTCTCACTCTGCTCTATAGTCCACTGTACTCTGACCCAGAGTCCAACCAGGCCCGATTGCAACACTTGAATGTTTTAATGGCATGCCACAAGCAACACATCACAACCCAAACTCTCTATTTCTTCTCAACCAAACCCTCTACCCTACCTGCCACTTGATACCTTTTCCTAACTTTAAGTCGTGGCAATTTCTTTTATTTAATTGTTCAAGGCCAGAATTTCAGGAAACTGTTTGCTTTCCCACTCTTATGTGAGCCTAACTGCGAAATAAGAGAAAATTCTGACAGCTCCCATTTCAAGAACCACCCAGAATCTTACCCCTTCTCATTATCTATGCCACGGCCAATGTCTCTTCCTTGGAGAATTGTCTCTCAAATGTGTTCACTCTTCAACCCATATGTACCTACAAAACAAGTGAGTTGTAGCAGTGGGAGTAGAAGAAAGACCTTTTACAACACAAGCTGGATGTTTCTGGAATCGGCGGCCTCAATCCAGTCTTTTAGTCTCTTTGCCCTCCCCAAAACACACACACACACACACAGAGCAACTGCAACATTAGAGTTACAAACTCACAGACAACACATCTATCAAACAGATGACCAAGTATTGTGACAATCTTGAAATAAAAGCAGAGAGGATAAACCCCAAGATAGCAGTAGCTGCATTGGAAGACAAAGAAGTTAGAAGAATTTCTGGTGGCCCTAAAAAGTTGCCATCGAAAATTTCCCAGTGCATGGACACCGAGAAGTCCTGTAGGCCAACCTCAGCGCAGCATTTCAGACAGCAGCTTTCCTTTTCAGTCTACGGTTTGCGGCAGGGTGTAAGGGCCCACCCTAAGTTGGACACTGCCAGGATTATCTTGACTCATGAAATCCTAACACTGGCAACACACCACCCTTCCAGGGCAATGCCTTGTACTGAGGAGGACAGGCAGTGGATGAGCAGGGAGAGACACTGAGAGCAAAGGGGAAGGAAGGGCCAGAGTTAACAGATCTCTGGAAATGTAAGACACCGTCTTCCAGTACTGAAGGTATCAACAGAAAGGGGACTCTAGACCCAGGAAGGTAGTAATCTTAATCTTTTTTTTTTTTTTTAGGAAAATCCATTTCACTTAAACAAGATCAGAATTACAGTCCAATGTTTTATTAAGTTGCTGTGAGGAAAACAGAGAATACTGCTTTGATAATATGACAAAGACATGTCTATAAAACAGATTTCAATTATATCTAGCATTTCAAAACAAGTGAAACAATAGATACCACAAATTTACAAAATAAGGAATGTTTAAAAAACTCAGAAAAGATTAAGAAACATGATGATTTTTGGATGAATTTTTGGTAGAACTCAGGAAAGAATTAAAAATAAAAGTTAAAAAAAAAGCATTTCAAAATAAAGATTTAACTTGAGGGAATACAAAAGCTAACGAACATGATGAGAAATGACACGCTAAACAACACTGAAGAGGAAGCAAGTAAACACCGAGTGAGACCCAAAAATAAATAAAAACACTGGAGAGAAATGGCAGTTGCAGATAAGTGAGCCAAGGCAGTGAAGGCTGAGTGACAGCAGTGCCTGAAGCATTAATACAAAGAACAGGGCAGAACCAGAATTGACTTTGATGGAACCTGCCTAAAATATATTCCTAAAAAGACTTGTGGCTACCTATCAAAAGGACACCTTACGGAACCAGAAAAATTACCCAGAGTAGCTAGCACCAACACCTATTCTAGAAAAATGATTAGATCTTAGGAAAAAGAAAAAGCACTAGGAATTCACAGGAAATGACCAAATCATGTCATTAGCCTTAGGACTGACACAAGCCTTCTTGAGAGCTGTGCTGTGTGCCCTAAGAAATGTGACAAGTTTTATATGTTCTATGTTAATGAAAAAAATCTAAGCCAATCAGTCTATCAACAACCATACTGATCTTCATATTCACAGATTATGGAATACTGATGTCAACAAGAGAGATCAGGGAATGTAGCCACTGTGAACACTGCCTGTGCAAAGTACTAGAGACATCTTCAGAGAAGTGAAATTTTGATGAAGTATCCACGCAAGAACCAGTGGTCAATGTTGAATTGATTTGCCTGCAGAAGTGAGATGAAGTGATAGGTGTCAGGAACGCAATATATTCCATAATAATTAAGCTTCAAAAATGGACAGTGTGTAAAAGGAGAAAAATCGTTCATGAATGCTCTTTCATTTGATTTTAGCTATTACCTAGAATGAGAGTGTCAGGGTTTGGATACATCTCCCTCAAAGTGCAGATGTCGACAGCCAGCATGATGGTACTAAAGGATGGGCCTGCTTTTTTGCAATCGGTTTCCACCAGAACACAGGTGTTGTGAAAACCAACATTAAATTAGAGCCATGTGGCAAAGGAAAAGACTCATATCAACATCACTGTCACTGGATGTGTAGATTTGGGCAAGCCCAACGCTACCACTGGCCATCTGGTCTACAAATGCTGTGGCATATACAAAAGAACCATTGAAAATTTTGGGAACAGGGCTGGTTCTGTGGCACAGCAAGTTTTAAAGCCCTGGCCTGCAGAGCTGGCATCTGATATGGGCACCAGTTTGAGTCCTGGCTGCTCTATTTCTAATCCAGACCCTGCTAATATTCCTGGGAAACAGTGGAAGATGGTCCAAGTGCTTGAACCCTTGCACCCAAGTGGGAAACCCAGAAAAAGCTCCTGGCTTCTGATAGGCTAAGCTCCAGTCATTGCGGCCATTTGAGGAGTGAACCAGCAGATGGAAGATCTTTCTCTAACTTCTTTAAGTAAAATAAATTAAAAAAAAAAAAAGAAATAAAGAAAACTTTGAGAAGCAGGCTGCTGAGATGGGAAAGGGCCTGAGTCCCGGGTAAACTGATAGCCCCATGTGAGTACAGCATCACCATCAGCATTTCTCTGTGGAAACTTGAGACTAGTGTTATGGAATTCTACCCACAAAGATGACAACATCAGTGGAGCTGCACTACCTGAAGCCCTAGATTGCCTCCTCCCACCAAATGGACCAACTGGCAGGCATTTGTGTCTGCCCCCACAGGATGTCTACAAAGTTGGTGGTATTGGCACGGTCCCTGTGGGCCGAGTGGAGACTGGTGTTCTCAAACCTGGCATGGTCATAACCATTGCTCCAGTCAACGTCACAACTGAGGTCAAGTCCTCTGCAATGCACCATGAAGCTTTGAGTGCAGCTCTCCCTGGGGACAGTGTGGGCTTCGATGTCAAGAAGGTGTCTGGCAAAAATGTTCTTTATGGCAATGCTGCTGGTGACGGCAAGTATTACCCACCCATGGAAGCAGCTGGCTTCACTGCTCAAGTCATCGTGAACCTCCCAGGTCAAGTCAGTGCCCAGTGTGCCCCTGAACTGGATTGTCACACAGCTCGTTGCACATTGCTTGCAAGTTTGGTGAGCTGATGGAAAAGAGTGATCATTGTTCTGGAAAGGAGCTCGAAGGTGGCCCTAAATTGCTGAAACCTGGTGATGCTCCAGCGTTGATATGCCCATGCGCATTGAGAGCTTCTCGGACTGTCCTCCTCTGGGTCATTCTGCCTTGCAAGATGCGAGACAGACAGTTGCTGTGGGTGTCATCCAAGCAGTGCCCAAGAAGCCTGCTGGAGCTGGCAAGGTCACCAAGTCAGCCCAGAAAGCTCAGAAGGCTAAATGAATACTATCTCCAATGCCTGCCACCCTAGTCTTCATCGGTGGTTAAAGAATCATCTCAGAACTGTTGGTCTACTTTGGCCATTTAACAATAAAGGACTGGTTAATAATCACAATGCATTGTTAAGCCTTCAGAAGGAAAGGAGAGAGTTTTGTATGGCAGTTTTAAGTTATTAGTTTTTAAAATCAGTACATTTTAATGGAACGACCAAAAATCTGGCACAGATTTTGAGACCCAATAAAACAAAGTTTAATGAGAAAAAAATACATAAACAAAGGGCGGGTCTTTAAGAGGTGATTAGCTCCTTCCCAGCCGATTGGGAGGAGCACATTTAGAAATCAGGCTTCATGCAGTGTTTGGCTGGCTTGCCCTTCCCTTTTCTGCCACGTGTACACACAGCCTTCCTCCTCTCCAGCCGAAGGAGGCACAGGGCTCCATCTTGGAAGCATAGGAAAGCCCTCACCTGACAATGGAAACTCCCAAAGCTTTGATCTTACCTTGGGCTTCCTCACTTTCAGAATTAGGAGAAAGGACATCTCCATTACCCAGTCTGTGGTGTTCTGTTACTGCAGTGCAGATGTAAAACTGAATACTTACTGAGAAGGAGGCAGAAGAGAGAACAGGCTCACTGAAAAATTTTAACGGCAGGAACTCAATAGACAGTACTCAAAGAGGACATAATAGTATTGTGTAAGGCGTTGTATTAGAAGTAAACACCACTGCTTTTGCTATATCCCATACGTTTTGGTATGTTGTGCTGTCTTCATTCATTTCCAGAATTTTGATTTCTCTTTTGATTTCTCCTATGACCTACAGCTCATTCTGGAGCATGTTGTTCAGTCTCCATCTATCTGCACATATTCTAGAGATCCTTGAGTTGTTAATTTCCAGCTTCATTTCACTGTGATTAGAGAAGATACATGCATGATTCAATTTTTTTGAATTTGCTGAAACTTGCTTTATAGCCTAGCATACGGTCTATTCTAGACAAAGTTCCATGCACTGATGAGAAGAATGCATATCCTCCAACTGTGGTATGGAAAGTTCAGTAGGTATCAGTGAGGTCTGTTTGGTCCATATTGTCAATTGGCTCTGTTGTTTCTTTATTGATTTTCTGACTGGTTGATCTGTCTTTTGATAAAAGTGGGGTGTTGATGTCCACCATTGCTATTTTATTGGTGTCAATGATTCTTTTTAGATCTGTTAACCTTTCTTTTAAATAACCAGGCACCCTATAATTGGGTGCATATACATTTATTATAGTCACATCTTCCTGTAGAACTGATCCCTTAATCGTTATGTAGTGACCCTATCAATCTATTTTTGTCTGATATTAGGTTGGCTACAACAGCTCTTTGTTGCTTTCTGTTAGCATGGAATATCTTTTTTCCATCCTCTCACTTTCAGTCTGCATACACTTTTGTTGGTGAGCTGTGTTTCTGGTAGCCAGCACATCAAAACTTATGGAATACAGCAAATGGGGTGTTAAGAGAGAATTTGATAGCAATTGATGCCTACAACAAGAAATTGGAAAGGCACCAAGTAAATAAGCCATCAATGCATATCAAGGATGTAAAAACCAAAACAAATGCTAATTAGTAGGAGGAAAGAAATAAGAATAAACAAAATTGAAAGAAACAAAATTTCTATGAAATTAAGAGCTGTTTTATGAAAACATAAACACAATTGATACACCAATGGCAACTAAAAACCAAAAAAGAGAGCAAAGACCCAAATCAATAAAATCAGAGGTGACAAAGCAAATGTAACAACAGATACCACAGAAATAAAAAGAAGCATCAGGTATTACTACAAAGAACAGTTTTCCTACAAATCAGAAATATATTCCTGGACATAAAATCTACCAAAAATTCAATCCTAAAGATATAAAAAATCTAAAACAGACCAGTAACCATGATGGAGATTCAATTAGTAATAGACTCTCCTAACAAAGAAAAGCCCAGAAATAGATGGTATCACTGCTGAATTCTACTGGATATTTGAAAAAGAAAAAATTTCAATTCTCAAACTATTCAAAACAATTTAAAGGGAGGGAATCCTTCCAAACTTTTATGAGGCCAGCATCACCTTAATTCCTAAACCAGAAAAAGATACAACAGAGAAAAAGAACTATAGGCCAATATTCCTGATGAGCATAGATGCAGCAAGCCTCAACAAAATTCTAGCCAACTGAATCCAACACACATCAGAAAGATCATCCACCTGGAACAAGTGAGATTTATCCCTGATATGCAAGGATGGTGCAACATTCACAAATTTAATGTGATACATCACATTAACAAACTGAAGAACAAAAAAGATGATTATCTCAATAGATGCAGATAGAGCATCTGATAAAATACAACCTTTCATAATGAAAACTCTAAGCAAATTGGGTATAGAAGAAACATGCTTCAAGACAATTAAGACATTCTATGACAAACCCACACCTAGCATCTTACTGTAGAATGGGAAAAGCTGGACACAGTTCCCCTAAGATCCAGAACCAGACAAGGATGTCCACTCTCCGCATTACTATTCATTATAGTCCTGTACATTTCAGCCAGAGCCGTCAGGCAAGAAAAAGAAATCAAAAGGATATGAATTGAGAAGGAGAAAGTAAAGCTACCCCCATTTGTGGATGGCGTCTTTCTATATATAAGGATTCAAAAAGACTCCTCTAAGAGACTACTGGAACTCATACAAGAGTTTGGAAAAGCGGAAGGATATAAAATTAACACACACACAATCAATAGTCTTTGAATACATAGACAATGCAATGACAGGGAAAGAACAGTTAAGATTAATCCTGTTCACAATAGCGACAAAAAAATTAAATACCTTGCAATAAATTTAACTAAGGAGGTGAAATATCTCTACAATGCAATTTACCAACATTAAGGAAAGTAGAAGCTGACACAAAAATACTGGAAAAATCCTCCATGTTCATGGATTTGAATCATCAATATCATCAAAATATCCATATTATCAAAGGCAATTTACAGATTCAATGTGATCCCAAAATACTAATGATATTTTTCTCAGATCTAGAAAAAATGCTAAAATTTGTATGGAAACACGAGAGACCTGAATAGCTAAAGCAATCTTATATAACAAAAACAAAACTGGAGAATCACAATAGCAGATTACAAGATTTTCACATACAGCCTCGTACCGGCACAAAAACAAATGTGTACACCAACGGAACAGAATCGACACTCCAGAAGTCAATCCAATCATCTGCAACCAAATTATCTTTGACAAAGGGGCTAAAATCAATCCCTGGAGCAAGGGCAGTATATTCAACAACTGGTACTGGGAAAACTTAATCTCTACGGAAAGAAGTATCAGACAAGACCCCTACCCTATACGTTATACAAAAATCCACTCAAAATGGATCAAAGACCTAAATCTAAGCTCCAGTACCACCCAAGTACTAAAGAACATTGGGGAAACTGTATAGACATTGGCATAGGCAAAGACTTCTTGGAAAAGACCCCAGAAGCACAGGCAGTCAAAGCCAAAATTGACAAATGGGCTGACATCAAGCTGAGAGACTTCTGCACTGCACAAGAAGCACTCAGCAGAGGCAACTCACAGAATGGGAGAAAATATTTGCAAACTACGCAGCTGACAAAGGATTGATATCCATAATCTATAAAGGGCTCAAGAAACTCCACAACAGCAAAACAAACAATCCAGTTAAAAAATGAGCCAAGGACTTATATAGGCATTTTTCAAGAGAAGAAATCCAAATGGCCAAGAGACATATGAAAAAAATGCTCAGGATCACTAGCCACCAGGGAAATGCAAATCAACATCACAATGAGGTTTCACCTCACTCCAGTTAGAATGGCTCTCATACAGAAATCTACCAACAACAGATGCTGGCTAGGATGTGGGGGAAAAAGGTACTCTAGTCCACTGTTGATGGGAATGTACACTGGTCCAGCCACTGTCAAAGACAATATGAAGATACCGCAGAAATCTGAATATAGAGCTCCTGTATGATCCAGCTACCCCACTCCTGGGAATTTACCCAAATGAAAGCAAATATGCATGTGGAAGAGTGATCTGTACCCCCATGTTTATTGCAGCTCAATTCAAAATAGCCAAGCTGTGGAATCAACCCAGATATTCATCAACTGAAGACTGGATAAAGAAATACAGTATATATACACTACAGAACACTATACAGCAGTAAAAATATTGAAATCCTGGCATTATCAACATTATCAATGCAAATGGAAACCATTATACTTAAATAATCCTGTCCCCAAAAGACAAATACCGTGTGTTCTCTCTCTGTGGTAGCTAACAGAGTACCTGAAATGTCATCTACAGGAGTGAAATCAACACTTGAGATGCGATCATTTTGAGCAGCCCTTGTCTTGACTGTTGAGGAACAGTGTTTGTTTTTTTCCCTTCACATTGTTTGTTGAACTTTTACTTAGTGTAGGGTTAATCTTAAAAGTATAAAGTTAACTGAAAATAATCTATGTAAGAAGTAAGAATGGAAATAGGAGAGGGAGGAGGAGGAAGGGTGGGAGTGTAGCCAAAAAGGAGGGTAGGGTGGAAGAATCACTATGTTCCTAAATTTGTATATATGAAATGCATGAAGTTTGTATACCTTAAGTAAGATTAAAAAGTGTTAACATGAACAAAAGTAAACATCGCTAAGAAATACAAACTCTTCTACGTGCAGAAATGCATCTAGACCAAAAGAAAGCAGGCTGTTCACCATTATTGTAAGCAACCATGACATGTTAAAATAAAAATAATTCAAATTTTCTAACAAAGGAAAATATAAAAAGATCTCTCAACTGGAAAAAGAAATAAGAGGATACAAATATATATATATCAGAAAAATGCAAGAAAGAGAAAACAAGTTCTCTTTATATTTAACAAGATTCAGACTGAATGTCGACTAAAAGGACACATCGTAACTCTGCAGATTACAATTCACAATAAAAATGGTAGCTATTAGGATTTGTGAACCCGAAAACACATTGGCAATTTTTCAAAAGCAGGAAATACAAAAGGAAATAGGTAGAAGTAAGTAGAAACCTGGGGGGGGGGGGAATTGACATGCCACTCTTAACCCAAGACAGATCAAGGGGACACGACACATTAGGAGGAACGTAGGAGACTTGATAAGCATGATCACAGAGACAGCCCTTGAGGATTTATCAAACTCTACCTGCCAGAAGTGGAGGTTGCCCCTCATTTCCAGACACACAGCCTCGACTCCTGAATGGGAACCGGGGCCTGATGCCTGGGTAGCAGGGACCAAAGTATTTGAGCCAACACAGCTGCCTCTCATTGTACAGCAACAGGCACTGGGAGTCCAGAGCTGTGGCCAGGACTCAAACGTGGGCACTGGGATGTGGGAGATACCTATCTCAACTAGCCTCTTAACCTCTAGCCAGATACCCGCACTGACCAGCGCCCCAGGTAATACTGGCCACACGGCCCATGGGCCACACATGGAGAAAGCCCTGTGTAGCCCCGACTCCAGACACATCACAGCATTCAGCCTCCGGAAGTCCTCCCTGATACATCTCCCCGGTTGTCTTATAGATAGGTGTGCTCTCTCTCCAAACACACTAGTAGGCTGGTTTCCCAGCGAGGGTGTGTTTAATCTATTAAAGCCCCACAGTGAAGACACCGATGACGGTTTGCTGCTGGATTCCTTTGGCCAACATTTACTGTGTGTACTAAGACTGACCCCGAGCTGAAGACTGGGTGAGTGGCATTGAGGGGTGCTGCTCTGTTCATCGGGTTTCTTCCTACGTCTGGGGCAAGAGGAGGGGATCCCAAGTGTAGACTGGAGTTTTCACACCACTTTGTAGCCCATAGCAGATGCTGTGGCTCTTTCCAACTACAGCTGTGCATGGATGGAGGAAGGCTCTGGTCTGTGTGTGATGCTCACACGCCTACTTGTTGAGTTAAATACTCCAAGCACCACAACAGGACTTGGGTGACACTGCGGGGGTGCAGCTTCTAGGGAAATTCCTGTGCCTGCTCTGTGTGGGCATCAGCTCTGCCTGATGAGAACAGGGTTGGCCTTTCACAGTGAGCCACACACTGCTGTCGGATTCCCCCGCATTTGCTCACCTAAGGAGCATAGCCACTCTGCATAGTACCATACGCATTCCCAATTTTCAGGAAGGAAGTGCAGCGAAATTAGAACAGGTTAAGTAACTGGTGCAAGAGCAAGGGAGATTGGATCTTGGCTCAGTGTCCACGGGGGCTCCTCTCCACACCGAGTTCAAACCTCTGGGCAGAGAGGGACCCGAGCAGTGCCTTGGGGAACATGGAGGAAGTGACTGATCACGCACACTTGCTCTGTGTGCAGTTTTAGTTCAGAGTCGCAGATCTCATCCCATCCCTTAGAGAACCTATGGACGGTGGCAACAGCAATGCTCATTCCAGCCTCATTCCAAGTGCAGCTGAAGCCTTTACAGTCTGGGCCACGCCTTTCTCTCAGAAGCCACTTTTGCAAATGACATTTGTCTCCAATAGCATTGACTTCTTTCTCCCTCCAACCTCTGTTCCTAAGGAGGGACTCAACTCACAGCTGCACCTCTGGAGCTAAAAACCCTCATCTCATGAAAATTCCCTCTGTTCATCTCCCAGTCACCCCGAGTAAGGTTCTTTGCTCTGCTTCCGAAAGCCTCCTGGGGCCAACCTCCTACTGCAGCTGGGATGCACGACTGATGACGGAAATTCTTCCTGCCTCTCCCCTCTGCTTCCTTCCAAAGCCTGTTGCCCCTGAGAAGCCACTGGGCTCACAAGTTCTCCCTTGGCCAACAGGGTTTGATGCCAGTGAGTGCAGGAGGAGTCTCGGTGGGCCCTGCGCCAGCTGCCTGTCTAACCCATGTGGAGTGCGCGGCTTCTCCTGGCGGACTGCAGTCTCAGCTTCAGAGGAGTCTCACCTGCACCCCTACAGTCTCACTCAGAATCCTTGCTCTCCTCTGCAGGCCGTGCGAAGTCTGCTGCACACACAGCTCCTTGTGTTCTCCCTGGGTGCTCACTGAGCACACAGCCCTCTTCCCATCAAGGGGCCCCATTCAGCTCTCCTGGCCCTGTCCTCACCCAGCTTAACCCCAACCCCTCCACCAGGCCGGCTTCCTGGGGCACAATTTCCCACACCCAGGAACTGCCCGAACTGGTCATTTCCACAGAACGAATGAAGTCCTATTTGTCAGTGCACCCGTGCTTTTGATAAGCTGAAAACCAACTTCCATTTGACTCAGTTCCTGTGCTCACACTCCTGACATGCTGGGTTTTCTACTTGCTTTTTTTAATCTTTCAGATTTCTCTCTCGCTTTCTCACCATTTGCTTCTGTCGGTCAGTTTCCTTCTCACGGTTCACCATAAACTGCCGTCAGCGGAAGGAGCCCCGAGTGACTTACTTGGTTCTGGAACGTCAAGGACTCACATTTCGGGCAGAGGTGTGCTCTTCAGGGGCTCTCACCAGTCACAAGGGCCCAACTTCTGGGTCAAGCCAACATCTGTGGATGACTCTAGGTGTCAGGTGCTCTGTGGATGGGTACTCTGGGATTGGATCTGAAACATTTCCTATGTCTTTCTTCGGGAGGAGGAGTTACGCGGGTGGCAGCTCAGATACTAGTTTAATAATTTAATTTATACAGGACCCCAAGTGGTTAATTACACAATACAGAGAACAATATCGAGCAGCAAACAAACTAATTTAGAGCTTCCTCTTTTTTTTTTTTCCAGTATTTCCCCGAATCAGATTTTTCTTCCTCCTTCTGTTGACCTATGTGGTGAAATTTTCCATAACTATTAGTTATCAAATTAATTTTTGTTGGCCCATGCCATGGTTCACTTGTCTAATCCTCCACCTGTGGTGCTGGCACCCCAGGTTCTAGTCCCAGTCGGGGCACTGGATTCTGTCCCGGTTGCTCCTCTTCAGGCCAGTTCTCTGCTGTGTCCCAGGAGTGCAGTGGAGGATGGCCCAAGTGCTTGGGCCCTGCACCCGCATGGGAGACCAGGAGGAAGCACTTGGCTCCTGGCTTCAGCTTGGCACAGCGCTGGCTGTGGTGGCCATTAGGGGGGTGAACCAATGGAAAAAGCAAGACCTTTCTCTCTGTCTCTCTCTCTCACTGTCTAACTCTGCCTGTCAAAAAAAAATAAGTAAATAAAATTAAAAGATTAATTTATTTTTGTTTATTTATTTACTAGACAGGGAGAGAATGAAAGAGACAGCACCCGTGAGAACTCTACTGGTTCACTCCCCAAATGCCCCAAACAGCCCGAGATGGGCCAGGCTGGAGCCAGAAGCCTGGTGCTCAATCTGGGGTCTGCATTGGCAGGAGGTCGGAGTTGAAGGCTGAGCCAAAACTCCAACGTGGGCTCTGTACTACGGCACCCAGGCCTCCCAAGCAGCCTGTGAACTGCCACACCACATGTTTCACCTCCTGTTCTAAGACCAAAAATACAGAGAGCCTTCACAACAACTTTGGCTAAGTGGAAACCACGGATGAAGACGGCATTTTCTTCTCACACCGAGGTGACGGTGACCAGTGTTTGTGATTTTGTAAATAGAAGTAACCGAAGTGCAGCCGAATGCCCGACTCTCCTATTTACCTGTGATGTGCCCCGACACCATACTTTACTACCCGGGAGAGAGCACAGAGCAGGTGAATTCCTGGTTAGTGCCCTGTCATTGCCCTCAATAGCTTTGTCCTCTAACTCCATGCCTGCCTGGGGCAGAGGAGGGAAGTCAGACCAGGGGAAGGAGAACCGAGTTCAGGTCTGACTCTACCTCCAGCCCGGACTGTAATGCCATCTAGACCAGCGTGCCCTGGGCCACCACCTCCTCCTCCCCATACGCAGAACAAGAGGCTATGATGACGGCACGGATGCCAGCCACCACTCACAGTCAGCTGGTATGGAGGGTCTCCCATACTAAAGACCAAACAGACCAGAAATTTAATGTTTAGAATAAAAAATAAAAAATGCCTGTATTTTTGCAGACTACTTATCTTTCAAGATAATACATTAAAATGAACTGAGATCAGCTAGTTAAATTTATTTTATAATTAATAGCATTCCTACAGGCCAGCAAAAACCAGAGAGTATGAAAAGGGAGGGGACAAAGGAAGCATTTGTAATAGCAATAAAGACTGTAAGATACCTAAGGAAAAAACCTAACTGTGAGATGTTTCTGAAAAAATTCTGAAATATTCTTGAGATTAAAAAAAAGAACTAACAGCCGGTGCCGTGGTTCACCTGGCTAATCCTCCACCTGTGGCGCTGGCACCCCGGGTTCTAATCCCGGTTGTTCCTCGTCCAGCTTTCTGCTGTGGCTTGGGAAGGCAGTGGAGGATGGCCCAAGTCCTTGGGCGCTGCACCCCATGGGAGACCAGGAGAAGCACCTGGCTCCTGGCTTTGGATCGGCGCAGTGCGGCCGTGGCAGCCATTTGGAGGGTGAACCAATGGAAAAGGAAGACCTTCCTATCTCTGTCTAAATCTGCCTGTCGTTAAAAATAGGCAGAAATTCATCCAATAATTCATGAAACAAATATTTCATGCCTGGTTTGTGCCAGTTATCCAGTCATCCATTCCTCCAGTTCTTGAGTGCCATGAGAGAGGGCAGAGACAGGCAATAATATAAACATACAGCTATGTTAACCTGTTATGAATTCTGAAACAGGAAAATGGAGGAACCTAGCGAGAGGCAAGGTTTTAGGCAGAGGGGTGGGCTCAGGGATCTTGAGGGAGAAGCGTCTGAGCAGAGACCCCAAACGCAGCGCGCAGGCGAGGGACATATGCCTCATAGCAGGCTAAGCACTGCACCTTAGAGAAGTGCCCAGGGAGTATAGGAAGTGAGGTCAGAGGGAGGGGGGCAGAGGGGAGGAGAAACAGAGAAGGAGGTGCCGGTGATTGCACTGCAAAGCAGGTTTCCCCTCTCATGTTGAGGGGGAGGGCGTGTAGCTTCGCACTGCATGATCTAGTTAGGATGCTAATGCACGCCCCAAGAGGCGGCTGGAGATGGAATTCCCTCCACGCCCAGGGGAAGCCTGTATTGAGTCCCAACTCCTGGCTTCCATTCAGTCCAGTCCGAGCTGTTGAAGGACCCAGTGGAGAACAATGGACAATGTCTTTGTGTGTGTCAAATCAATCAATCAATCAGTCATCAAATTCTGTTAACATGGGTAAAACATCATTTGCTTGGTTATTTTCTTGGGGTAAATTCCTAGGGATAACAGGCTGATTTTTTTTGGACAGGCAGAGTTAGTGTGAGAGAGAAAGGTCTCCCTTTTTCATTGGTTCACCCCACAAATGGCCGCTACGGCCAGTGCCGCTGCGCGGATCCAAAGCCAGGAGCCAGGAGCCTCCTCCTGGTCTCCTATGCGGGTGCAGGGCCCAAGGAATTGCCAAGCTACCGCCCATTTTTTTTTTTTTTTTTTTTTTTGGCTACTGTTAGAACTTGGCCTTTATGAGGGGCAAGCAGCGCTCCAGGAGCAGCAATACTGCATTTCTCATCTCCTCGGTTGCTAAGGGTGGGCATGGGACACACCCAGCCATGACCGGGCTCCCCACGTGAGGTTGGCTCAGCTAGCCCAATTGGTTTCTCCCTCTGGTGCTCTTTGCTGCCCGGGATACACTATTGCTGTGTAGTGAATGGGATGCCGAGGAGGATGAATGGGGTGGTAGAAACGGAGCCGGCTCGTGCCCACAGGGGAGGGGGAAATGGCTCTGCCACATGAGGGGCCCAACTGCCTGCTGTCCCCATCTCAGAGCCCCCACTTCAGCCCTCGGACATGGATGCCGGTTGGTGGCCAAATACACTTCCTGCAATTATTTATATAATAACAATCCGCTTTGCAATTGAGGGATTTCCTAAATTCTGGACGTCTTCTTTGTCAAGTCACCAGAAAGAACATTCCATGACCTGCTCTTTTGGGAGTCTGCAGTATGGGACCAATGAGCACAGCCTGACCTTTGGCCAATCACTGGGCCATCTGGAGCACAGGCAGATCCTCCTCACAGGTCCGAAGCCTTGCTCCCAGGAGCCTGCACCTTCCCTCACCACGCCCTCCTGTGACTTCTGGGACTTTCTCCTTTGGTCCAGGGAAACACACTCTCCATAAGCCAACTTCCTACAGGAATGCAGGAAGGCTGGAGAGCCTCAAAGCTGCAGCCTGACCTCCAAAGCCTGGGGAGCAGGGCTCGCGGTCCACTATCTTGTCCTTTGGAACAGGCAGGCCATCGGCTATCGCTGTCATAGGGAGCGACTCACGGGCTGGCACTCTAATGCTCCTGCAGATTATTCTGTCATTTATTATTCTCAAGATTCATTCATTTATTTCAAAGAGTAAGAGTGAGACAGAGAGGGATAGATGTTCCATCAGCTGGTTCACTCCCCAAATAACCAGCACTGGGCCAGGCCGAACCCAGGAGCTTCTTCCAGTTCTCCCCTGTGGGTACAGGGGCCCAAGGACTTGGGCCATCTTCTGCTGCTTTCCCCGGTGTATAAGCAGGGATCTGGATCTCAAGTGGAGCAGGCCAGACTTGAACCAGTGCCCATATGGAATGCTGGCACTGTAGGCAGAGGTTTAACTCTCTGTGCCACAGTGCTGGACCCGATTATTGTTCTTGCAAGCAAGTAGTTTTAGGTGTCTAGAACCCATTGTCAGACTGTGATTCCAAAAACAGTTATTAAAGAATCACCAATTTCAAGGTAAATTTGATTACAATTATATATGTGCATATATAAACAATTAAGAAAATGCATGCATATGTATGTGATATATCACACATCTACCTCCGTTATAAGTAGTTTCCTATGGTGTTTGACAAAGCCTTCAAAAGACATTTGCTATGGCCCGCATTGTCTTTCAGTGAGCTCAGCAACCACCTGCAGTGCTGGCATCCTCAGCCCAGATCAGAGTACTCGGTTTGAGTCCTAGCTGCTCCACTTCTACACTAGCCCTCTGCTGACACACCTGCAAAGTAGCAGAAGACGGACCTAGTCCTTGTGCCCCTGCCACCCACGTGGGAGACCAGGATCAAGTTTCCGCTTCCTGGCTTCAGCCTGGCCCAGTCCCAGCCATTGTGGCATCTGGGGAGGAAACAAACGGGTGCAATCTCTTGTCTCATGCTCGTTCTCTCTGCCTTTCAAATCAGCAACCTTTCTTAAGAACATATTTGCTGATTTATTAATAGGCTACCTGTTGAAATGAGATCAGGGTAATTATTTTGAGTCTGTCATCACAGTATATACGTATAAGGAAAGAGAAACAAGCCAAAATAAGGTTTTCACACTTGTGCTGAGTCCTATGAACTACAATCTATTGCTGGACTTTGAAAACATTTTCATTTTTTTTTTAAAGGGAGTAGGAGAGAGAGAAAGATGGAGAGACACATCCCTCTACCCTCGGGTTCACTTCCTAGATGCCTACAACAATCAAGATCACCGCGGTTCAATAGGCTAATCCTCCGCCTCGCGGTGCCGGCACCCCGGGTTCTAGTCCCGGCTGCCCCTCTTCCAGGCCAGACCTCTGCTGTGGCCTGGGAGTGCAGTGGAGGATGGCTCAAGTGCTTGGGCCCTGCACCCCATGGGAGACCAGGAGAAGCACCTAGCTCCTGGCTTCAGATCAGCGCGGTGCGCCATCCATTGGAGGGTGAACCAATGGCAAAAAGGAAGACATTTCTCTGTCTCTCTCTCACTGACCACTCTCCCTGTCAAAATAATAAAAAATAAAAAGGGCCGGCGCCGTGGCTCAACAGGCTAATCCTCCGCCTTGCGGCGCCGGCACACCGGGTTCTAGTCCCGGTTGGGGCACCGGATTCTGTCCCGGTTGCCCCTCTTCCAGGCCAGACCTCTGCTGTGGCCCAGGAGTGCAGTGGAGGATGGCCCAAGTGCTTGGGCCCTGCACCCCATGGGAGACCAGGATAAGCACCTAGCACCTGGCTCCTGCCATCGGATGAGCGCGGTGCGCCGGCCGCAGCGCGCCGACCGCGGCAGCCATTGGAGGGTGAACCAACGGCAAAGGAAGACCTTTCTCTCTGTCTCTCTCTCACTGTCCACTCTGCCTGTCAAAAATAAAAAAATAAAAAATAAATAAATAAAATAAAAAGATTGGCCGAGGACAAAGCCAGGAGCCCATAACTCAGTATGGGTCCCCCAGCAGGTGGCAGGGACTCACACACTTGAACCATCACGAGCTGCTGCCCAGGGTGATTAGCAAGAAGCTGGACTGGAAGCCAAGTCGCAGGGACTCAAGCCAGGCACCCTGATATGGGTTGTGGGCACCCACAAGGCACAACTTAACCACTACTCCACACGACTGCTCCCCCTTTTAATATTCACTGTCATTTTTATCTGAAAAGCACAGAGACAAGGTATTTCTTGGCTTTGGTTAGGTTGACACCGAGGCAGGCCTTGAACGCTCACTTGGACGATTTCCAAGGGCTGGAGGAGATGTGCAGGACTCGGGTCAGAGGCAGGGTTCTGGGCTGGAGGCCGACACAGCCTTCCCAGCAGATACCATGCACCAGACAGCTCACCAGGTGCGTGGAGCGGGAGGTGGTCACATAGGCATTTTCCTTTTCTCTTTTGAAAGAGAACCACAGCAAAGTGGCTGTTTTCTGAGGTTAGTTGTTAGATTTGCGGAGAACGGGGAACGTTATACAAATAGAGTATGTTCTTTGTGATCACGCACACATTGGTGTTGTGTAAAGCAAGTATGACTGCTTCCCTCGCCTTCCAACCACGCTCCAGCCCGGCAAACACTGTTCTGTCTAACATGGTATCTCGCCTACTTTTTCTCTTGCTGCTTAACAACACAAATGAATGCAAACACATAGGACTGTAGCATACGCACTGCTCTGCAATTGTTTTGTTAAGCAGTTGCCTAACAAGCTGTGGTATGACTGTGCCACAACTGACTCAGCCAGCTCCTTACTACACTCAGCATATGTGAATAGATGTGTGTATGTCTAAGTGCTTGTACATGTGGTGTGTGTGTGTGTGTGTGTGTGTGCATAAGGTGCTTTTTTTGTCAAGATACATTCTAGGAATATTATTGTGTTGAAGTACTGTTCAAGTTAATGGTTTGTTTTTTTCTGTGAGCTGGATAATTGCACATAGGCACTAGGAAGTAAGCTTCTCCTTTTCCCACTAAGGCAGAGGAATTTAGGAGGCTTCTCAAGTTCTTTAGGTGTATTACAGATCTTGTCCGAAGAGCTGATGTGTGTGGGTACATGTGTGTGTGTGTCTGAGATCTTGTCCAGAGTTGACATGTGTGTGGGTACATGTGTGTATGTGTCCAAGATCTTGTCCAGAGCTGATGTGTGTGTGGGTACGGTGTGTGTGTGTTTGTCTGAGATAGTGTCCAGAGAGCTGATGTGTGTGTTGGTACATGTGTGTGTGTGTCTGTGAGATCTTGTCCAAAGCACCGATGTGTTTATGGTTAAGTGTATTTGTCTGTGAGATCGTGTCCAGAGAGCTGATGTGTGTGTGGGTACATGTGTGTGTGTGTCTGAGATCTTGTCCAAAGAGCTGATGTGTGTGTGGGTACATGTGTGTGCTTGTCTGTGAGATCATGTCCAAAGAGCTGATGTGTGTACGGGTACGTGTGTGTGTGTGTCTGAGATAGTGTCCAGAGAGCTGATGTGTGTGTGGGTATATGTGTGTGTGTTTGTGTGTGTGTCTGTGAGATCTTGTCCAAAGAGCTGATGTGTGTGTGGGTACATGTGTGTGTGTGTCTGTGAGATCTTGTCCAAAGAGCCAATGTGTATATGGGTAAGTGTATTTGTCTGTGAGATCGTGTCCAGAGAGCTGATGTGTGTGTGGGTCCATGTGTTTGTGTGGTCTGTGAGATCTTGTCCAGAGAGCTGATGTGTGGGTACGTGTGTGTGTGTGTGTGTGTGAGGCAAAGTGTGGCCTAACAGACCTTCACTTGGTAAATTATTGGAGATCTAGCATCAATCAGGGTTCATTCAGAGACAGAATCAGAAGAAATAGGAAGATGGTTGAAAAATACACAAACATATAAACATGCATAGATAGGTAGCTATGCCATCTACAATGACAGACGTCGATAGATTTATAGAAATCTAGTATTGCAGGACTGTGGAAGCCAGGTGAGCCACCCCTGCCAAGTTGCCATCTGCCCACCTCATGTCAGGGCCCCAAGTGCACAGCACAGGCAGTGAGAGAGGGAAGATGACAGCCAGATGACAGCCAGAATAAAGCAGAATGCATAAGCACACTAGAACCCTTGTCAGCTGTCATTGTCACTGATACAGAGCACAGGTGTCTCATGGGTGCCAGGGCCATTGGAAATGGAGCTAAGCAGCTGGCCAGGAGGCAGAAGCCCTGCAGGATGATCTGGGAAGGAGAGGCTACGGCTGTCGCTCCTCCATTGAGCTCCAAACTCACCCTTCACTCCAGAACTCGCTGGCTCTCTCCTGTGGCCCAACTAACAGGATGTGCACAGAAAGTTACGTTCTGGTAAACGTAGCTCACTCCTACAAGGTCACTGCATTCTGGATGCGAAAGACCATCGATAGCCCCCACCAAAGAACACTAGTGTTCCAGCCGTGTTCCTGTCTGGTTACCTAGTTAACCCTCTGGAAATTACCCTAAGGGTCTAATCTAGGAAAAAGTCCTCCTAGAAAGATTAGAAACTGCTGATGTGACACAAACTTATGCACGTATGAACACATACCCATCTACTGAGACAGATACTGCCAAGGCTCCTATTTGCACTTTGAATGCAACCGAATTCCCATGTTAACCAACAGTCTGTTTTCTATTATTCTGTGACACCAATTCATACTTAAAAATGCAGCATCTGAATGTTAAAGTAAGGTCATCTGTTATTTTCATTTTTAAACTATGGTAGAATGGGTCTCAGGGCAATTTTTGGCTTTTGTCCCAAGCTCTTTCCGTAATTTCATGCTATTTGTGTTGTGGAATATTCATGGTCTATTGGATAAACTATACTCTTATGTCTCCAATCCATCAGTGTTCTGGGTAGAAGAGGATCACTTTTCTGATCAAAAAATGCCTGTTGGCCAGCGCTGTGGCTCAACAGGCTAATCCTCCGCCTTGCGGCACCGGCACACCGGGTTCTAGTCCCAGTCGGGGCACCGGATTCTGTCCCGGTTGCCCCTCTTCCAGGCCAGCTCTCTGCTGTGGCCAGGGAGTGCAGTGGAGGATGGCCCAAGTGCTTGAGCCCTGCACCCGTATAGGAGACCAGGAGAAGCACCTGGCTCCTGCCACTGGATGAGCGCGGTATGCCGGCTGCAGCGGGCCGGCCGCGGCAGCCATTGGAGGGTGAACCAACGGCAAAGGAAGACCTTTCTCTGTCTCTCTCTCACTGTCCATTCTGCCTGTCAAAAAAGCCTGTTGACAGCAACATTTTTTATTTTATATTTATGTTTCATTTCACTTGAGTCCCAGTTCAAAAAACTACTTTAAAAAGATTTGTCTGGAAGGCAAGAGTTGCCGAGAGTGAGACACAGAGGGTGAGAGACAAAGACCTTCCATCTGCTAGTTCACTCCCTAAATGGCCACATCACCTGGGGCTGGGCCAGGTCAAAGCCGGTAGCCTGGAACTTCAACCGGGTTTCCTACATCAATATCAGATACCTGTCTCTCACGACTAGTATTACCTTTAGCCAAAGGCATCCTTCTTTTGGATCACTATTATAGGACATACACACCTGATTCTGAAGATGTGTAAGCTGAAATATTTGAGAGTGCTGGGGTATTCCATCAGGACCTTATGGAAGGACTGATGAATCTGTACCAAGTTGGTTGTCCACATCAGTCTCCAAAAGCTCCCCTTTCTTACAGAATTTCGTAGTCCCTCTGGCTTCCTTTCGTATCTCTCATTGGGCACAGTGCACGTATCAGGTGGGGTAACTTAAAAGCATGTACCAGCTCTTTGCTGCCTTATGCTCTGAGGTTGAACTACTGAACTCGCTGAGGTGAGGTGCCTCCTCGCCATTGGGAACGATTTTTACAAACACCTCAGAGACAAACCACGTGAGGGGAAGGCGGTGATGTGACAGCATACCAAAGAAAGATGCAAACCTTCTGCTCTCCAAGGTCCCACTCCCAGTCATGTCTAAGAAAATCTTCCTTTGCACCACAGAGTGGGTATAGAAGCTAAAGTTCTGGATCACCCCAGCAGCTAAATATTCACTTTCTAAGCACCATTTCAAAACTTCTTAGCAGGCCTGGGCTAAGGAAACTGTCAGACTATTTCTCTTGGTTCAGATGCATAGGTGTTCATAAAGACAGCTGACACATATCAACGAAGCTCCATTTCCAATAGCTCATGTTTTCTTTAAATACTTGTTTTCCAAGTAGAGTTTGGGTCTTTTTGGGACAACATAATAAGGCTTTCTCTTGTGGAGATGGCAATTTTGATGTGAGCGATTACTGACAAAAAAAAAATTAGGATTCAAAGAAGTCTGGATAAAAAAGAAACCTGCCCTGAGACCTATGCTACAATATTTTAAAAATAAAGACCACCCTTTTCCAATTTTAAGATAACGGCACAATCTTTACATCATGTAGAACATTCAATCACAACTCTGTTTTAGCTTGAAAAGTCTATTCATGTATCACTTTCTTCTAACTACTACATAATATGCTCATTTCTTTTGAGTTCCTTAGATTCTAGATTCCTAAGAATGCCCCAAAAGTCCATCTCAGAAGTGGACTCAAGATGACAGAACAAGGGTGATGTTCTGTTCAACACTTATTTCTGTCCCTTCACCACCAATCCTGCTCTTACATTCACCCAACATTGTATGACTATCTTAAGACAGGACCTAGCTTTTCTCTATAAAGCTGGGAAGACGGTGCGAGGAAGGAGCGCCCAGTGCTACCCATTGGGTAACTGTCCTCAGACTTCGGGCTCTCCTGTTCTCATGGGTCGCCAAGATCACAGCCACTCAGTTAAACATTCACAGCTGTCAGTCATGCTGAGAGCAAGTGGGTCTTGGGACAGGAAGTGAAGAGAAGGAAGATCAGCCATGGAGGAAAGCTTGGGCTGAGAAATTTGTCTGGATCCTCTCACATCTGTACAGGGGAAGTTCTGGATGGTGCAAGAAAGAAGACCTTGGCCGAAGAGACGCACTAAGAACCACACAGGGTGCGAAGCTGCCACTGGACAGCCAAGGGCCTGCGATTTCACCTGCAGCACACTCGGGGCTCCAGCTTGCTACCAGTGTGGGTGAGTCTGTGGGTCTTGCGGGCAAAGAGCCCACTTGCTGTAATTCTGTGCTGCAATTCTCCATCGATTTGAACCTCTGTTAAAATCTTATTACACTTCATTGACTGAACTTAGATTTGATAGAGGTACGCGACTTGTGGCTGGCACTTGTAACGAAAGCCAAGTTAAGAAGACAGGAGTGTTATGGTTTAGTCAGTCATAGCTCTCTGTAACAGACTGGGTTTCAGAAATGAAGATGCAAATATCCAAGGAAAACCTGTCAGTTATGCTGATGTTCGAGGACGACTAGAAAATGATGCACAACTGTGATGGACAAAAGGGTACGAGCTAGCAGTCATGACTGCGGGGACACCCAGGAAGGCTGGTCTGATCCAAGTCTTCCCTGCATCCCTGGGTGTGGGGCAGGCCCTCAGAGAATGGAGAAGGCAGAGTGGCCTTTGTGGGCTCTCTGGCTTGCTCTGGAGGCGGGCACTTGTGGTTTGTAGGAGGAAGAGGAATTCTGGCTTCCACGAATTGCTTCGGGGTGAAGAGGGGTAGGAGGTCAGCAAGGTCAGGAAGCCCTTGCTTCTGTGGCCCTGGCCGCCTTCTCCAGTCCAAGGCACGCTGCACACCAGGGTGCCGTGATGCACTGACCACAAGCAGCCCAATAAACCTGCAGTGCTCGGGAGCTTTCCTGGTGCGAGTGACAGCAGAGAACTCACCTCCAACTCCAGTAATAAAGGTAATCTGCTGGCTCAAGGAGGCAGCTTGCTGAATTCACTGCTGGATATTTACCTCTCTCTACCCCTGGCTTTGCCTCTCTTTCCCGTGATGGCTGTGTTGTCCCTCCCCTGCTGTGGCCTTTCCTATTGCTGTAGGCTAGGGAGTTCATGAGGGGCAAGGAGCTAAGAGGCTTCCAGTGGTCTCTGGGCTGTAGTCTGGCATCACTAAAGCTCCACTTTCCAAGCCGATTGGACACGCCTACTTTCCCATGATGCACCTGTCTCCTCCTTCACATAGAAGACATCAATGTTTATAATGAGCTCCAAGTGGAGACATCATGAAACCTTCCCAGAGATCATCACTTGCAATGAACCCCATCCAAACTCTGCCCCTGTTGTACACACAATTAGGGTGCCCCTCCCCCAGTAATCACACTTCCTCCCACTCCTGTACTCTGACTCTGCTTTAAATTCATCTCTATGCCAATACAATGACCTTGGAATAAATCCAGTTGGGGACCCCCCACCAAACCCAACACTATGGCCACTGGCTGTCCTGGGTGCTGGCTTCTCACCAGTCCTTGTTTGAGACAAGTTATTGATCTAGTTTGGGAGTGGGTTAGGGGGAGGATCCTCCCATGGTCTAAGTTCTATATGCATCAGTCAGGAAGGACAAGCAAAGAGATAATAGAAGTACTGAATTCAAGAAAGAACACCGAGTATGACAACATTCAGGCATTAGACGAGATCAGTCTGCCTCTTTCACAATTGGGTAAGAACCCGGTGATTGTTTCAAATACATTATCACTGAAATTCCAGTATCAGCTTCTACAGACAAAACTCGAGGTCATCTGCATTGATTTTAAGGTAATTTCAGAAACAAAGGCCATCTGCTCAGGACCTAAGACAGGGACACAAAAGCTGCTATTTCTTAGAAGAATCGTGAGAGGACAGAGAGATACCTGTAAGCCTTGGAAGTGGCAATTTGTCTTCTGTCCACAAGGCGCTCCGTCTTCCTCTTAGAAGTCAACCTCTCTCAGCTGCCGAGACGCTGTTCCCTCTGCAAACTGGATAGCAAACAGGATGGAAGCTCGAGTTAGGAGAAGGGTCAACCTCACTGCTGCGGGGCCTCCGCCCAGCCTCCATGTGTCCTCACTCCAGGTGCAAAGAAGTAGGATTAACGATTTAGGATTGGGTCTGCCCAGGGAGGGGGAAGCACACAGGGTAGAGGGGGCCCCGAGCTTCTTCTCGGACCCCCATCTGAGCTCTGCCAGGCTCTGACACGAGCCACCCAGTGGGTCCCCTGGATGTGGGGAATCCAAGGACAGCCCTTTAGGCTGCAGACCCCAAATACCACCGTGTGGCTGATCAGCCATCAGAGTCAGATTTTGAGCCTCATCTCCCTGGCTTCTGGTTCTATTCCCCACCTGGTTCAGAACTCAGGTAGTAAAGAAAGGGGTGCTAGCTAGTGATCCTCTAAATCCCAACATTATAAGCCCTAGAATTCAGAAATGAAAAAGGTTGTTTTCCACAGTAGCAACTGCATGATCACCTACAAATGGGGTTTGCAGGTGCAGCTTCCAACGCTGAATTGAAACAGATGCCGGAGAGTTTTCCTCTCTATACAGCTAAGAGGAGAGCAGCTCCAGCTAACATCAGTGACTCTCACAGCCTTGTGGGGAGTCAGAGCGGCCCGCGACAGTCAAGCACTCTGCCACTCCCATTATGGCTTCTGGATGCTTGCCTCCAGTCTATCTGAAAAGTTAGCTTGTAATTGGACCCATCAAAAAAAAAAAAAGATAGTACTTTTTCCTTTGTTTTATTCTAAGCACCTGTTACGATATCTAAGTGTTAGTCTTTAGATTGGAGATGCATTTTAAAACAACACTCCTTCAACACCTAAGCATCCTCCCCCTGCCCAGTTTCTATGTAATTAGGTTTCCTTCACAACTGAAAACAGAATGCCAGAACCCTGAGATTTTTGGGTGCAAACCAAGGCTTTCAAGGCCTTCTATCAAAGGGAAATACTAGTAGATTAAGTGATTGAAATCATGTGGCCCCAAAGAGGAGCGCACACGAAACCATGTGGCCACATGTGCGGCTGCTGAACTGGTTTTGTTACTGAGGAGGCAACATGAAATTTTTAAAGTAGTAATTACATATAGAAGCTGCTCCTTAAGAGAATATTCGGCTTAACAATTAGCCTGCTACTTAGGATGTCCATGTCCCACAGTGGAGTACTGGATAATTAATTAAATTAATTAAAATTGGGAGGGGCTGGCGCTGTGGCCTGAAACACAAGCATCCCATATGGAGCCTGTTTGAGACCCGGCTGCTCTATTTCTGATCCAGCTTTCTGCTATCGCCTGGAAAAGCAGTGGAGGATGGCCCAAGTGCTTGGGCCCCTGCACCGATGTGGGAGACCCGAAGAAGCTCCTGGCTCCTGGCTTCGGATCAGCACAGCTCCGGCTGTTGTGGCCATCTGGGGAGTGAACCAGAGGATGGAAGACCACCCCCCCTACCCCGCCTCTCCTCTCCTCTGTGTAACTCTGACTTTCAAGTAAATAAATAAATCTTTTAAAAAATAAAAATAAAATTGGCTTCAGTTCCTGGCTTCGGCTCCTCCAAGTGTCCTGCCAGTGTAGACCAGGGAGGCAGCAGGTGATGGCTCAAGTAGCCAGGGCCCTGCCATCCCGTGGGAGACCTGCACTGAGCGCCCAGTGCCCAGTTCTGGCCTTTCAGGGCCTACTTCTCTATGTGTCTCTAAAATTATCAGACACTAGTTCTTCAGTAGGTTTTGAAAACCGCTCCTTTCCATTGCATTCAGATTGCTTTTCTTTGTCTTTACAAGTTGCTTAGGCTCATTTCACGTCCAAGTTAATTAAGAAGTCCAGGCCCTGGTCATGGAAAACCTGTTAATCCCCTTTTTCCTCCCAAGAGCATAGAGCCAGGGCATTGCAAGCAAGGCACGCCGGAGGACAAACCCTGTCCCGCAGTCTCCTGTTGTGCGTCGCTTCTCCACTTTCTCACGTACACACGACCATGAGAATTGGTATGTGGGTTTGGTGGGCGGGGGAGAGGAGAGTATTTGTTTCTATACAAAAAACAGAACAGGAGCGTCTGAGTAACCTCCTTCTGCCTCTGGCAGAGACGGCAAACGCCTGGGTAACAGCCCCACCGTTTACTCCTAGAAAGAACCCAGCCGGCACAAGCCACCCTACCGGAGCCAGGCGTTCCCTCCAGCATTTCCCAGCGTCCATCTCTTCCTTTGTCTCCAGAAATCCTTCTTGTCTGCGAGGTGGAGAGGCGAGCACTCCGCTCCCGGGCTCAGAATGTCTGCAAAGTAAGGCCTGCTCTCCGTGGCCTCGCTCTCGGCAGGTTTTATGGGTGCTGCGTTCTGGCCAGGTGTCTATAGTTGACGCGTTCGGGCCAGGTGTTTACAGTTGGTGTGTTACTTCTTCCAACTAATTTTGTCTATTTGCACGGTCATCATTTTGGCATCTCTTCCTTTCATGCTTTATTTATTTATTTATTTTGACAGATAATTAGACAGCGAGAGAGAGAGAAAGAAATGTTTTCCTTCTGTTGCTTCACCCCCCAAATGGCTGCTACGGCTAGAGCTACGCCAATCTGAAGCCAGGAGCCAGGTGCTTCTGGTCTCCCATGCAGGTGCAGGGACCCAAGCTCTTGGGCCATGCTCCACTTCCTTCCTGGGCCACAGCAGAGAGCTGGACTGGAAGAGGAGCAGCCGGGACTAGAACCTGACGCCCTTATGGGATGCCGGCACTGCAGGTGGAGGATTAACCAAGTGAGCCACAGCGCTGGCCCCCCTTTAGCACATTTTAATACCCTGCACAGTGCAGGCATGTGTCTAGATCAGACAGACACAGTTCCTGCTGACAGTGTGCAAAGCAACACCACCTAGTTCTGCCTCTCAAATCAAGCTCCGGAACCCAGGCACGCTGGCTTTCTTTTGTGGTTTTGTTCCTGCAGATTGACGTTAGAAAGGAACTTGACCAGAGAACGGTTGCTACCCAAGAAGAGTGGTTCTCAAACAAAAGCTGGGTTGCTTTTTAAACCCTACATTTTGGGAACTCAGGATCTGGGGTGAAACTTCTGTGACGTATGTTGGGGTCACAGAGACGCTTAGCAAGAATTTTCCCTCCAGACAGCACAAACCCCCTCACGTGTAAATTTCTGGCCACAGGGCAAAATTACACACATGCAAACACACACATACACACCCTGGCAAACACTTGCGGGCAGTCACACACCCAGGTGCACACACTCACATGCTCACACACACACACCCTCCCTGGAAACACAGTCGAACCATTTTCTTTTCTCTAAGACTAGTCTGTGATAAGAGCCATGTTGAAAAGCCACACAGAACAATGCAAACCTCCCTGAAGGCTAAGGCACAAGACGGCGTTTGGAAAAGCGCTCCCATCACCGCTCATTCTGCCGCCTACGGAATCCCTAATGTGACCCGTGATCAAACCGACTTCCTCGTTAAGAGCAGGAACGTCAGGGAAGACAGAGCCTCCTTTGTCTCAAAAGAGGCTGTGGGAGCTCTGCCCCGGGGTCCCCAGACACCCCTAAGTCCTCTGTTCTGAACGCGTAATTAATTCGTAAGAAGCCAGGTACCCCAGCAGCCGCTGCTGACAGTGGGGCCATTCAGCAGCCGCCAGATGTGAAAAGCGTTCAAAGCCGCCAAAAGGCACTCCTGTTGCCCGCGGAAGCGGGAGACGGTGACCTCTGGCTCGCAGCCCGACTGTCACCCGGTAATGCCATTCCTAATGCATTACAACTCCCTCCTAACTGCTGCAGAGGACTGTTGCAAAACCAAAGGTGACTGATTTTAACCCAGAGCAGGTAGGAGGTCCCTATTTGAAGTCTTGCATTTCTCAGCCTAAAATAACTTAAAAGCCATGCAAAAAAATGATCGTTTTTCATTTGAATATTATTTATAGCCCGTGCCTATGTTCCTGCAGCTCTGTGATCTTTCTATGTTGAACCTTTTATTTAGCGGAGCAGCAAGCCTTTGACCATGATGTAGATTTAAAATATATTCTCTCCAAAATTAAAAAGACATTTTAAAAGTAAATAAAAGCCACTCAGAGAGAACGGCTCACGTCAGTCCTATGTTCCTGGTTTTCCTGTTCCTTTCAAGGGCTGGAGAAACAGTTCTTCGTGGAGAGCTGTTCAGTTGTAGGCTATTTTTGGACAGTTTGCTTCCTGTGGGGCACTGATCACATTTCCCTGGAAGACGACATTCAACGTTCCGTACGTTCAGACCTGTTCAGCCTCTACCAGTAACTCAGAAGATGTCAAGCAGCTTTTTCACCGTTTGAAGTACCACAAGGCACGGACGGATGCTTGAAGCAAGAAGCTACCTCAAGCTGAAAATGATCTGATGTCAGAATCAACAACAATGAATTCCCCAGCAACACACAGGGAAGCTTACACGTAAGAGTAAAAAATCAGTTACGCAAGAACAGAATAAAGGAGATGTTTCTTGAGCCCATGTAAAAAAAAAATCTGGAGATTTTATCATAAATTCACTAAAACTTGGTGATATAATTTGTCTACTAAAAATCTAAACCGGCACTGCAGCTCACTAGGCTAATCCTCCGCCTGCGGCGCCAGCACACCAGGTTCTAGTCCCGGTCGGGGCACCGGATTCTGTCCCGGTTGCTCCTCTTCCAGGCCAGCTCTCTGCTGTGGCCCGGGAGTGCAGTGGAGGATGGCCCAAGTGCTTGGGCCCTGCACCCCATGGAGACCAGGAGAAGCACCTGCTCCTGGCTTCGGATTGGCGCAGAACGCTGGCTGTAGTGGCCATTTGGGGGGTGAACCAATGGAAGGAAGACCTCTCTCTCTGTCTCTCTCTCTCACACTGTCTAACTCTGCCTGTCAAAACAAACAAACAAAAAATAAGTAAATAAAAATAAATAAATAAAAATCTAACAGAATTTGGACTGCATTAATAAAAGGTTATTTGTATGTCAGCCGCTCTGAATTCTGCCCTAGACAACATATCTATAATAATACATATTTGGTAAGATGTATTTACTTGTTTACTTGAAAGGCAGAGTGACAAGGAGGGAGGGAGGGAGAGACAGAGAGACAGAGAGAGGGAGAGAGAGAGAGAGAGAGAGAGAGAGAGAGAGAGAGAGAGAAATCTTCCACTTGCTGGTTTATTCCCCAAATGCCTGCAATGGCCAGATAGGGACCACGCTAAGTCTGGAGCCAGGAACTCCATCCTGGCTGGTAGGATCCCAAGCATCTGGGCCATCACCTGCTGCCTCCCCAGGTGTAATAGCAGGGAGCTGGACTGGAAGCGGAGCAGCTGGGACTCCAGCCAGCACTGTGGTATGGGCGCTTGTGTCACAGCTGATGGCTTCACCAGGCCGGCCCCTGGGTATGATATCAAACTCTGGGCATTGCCTTGTCAGAGTGGCCCAGCTTGCTCAGAAGGTTCAGATGGCGTGGGGTTTGAAAACACAGTCAGATGGCTGGGACAGAGGCAGTGGACAGCTAATGCTGCCTGCCCTGGCCTGCGCATATGCCGCTCAGCACCCACACCTGAGGCTGTTTACTTTGCCCGCACTGGGCTTCCTTGTAGAAGCTGTGACTATGCATTGCTGGGCACTGCTCCTTATGTAAGGTTCTTTTTTCAAATTTCATTTTATTTGAGATAAAGAGAGAGAGACCCCCCCATTCACTGGTTCTCTACCCAGATGGCTGAGCTGGGCTGAAGGCAGAGCTCGGAATTCAGTCTGGGTCTCCCATGGGGGTGGCAGGCGCCCAGACACCAGAACCATCCGTCTCCTGCAGCTTTAGCCGGAACAGATCAGAAGCAGAGGCGTCGGGGATCAAGCCAGACACTGACGAGGGACGTAAGCAGCACAGGCTCACTTGTCCTCTCGCTGAAGTCCTCGCTGACCCTGCCCTCTGCCGACGCCACCCTTTACTCAGATTCTTACCAAGTATTGCCCCTTTCACTCTTCCGGGACAAACCCTCTGAGACTTGGAAGCCCTGTTATGACTCCCTCAGTTAGGGAAACCTACAAATTCAATAATAAGCAAAGATGTCCATCCGGTATTTAAGACCTGGGGAGGAAAGAGATTCTAATTCCCAGAAGTCACTGTAATGTTTGAGAATCGAGTTTTTAGGGAACATTGTACCAGTTCTTCTGTTTTACCACTTGAGATACCAGGCTCATCTTCCTTTTTAAAGAGATTTATTTGTTTGTTTAAAGACAGTGTTACAGAGATAGAGGGAGAGAGGGGGAGAGAGAGTGCTTCCATCTGCATGTTCACTTTCCAAATGGCCACGACAGCCAGGGCTGGGCCAGGGTGACGCCAGGATCCTGGAGCTCCATCCGGGTCTCCCAGGTGGGTGACAGAGGCCCAAACACTGGGCCATCCCGTGCTGCTTTCCCAGACGTGTGAGCAGGGAGCTGGATCAGAGGTGGAGCAGAGGGGAATCAGGCAGGGGCTCACACGGGCTGGCGTTGGGGGCAGCAGCTTGTCCTGCTACAGCACAGCACCGGGCCTCCTCGGCGGGTCATGAGGGCTGGTGAGACAATGGTCCTTGAAGATCACAGGTTCTCCTGTGCACATGTCCCCTCTCCGCCCCATTTCAGGATGAGGCTGGTGGTTTGGGAAATGGGTTGGTTTTTTGGATTTGTCTTTGGGGACAGTTAATAGATGAACAGTGTCCTGACTGGTAAAAGTGGCAGTGTGCTGTTTAAACGGACCCTAGCTACGCTTTCCTCCGCTGAAGACCTACCACAAAGTGGGAAGAGAAATGGTTAGGTAACAGGCGTGCTCTCCGTGAGTTATTTCAGGAGAGGGAGGGCTCACGCAGCGAGATCAGCTCCTGTTGTTGAATTCGTGGGTAGCTACAGTGGAAAGGACGAGGGCTAAGAAATGAGAGCTACCGCGTTCAGAATGCGAGCCGGCGCTAAGGCCCTAGCCACTGAAGCTCAGCTTGTTGGCAACACTGCACACAGAAGCCCTCCTCTGAGACATTTCATGTGCCCAAGGCCTGGGACTGAGCACTCCAGAGGTCATCTGTCACCCCTCACTCTCCCCCACTCGTCCCACACTCAGCTGTCTCGTGTTGGATGCCCTTCCAGTCACCTCTAACGACGGCAGAAACCACTGGCTTCCCAATCAAAGGACACCTGCGCACAGAAATTCTGTGTCCATCCAGTTTGCAAATTCCTGATGGCCGGAGGCAAATCTCAGGGCCCTGGGAGGTCCACTTGGGAGCTGAAGATGTCAGCGTGTGTGATGCCCTCATGCTTATACAGGCTGATACGGAGAAAAAGAAAGGAAACTGGGCCGGGTAAAGCCACTGCCTGCGGTGCTGACATCCCATATGGGCACCGGTTCAAGTACCGACTGCTCCACTTCCGATCCAGCTCTCTGCTATGGCTTGGGAAAGCAGTGGAAGATGCCCCAAGTCCTTGGGCCCCTGCACCTGCATGGGAGACCTGGAAGAAGCTCCTGGCTCCTGACTTCGGATTGGCACAGCTCCGGCCATTGCAGCCAATTGGGGAGTGAACCAGCAGATGGAAGACCTCTCTCTCTCCTTTCTGTCTCCCTCTCTCTCTGTCTCTGCCTCTCTGTAACTTCAAATAAATAAATCTTTTAAAAAAAGAAAGAAAGGAAGGAAAGGAAAGGGGGAAAGAAGGGCCAGGAGCCTGGGACTGAGCATTTACTGCTGGGTTAGTAGGTGCCTCCATAAATCCATCCTTTGAGGGGAGTCCTGAACCAGGATGCGGGAGCTGGGAGCAGGGAGAACCGGAAGCACACACGACTATCCAAGGTGGGCTTTCAGAGGGAAAGCCCAGCGTCCCCAGTTTCAGCAGTGAGGGCTCTGAACATGTGGATACACTGGCTGCTGGGCTGAGCGAGGCTAGGTCCAGCGGGCTTAGCTGAACATCTCTCTCTTCTGGTGAAAGATAGCAATCGGGAGAAAATGCGTGGCTGAGAGGGGTTATCCTCAATCTATGAGTGCACACGAAGACTCTCAAAAACTGCCTGCAGAGAATTCATGTCCTTGCTCCTTGCAATGCTGCACTGGATGAGCCCGGCTGAGGTGGAGAATGGAAAAGGAGAGACAATGAGAGGAGGCAGATGCCCAAGGATTCTGAACTGAGAACAGAGGCAGTGGGACAGTTGACAGCCATGGAGTGGGGGTGTGTGGGCAGAGTTCCAGAGACATTATTCCCAGCTGATCATTTGCAAATAGGTTTATTCAGCATTTACTTTGTCCTAAATGGTGAAAATCTAAAAATGCGTATTCAGAGGCGAAAAGCTAGGAGCACCTCATTTATTTCCACTGAATGTGCAAATCTTGTAAAAAACAGTTTTGTGGGTCCATGTGAGGCTGCTTCATCAAGTTCTTGGAAAAACAGAATTAAAAGCTCAGTTTCTGATGTGCAAAGAACTTTTCTAATCCCTGTGTCGCTTTTTCAAAATACGCATTTCCTGTGACCTTCCGGAAGGCCTCCTGCAGAGGCACGGAGGCATCTAAAATGGGCACAACCTTTCCAGGCTTTGAGCTGTCTGTCAGGGAATCTGCTGGTAGAAATCCCCCAGAAATTCAAGGGACTGTTTCCTTCCACTTTCTTTTCCGTCTGTGTCTCAAAACAGGAGGCCTTTGTTGCTGGCGAGCCACACTGAGCACTTATGTGGGGAGGACCCTGTGTGACTTAAGACGAAATAAACACCCTCTTGGGCTCACGGGCTGCTCCTCCGTGCAACAGCGAGAAGGAAGTGGAGTCCCCTTTGAGCGTGGTCATGGACTCAATAGGTTATTAATATTAGACACAATTTCAGCTTTCAGTGAGCTCTGAGCCACAATTATTGAATAGCCTTAACTTCAGCCCTCCCCCCCCGCCCCCCCCGAGCTCCCAAGTTGAAAGCAAAGCAGGAGAAAAGGTCTCCCCATATTGGAAGCACTGAAGGGCCACAGGAAATGAGTCATCTAGATAATTTATGGTCTTTCCCATAACATGCCATGCACGGACACAGTAATCCTTTGTTATTCGGTCGGCTCCGTGACCAAGCTCCAGAACCTCGCTGGGCCGTAATTAAAATAGGGGATTTCTGTAGACTCGGATTCTGCCTCACAAGCCCAGATGGTTTTACCTTCTTGCAATAGACGACTGATGCTATTCTGCTTCCCTGGGATGCGGTCCCAGCAAGCTAGTCTCCGTCAGAAATCATGCTGTGAGTAAAAGCAAACTCCTGGTTTCCAGGCAGGAGACAAAGAGGAGCCGCCAGAGTGGGAGGAGTCAGTAAAACACACCCATGGACTCGGAGGACAGCGTGGAGGTGTTAGGACAGAGAGCGAATTTGGGTTCCAGCTGCGGGTTTTTGTTCTAAGATCCGAAGCTGCTGGGTCAATGTGGGAAAAGTGCAAATTAGGTGTGATTGTACAAATCCAGCATGTATGGATGCTCTTTCATAGGGAGCCAAAAGCTTGTTCTTCAATTCATCTCCAGAGGAAAACATGTTGGACAATCTTAAAGATCTAAGAGGTCTTGGGTTTTCCACAGATTTGTAAAATGGCACGTTCTACATGTATGTCTAGATATGGTACTCAATTACCTAAATAGTCCCCTCGGGTGAGATGTGATTTAACTGATAGTGTGTTAAGGGCGTCGTCCAGGCCTGGGGCAAGGATATTCTTCTTACAACATATATCTTTAACACCCTGGAAAGCTGGGCAAGGCCTGATCTTCTGTCTGCCACATTATTTATCACATAGACGTAGCCTGTTGATCATTCCCGACACCACACTGAGGAAAACGATTTCTAAATTAACCCATCCACTCCGTCCTGAGCAGCCACGAGCCTCCATTCTTGGGGGAATATTTGCTGAGCCCAACACTGGCTTCCCGGCATGAAGAGCCCTTTCTGGACATCATGAGGCCGGTGCAGCTAGTCCTGGCCACGCCAGCTCCCTCCCCTCCCCTCCTGGAGATGTGGAACAAAGTCGGCATGTGAGCCCGCGCATGCGCACCCCATACCCAGTTCCCGTGTTATGTGAGGCGAGCTCCCAGTTTTCGCTAGAATGCTAGGTGCACCTTCCTTAAGGTGGAGTATTCGCCATACAGAGCTAGAATATTTTCTGCCAGGTTTAGATGTCCCAGGTTTCATTTAGAAAAAGTGGTCCTCAGTTATGGGCCTGGGCACCTGCTAAGGAAGTTCCTATCAATGGGAAGGTCCCTAGCTAGTGCGCTCTGCCGCACATATACATTTCCCAGATTATAGCCTATGTTGCAGCGGCAGCCAGGACCCCCGGGCTGTCCTGCCTGCCATCCACTCCCTGTAGTGCATCCCACACATCCAGCGAAGGACCCTCCGGCCACTCAGGACTTAGCCTCATTGGTGACTTTCCTATTACCAGGTGCCCAAGTAATCCACGGCTGTGATGCCTCTGACCTACAGTCAGTAGGGCCCTTCCTTGTTGCTGGGTGTGGGTGATAACAGCCTGCGCATAACAATCTATTTGTAAGAGACTTGGGTAGATCCTGAGACATTGTCTACTTCAGTTGATGGGAACCACATTATAGCCTCTGCAGGAAATAGGGTTTTGAAAGAGAGAGTCTGTGTGTTCTGAACATGATGTGTGGCACAACTGGGCAACAGTAAGGTGTGTGGACGTCCCATATAGGGCCATGTGTCTAGAAGAATTCAGTGCCATCGTGATGCTGTACCTCCCTTCTCCATCAGGCTTCTGGGCCTGATTCTAGGGAAGCTTCTCCAGAGTGGAATGGCTTTGAGGCACACGTGGGCTCCGTGTGCTGCTACCCACGTCTATTTAGGAAGTTTCTAATCCATGCAGAACTGACCCTCAACTTGTATTCAAGTAGAAAAGAGTTAGCAATTAGCCAGATTGTTTAATAATTATAAAACAGTTCGACTCGATAATGTAGGTCCTAATCCTAATACAGTGTTTGTCGATTTAACTGTCAGTAATTAGGACTTTACTTAAGGGTGAGGTGAGGTAGAGGAGGCAGAGCTCCTGTTTTCTCATGGTCCCTTATGAGTGATGCATCTGGCACCCAGTACCTTACCCCAACTTCCAGACAAGTGCTGTTCCTATCTACATTTGGTAAGAAGGGTTTTATGAAGACTCAAATACACTGATAACTACACCGAGGTCACACGGCTAGTCATCAGCAGAGCCACGATCGGAACTTGTGATGGCAGCCAAATCCAGGCTCCTTTCAAAGCCTTAAGCCGACACCTTATTATCCAAGTTGAGATGATAGTGAAAAAGGAAGAATAATTAACCCAAAGCTGAAAACCTAGGAGAGGCATGGGGGAACGACCTTGTATGGTCCACATGTATTCTATTCCTTCCTGGCCGCTCAAATAACCACAAGATCCCTGGTGATCCTAGGCATCTGAAGATGAATATGAAAGCACTCACGTCGAGGAACTCAGTGATCAACTAACCATTCCAACATGTGCCTGGCAGCCTCCTCTCAACTGTGTGCCTGGGAAAAGGGGATATAAAGGGAAGACACACTCTAATTCCTTTTATTAGAGTGGAAACATAAAAGAGGAGGCTAAGCAGTAACACACACGCACATTCATTTGCAATTACTTCTCCTCTGACTCAGTCTAGAGCCACGGGTCATATGATAAACTAGCAGTCTGAGTACTTCAAGACATAATAACTTCCTCTCTGTGCACAGATCAGAGTCACAGAATAACTTGCCCAAGTCGTATGGTCTTAGATGTCTCCACAATTGGCTTTTGGCGCTAACCTGAGCCGGTTTTTCAGCCTTTTAAGTGATCTTCAAACACTTTTCTTCAAAACCTCATCCTTCTGTTGGCTAAATCTTCCACATGGTTTTTTCTTAGTAAGTCTTTCCTCTTCCCTGTGCTGCATAGCTCCACCTATTTAAATAGCACTCTAAATATACTGGTCGGGAGTCGCCTTCAAGACAACAGGTACCTCAGGTGTTTGGGGTCAGAATCAATTGCCAAGTTGGTTGTGTACCCACCTGAGCCTCAGAAGACCAGGAACTGAATGGACCTTCTGAGCCGTGGGACTAAGACACCATTTCACCTATCTCTAGGCATCAATTAAAAGCATTTTTAAAAAATGATTATTTATTTATTTGAAAGGCAGAGTTACAGACAGGCAGAGAGAGGGAGAAGAGGGAGAGGGAGAAGGAGAGGGAGAGGGAGAGGGAGAGGGAGAGGGAGAGGGAGAGGGAGAAAGAGAGAGAGAAGGGTCTTCCACCCGCTGGTTCACTCCCCAGATGGCTGCAATGGCTGGGACTGCGCCCATCTGAAGCCAGGAGCAGGAGCTTCCTGTGGGTCTTCCCATGCTGGTGCAGGGGCTCAAGGACTTGGGCCATCTTCTACTCCCTTCCCAGGCCATAGCAGAGAGCTGGATCGGAAGTGGAGCAGCCAGGACTTGAACTGACACCCACTGCTTTAACCCACTGCACCACAGTGCAGGCCCAAGTTAATAGCATTTAAAAAAATCATTAAAAAATATCTGTTCCTGGTTCTATATTGATTTATTGATTAACAAACAATGAATGCCCTCTCAGGGACAGTTAGTATGGATAAACGTCAAGTATAAACCAAGAGATCCTGGGACATCCAGTGTACTGAGTTGCAGACATTAGCACACACCACAATGGTGACAAGGGAACGTGAAGGGTGCATGTGGACTGCAAGGGCTTGTGGAGATCTAAACAAGGATCAAGAGTAAGCCAGGGGCCGGCGCCGCGGCTCACTAGGCTAATACTCCTCCTGCGGCACCTGCACCCTGGGTTCTAGTCCCAGTTGGGGCGCCGGATTCTGTCCCGGTTGCTCCTCTTCCAGGCCAGCTCTCTGCTGTGGCCTGGGAGTGCAGTGGAGGATGGCCCGAGTGCTTGGGTCCTGCACCTGCATGGAAGACCAGGAGGAAGCACCTGGCTCCTGGCTCCGGATCGGCACAGCAAGCCGGCTGTAGCGGCCATTTGGGGGGTGAATAAACAGCAAAAGGAAGACCTTTCTCTCTGTCTCTCTCACTGGCTAACTCTGCCTGTCAAATAAATAAATAAATAAATAAATAAAGAGTAAGCCAGGTGCAGACAGTGACAAAGAGGAGAAGCAAGGTCACCGCAGGGAGTGCATGTGTGGAGGATGGAGCAGAAGGGAACAGGGGCCCCTGAGCCCAGTCAAGCTGGGAAAGTGGACTCAGGTCCAAAGGGCCTGAGTGATGGGGTGACGCTGGGCAGGAGCATGCAGGTGGGGCTGCCAGAGTTGAGACACGAAATGAAGGAGTCTGAACTCTGTCCCCCAGGCAGGGAAGGGCTAAGGCTGGTCAGTAACAGGGTCCACACTGGAACTTTGAGGGAGGGAAAAATTGCCTGGTGAGGTTTTAGATACTTTGTTAATCCTGATTAACAGAGAGTGCAAGTAGGAAGCCTGGACCGAGACTTCAGAACCTACATTTCTAAGGAGCTCCTGGGAGGGCTGGGCTGCTGGACCAGAGCCCACCCTTTGAGTAGCACTATCGTGTACAGTCTACTCTGGTACTCCATGGAACAGGTAGAGAACAGAGCAGTTAGGAGACAATTTCTCATTCATGAGGGCGGCATTGTGGCACAGCATTAAGTCATTGTCTGCAGCACAGGCATCCCATATGGATGCTGGTTCTAGTCCCGGGTGCTCCACTTCCAATCCAGATCCCTGATAGTGTGCCTGGGAAAGCAGTGGAGGATGGCCCAAATCCTTGGGTCCTGTAACCACATGGGAGACCTGGAAGAAGCTCCTGGCTTCTGGCTCCAGCCTGGCTCAGCTCTGGCGATTGCTGCTATTTGGGGAGTGAACCAGCAGATGAAATCTTTCTCTCTCTCTCTGTAACTCTGACTTTCAAGTGAATAAATACATCTTTAAAAAAAAGTTTCTCATTCATTCAGTCAACAAAAATTTATTTTGGAACAGTGCATGCCAAATACTACTGTAAACACTAGTGATGGAGAAGTGAACAAACTATAATCTCTTTTCTCGTAGAGTTTACATTATAATCAAGGAAACAGACAAAATATGTATTCAACAGACCATATTGGCCAGTGTGATATTCTAGGAAGCAAACTAAAATGGCATGAGGGGAATAGAGAATGGTGTTGGCGTGGAGAGATGCTATTTCAAATGGCATCAAAGGGCCCCGTGGAAATGGGTGCTTGTGTGGAGTCTGAGGGAAGAGGGGAAGCCAGCCATGCACTTCCCAAGGAAAGAGAGGGTGACCTGGTGCAGACTGCCGGTTGGAAGCACGCTTACTGCTCTTTGGAGGAACAGCAGCAGTGGCCAAGGGAGAAAGGGCTAGAGGAGGACAGCAGCCAGGTGTGGCAGGGAAGAGACCACGGTAAGGATCATCCCTTTTGGGTGCGCTTAGAGGAGATGGAAGGGAGGTAGGCGCAGAGCAGTGGAGCGTTACTGTTTGAGCAGCGGGGAGACTCGTTGAAGACTCTGCAGACTAGGGAGAGGGAGGAAACACAGCAGGGATGTTGGGCATGCTGAGGGTGCTGTGACGGCTGGGGGTGACATGATGACACCTGCTTAGAGGTACGGGTGCAGAGAAAGATGGCCGATGGGTCTAGCGTTTTGCAAAACTGGTGATGCAGCATAAAACTGAGAAGAAAAGACCATCCGTTATCTGAGCTAACCCACCATCAAATATGCCTTGATTCATGAGACATGTGTATTATAAATACTTCTGTAGACAACGGTGTTCTTCAGTGACCCCAAACTTCTAGTTCACTGAGTGCTAAAGTGAGCACTTCAAGTTTTGTCCTAAATGACAAATCATCCAAAATTAGCTTATTATTGGATATCACTGAGACACATTCTTATTGACAGTTGGGGTCTCTGTGCTAATCTCATCCATTAAGAAAATAACAAAACTCGGGCTGGGCTGGCATTGTGGTGCAGTGAGTTAAACCACCTGTGGGATGCCCGCATCCCGTACCAGAGTGCAAATCTGAATCCCAGCTCCTTGCTTCTGATCCAGCTTCCTGCGATGGTGCCCTGAGAGGCAGCAATGGCGGCTCCCAGGCTTGATCCCCTGCCACCCAGAAGGGAGACCTGAATGGAGTTCGGGCTGTCCAGCCTTGGCTATGGCGGCACTGGGGGTGTGAAACCCAGCAAACGAAAGCTCTCTTTCTCTCTGTCTCTCCCTCTGTGTGTCTCTCTCTCCATCTGCCTTTCAAGAAGTCAGCTATGTGAAAATGAAAAGACTATTGTGTCCTCAATGACACAAACACCTCTAAAAGCAGAATTCTAAGCCAGCTCAGCAAGAGGCTACCTGGTGTGCCTTAAGAGAAAGCAACTCCCGGCTCCAAACGAGAAGCCGATCGTGATCCTAGCCCCACAGTGCTGAGCTGGTGCTGAGGGGCAGCGCAGTGGTGGCGGGGATATCAGGCTGTGGCATTTGCAACTGTGGCTTCCCTACCTGAACTCTGCCAGTGCAGCAGCCCCAGTGGCTTCTCTGTATCTCTGTTTTCTCAACAAAGGTAGCAACATGGTGACAAATGACACTGCACAAGCCTTAAACGCAGAGCAGAATGCCTAGTTTAAGGCAGCATGCACTTTGGCTGTTACTATTCTTGTGATTTTGATTAACAAAGGACTGAAAAAATTGATGGACAAAGTGAACAGGAATCCAAAGCAAAGAAATCTGGTAGTTTGTCATGAAGGTAATTGGCAGGTATAACATCAAAATACTGAAGACATACCTTCAAAACTTAGTTAACACTTGTAGGACATTGAGTAATATGATCAATGAATATTGACTTTATTGGAAAATGGACATTTGATGTAATTCTAAGTCAATTTAAAAATGCCATTAGTATATAATTAATGAATATCTGCAGTAGAAATTTTGAATAACTTTACAGTAAATACACTGAAAGAACAGTAATATCTCATAAACCCAGAGAAGATGATCAAAGTTATAGCCGTTAGGCTTCTTAGGAAACAAATTGGCATAAGCAATAATATGATTTCAAAATAATACAGCATTATTATGAAATTAATTATGGTAATTATTATATCATTGTTAAGAAATTTGAGATCATATCCAATAATTTCCCATAGTGGCTGGTCCAGCTGCCAACCTGTTGATTTCAGATCATATAAATCTTTTGGCTTTTCTTCTTGTAAATTAGAACCTCCCAACTCCCACTACAGGCTGTTTAGAACAGTACTCAGTGTTTGATGGCTTTCTCAGAGAACTCAGGATATTGAGCTGAACCTAGAACAGCCCAGAGGACAGCCCACTGCCAGAGTGATGAGGAAGGGGCTGTTCAGACCCCCACACTGCTGAGCGCTCAGTGGAGCTTACCCCCTGGGCGGGTACTGAAGGACTCTTTTGGAAAATCAACCTCTCTGACAACCATGTAGGTAGGAGGATCCTGAATTCACAGAAGACTTTTAAATATCAGAAGCAAGAAGAGGTCAAGCACAGAAATAAAAGGCCAAGTTGTAGGAGCTAAGGAGCGGGTTGATAAAACAGCACATCCCTTGAGCACAAGGAACGCACAGACAACAGCGACTGTGTAACAACAGGAAGTGGAGGATAAGAGATCGGACTGGGTGGCCTGAAGCCAGCGACACGATACAAAGTCAGAGTTCCTCTCCTTATCCTAGGAACTGAGTTTGTTTTAGGCCCAGAGCTGTAGGAGAGGCCAGGCTCCCAGGAAGAGGGATCATGGCAAATATCTAAAGTAGAGTGCCCCAGCCCCACCCCACCCCCAGGAGGCCGTGTGCCCAGGACACTGTGTGCTACAGAAAGGAAGCTGCTCAGCTATGTTGAGGTCTGTGGTACGCAGGGTCCAAACTGGCATAAATACCAGAGCATCAAGATGGCAAGAGACAGTGTGTGTGTCAGCTGCTCCCTGAGATGACCGTACCCCGTACTGGAGGCCTGGATCCAGTCCCACCTCCGCTTCTCATCCCGCTTCCTGCTAGTGTGCACTCTGCAGGTCGTGGAAGATGGCCCAAGTGCTTGGGTCCCTGCCACCCACGTGGGAGACCTGTGTGGAGTTCTTGGCTCCTGGCTGCAGTCTGGCCCAGCCCCAGCTGTTGTGGACATTCGGGGAGCGAACCACTGAATAGAAGATCTATCTTGTAGTGTTTTCTCTCTCTTTCTCTCTCTCCTCCTGTTACTCTGCCTTTTAATACAAATAAAAATAAGTAAATTAGCTTAGAAAAAATAAGGTGCCAAGTCATTCACACTGAACCTGGAAAAGGCAATCTTGGCTAGAATAGGCTCAACAAGTGAGTAGGTTTATACTCCGTACCCAGAGGTCTCGCCAGCCCGACTCTCCAAGGCTCCCACTGCGGTTAACCTGCTGACGTGACAGCCCACCTATCTTCCCATCACACCAAAGAAGTCCCTGTAAAGTAGCAAGGAGGAAGTGTGCACACCTCCCCAGGGGGTCCCTGTTCCTGCCACGTGGCCCCAGAGTTGCCATCCTGCTAAAACAACCGAGTGTCCTGACGTCGGTGCCACTGAGGGACTGGTGTGACGATGACCCACCAGGATGAGCAAAGCGCCATCCTCCCAGGACACAGTGAGCTTTATGCTGATGACTGTTACGTGATACTCGGTCCCCAACGGACCATGCACAGATTTGGTGTCAGGGACATCGGCAGGGGCGCCCCAGCTCTCTCGGACTTCACACTGGGTTCAGATATCACTTCCCGCAGGATCTGGGGAGTGCAGGGTGGAGCTGCACCGCGCTGCTGCAGTTCATGGGCTCAAGCCACAGCGCTGCTCCATGCACAAGAGGAAGTCACTGTCCTTGCCGACATTGAAGGCGCTCACTGCAGACAGTCTGCCATCTGCCGGCTTCAGGCCCCCAGGCACCAACGTCAACTGGGACCCTGCGTCCAGCAGACCTTGAACTACTCAAGTGCTTCCTTCCCTAGGGTGCAGGGACATAAGCGGACTGCCACAGGCACCGCTGGGGAAGAGTGGGGATTGTGACTCCATGTATCACCAGCATGTGGCAGCTCCTTCGTCCTGGGCACAAGGCTTCAATAGGTTGGTTCCTTCTGGGACTGCAAAAGGGCTTGACTACCAGGAGTGCAATTTCCTGGGCTCTGATGGGGATGACCACAAAACTCGACTGGAACTCACATTCTTTCCAATTTCAAAGGCAGTGCCTGGGTCACCTCCTGACGCCAGGAAGCACAGAGGGAGGGGAAGATGGCCTTCTGAGCACGACACCCTGCATTGTCACAGGGGAACTGTAAGCTTGGAAGGAATGAATACAAGCATCCTGGGTCTTCCTCCACGTGGCCCTGTATTTCTGCCTTAGGGCTTTAGGTGTGTTTTTGTGACCTAAACCTTCTCGTGGTATCTGCAGAGGGTGTAAATACTCTAGCTCCTCTGGCGCGTGACTTCTTTATTCTGTTTTTATTTATAAACATTTTTTGATCTGGTAGAGGAAGGAGAATCAGGATTTGTTTTCTGCTTTCATAATTAAGAGTGAAGGTTTGATTTGTTAATTGCAGGCTGGGGCTGGTGAGGGGAGCCCATGGGAAGACGAGGGCTGGTGACAAAATCTCTCAAAGACTATTTAAATGGCACTCTTAGCTCTCTGGTGAGCTGATGAGAGTGTGCATGGGGAGTGCGAGAATCATGGTTAGGATTTTCTTGAAGAAAAACTTGTTGAGAATATAATACTTACACTCTAACAATAATTTTGGGGAGAATAAATATACATAATTTTTCTAAACTCGTCTATCATTTATAAATTTTCTCCCCTTTTTTATCCATTAAGAGCTTTACAGAATCTGACTTTTAGCAGTTATCCAGAGCTACCATGCACTATAAAGAAATGTTTCTTATGCCAGTACCTACCTAGCGGCTAAGACAAAGTAAGACCAATTTCTGGTCATACTGAAGACATAGAATGGTGTTTACAAACACCATTGAGAGTTGACAGAGTAAACACTGTCATTCTTCTGTCCACAGACTTTATTTATGTATGTATTTAGCTAGCTAAAATGCCTTGCTGGTCTCTGAAAAGGTCATCACTGTCTTGACTGTGGAAGTCATCCTTTACAAGGTGACATTGGGGGCCTTCACAGTGGTGTAGGGGTTTAGCTGACACCTAAAGTGCCAGCATCCCATATGGGCACCGGTTCAAGTCCCAGCTGCTCCTCTTCTGATCCAGCTCTCTGCTATGGCCTGGGAAAGCAGTAGAAGACGGCCCAAGTCCTTGGGCCCCTGCACCTGCTTGGGAGACCCAGAAGAAGCTCCTGGCTCCTGGCTTCAGATTGGCACAGCTCTGGCAATTCCTGCCATTTGGGGAGTGAATCAGTAGATGGAGGACCTTTCTCTCTCTCTCTCTCTCTCTCTCTCTCTCTCTCACACACACACACACACACTCTCTCTCTCTCTCTCTCTCTCTTTGCCTCTGCCTCTCTGTAACTCTGCCTTTCAAAATAAATAAATACATCTTTAATCAAAATAACCAAATATGGGCTGATAAATGGTTAATGAAATATGAAAGTACACTTAATGCCCCTTGTAATAAAAGAAATGGAAATTAAAATTATACCAGACCACTGTTGTTGACTATCAGATAGTCAAAAATTAATAATACCCAAAGAACAGTATAGAAAAACTTATAGAGAAATAGGCATGCTCATATATTATCAATGGGGCATAAACTGGGCACTCTGACATCTAATTATTTTCTACAAGAATTTCATTGGATATCATGGCTCTGTTACATAGTCCTTCTTCTAAGTGACAGTGATACTAGTTTATATTTCCTCTCTGTAGGCAAGTCTTTCATTAAAATGTTCCTATCACCTTAGCAGTATAGATTGTTTGATTGCTCACTCCAGATAAAATTTAGAAAGCATTTAGAATCTCATGTTCAACACGATCTCTTCTTATGCCGTCCTTCACAACACACGTATTTCCATCCACACTCACTTCCAGATATGGCCCCTTCCATTTCTGACAGATATCTGCATCCAATCCTCCAGCAAAATGATCAGATATCATAGAAATAAACCAGTATATTGATGTACTTACTGATTACCTGCCCAAAAAAATTCAGTAAGGACTTTGCATACATGCCAACATTCAAAGTTGAGTGCGTTCACATACAAAATCCATATTTCAGGCCATTCGTAAAAACTAGCAACTAAATCTATGTTTCTGTGTAGTATTAAAATATGAGCTGATGAGCAGTCATCTGAGGAAGTCAAAGCAAACAGACTTAAGAAATATAGAATCTGGCTACATAGCCATGTTCCCAGCAGTAAATGAATCTGTCCTTGCCCAAGAAGGGGAGAATGGATTCTAAAGAGTCATTAGTAGTCATCATCATAGCATTTTATATATCTTTATATAAGTATATGCATATGTAAGTATATTTAAGTATGAATATGCACACACATATATATACACACAATGCACAAAACACTCAGGCTGGTTAAAGATAATTTGCTGTCCCATTAGAGGAAATATGCTCAATAAAGAAAACTCAATGATCCTGTAGAAACCTGATGAGGAAGACAGCTATCCACTATTAAAATACCCAACTGTTTGGACCCAATACTACCCTAAAGTCCAGGGTGGCTGTCAGCGTATGATACACCATTAGATTCCTAGGGTGTTTTAGTCTGGGTGTCTCCACTTTGGCACTGTGGACATCAGAGTTGGACCACCCTTTGTTGTGCAGGGCCCCTGTGCATTGCAGGGTGCTCATGCACCCCAGGCCTCTACCCACCAAACCCCAGCAGCACCTCCTTACCCTCACCCTGCATGGAGGCAACAGAAAATGTCTCCAGCCATTGCAGGACATTCCCCCAGGGGAAAAACCTGTCACCAGGTAAGAACCACTCGTTCAACTATAAATCAAACCTGCAGAAAACATGTCGGTTCGATTAAAAGTGCTTTCCAACTGACCGCTCTTTACGGACGTGTGGCTAACCTTGTGTTTGATACTGAAAAAGTTCCAACTCAATGACTACCTTCCGCAAACGATTTCTGTGATCATCAGTTGTTGCTTCCCTTGTTTGCAAACTGGCTTGTGTGGCTTCAGAGGTTTAGCGTCACCGCATGTGACTCGTGCTCAACACCAAGTTTTAGATTACGAGGTTGAATGAAAAAGCAACTTGAAAATGGCAAAAATAACACATCTATGTAGGAATGTAAATTATGTGGGACCTCAGGGCTGTAAGGGTCGGCGGGCTGCTTGGGAAGCCAGCTTGACTGCCTGTCTACTGGGCTTTGGTTCAACGTGAACACGTCGGGGGCAGAATGTGTCTAATCGTGCCCAAGTCATTCTTCATCTCTGACAAGATAAAAAATTCACCGAAGAAAGAAGACTGAAAAAACCTTTCTGCACTTAATCTTTCTGTCTTTGGATTGAAACAAGGATTTGATTGTCAAAGCACTAAGCTACACGCACTTCCTTCTTCCAAGGAGCTGGCGGGGGCTGGGGACTGCGGAGGGGTGGGGAAGCAGACAGGGGCTTTAGCAGACGTTAGGCTGCCCCCCTTCCAACTCTTCTGGCCCCTGGGGCTGAGCAGTGTTCCTCTTGGCTTTATTCCCTTGGATTCAGCCCGACAGTGGTGCCCACACCTACCCCATCAGATGTCCTACAGCCACTGTCTCTGGTGCCTCATGAGTCAGCTGCTCTCTCTCTCTTGAACCCTGCCTGGCAACAGCAGCTGATTGGCTGGGAGTGGGCAGACATCCAGTTTCCACCAGTGCCTTACAACAGTGGCCCTAAAAGATGAGCTAGATCAAACCTATTTCCTCCTGAGGATGTAGTGCAGGAAATGCACAGTGGAAATTGAAAGTGATGAACTGCCCGGAGAAATGGAGTGTGGGGCAGGCAGGGCCTTCAAAGAGACTCAGAGCTCCAAGGCATTTTATCAGACTAAAATGATAATTGTTGAAAAACGACTAAGGGTGGACGTTGTGGTACATGGGTTAAGAGGCTGGCTGGCTTTGTTGGCATCTCATATTAGACCATCAATTAGAGTCCCAGCTACTCTGCTTCTGATCCAGCTGCCTGCTAATGCACCTGGGAAGGCAGCAGAAGATGGCCCAAGTACTTGGGCACATGCCATCCATGTGGGAGACCTGGAAGGAGTTACTGGTTTCTGGCTCCAAGCCTGGCCCAGCCCAAGCCATTGTGGCCTTTTGGGGAGTGAACCAGCAGATGGAAGATTGATCTCTCTCTTTCTCTGTCACTCTATATTTCAAATAGCTAAATAAATATTTAAAAAGGCAAACATCTATGAGTACACCAAAACAGATATACTGTGAACAGAGTAAAAGTGTCATGACACAGCAGATTAAGCCACTGCCTGAAATGCTAGCATCCCATATCCCAGTTCAAGTCTCTGCAGCTCCACTTTCAATCCAGCTCCCTGCCAATCTGCCTGGGAAAGCAGCAGAAGATGGCGCAAGTACTTGGACCCTGCCACCCCCATGGGAGACCTAGAAGAAGCTCCTGGCTCCTGGCTTCAGCCTGACCCAGCCCCAGTTGTTGCAGCCATTTGGGGAAGAAATCAGTAGATGGGAGATTTCTCTCTCATCTATATCTATATATATCTATATCTATCTAGATATCTAGATATCTATATACCTATAGATATCTATATATCTATAGATAGATATCTGTCTCTCTAACTCTGACTTTCAAATAAACATGTGTGTTACTTGCTCTGCCTGTGAGATATGAATCTCCATGAAAGAACTATTTCAATCACTCAGTGCAGCCCAATGCACAGGAGTCTTCCAAAACATATGAGCACGTTTCTCAAAGTGGGTGGAAAATGGAGTTAGAAGATACTTTGAAGGGGCCAGCACTGTGGTGTAGTGGATAAAGCTGCTGCCTGCAGTGCCGGCATCCAATATGGGCACTGGTTTGAGTCCCGGCTGCCTTACTTCTGATCCAGCTCTCTGCTATGGCTTGGGAAAGCAGTGGAAAATGGCGCAAATCCTTGGGCACCTGCACCCACATGGGAGACCTGGAAGAAGCTCCTGGCTCCTGGCTTTAGATCAGCACAGCTCCAGCCATGGTGGCCATTTGAGGAGAGAACCTGCAGATGGTTGACACCTCTCTCTCTCTCTCTCTCTCCCCTTCTCTCCCTTCCTCCCCCCCCCTCTACTTCTGCCTCTCTGTAACTCTGCCTTTCAAATAAATAAATAAATATTTTAAAAATTGATACCTTGCTACAAAAGGAACCTGAAATCCATACACACATTAAACATATAACACATAGTATACACATGCAGATATTCATTTTCACAATGCACATGTCCATGAACTTCTTGAGGATCCTTTTCATTTGTATCTCAAACCCACCTCGGGTCACTGGTGCTCAAGGGAAAAAAAAGTCATTGTTTCTTAAAAATATTCATGAATGGACTTTGGTTCGTTCTCTCACGTGGGCACCTTGGCCCAGGGAGAACTCAGAAAAGCACAGCTCAGGAGACAAAGGAAAAAGTGGGGAGAGCGATGGGGAGTCCCTCCTCTGACCTGCTCCTCCCTCCCAGCTCCCTGGAGGACAGCAAAGAGGGACCCCTGCCAATTCACCATCTTTGCCAGGGCTCGCCCACAGGCACAGAGAGCGGCACACACAGAAAATGAGTTCATCCCATACCCTATGAATTGGTTGAAATCTAACCCAAGGAAACAAGACATTTTTGGAGAGTTAACATAATTTCAAAATTCGTAGTCATTTCCCGAAAGTACTGTCTACCGCAACTGGCTTATCGCCTCCCTTCCAATGCACATATGTGATTTCCTGCTTACGGCATTTCCCCAAGGGCTGAAGGGGAAAAAAGTTACAACGAGGCAAGTTTTATACGAGGGATTATCTATGGTTCCTGAATAAGAAGGCTGTCCCTCTCCAAGCACACCTGTGGCTCCTAATAACCGATTTACGCAATTTTCCTCTCAATGCGAATCGAAATTGGCAATCCGTGCTGCATACATCTCAGAGAGTGGAGTTTTAATCTTGTGTTTCTGGTTCATGACACTGGGTCCCAGTTCACCAGCACGGGGGTGGGTACGTGAGGAGCACTTAGGAATAAGGAGCCAAAGAAACACAAAGTCCGATGAAAAGAAAAAAAAAACTGTATGTCTGGCTCTCTCTGTGAATTATGACCATTGAAAGGGGGAAGAAATGCTGAACGTTTGCCAAGGAGACTGGCGTGCAGAGGGACAGCTGGAGTTTTCTGTTCGGGCTCACAATGCACTGCTTGTTCCATCAGGGAAGAACGGAGTCCCTTAGCCCGCAGCTCACACATCGCTCCAGACGCTGGCACATCGCTACCTCGGGGAGCATTCTCTTCAAAGGAACCCACTAGATTTTTCAGGAAGGTCACCGAGGATGTTCTGGGCACAGACGCTCTGACCTTCCTGAGAGAGATTTGTAGCCCTTGTGGAGCGGGGACCCTGGCTCGGGACATGCCTGCCCTGTGTGGTGACTTTTATACAGGCTGTATTGTTCCGACTGCCAACCCCACTTCTTTAATTCCCTTGGGGGCTCAGCAATTTCTAACTCAATAAAATAAAACCCCATTGTGTTTTTCTTTGGTAGAGATGCAAATAACATTTTTAACAAGAATGTGAACCAACACATAAACATGGCCCAGAACTGGAACTTTCAGTGGGACTTGAACATGTAAGTGTTTGAAGCAACAAAGTACAAATGAGTGAGGAAGAATTGGGAAAGAACCATAACCACACTGAACATCCCAATCCCAGGGACAGGGACTCGTGCCCAGAGGGGATCGGTTGGCTCCACAGCCCTGGGAATGGCATGAACCAGGGAGGCCTCTCCAACAGGGCCAAACACTGACCCCTGGGCACAGCCACCCCTCCCTACCCACCACTCCCACAAGCAAGCAAGGGACTTGTGAAAGGCTGAGTGGGCAAACTAGTATCAGTGAGCTGTGGCTGGTCGTTCGTTTCCTAAGCTTCCTCAATTAGCTGAAGAGTCAGACTTCCTCTCATTGGTTGAGTCTATCAAGAGCATAATAATTTAAACATTTAATATGCACGCGGGAACTTTCAAAAGCTCATAGGAATCGCAGAATAAAACATACGTTTATTTTGGTGCAAAAAAACTTCTGAAATCCATCCATGGTGTTTCTTTTCTTTTCTTTTTTTTTTTTTTGATAGGCAGAGTGGACAGTGAGAGAAGGACAGAGACAGAGAGAAAGGTCTTCCTTTGCCATTGGTTCACCCTCCAATGGCCACAGCTGACGGTGCACCGTGCTGATCCGACGGCAGGAGCCAGGTGCTTCTCCTGGTCTCCCATGGGGTGCAGGGCCCAAGCACTTGGGCCATCCTCCACTGCACTCCTGGGCCACAGCAGAGAGCTGTCCTGGAAGAGGGGCAACCGGGACAGAATCCAGCGCCCCATCCAGGACTAGAACCTGGTGTGCCAGTGCCACAAGGCAGAGGATTAGCCTAGTGAGCCGCGGCGCCAGCCCCATGGTGTTTCTTAATAATATGCATTTCCACGAACTTTTGAAGACTTCATTCATGCATGAATTTCAAAATTTCTTTGCACCAAAATAAACATTCCATTTTCCATGGCCTTTTCTTAAGTCCCCTCACACTTACTTGGCCTTAGAAAGTTTAAACAGGTACTCATGATGCCTGTAGAGGAAAGAATATTTGCTAAGTGCAAAAAGCAACCTCGAGCAAAGCAGAGCATCTTCGAGGATGCACAATGAGCTCCTTCCAGAGGCCGTTCCCCTTGGAGGATCCCTTGTGGATGTGCGATGACACCTTGCACACCTTAGTGCTTGTGCCTCCTCACCCCCCACCCCCACCCCCAGCCAGCACTGACACCGCACTGACGGCCCAGGAGCTGCTCAAGTTCAAGGACAACTCAACCAGAGCTCCTGAGAGTGAGCCACTTGCCATCAGACGACCCTCCATGCATCTCAGATCTTGGGCATCTGTGGTGAGACTTAAACAGGAAGAAATAACTATGTTAGTGTTTTCTAGGAAGGTCCTAGGTGTCAGTGGGATTTCCTCTCATGGGGTAAACATTTGAGGTAGCACTCAAGGTACCACATGGGATGTCTGTGTCCCCTGTCAGAGTGCCTGGGCTCCAGTTCTGGCTCTGGTTCTTATTCCATTCGACTACCAACATGCATCTTGGAAGGCAGCAGATGGGTGCTTGTCCTTGGGTCCCTACCATCTTTGTGGCAGAACTGGATGGAGTTTCCAGCCCCTGGTTTTGAACTGACCCAGCCCCAGAGGTGGTGGATCTTTGGTAACTGAACCAGCAGATGGAATATTTTCTGCTTTTCAAATAAATACAAATTAATTTTAAAAATTCATGTCATTTCAAATATCTGTGGGTAGGTACACTGGAAAAAAGTAATTTATTCTCAGGTTTTTACAAGACTGTTGAATGTCCATGTTACTGATACAAGATCAGAAGGAGAATAAGAGGATTCTACATTGTGTCTAACGCTCTGGTTCCTGAGACCAAAGATTCCTGTTGCAGAAAGCAGCTGCTCTCCGTCACCACGGTCTGCACCTTTTCCTGCCTCACTGTTTAGTGCTTTTGTCACTGAGCTTTTGTCTTTATTCACATCTCACTCTATTATATATGCGAGGAGACAGATAATGTCTGATATTTTTAGTCACATCCTACAAAAAAGGTACTACCTAATCGCTGAAGCACCACAGCTACTACTATTATAATCATGCTTATTATGATAAAATACACATAACATGCAATTTGCTATCTTGAACTCTTTAAAGAATACATAGTTTTGAGTGTATTCACATTATTGTACAAGTCTTCACCTCTTCCCATATTACACAACTGATGTGATACATTAAGCAGCTCTCTGTGTCCCTGTCCATTTCACAACACCAACACGAGACATTCTCCTCTCCTTCCTTTGTCCACACCGAACTTTATTTCTTCTTTCAAACCTTCCGCCTTCCCTCTCTTCTACCTCCTAGCCTCTGTCTTTCCTTTCTCTCCTCCTCCGTTCTTCCCTTTCGCAGCTATTTGTCAATCACCTATTCTGTGCCACGTTCTATTCTAGGCACTGGGAAAGCAACAGTGCAGAAGTTGACAGAAGTTCTTGCCTTACAGTGTTTGTACTCTTGCTGGAAGAAGACCCTCACCAGAGAAAGCACAGTTGCAGTACATTGTAGGTGCTGTGAAGAAACATACAGTAGGGCGTGCCTGGGTGAAAGAAAAGCAAGGACAGGGAAGGAGTACTGATAAAGTGAAATCTGGACCATGCTCTAAAGGGCAGAGGCCACCAGCCTTGCAGATACGTAGAGGAAGACATTTCCTAGCACTGGGAACAGTGAGTACGAGACCATGGTGCAGAAGGTGCGTGCTGTGTCCAGGGGACAGCAAGGAGACGTCATGGCAGCCTCCATCCTACTTGCACACTATGGATTGTGACTACTGTAGACACCCGGAGTAAGTGAATCAAGTAGTGTTTGTCCTTCCGTGCCTGGTTATTTCACACCGCATAATGTCATTAAGGTTCATCCATGTCATAGCACATACCAAAAATTCCCTTTTAAGGGGCTCACATCGGGGTGCAGTGGGTTAAGACACCACCTGCAATGTCGGCATCCCCCTATGAGCACCAGTTTGGGTCCCAGCTGCTCCATTTCCAATCCTACTCCCTGTCGATGCGCCTGAGAAAGCAGCAGAGGATGGCCCAAGTACTTGGGCTCCCACCTCAATGGACTTCTAGGCTCCTGGATTCAGCTTGGCCCAGGTTGGGAAGCGAACCAGTCAATGAAGATCTCTTGTTCTCTCTGCCTCTCCTTCTCTCTCCATAACCCTGCCATTCAAACAATAAATAAATCTTTTAAAATCCCTTTTAAAGTGAAATAATGTTCCATTGTATGTATGCACCAGTTTTTGTTTTTCCATTCTTCTTTGATGGCCCCGTGGTTTGCTGTTACTCTTTGGGTGTTGTGCATAATGCTGCTACGTACATAGCATGCAATCTCTTTGAGACTCTGATCTCAACTCTTTTGCATGTTTACCTAAATCCTGAACATTCGGTCAAATGATAATTCTATTTTTAGCATCATTGGCACTCCTATACTCTTTCTAGAACTTTATGTCCTTTTACATTTCCACCAATGCTCTCAAGGGTTCCACTTTCTTCTGGGTTTTTGATAGTAGCCATCCTTATAGGTATGAAGTGATATCGCATTGTGTTTTTTAGATTTCTTAATAATTAGTGTGCTTATTAGCCACTTATATGTATTGATCGTAGGAATACTTATTGAAGTCCTTTGCCAATATTTTATTCTGGTTTGCATATGGTCTTGGTGTTGTTGTCAGAGTTCTCTGTATATTCTTGATATTAATCCCTTAAATAAATAATATAAATAAATAATCTCTCCTATTTTCTAGGTTGCCTTTCCCTCTGTGGATTGTGTCCTATGATGCAGAGAAGTTTTACATTTTTTAAAAAAAGATTTATTTATTTATTTGAAAAGCAGAGTTACAAAGACAGAGAGGGAGAGGGAGAGGTGAAGAGAGAGATCTTATATCCACCAGTGCACTCTCCAAATGGCAGGAATGTCTGGGGCTGGGCCTGTCAAAGCCCGGAGCCAGGAGATCCATCTTGATCTCCTATGTCCGTGGCAGGAGCCCAAGTGATGGGACCATCTTCTAGTGCTTTCCCAGGAGCATCAGCAAGGAGCTAGAGCAGAAGTGGAGCAGCTGGGATATGGCTGGCGCTCATATGGGATGCCAGCCTTGTAAGTGTCTGTTAAACGCACAGTGTCCCAAAGCTGGCCCCAAAAGTCTTATATTTTGCTCATCTATGTTTACTGTGTTCCCTGCAGCCACAGTTCTGTAGCTCAGATCTGTACATTCCACCCATACTAGTCAGCATTCTATATCCACTATTCCACTACTGAATCTAGTGCTGCCAGTCTGTCAGATGTGTGGAGCTGGTGGTGAGATGATGACTTTATCCTTTCAAAGGATCAACTGGGTTGAAGAAAATAGAGATTCAGGTACATTGAGAGCAACATTTTTTTTTTTTTTGGCCTGGCCAAATTTATGCTATCTATTTTTTCTTCCAGCTGAAAGACTAAAAGGATTTTTATTACCATATATTTTAGCTCTCCCAGTCATAATAAAAAAGGAGAAAATGATGCTTTTAACATATAATCAGAAATGTATGCATTTAAAACTAATAGAGAAAAGCAAGAGATACCGTTCCACTGGGTAACTACTATTAATACAATCTGTCTTTCTCCAAAAACCAAGTGTGCTGGTCTACACTGAGACAGCGCAGGAGTTTCTTTGTAAATTAGAGGTCCTGAATGCTGAGAAGCTAACATAGTGGTGGAAGAGATTAAAAGAGGCTTTTATGTTAAGACAGTTACTGCTCAACATTTGTGCAAGATTTAGTGACCCTACAAGGATCACACTTTCCTGGTAGAAAATGTGGTTACAAACTATCAATATTAATATCAATATCAATATCAATAAATGCATGATAGAGATCAACAGGCATTTGCTATTCTTTTCTAATCACTATCATCAAAGTCTCCCTTTGCTTTTTTTCCCTCTAGTTTTTTTTCCCCCTGTGGCACTTATTAAAATAATAGAACTATCATGTGGGCCATTTTGTTGTTCTCAGTTCCAAGCTATATTGAAGCATCAAAAAGGGTTTTATTTTCCTTTTTTCTATGATAATACAAAAACTCTCAGAGTGGAAAAATTCAGGTCCACAACTCTCAATACTATTATTTCTCTTTCTCACAGCAGATGGAGCTTTTCAGGTCAAAACTGAATTTTTTCTCTTTAGAACGTCTCAAGGCTGGGTCTGACTTTGCTGCCTTTTGTCATTTTCGGTTTTTTTATTTACTGGGAGAAAGTGTGCACCTGTTGGCCAAGAATAATGTCTTGTTCTCATGCATAGGAGCATGAGATTTAGAAGGGCTTGAGTAATCTCTCAGTGACCATCTGTAACCTCCCACAGATAAGCATCCAGTCTGATGGTGCTTCTGTGTCTCTTTTTAAAATATCTGGCCATCAACGGAAAGTAAGTCAGAGTCATCAGTTTCAAAGGAATCTTTCTTTACTATCTTTACTTTAATATTGACACTACTTTATGTGCTCCCAGATTGGAAGGAGAATAAATGTTTTGTTATGAGGAGGAAATGTATAAATAAAATGGAAGGAATGAAAAATATAAATAAAAGAAATGAGGAGGGATGCAGAGTTGTTAGAAGGGGGAAGCAGAGAAGAGAACAAAAAGCAATTAAAAAAAAGAAGAACATTTTGATCTGCCCTTCTACTTTGTTCCCGTGGCTTAGGGTTTCATGCTGCAGGAATTGTTCAAACGACCTTGAATTTCAGGAGGGAGAAATGAGAAGAGTTGACTCATTGGGAACTGGAGCTCAAGGAGCCTTTGAAAGGACATTATGTAGCTTAGCACCACAAGTGACACACACAAGTGTGGTTTCTTGTAAGGAAAGAAACCACATCGGGAACGGGTGTTCCCGAGTTATTGTTGATAATTAATAGTAAATTGGAAAAAATAACCAAGTCAACGCTATCAACTCAGAAATATTCTGGGGGGTAAATGGGAAGGGGTGAATCACCCAAGGAGGGTGTGTCTTCTCTGAGGCTCCCCCATCTTTTTTCTTTAATGATTTTATTTTTAATTTTTTAGAAGGAAGTGAAAAATTGGGTAGTGAAAAATTTTTGCTCGTACACAAATGGCATTTTTCTAAACAGTCAGCAATCCTTGCATAACATAATAACCATCCTTATCAAGTACATCTAGGAAGATCAGCAAGAGTGGGAGCCGGACAGGGGTACTTCAAAATGTTCACACAAAGCAGAATTAAATTTGGGACATGCTCAATCACACTTGCCCCAAATGGTGGAGTTAGAAACGTGCCAGGGGATTCCAATACAATCCCATCAAGGTGGCATGTACCAAGGCCATCTCACTAGTCCAAGTGATCAATTTCAGTTCACAATTGATCACACTGATAGGTCTAAGAGTCAAAGGGATCACACAAACAAGACTAGTGTTTGCGAATACTAACTGATAGAATCAAAAAGGGAGAGAATGATCCAACATGGGGAGCAGGATACACAGCAGACTCATAGAATGGCAGATGTCCTAAACAGCACTCTGGCCTCAGAATTAGCCCTTAAGGCATTCGGATCTGGCTGAAGAGGCCATGAGAGTATTTTAGGCATGAAAAGCCAAGATACTCTCGGGAAAAAAAAAAAAAAACCTAAATGAAAGATCTCTGCGAGTGAGATCCCAATGGAAAGAACGGGGCCATCAAAGAAGCAGGTGCCTTTCTCTGAAGGGAGGAGAGAACTTCCACTTTGACTATGACCCTGTTGGAATAAGATCGAAGTCGGCGAACTCAAAAGGCTTCCATAGCCTTGGAAACTCATGACTAGAGCCTAGGGAGATTACCGATGCCATAAACAAGAGTGTCAAATTGTTAAGTCAACAACCAGAGTCACTATGTACTTACTTTCTCATGTGGGATCTGTCCTTAATGTATTGTCCAACGTAAATTAATGCTGTAACTAGTACTGAAACAGTATTTTACACTTTATGTTCTATGTGTGTGCAAACTGATGAAATCTTTACTTAATATATACTAAATCGATCTTCTGTATACAAAGATAATTGAAAATAAATCTTGATGTGAATGGAAGGGGAGGGGGAGAGGGAGCGGGAGATGGGAGGGGTGCGAGTGGGAGGGAAATTATGTGGGGGGGGCATTGTAATCCATAAACTGTACTTTGGAAATTTATATTTACTAAATAAAAAACTTTTTTTAAAAAGTTTGTTTGCCTTAGTGCAAAAAAAAAAAAATCCATGTATTCAGGTATGTCTGTGATGACTTGCATGAGAGAAAATCATTTTGTTGATTTTTGTAACTTTTGTCTGCAGGAAATACCAAGTAGATATTTAAAATGACCACATTATACTATAAAAGGATGGGTTTTTTCACTAAAACAATAATACAATGTTTAAAAACCTTTCAAAGTGATATGCTTATAATAAATAATTGACTTTTTCAGAAAACAAATATTAGTACTGTTATTAATGGTACTACTATTTAAGTAGAAGGTAAAAAAAAAGGAGCTATTTGTTATGAAAATATTTTAGTAAGCTCAGATTTGGTTTTCTGAAAACACCATTACTCTCATGTCTGGCTTGTTTATCTTATCTGGTTCTTTTTCCAAGTAGGAATTTGTCACCAGCCCAAGTCCCTGAGGTCTTGTCTTTCTGGAAGACTACTTTGATAATAGTTAGGAGAAGCTTCCCTACCCATGTCTGCGAGTGATTTAAGCCAAAGAACGAACACTCTTGATGATCACAAAAGGAACTGGGATAAGCTGAATTACATTCCTTTTCAACTTATGTTTTTTGTCCAGTGGTTTCCAGGGAATTTTCATAAGATACCCAATGAAAAGAACCAAATAGGATGCCATACGTATTTGTGTATAACATCAGCATTGTATCTGCAATTAAATCCCATGAAGCATGAAATTTTCTTTCTGCCTAAAAAGATATGTTTGCTGTACTTAAGTTTGGTTTTACTCCCAATATCATATCTTACCCATATTTGTATTCATCCCATCATTTATTTAGAAGTATTTATTGAGCATAACTAGGTCTCATAAATTGAGAACTAAGGATACATACATACACGCATACATACATACGTGCATACATACATACATACATGCAATAGGCTCAAACAGTCTTGGAGAGATTTTTCCCAGTAGAAATGATTCTGGTCTTAGACTTCCTTTCATTCTTTTTTGTTTGGCTCCATTGGAGAGAAGACTCGAAGCACAGAGCTTTTAAGCGTCCCCACATTTTAACTCTCTGGCTTCTCAGAAAAACTTTAAAGTGGGAGAAAACTGGATGGATGGAGAGAAGGAACCAGGGTGGGGACGGGAGCCTGGGAGGACTGCAACACCACTGTCTGCCCTTGATTCCTGTCCCTTCCACTCCCTGGTGGCAAACGACCCACGCTTCCCGTAGCACACCCAGCACCCTTGCTCTACTTACTCCCTTGCAGGACTCTTCTTCCTAATAGTTCAATGGTTCAATGACTCTAGAAAAGATCTCCCTTGAGAATTTAAATTGAAGGATCATGAGCTATTCTGCAAGGTGCGCTTGTTTATTAGAATGTTTAACCTCTTTTCACGAATGAAATGAAACCCCAGTGTCAGAGCATCATCCCTTTTGCTTTTAAGAAGAACTAGGAAGATTTGATGCCTAATTCTTATGGAAATATAAAACCACTATAAAAATCCTTCTCAACTATGACAACTACCTGTAAAAAAGATGCTTTCTTAGTCTTTTAGACCAACAAAGCTGTCTGTTTATCTCTGCTCTGGGTTCAGGATTACCAAATCATGCCCAGGGTGGCTGCTGCGGCACAACAGGTTAAGCCCCAACTTGGGATGCCTACATCCCACATCACAGTGCCTGCTTCGAGTCCTAGCTACTTCGTTCTTCAGATCCAGCCTCCACCTAATGCACGAGGGAGGCACAGGATGAGGACCCGAGTAGTTGGGTTCTTGTCACCCACTTCAGAGACCCAGATGGAGTTCCTGCCTCTTAGATTCAGCCTGGCTCAGCCCTGACATTTGGGGAGTGAATTAGCAGGTGAAAGACTGATCTCCCTCATTTGCTTGCTCTCTCTCGCTCCCTCTCCCTCTCAAATAGATAAAACTTAAAAATAAACACCATGTCCAATTTTCTCACACATCACTCTGTATATGTGAAAAGTTAGGCTTTCTACTTCACAGTAGTAATCTAATTACTGTCTTTTTAAACATCAAGTCTTAGAAAGCTAGGGTTCACTAGTATTTGCATCTCATTTGTTTGGATTATACCCCTTCAAGAGTATATATACCACAAGAGAGGAGATGTGCTTACAAAAGTACAAATAGTATTTAAAAATATGGTTCAAACTTGGGTTTCTACACTTTCCATCAGCTATTCTAGAGCAGAGTAAATCTGATTCAACTGTGGAGTTGACAGAAAGCTAATTGTGTTAGATGATTTTTTTCCATTGTGAAGAAAAGAACTAGTTCAGCCTCCAGGAATACCACTTTAAAAAAAAGCAGAGCTTAATTTCTTTTCAGAATAATAACCATCAATTTTTCTTCTTCCTTATTCTTTTATACCTAATAGCTGTCTAAATCACTCATTAACAATTTTCAGCTATTATTCAGTTTTTTGAAACAGTCTTTTATTTGTAATATAGGACAGTGAAGGACTATTTTAAACTCTATTGAAAATGGTACAACCCAATACTTTAATAATGTGGATTTTTATGTTCCAAGTAAATATGTGGTTATCACCTGGCTTGGCTTCCACGTGGTGTATTACATGGACAATGCTCACCCCCCGTTTCAGAATTTGACTTTGTACTCATTGCTGTGTTTACTCCTCAGTGATGTATGATTCTCGGTGCTAATGAGACTGGCACACAGTACTAGAAATGTTTGTTGTTCATATATTCTGCACTGATAAGACAAAAGGAAGCTCTTCACCTTCTAATCTGTTTTAATTGCTCTTATTTTTGACAAAAATTTGTGAAAGCAAGATTCCTTGTGAATCACAAATTTTTTAAACTGTTTTACAGAGAAACATGATCACTGATGCTTTGCCGTGTGCTGGTCTGGACTTGAACAGGTCAGAGCATATGATGTACTAGAAAGTACATCGTACCTAAAAGCAAGGAATCCTCTGGCCCCTGACCTTAGGAAGGTCACTTGGTGTTTCTGGAACTCCATTTCATCGTCAGTGACATGAAGGAATGGACTAGATGCCTGGTAAGGGGAAAATAGCTCTGAATCAATTTTATAAGATAGAAATCCATTTCACTAAGGGTAAAGAGTTCATCCTCTGGTAAAAATTCAGCAGACAGAACATTTTGCATGCCTTTAAATCCTCAGAATAAACTATGGCATTTATGTATTTCTGTTGCACATCGAGGGGCATGGAGGCTCCGATTAGAAAACAATGAGATGCTTGCAACGCTCCCTGTGTGTGCCAGGCTGTAGGGAGGCAAGTGTGAGCCAGACAGTCCTGCCGTTCTGTCTTCACTGTGGATTCAAATCTCCCGGGGTCCTGCTCAAAGTCTGACTCTGATTGTGCAGGTTGATGGTGGGTTTCTGTTCCTGCATCTCTAGTGAGCGTCAAGGTTACACAAACGTGGCCTATCTGGAAGTCACACCTACAGTGGTAAGGGCTTACACGTCAGCTGTGAGTTTATCTTAGATGCCCAACATCAGATGGATTGAAGAATCTTCCTTCTATTCCTAGTTTGCTACTGGTTTTACCAGGGATGTATATTGATTTTGTCAAATATTTCTGCATGTTTATGTGCTCATACAATTTTCTGTTAAAATGGTGAGTTACATTGATTAGTTTTATTTAAAAGTATTTATTTGAGAGGCAGAGAGATAGACAGAGGGAGATCTCCCTTCTATGCGGTTTACTCCCCAAATGCCTACAGTGGCAGGAGCTGGGCCAAGGGGGACACAAGAAAGTAGAAACTCAGTCCAGGACTCCCACATGGGTGGCAAGAACTTAGCTATAAGAGTCATCACTAGGTCAGCACCGTGGCTCACTAGGCTAATCCTCCACCTTGTGGTGTCGGCACACCGAGTTCTAGTCCCGGTCAGGGTGCCGGATTCTGTCCCGGTTGCTCCTCTTCCAGGCCAGCTCTCTGCTGTGGCCCGGGAGTGCAGTGGAGGATGGCCCAAGTGCTTGGGCCCTGCACCTGCATGGGAGACCAGGAGAAGCACCTGGCTCCTGCCATCAGATCAGCGCGGTGCGCCAGCCACGGCGGCCAATGGAGGGTGAACCAACGGCAAAAGGAAGACCTTTCTCTCTCTGTCTCTCTCTCTCACTGTAGACTCTGCCTGTCAAAAAAAAAAAAAAAAGAGTCATCACTATTGCCTGCAGGAAACTGCAATCAGGAGCCAGAGACAGAAGCAAACCCAGGCACTCTTAGGTGAGATGTGGGCTTTTCAACCAACGTCTTAACTGCTAATCCAAAAACCCAGCCCTAGTTTCTTAAGGAAGAAGCCCAGACGGCTGATCAGAGAATGTTCTCCCTGGAGGCACTTAGAGCTCCAAAATTTCCTTCTAGATGCTGCAACGGCTGCACCTACAAAGTTTACTATGATGTGTTTTATTTCTGTACAACCCAAAACACTCCCTGATTTTTTTGATTTTTGTCTTTAATCCACGGGTGTGCAGAAGTGTGTAACAGTCTGCATACACATGGGGACTTTCCTGATTTCTTTTGCTATTAATTTCTTATCTACTTCAGTGTAGACTTGAATTATGCTAATTTTCTTAAAAATTAATTTTAAGGAGGCTGTTTTAGGGCCCAGAACAAGCTCTATCTTGGTACACGCTCTGTATGCACCTCAAACTAATGGGTGTTCTGTTGTAGGGTGGAGTGGTCTCTAAATATCAATTAGGTCATGTCTCTGTAGTCTATGGGTTATTGTAAATGAGTATTAAAATATCTGTGATTATGGATATATATATCTTCCTGGAATTCTACTGGTTCCCATTCCAAGTACCTTGAGTCTCTATTCTAAATACATGAGTAATGAGTATGGTTATGAACCCCTAGAGAATTTTCATCCTAAAATGACCCTCTTTATTTCTGACAATATTTTTTTGCTCTGAAATCTGTTATTACTACGGTCACTCAAGCTATAGTTTTATTCGTGTGTGGCTTGTGTATATGCCCCTTCTTTTACATCTTAGCCTGTCTTTATATTTAAGTGTACGCTTAGTCTGTGCTTCTCAATTCACTCAATCTCTGCCTTTCTAATTTGTGTTTCTACAATTTTTATAACGTGATAACTGATAGACTGGGTTGTAATCTCCCATCTTGTTTTGATTACTCCTTGTCCCAATTGTTCTTGGCTGATTTTTTCCCCATTTCCCATATTCTTTTTGATTGAGCTTTTTATTCTATTTCAACTCAGGGATGGCTGATTGACTGTAGCTTGTACTATTCTTTATTGGTGGTCTTAGCACTTGTCGCCTGCTAATTTTCCTCCTTACAATCTATCTTCAGTTGATACTATCCCGCTAAGGATTTTTAGCAGTATTTCTCCATTTCTCCACTCTGCCTTTGTGTTGCTGAAGTTATACGTCCTAGTTCTATATATCATACAAACAGTGGAGTCCTGTTATTTTTGCCACAAGTGAGCAATAGTTTAATGAAAGGTTTCCTTTCTTTAGGAAATCATTCACAAAATTCCCTAACCACAGATTGACTATCTCTGCTGCACAGCTGTCTGGAATTCGTGCCCAGGGGTTTAGAAGAATTTGCTTTGTGTTTTATCTTTTCCACAATGAAGCTGTGAGCAGTTATGTGAAAGCATCAAGTGTGATCCAGCCACGTAATGCATGTCTTTCTTAAGTTAAAGATCGATCTTATAACAATGGTTCTTACCTCAGAAACAGAGACAACAGGCGGCAGGAAAGAAAGGCCTGAGGGCTGTGGGACTGCTAACATCTCACAGCAACGACAGAGCAAGAGAAGCCGAGGAAGACAGCTGCTGCTGTTATCCTCAGAGCATCCTGAACTCTGCGAGCCGGGCTGCCCTCAGTCCAGCCAGCCTGGAGAGCATCTCTCTTCTCCAGGGTTCTGGATACTGGCTCAAGGCCTTTTCCTTTGTTCCCACAGATGTTCAAACTCAAAAGCTATTACTGCTTAATCCCCTACTCCTAGGTAAGCGCAAGACACTGGATTTGGGAACAGTAAACTTTGTTGCAAAGATGAGACAGAATAAAAGAATTTTAGAACCACCTACAGCTATTTTAGTGTTCTTGACAGCCCTGCATAAAATTTTCAGTTTATCAAATAAAATAAAGGGCTAGAGTCATTGTCAGTGTGAATTTGAAGACCAGTGAGGAGCACGGTATCTCGTTCTGTTACTTACACTGGGGAACACACAAGGGAAAGATGAAAAATAATCACACAGCAAGGCTTGGGAGAGAAGTGTGAGCCCTGGGGTCAGCTCAGCAGAGAACCCACACCACCGAAGCAGCTGATGACTTTTTACCAGTGTTTGAACATTTTGTTAAATACATCTTTCCATATGCCCTTGCAGTTGAGGCTTCTGTTGTTTTCATTCCTTTATAAAAATCCACATATCTGTTATTTTTAGCAACTCTTTTTTTTCCCCAAAGATTTATTTATTTATTTGAAAGTCAGAGTTACACAGAGATGGGAGAGGCAGAGAGAGAGAGAGAGAGAGAGAGAGAGAGAGAGAGGGGTCTTCCATCTGATGGTTCACTCTCCAATTGCCGCAACGGCTGGAGCTGTGCTGATCCAAAGCCAGGAGCTTCTTCCGGGTCTCCCACATGGGTGCAGAGGCCCAAGGACTTGGGCCGTCTTCTACTGCTTTCCCAAGCCATAGCAGAGAGCTGAACCAGAAGTGGAGTAGTAGGGACTAGAACCGGCGCCTATATGGGATGCCAGTGCATTAGGCCAGGGCGTTAACTTGCTGCACCACAGCACCGGCCCCTTAGCAACTCTTAATGATTTAATTATTTTAGTTTTTGTATGCCTGAAAGATTATTTATTTTGCTTTCCTGTTCACAGATATATTCATTGATTGACTAATTATCGGTTGGCATGAGCTTTTTTTTCTTTCAGTGTTGTAACAATGCGATCTGCTGTTTCCTGGAGTGCACTGTTTCTGTTGTAAAATCTGCTGTCATCCTTACGTGGGTTCCTCTTGTGTAACGTGATGGTTTCCCCTCTGGCTACCTTTATCTTCACCAATCTGGTCATAATCCACTTCAGTGTACTTTTCATCACGTCTCTTATTCTTGGTGTTTATTGAACTTCTTGGATCTGTGGCTTATAATTTCTCTGATCTGAACAATTTCCTTCAATTATTTCTTCAAATATGTTCTGTGTCTCATAGCTCTCTCTGCTGTTCTTTAGAGATTCCAATTACATGCTTTTGTCCATTTGAAGTCATCAGATACATTTTGGTGCATTTTTCTTTGTTGTTTAGATTTTACTCCTCTTTTTCTTTGGGCTGTTTCTATATATTTGAAGCTTCCTAAATTTTTCTATCATGGGATACAATCCACTGTTATTTCTATTCAGTGAATTTTTTAAATAAGACATTGCAGTTTTCATCTCTATAAATTAATTTTGGGTTGTTTCAACAGTGTTTATATCTTTATGTAACTTGTTCAATTTTGCTCTGCCTTACGGAGAACAGATATAATAATGACTGTTTAAATTCCCTGCTCTATTAACTGCATCACCATGTCAATGGCAGGTCAATGAAATTTCCAGCTGGCTGCCGTACCTTCTAATTATTGTGTTCTCTTGCATGCCTTCGATGCGAGGCATTGTGAATCACATCTTACTGACTGCTGTACATTTTGCATTCCTGTACATATTCTTGAGCCTCGTTCTGGTACTCAGCAGCTTGTTCACACCAGGTTTTAGTTCTAAGCTTCATTAGCAGAACCACGGCAGCATCTAGCGCAGTGTTAGTTTTTTTGATCTTCCGTGCCGCCTCCCACCCACCACCACCGCACCCCTGCCGACTGTTGCAAGACACCTCTTGGCACTCTAACAGATAGCCTCTGATTATTTCTGGCCTACGTGAGCACTGATTCTCATTTGCTCTCATTGTTTTAGGGATGTTTTCCCCAGGTAGGGACACCTTCCTCACACAAGTGTCCTGATCAGCTCTCAGCTGAACCCTTGGGGTGGGGTGCGGGGGTGTTCTCTGCAGGTCTCTGGCTTTCGCTGTCTGTGCCACTTTCTCTCTGGTGTCTCTGTCTGCTGTCTCTGTGGTCTCTGGCTACCTTGGCTTCCCTAGACTCGCTGCTGTCTCCTCACCACATGAGATCACTGGACACTGCCTTGGTCCCCATCCCTGCACTGTGGCCTGACGTCTCTCTCCAGGTGGTAGGCTGGGCATGTGGGGGTCTCATCTAACTTGCTTTCCGTCTACAGGCATCTTCCTCCATGTAACATATCTGGGAAGTCACTGTTTTACAGATTTGTCTGGGCGTCTAGTCGATTCAGGCAGAAGGACATAGCTAATCTCCATTACTCCATCAAAGTGAGTTTTTGGGAACCAGTGTTATGGCACAGCTGGTTAAGCTGTTTCTTGTGATACTGGCATCCGTACTGGATGCAGGTTCAAGCCCCAGCTGCTATGCTTGCAACCCAGCCTCCTGCTAACGTGTCTGGGAAGGTAGCAGAAGACGGCCTTTCAAATAAATAATTATTTTATAAAGTGAATTTTCAGAGTTGTTTATAAAAATAAATGCTTTTATGTCACTCCCTTGCTTCCTTGCTTCTGTATTTCCCCCTTAAGCGTTCCTTTCTTGGGCAACAGACATTTCTGGTCTGGCAGGTGCCTCCTCTCTGAGCTCATCTGTGACTCTCACTCATCTTTACTCTCAATTACTGTCCCGTCTTTCCTCCTGTAAGTCAAGCCAGGCCACTGCTGCAGTGGACGACTTTTCTGACGACAGCTCTTTGCTTCATGGAGGACTCTCTGCTCACATATCACCTCTTCTTCAGGGCCCTTCTCTCTACAACAGCTGTGTGCCTCCTCTGCTTATTTCCAAATTCTGCTCTACTTTGAAGGAGTCTGAATCCCTGAAATTGTGTTAGATAATTATCTAATTACCTGCTGTCTGTTTCCCTACAGAAAAACGGGAAGGACTTTGTCTTATTCACAGCCCTATTCCCAGAGCTTATAGCATTGTCTCACATTTAGAAGACGGCCATTGCATAATCACCGGATGGGTGGATGAGTGTATGGATGGGTGGATGCACAGACGGATGGGTGGGTGGGTGGGATTTGCAGATGCATGGATGGATGGGTAAATGGATGGGTAGATTTGTGAATGGATGTGCAGTTGGGTGGGTGGATGGGTGGGTGTATGGTGGCTTGCTGGCTGGGTGGGTGGGTAGATGGATGCACGGGTGAATAGATGGATGGATAGGTGGGTGGATGGATGGATAGGTGGATGGATGGATGGGGGGGTAAATGGATGGATAGGTGGGTGGACGGATGGATGGGGGGGTAAATGGATGGATAGGTGGGTGGACGGATGGATGGGTGTGTAGATGGATGGATGGGTGGGTGGGTGGGATTTGAAGATGGATGGATGAGTGTGTGGATGGGTGGATTTGTGGATGGCTGGCTGGATGTGTATGTGGATGGGTGGATGAATGGATGGATGGATGGATGGGTGGGTGGATAGGTACATGGGTGGGTGGATGGATGGGTGGGTGGGTAGATGGATGGATGGGTAGGTGTGGGTGGATGGATAGAATTTTGAAGTTAAAGGGAAAAGAGGAACTTAGGTTGTGACTCACACTTCAGACAGCTCTTGTATCATCAGCTGATGGCAGGTGGCTGGAGAAAAACATGTGTTTTTGTAGGAAATGAGAGTAAAACAAAAATGCTGTCTTCTTCTTGTCCCTCCTGAATTAAAAGTCAAGCCCCAGCCCAGCAGTCAGAAGCGGGGAGTATTGAAGATGTGCTCTGATGACCTCTGATATGATTTTTGTTTCTCTTCTTGTTGCTTCAGCTGCTGTTTTTCTTTCCTTTCATCTGATCCAATCCTCTCTGTGGTTTGAAAGGCAACTTCCGTCCCTGTGTAGGGCTGTGTTTGTGGTTCTTTTGTGCTAAACCCTATAGGGATGCTTACTTGTGCCCTACATGACTCAACAACCCATTACTTTGTAGAGCCTGACACAACTTTGCCGCTTTCTGAGACACAAAGGCAAGTCTTCGCCTGCAAGGGGACAGGTCCTGCTCTGCCAGTTTTCAAAGTGAGGGCCACATTTCCCCACCACTAATTCATCTAATCACATGGCCAGAAAACTCAGCTGAAGTCACTCTGTCACTTGGTTTGTTACTTACATGCTAAACATCCTCAAAAATGGCACACTCTACTACACTACCGTCTTAGACACTTTCCTTGGACATGACTAGACTTGATGCATTGGATGTTCTTAACTATAAATACAGAAATCCATGTTGTATCTAGAAGGAAGCAATTCTGCTCAAAGTGAATATGGTGATTATGTCCATGTTCCCGATGTATAAACATGTGCCTCTGCAAAGTATAAGGTGGAAGAAAAGGGTCTCCCACTCCCTACTCCAAACCTGCAGAGTAACACTGAACAGTTGGTCAAGTTATATACCTACACCATCGCTTACGATGCTGCTATGCTAACTGGTGGGCAGAGGGGGGGATCTGAGAAGAGCACACCTGATTAGCTGCCTGGGCAGAGAGAGGGGGGATGGTCTGACAAGTCATGTTTTCCTGATCTGATGGATTCCTATTTTCATTATGCATATTTACAATCACACCCCTTCAGGAATACAACCAAGTGAAGTTGTTCATGACTGGCCTGAGAACCTAGCTATTGTATATCGCATTGTTTCCAAAGGAGAGCTTATTCTAAATGGCAAATAATCACCTTACAGCTGAGCTTGTGGACAATTGCTGTATAAACTGGGAGTCCTCTGTATCAGGGCACAAAACGCTAAGACCATCATGAAATGCCATCAGGGATGACAGCAAACACCAGCTCCCACAGAGCAAAGTAAGCCCAGCAGGTGGAGGGGAGGGCAACTCCTTTCTAAGTGAACCACGTGGGAGATCCAAGCATGGCTGGACAGGACCTCGGCCACCCCACTTAACCACCAAATCTTGAGTCTCCTCCATTTTAGATGAGGGAGTGGGACCCCGGGTCCCAATTCCCCAAGTCCAGCAGTCTAGACAGCCTGCTCAGGAGCCATCTCTGGACAGCACGAAGGAGACTGGTTCATCCTTACTTCCGTGCCCTGTCCTTGTCCTGGTGCTGCCCTGTGGACACTCAACATTCCCTGTGACTCTGTGGTCGTTGCCTCCTCTATTAAAACACCCACACAATGGTTTCAGCGACGCAGCTGCTCCACACACTCCTTCCTGCTCCGGCGTGCGTTTCATAGCAGAGAATCAAGTCCATGGTTAAGCCAAGGGAGAACAGCTCTCACTGCAGATCTTCAGGCTTCAAGGCATAGGCACGGGAGAAACTCAAGGGATGGGAATTCTTCAGGGCCCACGCAATCATTCTACATGCACTGTGGGTTCTCCCTGCTCTTCAGGAGGTGGATGGCACAACACCGATATTCAACACCAGCAGCTCTACAGGGTCTCTGGGAATTTCAAAGAAACATCTGTGGCCACAGGCCTGGCCCACAGAGACTGAGCTAACTGGCCCTGGTGGAATGTGGGCTCTGGGTGTTGTTACAGCTTTTAGGTAATTGCAGTGGGAAGCTAAGCTGAAAACCACGTTTCTGCAGGCCCAAGGCCTCCCCTCCACACACTCTTCTCTCTCAACCCTGCCCCCATCTTCAGGCTCCATCTTCTGACTTCTACCAGTGGGGCCATACCAGTGCCCCTGGGATGGATAAAGAGGGCATCCTTGCCTGGTAAGGGGGTCCATCCAGGAGAAAAGGGCGTGCCAATGGAATGGCTGAGGGGCCTCCTCCGTGGATCCAGGCAGGAAGTTCCTACTGACACAGCGGAGTAACAGGCCTTTTGCATTCTAAGAATTTGTTTCTAGCAGATGGATCCACCAGGGGGATTCACTCAGTAATCTGATGCAAACTACAATCTATTTCTGCCCCTGTGGGTACCATAGATCAATACTGCAATTTCTATTGTGAGTCACTGAGGTTGAACATCACATTAATTTTTCATATGCTGAGACATCCACGCATTTACTCAGTTCAAAACCTGACCCATATCCCTTTTTGTAAGTTAGGAGAAAGGCATGCATGCTCCTTGGGCACTTGAGAGCGCCCAGCGGAATGAAAGCGTCCTGATGCCCAAGGACTTAACTAATTAGTTGTTCCTGCAGAGGTCTGCATTCACGTGGGCCACTCTCTTCAGGGTTCTCAGAATTGACTGAACAGAGAGAGCCTTTAACAATGGAGTACCTGGGCCGTACCTGGCTGGAAACCTCTGGGCTGGGGTCCAGGCAATGGTCCTTGGGAGCCATGCTGCAGGCCGGGAGGTTTTCTCACGGGGTCAGCGTTGGACAACAACGTGTGTTCCTCAGCAAAGCACAGAGGGCTGTGCGGGGACGGGTCGATCCTTGAACAAGTTCAGAATTCCCTTTGGCATGTGGATGAACCGTTCCTCCAGCATTAAACACAGGTGATCTGAATCCACCGTCAGCAACCAGGAGGGGCTTCTCTGACATCCGCATCCCAGGAAGACTTTGGGTATCAGATATTATTTCTGGAAGGAAGTTTTACCTTCCATCAGGAGTAACACACAGGGGCTCTCCTGGCCTCCGACATCTAGGAGACAGCCCTTCAGGTTCCCATATGAGAACTAAAGTGAGAGGATCCGAATGCTGTTTGCCCATCCTTGGCATTAGGTCCTGAGCTGTCACAAGGGAAATTTCTCTGGGATGAAAACAATGTCCCCTGATCACCTCTGAGTCCACTGAGGCAGGCAGGGCCCGTGAGGGACTTCACCCAGCGAGCTGGGCAAGGAGGCAAGCTCCATTTAATTTTCTGGTCTATGCAGACTTCGAACTGTGACATTGAGCAGCCATGTCTACTTTCAGGAAGACACAGTATATATATATATATACATACTATGTCTTTACAAATAAGAAAAATGCCATTAGAAGAGAACTTTGTTTAAACCATTTCAAGGGGACATTCTTCTTTGGAAAACTAGACAAAGGAATGAAAGAGTCTTGAATCTTGAGAGATTCTCTGGACCAGGCAGAGCCACACAGGCCTCTCCTGGTACTGTGGGTGCCACGCACTCGCCCTCCGTCGGGGATCCAAGGGTCTTGCTTTCATCTCGAATCACCCATACAACCGGGCAGGTCTGTCTTCACTTCCTCCAAGACTCAGCTTTCGCAAAAGGGCCCAATTTCCCATGCATTCTGACACTTCCTGGGAGGAGAGATGAGCAAAGAGCCTTACCTGGAAGGCAAGTGAGGACTCGTATAGGCAGGAAGTTAGAAGTGCAGTGCGACCCAACACTGGGGAAGGCAAACCCCACGTTCTGGGCCAAGGGTGGCAGTGAGTTTTCCCCACCACTGATGTGTGGGCTTGAGCATGGCCAGGGGTCCCTTCTCCGTGGGTCTACAGGAAATTTACAAGGTAATCACTTGAAAAGCATTACAGAGATCAGAAAACGTTCTTCAATGAACTGGCTTCAGCATTTCCTAAAGGCTGGGCTCACCCAAGTGAGGTCTTTGTTGCCTCCGACTCCTCCCATCAGATAGTAAACGCCTGCCTGTCCACTTGCAGCCAAGCTCACCGGGCAAGGTGCAGCATCCCCGGAACGCGGTGATTCTTTGTTCAATGTCCTGTGTTGGGATGGACTCCACCAAGGGAGAGGTGGAAGGAGCTGAGTCCCTCGATTTCTCCGGCTTCGCTGGGGACTCTGGCCCAATCGCGTCCTGGAGCCAGTCCAGGTGTCTACTTCCCCTGGTCCACCGGCCTCACCACGAGGAAAAGCAAGTGGGAGCCCACTGGCCTCTCTCTGGCCTGGGATACTGGTGAGCATTCCCGTGCTTTGCTGATTGGGCTCCTGGGGCCCTGGTAGCAGAGTCAGATCAGGAGCTGGGCATGGCCGCACTGGGACGTGAACCTGAGCTTCAGACCCCAGCGTCACCACTGGAGGTTAACATTCTTGGTTGTTTCTTTGTTTAGTCGTTTCTGGGACTTGTTTTTAGGTTTGGTCTTACCACTCTTTTAAATTGCATTTAAATCTTGAAATTAAAATTACATTTAATTTTAAAGTTTTATCATTAAAATTAATCCATTTTATTCATTTCATTTCTTAGTAGGGAAGGTAGACTTTTGATGGTTCTTCATTTCAGCCATCCTTAGAACAGCTGTTAACTATTCTAAACATGCTTTTTGGCTAACACTACACAGCTTCATTTAAAAATAAGACTTGTCTGGGTTCCAGTGCTTGCTGTGTGACTCTGGCCCGGTGACATCACCTCTCTACGTCCCAGCACAGAGGTGATGACCCACTTGGCAGCAGCGTGTAACTGTCACACGAGCGAGCCCTGTGCAGCTTCGGCACAGCACTGGATGTGGTCAGAGGCCATCACAGAGAGTGATGAGGACGATGAGCGAGGGCACTGTGCCGGGAGGAAGGGGCAGTGCTGCTCACGGAGGAAGAAGTCAATCTGTTTGTAATATGCAGGTTGGAAGCAGACATGGGAGCAAGAAACACCTTGTTAAAGGAGTTTTGTGATGAACAGGAGAAGAGAGCTCAGGCTATACCCCACTCTCAAATGCATGCACGCCAGGCACAGGCACGCCCGGTCCCCCCCTTCACACACAACACACCCATGCCCACTATGGTCAGTAGCAGAATAGACTCCACCTACATAAACATGCATACACACACACTTGGGCTTGCCCCTACACACACTACACCCATGTATACACTTAGCTACACACACTCACTTCCAAATAAGGATATTTCAACAAGTTTATGTAAAATGGAGTTAAATTTATTTTCATGCAGAGATTTTGTGAAAACCATGCATATGAGGGGGTCTCCAAATTGTTCATGGGAAATGCGTATTATAAAAATATGCATTGATCTCAAATCTGTTTATATCAAAAAATAATCTCACCTTTTACTTCAATTTTCCATGAACTTTTTGAAGAGTCCTTATATGTACAGAGAATACATGGTTTGGAAAGCTGTTGAAAATGAGACCTTTTTAAGGATGTGCTTATTTTAAATGGCTAAACTTGAGCTGTCTCACTATCAGGGGTGTTTCTGGCTGTGTCTGGCACAATCCCCTCCCAGATACAGGTCATGCACTACACCAGACTTTGAGTTGACCTTGTAAACAAACATCTTCCCCTTCTGCGGCCCATGTGGTTTCTGGGGTCTTCTATTTTTTAACCTGTTAAAACACTTTCAAGTCCAGCTTTGTGGATCTGACATCTAGCTCCCAGTGGAGTCTGCTAGCGGTTTCCTATTTCTGGCTTATGATCAGGAAGAGCAAGGTCACCACGATACACTAAATGAGAAATATATCCATGGTGAGCACTTCCAAGGCCAAAGAAAGAGCGCTTCTTCTCAGACTGGCTTCCTCTGTCTTTGTCCTGTCTTAGAAAATGAGCTGTAGTTCTCTGAATTATTGGCCACATTACTTACTCTATCAACCATGAGATTTCAATCTGCACATGTGCTGGTAATTAAGAGGAGTCTCTGAATGTCACAAGGACGCTGGAGCACACAGCAGGGGAATTTGCAACTGCTGCAGGGAGATTTTGGTTAAAGTTTCCTGATACTTCAAGACACTCATATTCAAGACAAGGAAACAAACACCCAAAACACCTACTAACACTTGTGCCTCTGAATGCCGCTACTCCTGCAGGTCTGAGCCAACTTGACCAGATGATGTTTGCTCCTACTGCGAAGAATAAAGCCTATCGCCTGAGATTCCAAGTGCAGAGGAGAGGGAGACAATGGCACGGAACGGATCACTCTTCCCCCAAACCCTTGGTAACCCAGGAAAACAAATACGTGGGTAATTCCAAAATTTCACAGAAAATGGAATTAAAAATAAGTTCATTCTGGCACAAAAAGTTTTTAGATCCATGTATATAAGGGTGTTTACACAAATGTGTATCATGGGAAAAGTATGCATGGATTTGCAAAGCTTTCTGCGTGCCACTTTTCATGACAGTCTGAAGTACCTGACAGCTACACTTGCCCTGATGAAGGGTGACAGTGTTACCCATGGGGGTTCAGCTGAAAAGCTCACACTTAGGGATTCCCAGAGTGAACTGTAAGGGTTCCCCTGACAGATATGGCTGGGCACACGCCTGCAGACCCTGGAGCTTGCTGTCGGCTCATACTCCCTCTAGGTAGGTTTGGCATGGATAACTGATGTTCAAATAGAGGCGAGCAGAGGTGAGTGCAAGGTCAAATGCAACAGAGGCCAACATCATGCCTCTGCAGTCCATCTGAACACAGGTCTCAGAACTGTCCCTAGAATTAAACTTGCGAGCCTCCGAAGGAGTTGTTGACAGAGACGCAGCCACAGTTCGCCTAGCACCAAATGATCCCCATGCAGGGTTCCCAAGAGCTCAGTGCAGAATCCATTGCAGGCACATCAAGGGAAGAAGATGCTGGGAAATACAAGAACCATTTTTCTTGTGTACGGTTGGAACCGTGTAACGCCAGCCATGATAAGAAAGATGTCCGGGAAACTTACACTACTCTATGAGATCCAATCGAAGAGAAAGCATCATCTAAGGTAAGATCATATCTGAAAGGGTAGAACCCTTCCACAGTGGCTCATCAGAAGGAAAATGGGGGTCCCCAGAGGAGGAGCATCCTGGGAGAAGATTGTGTAGATTAAGAATAAATTCACTGGTCAAGACTAAACGTCCCACGTACACACACGCAGGCCACTTTCTCCCTGCCACGACACAGTACAACTCCTGAAGAAATGGCTGCTACGTGGTATGACAGGGACTTTTCCAAAACTCGCAGTACAATAAGCAAAAGCGTACAATCAGAAGGAGATAATATCACGAATCAGGCCTGCAGAATCACAGCGCTGCTTTCTGACCTAGGGTTCTTCTCCTAAGCAGCAGGGGTCCTAAGTCATGCAATTGTGTGGTGAGCAAATGGCCCCAGAACCGTTCAGCGCAGCCTGCTTCTATTCAGGATACAATGCCTGTGAACACACACGATGCCCTCGCTTTCTTTGTCATTGCCTTTAATCTAGAGAATCACCAAGCTTCATCTTCCAGGTCCTCTGCTTTACTCTTTTCTTTAGCTGTGACACTGGTCCATAAGTCATTCACTCATTTGACAAACATGCAGCACATACCACAGCAGGCTCTGATGGCCTGAATAACCACATTTTCTACCACATGACCTCATGCCCTCTCTTTGACTGCAGTTGATGGGGCCTGATGTGACAACTGACCCAAGGGGAGTGCCTCCAAATGCTTCCAGAATATATCCCTTGTGAGGCTTGGCCAGAACACAGAAATAGGATTAACATTTAAGAAAAGTATTTAGAAATGTTGGGCCAGAGACATGCTTGCTCTGACCACCATAATATATATATAGTATATTATATTACATTATGTTATATATTATATTATATTGTATTGTATTATATTATGTTACATTATATTATATTTTGTTATATTATATTATATTACAGGAAATGTAAAGGGCAAAAACCAAGGCAGTCTTGAAAAAGCAGGACAAAGTTAGAAGACATCGCAGCATGTGATTGCAAGAATTATCATGCTATTATGACATATAGACAATATGATACTAAGGTATAGCTTAATGGTATACTATACAGGATTTAGAAAGAGACCTATGCATGTTTAGGTAACTGATTTTTTATAAAGGAACTAAAGCAATTCAGCTGGAAAAGAATTCTTTTTAATAGATGTTTCTGGAACATTAGATACTCACATGGGGAAAAATAATTCTCAACTCTTACCTCACACCATACAAAAATTAACTTTACATGAGTTATATACCTAAGTGTAAAAAGTTAAAATCATAAAAAGCCTTTAAAAGAAAGCATAGGAAAAATCTTCATGATGTTGTCATGGGCACAGATTTCTTAGAAGATAAGTGAACAAACCATAAGAGTAAAATTGGACAAGCTGGATTTCATCAAATAAATACTATTGCTGTAACAACATGAAATGGCCAAGTGAGAAACTGACAGAAGACATTGACAATGCATGTCAATGGAAAAAAGTTTGTCCCAAATATACTTAGAGCTCTTAGAACACACTAAAAAGACAGACAATTTAGTGAAAAGAAATAGGTGGAAGTATTCAATAGATAGTTCACACAAAATAATGACAGATAAACAGATGACACATACATAGATAGATAGATGGGCAGGAATGATCAATTAGCACATAACAATATGTTCAAGCTCATTAGTCACTGAGTCATCAGAGAAATATAAAATAAAACTATATGAGGTGCTACTTCATACCTAGTAAAATGACTAATACTAAAAAGACTGAAAATACTGGCAATGGAGGAACAGGAACTCATAAATTTCTAGTGTAAATGTAAAAATGGAGCAGCCAAAAGTTTAGCACTTTCTTATAAAATTGAATATACACTTACATACAATCAAGAAATTCCACTATTTATTCAAAAGAATGAAAACATATGTTCTTATAAAGACATGCATAAATGTTTAGAAAAGCTTTAGTCACAAAAACCAATAATTAGAAATAACCCAAATATACTTCCAGAGATGAACAGATAAACAAACTGTGGAATCTCTACATTATGTATTATACAATATTATAAAAAACACCTAAAGTAGCAAATAATAAATGAGCCAAGAAGTCACGCAATTGAAAACAAACAATAAACATTCATATTAAATTACATAAAGAAAATGAATCTGTAGTAACTAAAAGCAAATCAAAAGTTCCCAAGGGTCCCGTGTGGGTGTGTGTGTGTGTGTGTGTGTGTGTGTCCATGCCTCTAGAGGGTTGTTGATGGGTTAACAGGTAAGGTACACAAGAGAAGTTGGAGACTGATTGGTACATTCTGTATCCTGATTATGGTGGTTCTACATATCAAAATAAAAACTAAAACTTATTTTGCAGGTAAAGTCTTTTGACCAAACTAGTCAAATTTAACTATACAAATAAAATTTAGCCAAGTGAGTATGTGTGTGAGTGTGCATGTGAGTCAGCCCAAGTTCTCCCACCCCACCAATAAACCGATCCATTGATCATCCAGATCTGAGGCTTCCTTTTTTATTTTTTGAATAGCCTTTTATTTCTTCTTGCTCTTACAATATTTCTGCAATCCCAGGACAATGTTAAAATTATATTATTATCTTGGAAGTTAACAGTATCAGAGGGATATAGAAACTTGTGTAGAAAAGAAAGGAACAACCACACAGTGTGTTCCAGAATAGGGCTAGTGGAACTATATTCTCTTCTATGTCAGTCTTGTTTTCAAATATTTCATTTATGTAAAATATTCAGTAATACCAATATTTTAGTTTTTTGAACTATTTTGGGAAATTTAATTGATCAACTTTGTGATTAATGACCAAAATGCTCAGGAAAACCATTTTCAATCACACACTCTCATCTTGTTACCCCACAGCCCAACACTCTCTGGTCTCAAAAGAGATGCTAAGAACTACTTGGAGAAAAGGTAGAGACAACAGGCTCTCTCTCTTTACTATTTTCCCAAGAAATTCAACTCTGACTCCAAAACTCAAAATGCACTCAGGAAGGAGACAGTCTCCTAGACAGGAACCTTGCCCTCAGAAGCATCTGAGAGACACTGTATGTTTCTGGAGGCGCATCTCACCCCTACCACAAACACCCTCTCCGAGGACTCCTTTCAACCCTACACAATACTCTTCCTGGGAGAAGTTCTTACAAGCAAACCTTGTTCCATTTCCAGGGTTGTCTTAAATACCCCCTTGTCACTGGGCTATGGGCAACTTCCTGTTGTTCCTAGCAATAATCCAACTCAGTAGAGCAAGCCCAAGGTGGACTACGACAGTGAGACATCACTCACTGAATATCCCTGTCTTCCCTCAGGTGTTTCTTCAAATGCCTTCTTAGTAAGACCTGCTCTGAGTCCTCTGCTTAAAATTGCAAGTCCCCGTTTCCAACCACCATCAATTCTCGCGATCCCACTGGCCAGCTCTAGCTCCGGCTCGACCTTTTCCCCATAGAGCACTCAGTACCCTCCTCTGACACAATAGCAAATCTTGCTTGTGATCTGTGAAGCTCTTCCCATGAAAGTGAATCCACATGAAATCAGAATTTTATTTACGCACTAATGTGTGTCCCAAGAAGCTACAACTGTGTCTAGCATGCAGTTGGTAGCTGATAAACTGCTTTAGCAAACCTATAGTGTAAGTGACGCAGATAACCTCTGTTTTCTAAAACATATGAGTTCTTTGTTCCCTGCCTTGGTATCTCAACTCTCACGATTTGGCCATGGGTCTCAGCATCTCCTCCGACCAGCCTCTCCCTTCCCCTCCTTTCCCATACGTCTGCTTAGACAGGGCTTCCTAGGGTACAGATCTGTGAGCCAGTGACTGTGGCTACTGTACCAGGAGAGGACATGTGGCAATTGTTGCAGGATAAATGTCCTGTGGCTCCTCCCCCCATACCACAGGGCTGCAGGTGCCGCATGGACTCGTGGCCCGGCACACTTTAGGTTCTCAGGGACCCTTTCCCACTGTGCTGAATTTTCACACCCCATTTTCTCCTTCATCTAAGTGATGACATCAGTGGGAAAAGCTGATACGTGGGCTGTGCCTGAAATGTCTGTTTTAATACCAATGTATGATATATAAATATATTAACTGATATTAAACATACTAACTGATGACCTCAGGGCTCTGGATTTCTGACAATTGGCTGCCAGTTGTCTTCTTTGGAGAAGCCTTTAGTGAAATCATATCTTATGACAGACTTGCTGGCAATGAAAATAGTATAGAAGAGAGAGCTGAAGTGTAGTAGAGAAATAAAAAACCCTAACCATCATATTTAAGTAAATGTGTTTATAGATGCTGCTCTAGATATGGGAATAAAGTGCTGTATCATCAATCCTTTGGCCTCCATAAGTCTATAAAAATTAGGGAGAAGTCCAGCTCTCTGCTGTGGCCTGGGAAGGCAGTGGAGGATGGCCCAAGTGCTTGGGCCCTGCACCTACCTGGGAGACCAGGAGCAGACACCTGGCTCCTGGCTTCAGATCAGTGCAGCTCTTACCTTTGTGGCCATTTTGGGGGTGAACCAATGGAGGGAGGACCTTTCTCTCTGTCTCTCTCTCTCTCACTGTCTAACTCTATCTGACAAAAAAATATTAGGGAGAAAAAGTACAATTTAATGTTGTGGAAAGAACTGGATAGCAGTGGCCTCATGTAGCTTCTGTCTTTAAGATGTGAAGTCACGCTGCCTAAGTGGTTTAACCTATCTAAGACCCCTGCTCCACAACTTTAAAACAGGAGTGTGGAAGAGAGGATCTGCAAGGCTGGCCTGCTGGGAGTCTCAGTCACAGTCACTTAGAATTCTGGACTCAAAGCACACGCACACCCCTTCAGCTGAAGTGCCCCTAATACATCACCTAGTCAGTACAGTTTTGATAGATTACACTTTGAAACTACCACACACATTTTGCATTTTAAAAGCCCCATTCCAACAGAAACTAAAGATTGAAACAATGATGTTTACCAAATCCATCTTTTGTTCATTAGCTGGCATTGTATTGTATGCCATGTGGACAATTCTTAACCACTAAAGAATGATGAGTTTACCAAATAAAATATTAAACGCAGTACTAATCCATGACAATGTTAAATACTGAGGATCACAGAGAGCCCTGCTGGAACAGCTTTGTGCATTGTGGGGAGGGAGATGGAGCACAAAGAACAGGGCTCGGGGTTGTGAGGGGGACATGGAAGGCAGCAGGGTTGTGTTGCTACACAGCCTGGCTGCTCAGTGTGTTAGCAAGCATCCAGTAATAGGCATCCCTTAATGCTACAGACTTCTTTCAGTAGCTTCTATCAAGCTGTTCATATCAGTAAAACATGAACAATGGACTTAATGTTTCATCTGTACAATTATCCATCCGTTTGGTTTCTCTTTGGGATTGGACTGAGTTTGTGGTCGGACAACTTAACAGAAATAAAGGGATGTCCACCCACAGGAAGCACACAGAATTCTTAATATGCATGATGAGAAAACATCGTGACTACGACACACTGCAGTCAAACTTTCCACAGTAAATCATGAAGAAAAGATTCTAAAATGTGCACGAGAAAAACACCAGATTACTTTCAGAGGTTCCCCAATTAGACTCACAGCTGAATTCTCATAAGAAAACATATAGGCCAAGAGAGAATGGAGGGACATAGTCCAAGTCTTACGAGAAAAAAAAAAAAACTGTCAATCCAGAATACTGCATCCTGTAAAACTCTCATTTACAAATGAGGGTGAAATAAAGACCTTCTATAACAAACAGAAATTGAGGGGGCTGGTACCATGGTGCAGCAGGTTAAAGCCCTTGCATGAAGTGCCAGCATCCCATGTGGGTGCCGGTTCTAGGCCCGGCTGCTCCTGTTCCAATCTAGCTCTCTGCTGTGGCCTGGGAAAGTAGTAGAAGATGGCCCAAGTCCTTGGGCCCCTGCACCCATGTGGGAGATATGGAAGAAGTTCCTGGCTCATGGCTTCAGATCGGCGCAGCTCTGGCCGTTGCGGCTATCTGGGGAGTGAACCAGAGGATGGAAGACCTCTCTCTCTCTGTGTCTCTAACTCTCTCTTTAACTCTTTCAAATAAATAAAATAAATCTTTAAAAAAAAAAAAACAAAAATTGAAAGAATTTGTCACCATTCATCCAGCCTTCCAAATGATGTTTAAGAATGTGTTACACACAGAAACACAGAAAGATGGTCATCATTATGAAAGAATGTGAAGGCAGAAAATCTCCTAGTAAAAGTACAAAGGAAACCATAGGGATATTTACAGACAAATGGCAGGGCCAAGTTATTACTTATCAATAGTCACTTTGAATGTAAATGGCCTAAATTCTCCACTTAAAGATACAGACTGGCTGAATGGATTAAAAAACAAGACCAATCTATTTGCTGGCTACAAGGAACACATCTCATCAACAAAGACACAGGCACAGTCAAAGTGAAAGGACAGAAAAAGATATTCCACGTTAATAGAAAGGAAACACAAGCATATGTAGCCATTCTAATAGCAGACAAAATATATTTGAACACAAAAACTGTTAAATGACACTCAGAAGGGCATAATGTAATGATTAAGGGATCAATTCAACAGGAAGATATGACTATAATAAATGTGTATGTGCCCAATTCCAGGGTGCCTGGCTATTTAAAACAAATGTTACTGGCTCTAGAGGAAGACATAGACAGACTCTAATACAATAGTAATGGGAAAATTCAATATCCCACTTTCAGCAATGGACAGATCAACTAGGCAGAAAATCAACAAAGAAATAACAGAGGTAATCTATAATATCAAACAAATGGAACTAAATAATATATACGGAACATTTCATGCCACAATTGAAGAATACAAATTCTTTTCATCAGTGCATGGATCTTTCTCTAGGATGGACCATTTGCTAGGCCATAAAGTAAGTGTCAGGAAATTTAGAAAAAAATGAAATCACACCATATGTCCTTTCTGACCACAATGGAATGAAGCTCAAAATTAACAACTTAAGAATTTCTTGAAAATATGTAAACACATGGAGACTGAACAATATGCTCCTGAATGAACAGTCATAGAAGACATCAAAAGGAAATTTAAAAATTCTTGGAAATGAATGAAGATAACAATGCAACATATCAAAACTTATGGGAAACAGTAAAAGCAATATTAAGAGGGAACTTTGTAGAAACACATTAAGAAATTGGAAAGGCATAAAATAAATGAGTTATCAATAAACTTAGAAAAACAATAACAAACTAAACCCATAATTAAAATGAGGAAAGAAATAATTAAATTAAAGAGTAAGCAAAATTCAAAACAAAAAACAACAACAAAAGATCAGAAAAATGAAGAGCTGGTTTTTTTTGAAAATATAAACAAAACTGATACCTCATTGGCCCAACTAATCAACAAAAAGAGAGCAAAGACACAAATCAATGAAATCAGATGTGAAAAATGAGACATAACAACAGATAACACAGAAATAAAAAGAATCTCCAGGAATTACTACAAACAGCTATAGGTCAAGAAATTTGAAAATCTGGAAGACATGGATAGATTACTGGACAATTAAAATCTACCAAAATTGAGTCATGAAGAAAAGAAAACCTAAACAGACCAATAACCAACACAGAGATTGAATCAGTAATAAAGACCCTCCCAAGAAAGAGGAGCTCAGAACCAGATGGCTTCACAGCTGAATTCTACCAGACATTTAAAGAACTAATTCTAATTCTTCTTAAACTATTCAAAACGGTTGAAAGGAATAGAATATTCTCAAATTCCTATGAGGATAATATCACCTCAGTTCCAAAACCAGAAAAAGATACAAGAAAGAAAGCTATAGAAACCAATAACACTGATAAAGATAGATGCAAAACTCCACAACAAAGTACTCACTAATCAAATCCAACAACATGTCAGAAAGACCATTCACCCAGGCCAAGTGGAATTTATCCGTGGTATGCAGGGATGGTTCTATATTCACACATCAATCAATGGTTACATCACATCAACAAACGGAAGAAGGTAAAACATATGATTATCTCAGTGGATGCAGAGAAAGCCTTTGATAAAATACAACATCCTTTCATGATGAAAACATTAAGCTAATTGGGTATAGAAGGAACATTCCTCAACCTAATCAAGGCAATATATGAAAAGTCCACAGCCAGCATCACATTGAATGGGGGAAAGTTGGAAGCATTTTCCCTAAGATCTGGGACCAGAAAGACTGTCCACTTTCACCAGTGCTATTCAATATAGTTCTGGAAGTATTAGAGCCATTAGCTAAGAACAAGAAATCAAAGGGATACAAATTGGAAAAGAGGAAGTCAAATTATCCCTGTTTGCAGATGATATGATTTTATATATATATAGGGGAATCAAAGACTCCACTGAAAGACTATTGGAACTCATAAGAGAGTTTGGTAATTGCAACGAATAAAATTAACTCACAAAAATCAATAGCCTTTTTATACACAGACAATGCCATAGCTAAGAAGGAATTTGTAAGATCAATCCCATTCACAGTTGCTACAAAAAATTAAATATCTACAATAAATTTAAATATAAATTTAACTAAGGAGGTAAAATAACTCCACTATGAAAATTACAACACATTAAAGAAAGAAATAGAAGAAGACACAAAAATTAGACAGATCTTCCCCAAGTTCATGGATTGGAAGACTTAATATCATCAAAATGTGCATCCCACCAAAAACGATTTACAGATTCAATGTGATCCCAATGAAAATACTGATATTTTTCTCAAATCTAAAAAAATGATGCTAAAATGCATATGGAAATGCAAAAGATCCTGAGTAGCTAAAGCAATATTAAACAACAAAAACAAAGCCACAGCCATCACAACACCAGATTTCAAGACACACCACAGGGTAGTTATAATCAAAACAGCCTGGTATTGGCACAAAAACAGATTTGTAGACCAATGGAACAGAATATAAATTACAGAAATCAATGCACACATCTATAACTGACTAATATTCAACAAAGGAGCCAAAATCAGTCCCTGGAGCAAGGACAGTCTCTTCAACAAAAGTTGCTGGGAAAATTGAATCTCTGCATGCAGCAGTATGAAGCAAGACCCCTAACTCACACCTTATACAAAAATCCACTCCAAATGGATCAAGGATCTAAATCTATGACCTGATACCATCAAATTACTAGAGGAGAACACTGGGGAAACTGCAAGACATTGGCACAAAGACCTCTTGGAAAAGATCCTGGAATCATGCACAATAAAATCAAAAATAGACAAATGGGATTACATCAGCGTAAGAGGCTTTTGCACTGCAAAGGAAACACTCACCAAAGTGAAGAGGCAACAGACAGAATGGGAGAATATATTCTCAAACTATGTAAATGATAAAGGTTAAAATCCAGAATCTATAAAGAACTCAAGAAATGCAACAACCATACAAACAATCCAGTTAAGAAATGGGAAAGGGACTTGAATAGGCATTTTCAAAAGATGAAAAGATGAAATTCAAATGGCCAACAGACACTTGAAAAAACTCTCGGGATCAGTAGCCATAAGGGAAATGCAAATGAGAATCTCAATGAGGTTTCAGCTCACCCAGTCAGAAAGGCTCTCATACAGAAATCAGAAAACAATGAATGCTGGCATGGATGTTGGGGGAAAGGTACCCTATTACACTGTTGGCGAGAATGCTAAGTAGGACAGCCATTGTGGGAGGAAGTATGAAAATTCCTCAGAAATCTGAAAATAGGTCTACAATATGACCCAGCCAATTCACTCCTGGGAACTTACCCCAGTGAAATGAAATCATCATATGAAAGGGTTACCTGTATTCCCCTGTTTATTGCAGCTCACTTAACAATAGCTAAGATGTGGAATCAACCCAAATGCCCATTAATTGATGACTTGGATAAAGAAAATGTAGTATATATATACTATGGAATTCTATGCAGCCATAAAAATATGAAATCCTTTCACAACAAAACAGATGCAACTAGAAAGTATTATACTTAATGAAATAAGTCCGTCCCCCAAAAAATAAGTATCATGTTTTCCCTGATCTGTGGTTACTAATAGAGTACAAAATAATGTACTGTATATGAGCAAAACTGGCATTTTAGGAATTTACTATTGTTTAGAGCCCTTATCTCTACTCTTGAGGAACAGTTTTTTTTTCTTACTATTTGCTGAATTCTTTACTTAGTGGAGGGTTAATTTTATGATTATAAAATGAACTGAAAGCATGCTACTGTAAAAATTAAGAGAAAGAATAAGAAAGGAAGGAGGAGGGAGGGGGAGGGTGGGCAGGAGGGAGGGTAGGAGGAACTATCATCATGCTCCTAACGAGGTATGTATGAAATACATGAAACTTGGCCACCTTATATAAATTAAAAAAAAAAAAGAAAAGAAAACTTGAAATTCTTATATTTTGTACACAAGACTGTGTATCTTCAACCCTGGGCACAAAGCTGGTGCCCAGCTTGTTGAGATCCATGTCTTAACATGTGACAACACTTCTAGATGAAGTGACAACTCATAATACCCTTTTTTAAAGCCCACAGGAACAACAAGAACTTAGGAGCCCTTCCAAGTGCTAGAACACTGCTTTCATCACACGTGCTAAAGCAGCTACCCAATTCTGCAGCCTGACTTTAAACAGTCCTGCAAAGCACATCCATTTAGACCCATTTTACATATGAAGAAACCAAAAGAAAGAGGCTAACCTGCGTGATCATACAAATAGGAAGAGAAAGGGCCAACAACTGAACCGAGCAGTCTGCCTCCATATAAACAAACCCATTAGAAGGAAATAGAGTCCCGGTGAATAAGACTTTTTGGTAGAATTTTTAAAAAGCAAAAATAGCTATATCTCAGTCATTCACACAAGAGACAACTCTACTTCTGTGTGTGATTTCTTAAAAGTCACACCAGAGGACCACTTGGTTGATGTAATGCCTGCCTTCGACTCAGTGCAGTGTGGAATTGCAATGTGCTCGACACATGTGTGTTGAACAGAGCCAGGGACAGCTAACGTCCCAACTTTCAGTAAGACTAAGTATTTAGGGTCAGTGTGCTCCAGAAATCACCAAGTGGATTTAACACAAGGAATCTGCTGTTTGGAACAAAGTAAGAACATTTACATTCTCAACATGATTTACAGGCATGAGGAAAAAGAAACCGAATTCTGGACTTCCTCCTAAGGTTGTAAAGCAGAAGTAGCCGAGAAGACCTGACCACGCTGGCTGAGCCTCTCCTCTCCATGCTGGCCTTCAGAGCAAAGTTCAGACGCCTGCATGTGTTCCTCCTCCTCTCCCCCTCAACATCATCTCATGCACATGTGTCTGGACCACAGGATGCCCAAGCCTCTGAGTAAATCTTCTTTCTGGATGTGTCTGAGAGGGTGTTTCTGGAAGACATCTGCCTGTGCAAGGGTGGACCGCCTCTGTACGAGGGGCGCATCCGCTCCACTGAGGGCTGAACAAGACAACAGGGGCAGGAGGGCTGGATGTTCTCTGCCACTCCTCCACTGCTTGAGCCCGGATCATCAGTGTCCTGTTCTCCATACACCAGGCTCTCAGACCTTCACACTTGAACTGGAATCGATGCCATAGGTTCTCATCTCTCAGGCCTTGCAACTGTGCCACTGGCTTTCTGGAGTGCCCACAGTGCAGACGCCAGGACATGGGGCACCTCAGCCTGTTCATCATGTGAGCCAATTCTTTATGATAAATCTCTCGAGATTATATTGCATAATCCTATACTGTATTATAGACTATCGGCTTTGTTCCTCTGAAAAACTCTAATCAAGCTGTCATTACAGACGTTACCAGTCCTTAGTAATTCTAGATACCTTACATACATTAAGTATTTCTAATCCTTAGCACAATCCTGCAAGTTAAGTATTGCTCTCCTCATTTTCAGTTTAAGAGCACAAGGTTCTGAGAGACCAAATAAACCGCCCACTTCTCAGTATGGCAGCGGTGAGCTAACTGCACAGAATCTTGTGTTAGTAAAACCCAAACCTCCAACCCATCAGGATGTGAAAGAAGACGGTGGGAAGGGGATGGAGAGGGAAAGGGAGAGACAAGAAAAGAAGAGAAAATGGCAGATTCTCAAAAACTTGAAAATAGAATGAGCCAATCGTTTCCCTTATGGGTACAGACCGAGAAGAAGTGGCCACTGGTTCTTAAAACGCTGATCGTACTTTCGTGTTTATTGCAGCGCTGCCTCCGTAGCCAGAAGCCGTTGTCTACTAAACAAGAAGAAACACGTGTGCAGTACCAGAGGTGGCACCTAGGGACCTTATGCTAAGGGGAATGAGCCAGTCACAAAAGACAAACGCAGTTGTTACTCCACGGACGCATGGAAGCAGCGAGCAGCATGGCGGCTGCCAGGGGCTGGGAGAAGGAGGGTGTGGGAAGCTGTAATGGGCATAGAGCTGTCGTGTTGCAAGATGAAGAGCGCTCTAGACCACAGCTGCCCAGCCATGAGGATGTACCGGACACTACTGAACTACACACCAAAAATAGGTTACAATGATAAATTTCATATTACCCACTGAATTGCAACTCAATTCTTTAAAATAAATCTCACTTTACTGACCCCATGTCAAGTGCTAAGCATGGCGCTCTATGTCATTCAAGCCCTACAGTAGTCCCATAATACGGGTCTTCTCATTCCAATTTTATTGACAAGAGCTGTGGTAGTCAGAAGATAACCCCCTGAAGACACTGTCACTCAAGTCCTAGAACCCAATATTGTCGGCTCACACTCTGCAGACATGACAACGTGAGGAACTGGGGATTATACTGGGTCATTCCAGGGAGATGCAGGGAGGGAACCGGCTCACAAGAGCAGTACCGTGTGACGCAGTGTGGGAAAGCCTCGGGCAGCCCTGGCTGGCTTTAAAGATGGCGGAGGGGCCACAAGCAGTCTCTGTCCACCCCGCCCTGCACTCTCCTGACCTGTGATCTAGCACGCAAGGCAGGGTGGGGCCTGGGTAGTCCTTGGATCGTATAAGGGCCCCTCGTGGAGTCAACAGACAAGGCGAGAACTCCTCCCCTAGGTCCTCCCAGAGGAGCACAACCCTGCCGACACGTTATAGGACTTCTGATCTCTACAAGTGTAAGATAATAAATCTGTGTTGCTTTTAGATCACTAAGTTTGTCATCATCTGTCCCAGGAGCCACAGGAAATTGACATAGGAGAGGTGATGTAACAGGATCACCCAACCACTAAATGACAGATTCAAACCTCAAACTCAGGTCTGTTCAACACCAGAACGGTTCACCCCAGTCCGGACACTTACTCAACATCTACTTTCTCTCTCTCTTTTTTTTAATAGAAGGGATTTTTTTAAATTTTATTTTGACAGAGTTATAGACAGTGTGAGAGACAGAGAGAGAGAGAGAAAGGTCTTCCTTCTGTTGGTTCACTCCCCAAATGGCTGCCACGGCCGGCGCTGCACCGATCCGAAGCCAGGAGCCAGGTGCTTCCTCCTGGTCTACCATGTGGGTGCAGGGCCCAAGCACCTGGGCCATCCTCCACTGCCTTTCTGGGCCACAGCAGAGAGCTGGACTGGAAGAGGAGCAACCGGGACAGAATCCGGCGCCCCAACCGGGACTAGAATCCGGTGTGCCGGTGCAAGGCGGAGGATTAGCCTAGTGAGCCACGGCACCAGCCCCATCTCTTCTTAAAATTTGTCTGAGTTTTGCCATTTGTTTTCCAGTTATTTGAAATCTGTGTTGTCTAGGCAGCACCCACTGGGCAGAAGACTGGAATATAAGAATCAGTATTTCTGCTTTCATTTATGCAAAAATCAGAACTCAGATTACTCTCTCATGGAAATGTTTTTCTGGAAACAACTGTTTAAATTGAAGAGAGAAGAAAATATCTGGCCAGGAAAGTTACAAACATAACCAAACACTGCAGAATAAACTGTCATCTAATCCTGAGGGATACTTGCCTACAAATTTAATGAGAGCATCATTATCATCATGATTATGTGAGTGCAACAGTGTTCTCTGTTCTCTGATTTCTCACAGAAGTCTTATTACACACAGTGACAGCTCCTGTATGGGTGATATGATGACTTTTGACACATGGAATGAAAATCCCATTTGAGACTAAGCATTGCTATCAACCTACAATGCTTCCTCATGCCCTGTCCAGTTTTCATCTCTGACTATTTGAGACCAAAGGCAGCAACCCACCTCCTACCCCCACCCCACAATTCTCCTGTGTCTATATCCTTGGATGCACATATCTGCAATAGAAATTAGGAAAGTATTATTTGTGGTACACAGGGAAAATACTCTAATTCTTCACCTTTAAATACCATGCCATTTAATGGTCCCAAAGCCTGACATTCACCTGCCTCCGTAGTGTGGTCTCCCTTTCCCTGGGAGTTCTCTTTGGTCAATGCTTCCTACTCGCAGTGTTTTCTCCTCTATCACTGTAGACACCTGAAGAATTTCTACTCACCTTTCAGTAGCAACTCGAGAGCTACTTCTTTATGGAAATATTCCCTAAAGTCCTGCCCACGTGATGAAGAATTCTTTCTTCCTACTGGCCATGCTGTATCCTAATCAGTGTGTTCAAATAAAACCCAGTGTTGCATTTCTTTATCCGTGCTAGGTAGTCAGATATGGTTGCAAACACAGATGCCATCATGGCCAGGGAAAGTGAATTCTCTGGAGTTAGCAGGATCATGATGGGGAGCAATAGGGAGTGTGGCAAACTATGAAGTGCACACCACTATCCGGTGCATGCAAATGACCTTATTTTGAAACAAACCACATACTTCTTTTACTGTTGAATAGTATTTCACAGTACATACATACTATAATTTCTTTACCAAGTCTTCAGTTGACGGACATCTGGACTGAATCCATATACTAGCTAGTGTGAATTAAGCAGCAATCAACATGAGGGTATGGATAACTCTTTCATATGCTGATTTCATTTCTTCATACTGTTTGTAGAACTCATTAGTTAGTGTGGGGTTAATTTTATGAGTACAAAGTAAACTGAAAGCAGATCATTGTAAGAATTAAGAGACAGAATAGGAGAGGGAGGAGGAAGAAGGGAAGGAGTGTGGGCAGGAGGGAGGGTAGAGTGGGAAGTATCACTATGTCCCTAAATCTCCATACATGAAATACATGAGATTTGTATACCTTAAGTAAAATTTTAAAAAACACTACTCTTTTCATTTATTTATTTATTTGACAGGTAGAGTTATAGACAGTGAGAGAGAGAGACAGAGAGAAAGGTCTTCCTTCTGCACCCAAATGGCTGCTACAGCCGGTGCTGCGCAGATCCGAAGCCAGAAGCCAGGTGCTTCCTCCTGGTCTCCTATGCGGGTGCAGGGCCCAAGTACTTGGGCCATCCTCCACTGCCCCCCAGAGCCACAGCAGAGAGCTGGACTGGAAGAGGAGCAACCAGGACTAGAACCCGGTGCACATATGGGATGCCGGCGCCGCAGGCAAAGTGAGCCATGCCGTTGGCCCAAAAACACTATTCTTTTCATATGTAAGCATTGGAAGAAGGTATATACTCTTCAAGACCAAGACGGAAGGGGAACAAAGATCTGCTAACAAGTCTGCTCTGTCAGAGTTCCCTAGCTCAATTCCAATCTAGCAATCTGCTCTACCACCTAGGAGAATAATCCACAACCAACCATTATCTGAGCAAACAGGAAATTACTTTCATCCTAAAACTTCATCACTCCCATATTCATTTTACTCCAGGCAAAAGGACGATTTCTCGCGAATGCCGTATCATCCTGTTTGACATCATATAACAGCTCTTTCTCATTAAGCAACATGCTTAAACTTGGGATTTAATATATCTACAACATGTTCACATTGTATAGGCAACTATTGCACATCGTATGTTTAATTGGGATCTAAATTTATGACACATTGTCAAATAATCTGCTCACTAATGCTCACAAAATTATCTTCAAAGATGTATTCATTTTGACAGCATTGCTTTCTTGAGTCTATTTTCTTTGTAAGGGGACTCACTTCAGATTACATTTTTATGGACTGTGTGTGTGCTAAGAAACACAAACCAAAAGTTTGAGCAATGCCACGAGTCAGATGTTCTGAGAAAATCAAGACTCGGAACTTCCAAGGGAAATGTGGAACAAAGAATAAACAGTTCTCTTTAACGAACGGTTCTCTTTAACAAACAGTTCTCTTTAATCCCCTAACGCTGACGAATGACCTCTGGTAGGATTTTCATGGAGGCCTTCGGGTTGAGGCAGCTGCATGGATAGGCAGCGCAGTACAGAGATGCATGGCATAAGCTCCAAAGTCAGAGGCCTTGGATCAAATCACCTAACCTGGCTCCTCATCTATAAACAGAATGAACTCTAGTTACCTGCTAGGCTTTCGACAAGTGCAAGCAAAGTATTAACATTACTTCTGACAGAAGACAGGACTCCACAAATGGTAACACGTACTACCATTATGATTTACCTGAAGAGGCCAGGAAATATGAAGCCATTTCATTATTTTTTTAAAGATTTATTTATTTTACTTGAAAGTCACAGAGAGATTTTCCATCCGCTGGGTCACTCCCCAGATGGCTGCAACGGCCGGAGCTGTGCCGATCTGAAACTGGGAGCCAGAGCTTCTTCCGGGTCTCCCATGTGGGTGCAGGGGCCCACGGACTTGGGCCATCTTCTGCTGCTATCCCAGGCCATACCAGAGAACTGGATAGGAAATGGAGCAGCCGGGTCTCAAACAGGCACCCACATGAGATGCCAGCACTGCAGGCGGCAGCTTTACCCACTGCACCACAGCGCCAGCCCCTCCATTTGGTTATTTTTCAGTTATAAAGAAGTTTCCTTTCTACTCCTCTTTATATGAGGAATGATCTCTCATGCAAAGCCCATTCCCAGTGTTGGAAATAACAGCAAGAAGCCACAGTGTAATTACCACACATAAGACGCAGACTCAATCAATCACTGATGTCACCAACCGGCCACATCTGTACTCAGGCATGGGGAAGAGGATATGGTATATTCAGCCTCTACTTAGGGCATTATAAATAATTAAATTTGGGGCCAGCACTGTGGTGCAGTGGGTTAAAGCTCTGGCCTGAAGCACTGACATCCCATATGGGAGCCGGTTCTAGTTCCGGGTGCTCCACTTCCAATCCAGCTCTCTACTATGGCCTGGGAAAGCAGTGGAAGATGGCCCACATCCTTGGGCCCCTGCACCCATGTGGGAGACCTGGAACAAGCTCCTGGTTCCTGGCTTTGGATCGACACAGCTCTGGCCATTGCAGCCATCTGGGGAGTGACCCAGCGGATGGAAGACCTCTCTCTCTACCTCTCTCTGTAACTCTATCTTTCAAATAAATAAAACAAATCAAAACAAATAAATAAATAATTAAATTTAATTTAGGTCTAGTTATACATAGGGAAAAACCTGGCATTTTCTTGGGACGCAGGGTGTTCCTGCTGTCCCCTGACTACCTGGCTGGCTGGGCAGGTGGAGAACTCATGAGAAACCAAGATCAGTAGATGCCACAGACTCTACACACGTCCCTGTGCAAGTCACCAGAATTTTGTGGGACTTTGCTTCTTCACCCACAGATCCCAGCTGGACGCAGACCAATTCGGATTCAAAGTCTATGCCTTTATCATCATCGGATCCACATTTTCCCTATCGCAGCTCCACTGAAGGCAGGCAGGCTTCCCACCTCGCAGTGGCCAAGACTCTCTGGCAGAAGGAGAGGTGTCCCCACGGGGGCCCACCAGGACTGCTGGTGGGGTTTGAAAGGGGAACTGGTGGACTCAGGAGACCCCCCCCACCACCAGGGTATTCCATCCCTTTGTCTCCACAAACTGAACAACCCCAACGATCAAATGCTAAGAATGATAAGTTAGCATATGGCTTAGAAAAGCTGGCGTCCAGGGATCATAAACAGCCTGCATACGTATTTTATACAGTCAAAAAAACTTCCTAAAATGTTGGAATCAGCTGCTGAAACGTGTAGGTTGGGTGCACTCGCGAAAATCTGATTTTCTGGTTTCCTCTGCTGTTCAGATAACCAGGCTCCGTGAGGCTGCCCTGGCTGTGCTGGGAAGGTTGTCTCCGAGTAGCGGCTGGTCACATCTCCCTGCTGTTCACCACTCACAGACTGCACTCCCACGACCTCTGCGTTTGTCACCATGCATTGCTCCTGATGGGGGGACATTTCTCTGCACCCAGCTCTATCGCGGGCAGGAAGACTGAAGAGGGACCTCTCCTTACCCCCCTGCCTCCTTTACTCGCCAGTGTGCCATCTTCCCTGGGCCACCTCCCTAGCTTTACTTCCCTTGGACAGCCTAGGGAATTACATACAAATTCAGCTTTGGCACTTTGAGAAATACTGGTTTGACAAATTTTTACTCCTTCTTATTCAAACTCTCAAGACTAAAGCCAGATTCTACCTTCCTCTGCAGCTCATTTTATTTTAATAATAAAGTATACATACAGAAAAGTGTAGGTATCATGTCATAGAAGAAACCTATCCACAATACACAAACATACTCTAAGGTAAGTGCAATGCAATACCAGCAAGAACTTCATATACATTACAGAATGCTTCTGAACAGGAAGAAAAGTAGGGGGCAAGCGTCCGGTCTACCAGTTTAGACAGCCACATCCCCCATCATAATACTGGGTTCCATTTCTTGCTCAGGCTCCTGGCTCCAACTTGCTTCTAATGTAGAATCTGAGAAGCAGTGGTGATCGCCCAAGTAACTGGCTTCCCATCACCTACATGAGACGTCTCGATTGAGTTCCTGGCTCCCAGTTGCAACCCCAGCCCAGCCTTGGCCATCGAGGGCGTTTGGGGAGTAAGCTAGGGGATGAGTGCTCTCTTTCTCTTTCTCTCTGTCTCTCAAATAAATAAATAAAAACATTAAAGTATCTAAGTATAAGGAACAATATACCAAGTTTTTGGAATAGTAAGATACACTAATCCAAAGATAAAATTTATCCCAAAATTAATGTATAAAGTCAATAGAATTCCAAAAGCAACTTTTAATGGAAGTTAATAAGATCATTCTAAAATTCATATATAGTCCCCAATGGGTTGAGTCTATTCAAGAGAATACTCAGAAATAGGCAAAGGAACTTGCTCTAAGAAGTCATGACTTTAAGCTTTGTGGTAGGGAACTGAAGCAAGAATGAGGAGACCACATCCACCGCCACACACATGCACCTCTGCTGGCCGCACTGTGATCTCCAAGCATCATCTCCCACTAAAATGAACCAGGACTCCTTAGGGAAACGGCTGATTCCAGATACGCGGTAACACACTTAAGAGTTTTCAGGAGTATTCTGTCACCCTTGAAAGCAAGGAAGCTCCCCAAACTACTAGGATTGTGGCAAAAAGATTCAGGATCCAACTTAAACAGACTCCCACTAGCCAAAGATAATCGGAACATCAAAAATAATAACAAAAATGGATGGGGGTATGGATGTACATATCCTTGACTTCAAAATGATACTGCACAACAGCAGCCACAACAGACCCCACCCATCCATTCTAAGGGATGCCAGAGACTCAGCTCATTGTGGGAACCATAAATAAAGGTAAAGAAGCAAACACCTGTTTCCACTTTCCCATAACAACCCTGACTCAAGGTGATAAAAATTTCTCTTTATAAATGGTTTCTGGCTGATAATGAAGAACAAAGAAGGAAATAAAATTCATCGTTTCACAATGCTTAATGGAATAACAGATCTGGGCAATGACTGCTGACATCATCAGAAGCAAGAGACGCTATGTGCTTTCCAGTAGAAGTATTGTCTCAAAATGTATCCGTGGGATTTTAATTTATAAAGGTGACTAAGTGACAGCACAAAGGGGTTAGCACTATTGAAAGAAGTCCAGACCACCCAGGGCCTCACGAGGAAGCACCATGCGCAGTCAGGAGGCAGAAGATACGAGGGAGAGCAGCTTATGACCGGGGAGTCTGAGTGATGCTGGCAGATTCAGTGTCTGGGGGCAGAGGAATAGTGTCTCTGGAGTGTAACACAGACAGACATCACAAACAAATGGAGGTTCAAGGCCCAGCTGCTCCACTTCCTATCCACCTCCCTGCCAAGGTATCTTGGAAGGCAATAGAAGACGGCCCAAGTGCATGGTTGCGTGTCACTCATGTGGGAGACCTGGATGGAGTTACAGGCTCCTGGATTTTTTTTCTTAAAGATGGTTTATTTATTTATTTGAGAGGTAGAGTTACAGACAGTGAGAGGGAGACACAGAGAGAAAGGTCTTCCATCCTCTGGTTCACTCTCCAAATGGCCACAACAGCCGGAGCTGGGCCTATCTAAACCCAGGAGCCAAGAGTTTCTTCTGGGTCTCCCACATGGCTGCAGGGGCCCAAGCACTTGGGCCATCTTCTAGTCCTCTCCCAGGCCATAGCAGACAGCTGGATTGGAAGAGGAGAAGCCAGGACTAGAAGCAGCGCCTATATGGGATGCTGGTGCCACAGCTAGAGGATTAACCTACTGCATCACAGCACTAGCCCCTGGGCTACTGGCTTTGACCTGGCCCATCCCTAGCCATTGTGGCCATTTGGGGAGTGAACCAACATACTTAGGATTTCATTTTCTCTCTGCCTCTTGCTCTTTTTCCCTTTCTCTGTAACTCTCAATTAAATAAGTAAATCTTTAAAAGTAAATAGAGTAAACCAAGTTTTAGGCACAATAATGACTTCTTGTGGTTATTTTGTAAAGCACCTTAATATTTTAGAGATATTGATTACATTACTTCCAGAGGCAATGTTGTGCGATCAGGGGAGTGCTTCAGTCTCTCCAGTGTGACAATGAGGTTGGTGTGCAGAAAGCGACTGTATGCCTGAGACAAGACTGACCAGGAGTGGGTAACTGCTGAGCTGTATAACAGGTTTATTATACTATGTTTCACTATGTTCAAAATTCTACATGATAAACAGGCTTTGAAAAAAGAGAAGGCTGGGGAAATAAAACCTGAAAGCACACAGTCTGAGAAGGTTGTGCAGCACCAGGAGATAATCTGAAAGTCACTGAAATATGTAGAGCCAGAGGTGATCGATGGTAGAGCAAGTTCACCTGGAGACTCACAGCCAGGCCACTCCCCACCTGTACAGGAGATAACACAGACAGGAAGTTCACCTGGAGACTCACAGCCAGGCCACTCTCCACCTGTACAGGAGATCACACAGACAGGAAGTTCACCTGGAGACTCACAGCCAGGCCACTCCCCACCTGTACAGAGATCACACAGACAGGAAGTTCAACTGGAGACTCACAGCCAGGCCACTCCCCACCTGTACAGAGATCACACAGACAGGAAGTTCAACTGGAGACTCACAGCCAGGCCACTCCCCACCTGTACAGGAGATCACACAGACAGCAAGTTCACCTGGAGACTCACAGCCAGGCCACTCCCCACCTGTACAGGAGATCACACAGACAGGAAGTTCACCTGGAGACTCACAGCCAGGCCACTCCCCACCTGTACAGGAGATCACACAGACAGCAAGTTCAACTGGAGACTCACAGCCAGGCCACTCCCCACCTGTACAGAGATCACACAGACAGGAAGTTCACCTGGAGACTCACAGCCAGGCCACTCCCCACCTGTACAGAGATCACACAGACAGGAAGTTCACCTGGAGACTCACAGCCAGGCCACTCCCCACCTGTACAGGAGATCACACAGACAGGAAGTTCACCTGGAGACTCACAGCCAGGCCACTCCCCACCTGTACAGGAGATCACACAGACAGGAAGTTCACATGGAGACTCACAGCCAGGCCACTCCCCACCTGTACAGGAGATCACACAGACAGGAAGTTCACATGGAGACTCACAGCCAGGCCACTCCCCACCTGTACAGGAGATCACACAGACAGCAAGTTCACATGGAGACTCACAGCCAGGCCACTCCCCACCTGTACAGGAGATCACACAGACAGCAAGTTCACATGGAGACTCACAGCCAGGCCACTCCCCACCTGTACAGAGATCACACAGACAGGAAGTTCACATGGAGACTCACAGCCAGGCCACTCCCCACCTGTACAGGAGATCACACAGACAGGAAGTTCACCTGGAGACTCACAGCCAGGCCACTCCCCACCTGTACAGGAGATCACACAGACAGCAAGTTCACCTGGAGACTCACAGCCAGGCCACTCCCCACCTGTACAGGAGATCACACAGACAGGAAGTTCACCTGGAGACTCACAGCCAGGCCACTCCCCACCTGTACAGAGATCACACAGACAGGAAGTTCACCTGGAGACTCACAGCCAGGCCACTCCCCACCTGTACAGAGATCACACAGACAGGAAGTTCACCTGGAGACTCACAGCCAGGCCACTCCCCACCTGTACAGGAGATCACACAGACAGCAAGTTCACATGGAGACTCACAGCCAGGCCACTCCCCACCTGTACAGAGATCACACAGACAGCAAGTTCACATGGAGACTCACAGCCAGGCCACTCCCCACCTGTACAGGAGATCACACAGACAGGAAGTTCACCTGGAGACTCACAGCCAGGCCACTCCCCACCAGTACAGAGATCACACAGACAGCAAGTTCACATGGAGACTCACAGCCAGGCCACTCCCCACCTGTACAGAGATCACACAGACAGGAAGTTCACCTGGAGACTCACAGCCAGGCCACTCCCCACCTGTACAGAGATCACACAGACAGGAAGTTCACATGGAGACTCACAGCCAGGCCACTCCCCACCTATACAAATCACACATACAAGTCTTCTGTTACTTCTTACTGCCTATCACAAATGTCCATTAACAGGAAAGGGGATAAATGGACATATACAAGCAAGAGTTACTCTACAATTTAAAAGCTTCAAATGAGACCTTCATGAATCATTATGACCAAATCTCAAAGCCAGAATCCTCAACCAAAAGAAAGCAAGTTGTAGAATAATATATATCATTGACAGATAAGCCTATATACAGCTTTAAAATAAGGAAACTATAAATTACTTATAAATATATAATTATATATTTTGTGTGAACACAAAATCCACCTAAAGAACCCAGAGTAGAAACCTCTGTTTTGTCAACTGGCCTCTTAGGAAAACCTCAGCATTAATTGCTATTACAGGGGAGCAAACCTGTTTCTTTATACTAACTTCTACTTCAGTGGACACAAAGAAGACTATTTGTTTCTTCTCTTGACTTTTAAAAATCTGTTTTGACTTGTAGTATGAAACATTTTTTTAGTCCTGGGTTGACTTCATTCTGTGCATTATTAGATTCCCAATATGTCAAGTTTTAAAAAGCCCAAATCAAACACTTGCTTCTCTGTTTACATACATTTGGATCTAGACTTAGAACACAGGCCGGCGCCGCTGCTCAATAGGCTAATCCTCCACCTAGCAGCGCTGGCACACCAGGTTCTAGTCCTGGTCGGGGTGCCAGATTCTGTCCTGGTTGCCCCTCTTCCAGGCCAGCTCTCTGCTGTGGCCCGGGAGTGCAGTGAGGATGGCCCAAGTGCTTGGGCCCTGCACCTGCATGGGAGACCAGGAGAAGCACCTGGCTCTTGCCTTCGGATCAGCTCGATGTGCCAGCCGCAGCGCGCTGGCCATGGCGGCCATTGGAGGGTGAACCAACGGCAAAAAGGAAGACCTTTCTCTCTGTCTCTCTCACTATCCACTCTGTCTATCAAAAATAAAAAAAACCAAAACACAGACACTCCTGATGTCTATCCAAATTGTGAAGGCAATGGAGCTTCAGGACCAGACTCTCCTCACTGGTAACAACGGCTTCTTTTCTAACTAAGCTTCCTCCACAGCGATGCCTTCTGCTGCACTCACAGTCTGTTCACAGCTTTGCTGGGGTGTAGCAACCACAAGCAATGGTGAATGGAGGCAGACGGCAAATGCCGAGTACCCTATGCACACTGCTGCCTGTATGGGGCGTTATTTGTATCTTGGAAAGGGAACTATACGGAGACTCCAGATATGCCCAGTAGAACCTTGGAAAGAAAGTTCAATTATAAGTCCTAGATTCTCCACCTCCTAAAGTCCAGGCTCTTACAGCAAAACCCAGCTACCTACTGGAGTGAGCGATGAGACGGGTGAGATGCTTTCACAGCACTGGGCAAGGGGCGTGGCCTTCAGAAGCAAGACAGCTGTAGCCATGTGTGGGATGGGATGACATGAGCAGCCCAGTGCTCGCCTCAACGCATCAAAAACCAAACAGAACGCCAACTCCAGGCTTGGGAAGAGCTGCCGGAGCCTCTCCTGCCTTTTCCTAAACTGGAACACCATGGGAAATGGCCTCCGTTACACAGGGAAGCAGCACGGGCTAGATGAGCAGTGGGCTTCGGCCAGAGCCAGAGGGTCGCGCCCCACCCTCCTCTGCTGGGGAATGGGTCAGCTGCATGGATTCTCCAGGACACGCTGTTCACCCACACTGGCACCTCCCATCTTGTCCTTTCTACTCTGTCTTCCTCCCTTTCTCAATTCTCTTTCTGCTGCTTCTAGCTTGACTTTCACAGTAACCGCTCCATCTGGTTTCTGCCCCGAACCACATGTTTGCACGCTTGTGCTCATGACTTCTGCTTCTTGCAGTCGTCATCATTCTCTGCTAGCCTGGTTTCTCATCCTAACTTGGATGTCTTTGCAAAAGTAAAACAATATAAACGAGTTCTCATACTAAATTACAATATCTCCAATTAATCTAAGAACTCATAATTTTTCATGAAATCTCCAGAGTAAATAGGTCAGCAAATAATTATAGGATTTCCTCCAAAAATGTAAAGCACAAACGACAAAAAGTATTTTTATCACCACAGTGAACAGAAGAAAATGCATTTTCTTTCCACCGAGACTCAAAAATATGTGAATAATTAATTCCTGCAAACAAAATTCTCATCCCATAGTCGCAATTAACCTGACTGAAACCTCAGACTTCCGTCTGAGTTTTTCTTGGGCCTGCAGTCTGTGATCTCCTCCTAGGAGTCACAGTTTGTAACAGCTGCTGGAATAACCAGAAACTCAGTGCCACGTTCAGCTCACCTCATCTGTCCAGGAACTAGGTTGGTCGGATAGTGTACAGCAGCTCATCCAGGTGATCAGTGAGCAGCCTGACGGTTCTAGCTCATGGGGCCACCGCTACCAGCTGGGAGGTCTTCTAGCGTCTCCCAAGGCACAGCGAATGCACAGCGTTGGTTTTGGGGGCTGGAGGGGCTGCTAACAGGCCCAGGTTGCTTGTTCTTTCTGGAAATGGGTTTACAGAAAAATGCAGCTTGCTTGTCCAAGGTGTGGCGATCATGCAGTGTGACGGTGCTCTGAGCAGCAGGATTTGTTTCTGAGGAGCATCACAGTGAATTTTCCAGACCAGACCCTCGTCTTTCTCATGGCTACACCTCCAGGGCTAGCAAAGGGTTTATTAGCATCTAGTATAACACCAAGGAGAATGCTTTGTATATCAACCCAGTTAATATCCACCACAGCCCTGTGATTGAATTTGGCTTGTACCTGCAATTTAAGGATGAGGAAGCTGAGGCAATGAGATGGTTAGCAACCTTGCTCACAGCCCAGACCACAAAGAGCAGGGGCTGGCTCCAGCATCCTCGACTACTGTGCTAGCTTATGCACCATGCTGCGCTACGTCCGCTGCTCCTGCACACGCCACACGACACAAGCCTCAGCTGCAAGAGCGATTTTTCAACAGGAATGAAGGAGGGAAGGCGAAAAGGAAGCAATTTTAAAAAACTGGTGAATCAAAAAGTATAATTAATGGTTCAGAGACAAAATTAGGATTTGAATTACTCTTATATAGCTCTATCTAGAATTAATGCTATTATTTTCTTTTTAATATAATTTAGGTAACTATGAAATATAGGTGACTTAACTCTCAGCATAAAACTATAATGAATACCTCAGTCCTACCACTTCCCAAAACTAGAACATGAGTCCACCTGGTGTTCTCCCTCTGTCCCACCCTCCTGACCTCGCCAATGAATTTGTACTGAATCTTGCACATCTCATGGTTTCTTATTCTTTATCTAGTTTATCACATACATAGGTAGCCTAACCTACAGGTGGTTTGTGATTGATCAAAATGGTACAGTGTTACAGAAAATCCCCAGGCTCAACATTGTGCTTCCAAGATTCATCTATATTGAGTAGAATCAACTCTTACTTATGAAAGGGCTTATAGCTTTCAGAGCACTATTACATATATGTCATCTCAGTTGATTCGCATAAAAGTCAATTAGAAATGAGTACATTGATCAAATATTTTTCTGTTTTACTAAGATAGCATCAAAGATGACCTTGGCAGACACTAAGAGACGCAGATCTTTAGCTGAACCCCCCACACATGAAGGCCCATGTCTGCTCCAGGTCTTACACACACACTGACACGGACACTAAAAACGCTGTGTATCAAGGAATCCACTTGCACTGTGAATGTATTTGCCTTGGAGGATGGGAGTCGCCCATTACATGGGAATGAAAAACAGTGAAATAAAAATGAGTCAAAGTGCTTTCTTTAGGACTTCTTGGAAATGCATCCTGTTTCCATATGTGTGGCACATAAAGCTTGTGTTCATTCCAAATGTCACGGCCGTGTCTATGTACCGTATCTGATAGGACACGATAAAGAACAGCACGTGTAAAGTCCCAGAAGATTTGACGGAGCCAGAGTCTGTTTTATTACCTGCTGAGTATCTTTTTCAAGACATCGTTTCTGTTTGCTGGCAAGCACATGAGGCAGAAGCATCCATTGTTTCTGTTGTTGTGGTGAGTTTTGTGTTACTACTCTGTGCCCTTGTCTACTTTAGAAAACAGCACCAGATAGCAGAGAAATTTGAACACTGCTTCCTGTGTGAATATTTCAAAGCAACTGTGCAATGGACACAATGCCTAAGAGAAAATCAAGAACCCGAGGGGCTGCTGTGCATGGGTTGAACGGGCACCATGTCTCTGGGTATTTCCTCCATGACATCACACCACCACCATCTCTGGACCTCACAGTGTGTGTCTAAGGTCACACTGGATACTTTCTTTGCAATGCAGTTATGTTTGGGTAGGGGGAGTTCTTTAACAATGGACTCTCCTGACTACTGGGAAGGGGTAGATGTCCATATAAACTTTCCACGTTTACTCTCACTGGGGCATTGGTTCACTTATTTGCTGAACTGCAAAGAGACTATAGCTGTTACCATCCAACGAGTGAAATTCACATGCCAGATTTTCAGGCTTAGAATGAGGTACCTAAGGCCAGATGCTTAGCAACGAATCAGGAATATTTCAGCTCATGGTTTAGGAGGGCCACTTCCACTGTCGGCCACCTCTGCTGGGTTGGCGTCTGGTCTCGGCATTTGGGCTGGCAGAGTCCCAAGACCGCTCAGAATGCTACGGGCAGGAGAGATGATGGCTGACTGTCCTTAGAAAGTATAACTTACAAAGGGCCACCCCTAGACACCAGAGTTACGTTGTGTTGTTGCCCTCTTCCTACTGTTAACTGGTGACTTTGAAGTCTAAACATCTGCGTGAACTGGGGAACCAGATCGTGTTCTCACTGTAGCAGCCAGCAGCTTTTCTTTTTTATATAAAAATAGAATTGTATTTTGCTAAATAATCAGGCTGAAGTACTGACCATCTTAAGGACAAAAACAGGTTGTTCAATGTCCTTTAAGTAGCCAAATGATCCTTCAATCCTTCTGAGGTTCTGTAACTCAGGAACAAAATCCCTCACCAAAGCTGTCTTCTCTCGTCTAGTTAGTGTGCAAAGCATAAAGGGGTTGGAAAAACATCATTTGGAGTCAACTAGACTTGGGTTCAAGTCCCATATTTGCTACTTACTAAATATGGACCTTAAAAAGGCTACTTAATCTCTTTGGATCTCAGTTTCTAGGATCATAAAATGAGGATTTTTTTCTTATCTTTAGAGAATAGCATTGCTATGAATACTCACTGGGGTTGTTGGGGCTCATGATACAATACCCCAAGGTGAAGCGTTGGAGCCACGGCTTTGCCCTGACCACCTGTCCTTCACCCCTCCCACTCCCCAATTCCTCTCCCACAAAGCAGACCTTGAAAACAGAACCCCAGCCCTCCAAGCCAGCCATAGAACCTAGAAACGCTCCTCTGTGCTCCCCCTACCTTTATGGGTGAGAATTAGCCACAGAGAACCTCTGACCTTCCTTGTTTGGATGCAGCTGGAAAGATCCCTGTTCCACAAAGGGTCTGCCCTCTACCCAGGCCAGAAAGAACAGTGCACAGGGAGACCGAGACGACTCTGGACAGGCTCTGCTGGGTCTCCCTCTCAGCTGACTGTCAGAGCACAACCATTAATTCAATCACAGTTGCCCACGGTTGCCCATGCCTTATCAAACAATAGCACAGAAATGGACAGTCCCTCCCGGGTCCTTGGGTCTTCAATCTGAAGGTCTTGCGTCACAGAAAACTACGATCAGACAGATTTGCCCTGTTGTTCTCTTGTTAACCTGTCTTTTGATACAGGGGCCTGAGAAAGACAATGTGCACCCCTGTCCTGCCCTTGCCCCATCAACCCCTGGATGGAGCCAGGTGTGTAGCAAGAGCTCCCACATCGGCGTCCCACCGGGCAACCTGAGTATTCACAGATTCGAAGAGCTCCGTCGCCGCTGTCACTCTAGAACTGTGTCCTGCCATCGCCTGCACACGGGGCAGTTCCACCCTCAGAATCATTCCGTCTTGGTCACGTGGTTCAGGTGGGGCATGGGACAGGAGCTGGGTGCAGCGGCCCAGGAGCGAGGGCAGGGCCAGGGCTGTCTCGGCTCAGCCATCTGCCCAGCAGCCTCCTCTCTCCCCAGCGCCAACACGCACTTTGCTTTGGCCTCCACGTGGCCACTGCTGCTCTTTCCAGGGGTGTGGGGTTTCCTTTCTTTCCAAGTCTGTTTCATGTGAAAACTGGGCAGGAGGTACCCGCACAGCAGGCCTGCTCTCCCCTCCCTAGGAGGAACTGTCTCTTCTTCTTCCCAGCAGGATAAAAGAAGGTTGTCCGTGAAACAAGCAGGCCGGGCCAAAGTTAGGGCAACAGGAAGTGCCCACCCCCCCCTGAAAGCAGAGGAGGAGCCCTGTGTGGGGCAGGCTCTCTCACCCAGGGAGTTTCTAGAAATGTCTGAGGAGAGCACAGGAAATGTGCAGCACAGGAATGAAGCGGATATGCGTGGCATCTGTTGGTTTCAACGTGAGCAGTATTTGCCGCAGAAATCAAACTGGGTAAGGAATTTTAAAGACAGGATTCACGTGAAAACGACCATTAGTAGCATAAATGTACTTAGGATAGGAAACTGAAATTGGGAGTTTTGTTAAGTACTGAACGGTTACAAAGGGCTTATGAGGACTGGCATTTAACCAAAACTTGAGGATTGCAGCTCACCACCGAAAAACACACGTCACAGAGAGGGCAGATTCCATCGGATTCGGTTCAGGAACAGAACTTGGAAGGTCAAGTGTGGAGTGAAGAAGGGGAAAACTTAAGGAGGAGTCATGGAGTACGCTGAAAGGATTGGATTTCTAATGGGAGAAAGTATTTGTAAACTTTGCATCTTGGTGTAGGATTAATATCCCGCATACATGAGAAGCTCAGGCAACCGTAACAAGACAAACAATGCAGTTAAGAAAGGGACAAAAAATATGAACATCTTTTTCAAATGAGGAAATACAAATGGTCAACAAACAGAAGAAGAAAACGTGCAAGATCATCGCCACCAGGGAAATGTAAAGAAAACTACAGTGAGGTATCGTCTCACTCCAGTTAGAATAGCTATTATCCAAAAATCAAAAAACAACAAATACTGGCAAGGTTGTAGAGAAAAAGGTACCCTAATACACTGCTGGTGGGAATGCAAATTGGTGTTACAATTATGGAAAATAGCATGGAGATTCCTTAGAAAGCTAAAAATAGTTCTACCCTATGAGCTCGCTGTCTCACTCCTAGGAATACATCTAAAGGAAATATGGAAGGGCCAGCGCCATGGCACAGTAGTTAATCCTCTGCCTGCAGCGCTGGCATCCTATATGGGCACCAGTTCTAGTCCCGGCTGCTCCACTTCCAATCCAGCTCTCTAATGTGGCCTGGGAAGGCAGTGGAAGATGGTCCAAGTGCTTGGGCTGCTGCACCCACATGGAAGACCAGGAAGAAGCACCTTGCTCCTGGCTTCTGATCAGTGCAGCTCCAACTGTTATGGCCATTTGGGGAGTGAACCAACAGAAAGAAGGCCTTTCTCTCTCTCCCTCTCACTGTCCATAACTCTACCTCTCAAATAAATACATAAAATCTTAAAAAAAAAAAAAAAAGGAAATGGAATCAGCATATGAAAGAGTTACCAGGACTCCCAAGTGTATAGAAGCTCAATTCACAATAGCCAAGAATGAAATGGACTATTTCCAATGGGTGTGGCCATTCCCTGAACACAGACTTGCATTAGGAACTTCTCCCTCAGGGCTAAGTTCTCAAGGCTATTTCTGGCCTGTGCTTTCTTCCGCATTGCAGGTGTGTGCACAGTCAGTGAGAGCTGGCGGCCCGCGGGTGATTCCGTGGGCTGGGGCCCCTCTCCACGTTGCACTCTCAGCTGTGGCCTTGCCATTTCTTTTCCCTGAAATAATTCTTCTATCTGTTGTAATTCTTGCCATCAGCTGCACCAATCAGCCTTCCTGGGATTCTCAATTGAGATAGATTTTAAGCCCAAATATTTGTTCTTGAAATTACCTTCCATGTATTTATTTGAGTTTATATTTTCAATAACATTTAATTTTCTGAGAAATAAAACTGTTGATTTGGGCAATGGTCGCAAAACTCATGGAGCTGTGCACTAAAAAGGGTGAAATTTCCTTTATGTCAGTCACACATCAATTTCTAAAAGGCTTGAAAACAGAAGTGAATTCTGCCAACTTATCCGTTGGGGACACGTTGCACATATTGGAAGTGTTGTGTACTCAAACATCAGGAGCCAAGGATTTCAGGCCCATGAAAGCCACTAATTAAATTTAATCTCCGGGGATACAGCTGCATCGCCTGTAACATGAGAGGCCTGTCCGGATTCACATTGCTGAGAGTGTGCTTGGCAAAACGCTGGTGCTCCAGAATGCATGCAGATTTCATGGGGAAAGAAAGATGCTGTTCTGTCAAGTAAGGAGGGATCATCTGCTTCCTGTGGGGCTCCGCAGAGCCTTGTCACCACGGTGCGGTGCAGGCTTTCCCAAGTCTCTCTGCTCACTGTGCCCTCAGCCTCCAGCACCTGTGGGTCTCACACAGAAACTCTGACAGACACTTAACAAAATCCTCTTGGACAATCACCTTCCACAAAACTGAGATGAGAGAATGAAGTTATCACTGCTCATTCTAAGGAAGTGATCCTCCACAAGGGGTCTGAGTAATTGAAATGATTCTTCCTTTCCTATTGTGTGGTAGAGACAGATATGGGCACTGTGCGAATCACATTCATAGAGTTCAGGTTTGCCCCGGCGTTTCTGAGCGGGGTGTACAGGTGTGCAGAGAGCAGACGTAGGGTGACAGAAGTCAGAGCAAACCACTGGGCAGGCAGAGTCAGACCAGACGCCACTGGGAAGTAAGACCCATAACAGGTCTGAAAAGAGTTTGAAGCCTGTTACAAACTAGCATCAACTATTTCCTGAAGCCTGGTACAAAGTAGCATCAACTGTTTCCTCCTTCTTCTCTAATAAACGGAAGGGCCATGTTATGGCATTAACAAGAGATCCCAGTTTCAGCCACATTCTGAGACCCCACATTCCTTCTCCTGGGGTGCAAATCTGGGAACAGTAAAAGACATTGAAATGGATGAACTAGAAAAAGCAGATTTCTCCTATGCTGTGATTAGCAGCCCAGCTTTAGGCGGCCATAACACCAAGGAAAAGCTTATCTCAAGTTTCCCAAAGATCCTTTGCTATATATCAAATTATTTATATGCTGCCAAAAATTGGCTGAAGCCCCGGTATCTATAGCTATCCACAATTCCTAGAAAATTTAACATAGATGTTTCTGGAACATTTCTCTCCCTTTCTTCAAGGGATATATTTAGTTATATTAATGATCACTGGCCTTCTTTACCATTCTTTTGTAACGAAATCCTTCTGGACAACACAAATTAGAAAATATAAATATGGTCGCATACAATGAATGACTTTTTATAGTAGCTGGACTGTTTCTCGCTTATGATGAATCCCAGCAGTGTTCTCTTCCCCCTAGTTATGTTTATTAGCAACACCATTTGTTTTTCTTACGTTACCAGAAATAATACTCGATTAAGCAATTTCCAAACTATATGTCTTGTAAATTAAATACAAATTAAAATCTTGGTAATTAAATAATGGCTTTTTTTTGGGAAAACAAATTAACTACACTGGGGAAAACACAGAGTTCTCAAAGCTGCAGAAAATGAAATCACAGGGCACACAGCTGGAGACAGGAGGGTCATCGGCACTGTGGCCCTCGAAGGCCTCACAAGCCCTTTGTCAGAGACCAGTCTAGGTGTCTCTCCCATAAGAATCCTAGAGCTACTCCGGTTTTACGGGAGCCTGAGTCACAAGAAGGAAAACTCCACCCCATACTGTTCTCCTGTATATTAGAGCAGTATTCAGCCACCAAGATGCACAGCTGACCTCTTGGTAATAAGAGGTTTCCTTCTGTCGCTGCCTTTCCTTACACTCCTACACTGCCACCGCCCTGCACCTGCATAAAGTGGACCCCTTAGGGTCACCAAGAGACATCCACGAATATCTGGAGTTAATTTAACCGAACCTGGGACTGGTGAATCATGGGCTCACCGTCAGCCCCTGAGCTGTACACAGCCTTTAATGCTTGTTTTCTGCCTGGTTTCAAAGGCTTCTGGGACTGCGTAGGTGAAACCACCCTTTAACTGCAATATTTTACGTCCAATTTTCTATCATTAACATGGAATCATATCTGGAAAATTAATACCAGGAGCATCTATTATAGAAATATCCATTTTGGACTTAAAAGTCAGTATTAAAAATCAATGGAGATAATTGTCTCCAATTGTTTTTGTCAATAGCTTTTAATTTTTGCAAACCTCCTACAGTACAGATACTTACAAATGAGATTTCAAATAACGTATCCTTCGTCTCAGTACGTGTGTGTGTGTATCTCCAATGAAAATGAAATCAGGGCAAAAACCGAGGTAATAAGAGCAAGGAAGACACTATGGCATCCCCAAATGAAAAAGACACCCCAATTCAAGATTACGAAGATGATGAGATAGAAGAGATGCAAGAAGCAGATCTCAAAAAATTGATAAGAACACTAAGAAGTACTCAAAAACAAATTCTTGAACTACAGAAATCCTTAATGGACAAGGTAGAAAATCTCTGTCGTGAAAATGAAATATTAAGGAGGAATCAAGCTGAAATGAAACAACTAGTAGAACATGAAACTGTGATAGTGACGAGAAATCATAATGAAGTGAAGAATTCAATAGATCAAATGAAAAACACATTAGAGAGCCTTACAAATAGAATGGGTGAGGCAGAAGAGAGAATATCGGACTTAGAAGACAGAGCACAGGAAACTATACAGTCAAACCAAAGAAAAGAAGAAGAAATTAGAAATCTAAAAAATATTGTTGGGAATCTACAGGATACTATTAAAAAGCCCAACATTCGAGTTCTAGGAGTTCCTGAAGGCATGGAGAGGGAGAAAGGATTAGAATGCCTTTTTAGTGAGATAATAGCAGAAAATTTCCCAGTTTTGGAGAAGGACAGAGCCATCCTAGTACAGGAAGCTCATAGAACCCCTAGTAAACATGACCAAAAGAGGTCCTCACAACGACATGTTGTAATTAAACTCACCACAGTGAAACAGAAAGAAAAGATCCTAAAATGTGCAAGAGAGAAACGTCAAATTACACTCAGAGGATCTCCAATTAGACTCACGGCAGACTTCTCAACAGAAACTCTACAAGCTAGAAGGGAATGGCGAGACATAGCCCAGGTACTTAGAGAGAAAAACTGCCAGCCCAGAATATTATATCCTGCCAAGCTCTCCTTTGTGAATGAAGGTGAAATAAAGACCTTTCATAACAAACAAAAATTGAAAGAATTTCTTGCCACTCGTCCAGCCCTGCAAAAGATACTTAAAGATGTATTACACACAGAAACACAGAAACATGGCCCTCAACATGAAAGAAGATAAACGAAGGGAACCTCACAGCAAAAGGTCACAGGGAATTCAAAACATACATTTGGATAAAGAAATTATGGGGCATGTACTCTATAGAATACTATACAGCAGTCAAAAACAATGAAATCCGGTCATTTGCAATAAGATGGAGGAATCTGGAAAACATCATTCTGAGTGAATTAAGCCAGTCCCAAAGGGACAAATATCATATGTTCTCCCTGATCGGTGACAACTAATTGAGCACCAAAGGTGAAACCTATTGAAGCGAAATGGACACTATGAGAAACAGTAACTTGATCAGCTCTTGTGCTGACTGTTGTTGTACAATGTAATACTTTATCCATTTTAGTAATTTTTTTATTCTAGTACTAGTGGTTGAACTCTGTAATTAACAAACAATTATTCTTAGGTGTTTAAATTTTAACTGAAAAGTGATCCCTGTGAAATATAAGAGTGGGAATAAGAGAGGGAGGAGATGTACAATCTGGGACATTCTCAATCAGTCGTGACCCAAATGATGGAGTTAGAATCGTGCCAGGGGATTCCAATACAATCCCATCAAGGTGGCATGTACCAAGGCCATCTCACTAGTCCAAGTGATCAATTTCAGTTCACAGTTGATCACACTGATAGGTCTAAGAGTCAAAGGGATCACACAAACAAGACTAGTGTCTGCTAATGCTAACTTATAGAATCAAAAAGGGAGAGAATGATCCAACATGGGAAGCGAGATACACAGCAGACTCATAGAATGGCAGATGTCCTAAATAGCACTCTGGCCTCAGAATCAGCCCTTAAGGCATTCAGATCTGGCTCAAGAGCCCATGAGAATATTCTAGGCATGGAAAGCCAAGACACTCTGGAAAAAAAAAGAAGACCTAAATGAAAGATCTCTGTGAGTGAGATCCCAGTGGAATGAATGGGGCCATCAAAGAAGGAGGTACCTTTCTCTGAAGGGAGGAGAGAACCTCCACTTTGACTATGACCCTGTTGGAATAAGATTGAAGTCAGCAAACCCTAAAGAAACTCATGACTAGAGCCTAGGGAGATTACTGATGCCATAAACAAGAGTGTCAAATTGTTAAATCAACTTCAGGAGTCACTGTGTACTTACGTCTCATGAGGGATCTGTCCTTAATGTGTTGTCCAATGTGAAGTAATGCTATAACTAGTACTGAAACAGTATTTTACACTTTATGTTTCTGTGTGGGTGCAAACTGATGAAATCTTTACTTAGTATATACTGAATCAATCTTCTGTATATAGATAATTAAAAATGAAAAAAAATCTTGGTGTTAAATTGGAAATTGCATAGAAAATTAATCAATTTTTTAAAAAAATATATCATGTAGGATCTCTGTCCTTAATGTGCTATACATTGTGAATTAATACTATAACTAGTACTCCAACAGTATTTTTCACTTTGTGTTGCTATGTGAGGGCAAACTGTTGAAATCTTTACTTAATATATAGTAAACCGATCTTCTGTATATAAAGAGAATTGAAAATGAATATTGATGTGAAGCAAGGGGAGAGGGAGTGGGAAACGGGAGGGTTGCGGGTGGGGGGGAAGTTAAGGGGGGAAGCCATTGTAATCCATAAGCTGTATTTTGGAAATTTATATTCTTTAAATAAAGGCGTTATAAAAAAAAAAACCAAAAAAAAAAAAAAAAAAAAAAAGAAAATGAAATCAGCATAGCAAAGAGCTGCCTGCACTCCAGTGTTTAATGAAGCCTCGTTCATAATAGCAAAGATATGGACTCAACCAGGATGCCCATCGGGGGAGGCCTGGAATGAGGACATTTAGTATGTATGTGCAGTGGGATCTTATCCAGCCACAAAAAGGCAAGTCCTGACACAGCAACAAATGGATGGAGCTGGAGTTTATGTTAAGTCAAACAAGCCAGACCAGAGAGACAAACATCACACATTTTCTCTCGTGTGTGTGTGTGTGTGTGTGTGTGTGTAGTCAGCACAAATCTGGACTAGTGACCACTAGACGCGGGGACGGGTAGGGATAGAAATGGGGGAAGATCTGATCATGGGAACCACAACACAGGCAGGTGAAGGCAACGGGTTCTGGCTTCCACAGAGCAGTACGGCAGCCAGAGTCTGCTATGGGGCAATGAATGGAAGGGCTAATGGCCTACTATGACGCCTCACGCTGTGTCTATCTGTCAAAATACTGCACTGCACCCCACAAAATTGAGAGGCGTTTCACATTAATCCAAAATTTTTAAACAAAATTCTAAATAAGACAACATTAAAAATGAAATAATTCCAGAATAAAAGGCTTAAAAAACAAGCTTAGGCTAAAGCTACAAGCGTCCCAGGTTAAGCAAACTCCCCACAAAATGGACCTCCAAGTCCCAAGAGAGCGAAGCAGGTGCTTGCCCAGTCGTCTGGGTCCCAAGCCTGCAGCCTCCGTTTGCTTCCATTACCATTCCCCCGTCTGAATTGCTGTTCTTACTTCCTCCTCTCACCCCTTGACTGAGACCAGAATGGTGCGTCTTCTCTTTCTCTGTAGCACTCAGAACAGGGCCTACTCACAGTAACCTTCCCTTAAAGAGGATTTTTAAAAATTTGATCAGTTTGGAAGAATACACAAAAAAATACATTTGAACTTCTTCTCCGATAAAATAGCCATCAGCTATGTATGTCTGGTTCCTCTTTTGAAAACAGAGGAAACTGAAAATATTATGTCAAAGATTCCAGGCCCATAGGCAGGACTCAAAATACTTGTTGAATTGAAAGAATGTTGGCCAATACACAATGATAGGACCAATAGCACCTTCAAATCAATGGCTCCAAGGCTGCTGAAATTCAGCTAAGAGGTGAACATTTCAAAGAGCTGTAGGGCAAAGTTGTGTTTGTGTGTGTGTGTGTGTGTGTGTGTGTGTAGTCAGCACAAATCTGGACTAGTGACCACTAGATGTGGGGAAGGGTAGGGATAGAAGTGGGGGGAAGTCTGATCATGGGAACCACAACACAGGCAGGTGAAGGCAACGGGTTCTGGCTTCCACAGAGCAGTACGGCAGCCTGTGCAGAACAGGTAACCGAAGATGCCCAGGCACAGAGGGAAACTGAGTTCCCTCCGAGTCTTCCACCTGCTATTCCATTCAAACACCAGTGGACTGTTCCCAGAGGGAGACTCACCAGGCTCTTCCTGGGCCCTTTGGACAGAGCAGGCAGGGCTGGTACACTCCCCTGTCTGACCCTGCTGTGCATAGAAAACTGAAGCAGAGAACTAACTCACAGGGCTCCTGTCCCAACACTGTGACCTGCCTCTGAGCAGCGAGAGAGATCTCCCTTCCCCGAAGTCTCACCTTGGTCTTTCCTAAGGTGCTGTCTCCAATTCCCATACAACTGCTTCTAGTTCAGGCTTTGAAGATGTCAACACGCGCCATCTGGGGGAGCACTAACTTTTACCCTACCACCCCAAGAGGTTGGACCCAGCTGGGATCTCCGCTCAGGTGACACAGCCTGCCCGCCATGTGCTCGCCCACAAGCGTCTGAGCCGCCCTCACGCTCAACAGAAAAGAATGCTGCTCTCCATCAGCAATGTCTGCCGCACGCACAGGGTGAGAGTGGCCGATGTGTGGCCACTCTCACCTGTGCTCGCCCGGCCGTCTCTCCGTTTTTTCTGCCAACATGATGCTCATGTTCCTTGGAGGAAAAATCTCCTCCCTTCCACATAACGAGCATTGCAAATCCATGATCGCTCCCATCTTTCTCACCCTTTCGAATTTCAGACCCGTATGATGAAGCAAGAATTGTGTCGGTTACCACAACTGTCCCTTCCCAAGATGGCTGCATGCAGACTAAGCAGTTGGTGCAGAGAAGGGATGTGAGCTCTAGCTTCAGCCTCACGATGAATGGATGGTAAAAAAAAGCCTAAAAAAGTGGCGTGGGATCACCTTGTGGCTTGTGGGCACATCTGGCATTACAGAACATTCTCCTGAGACAGATAAATAACAACAACATAAAGGTCAAAATGTATTCCACACTACACTAAAAGGGGTACAGAATCACATAATAAAATCGCACTAGATAATCCATAGATTTTTTTTCCCCCTCTAAAATGAAAGAAGCTGTTTGGAGAGAAGGACTCGACACACACACACACGTGGTTTCTCCTAAGGGCATCACTTTACTTAATGTTCTCTGCAAATGCATTTACATCCATGTTTATTATTTCTCCCTTAACTGTTTACTTTCCATGAGTGTTTGATCTTGTTAGCCAGGACGCTCTGGAAGAAGTAAGCCGCAGTGTGTCAAAGGCAATGCTACATTTTCCATAGATGATTTAAAGACTTGATGAATAAGGTTGCCTCTTCAGACCCACTCCTTCAGAAATAAGTTCAAAGCTTCATTCTCACTGGCCTGTTCATTTCCTTCGAAACTCTTGCCACAACCCATGATTACTGAATTCACGTCATACAAACACACGAGGACAGGCACCTTGGCTGGCTTGCTCACTACGTATTTCTAACACCAACCGAGCACCTGGCTCCAGCAGTGTGTGTGAAGTGGATGACAGATGAATCAAGCCATCAAGGCAAGCATCAGTGAGAGAGAGAGCAGAGTGGAGGAGGAACCCCTCCTCTGCAGGCAACTTTGTTCTCAACTTGGTGGGAGTTCGTGGAGGGAAAGCCCACACATGCAGGAGCTCCTGGGTCCCTTCCTGCCCATCCTGGAAACAGTGTCGCATCTCATGTGGCTCCACTAGATCCCTGCTGTCCCCGGGTGAAGTCCCAGTGAGTCCAGAGCAGGTTTCCCGGCCTCTGTTGGCCCTGATCCTACCTGGACCCTGTATTCTGCTAAACAAGCTACGGTGCGTTCTCTCCCGATAGGCTCGCCACTGCAATCAGTATCAAAGTTTGGATCTCTCCACACTCGGCCAAGAACCATTCTCCACGCCGTTCCTAACATCTGGTCTGCAGCCTGCACTAGCCCACGGGACTCCTTGGCGCAAAGCAACAGCTAATTTCATATCATGCAAGGTTTGGTTTATATGAGAAATGAGATAACGTATATGAAAGTGCTTTGAAAAGTATAAAATCCCACACAAATGAAATAAATATGATCATGATTCTTACTATCATCGTTGTTGCCTTACCAAAGACAGAAACCTCTCTGAAAAGCCTTTTCACGCCCTGTTCTTGGGGCGTTTAAGAAATATTGAGCCGACCGCTTGCAGGCAAGAAACAGTTTCCTGGAGTTACATAGAACTTTTAAAGAAAAAATATTAACTCTTCCAAGCACTGTTACAGAACAGAGGAAAACAAATAAAACCAGTTCCTACTGACCTAGATCCACCATTTATCCAAAATACGGGAGGAAAACATTGCTTAGAAGTTTACGCTTTCAGAAATGTAGCCTAGGGACCGGCACCGTGGCACAGCCTGTTAAAACCCCAATCTGCAGTGCCAGCATCCCAGATGGGCAGTGGGTCAAGTCCTGGCTGCTCCACTTCTGATCCAGGTCTCTGCTAAGGCCTGGGAAAGCAGCAGAGGGTAGCCCAGATCCATGGGCCCCCGCACCCACGTGGGAGACCCGAGGGAAGCTCCTGGCTCCTGGCTTCAGATTAGCTCAGTTTTGGCCATTGCGGCCATCTGGGGAGTTAACCAGAGAAGGAGAAGTTGTCCCAGCACTATAACCTGATGCATAGCAGAAAGGGTGCCCGGTGGATCCACCTAGAGCTCCAGCCCCAGGAGCTGGGTAAATCAGATAATAAGCCCAGTGTCCTCGAGTGCATGCTAAGCAAACGGCAGGGCAAGGTGGAGACCTGCAGACATACAAATGTTCCTAGGAGGCGCTGCGTGGCTGCCAGCAAGGAGGCGAGCTGCAGAAAGAGGAGCCCAGAGAGGGTCTGAGAAGCAACTTTTTCTGTCTTACAGTTCCAACCTTGGTTGTTCAGGAACACTCAGATCTCTCGCACTGCATTGAGCAAGATCGTCAGTTCCTGTTAACCCAGACAGAAGAAAACGCATGGGCTGGCCCTGGGGTGCAGCAGTTAAGATGCCGCCTACAGTGCTGGCAACTCAGACGGGCAGGTTCCAGTCCAGCTATTCCACTTCCACTCCCCTCCCTGCAATCTGTACCTGGGAAAGCAGCAGAAGGTGACCCCAGTGCTTGGGCCCCTGCACCCACATGAGAGACCCAGAAGAAGCTGCTGGCTTCTGGCTTTGGCCTGGCCCAACCCTGGCCATTGCAGCCATTTGGGGAGTCAATCAGCTGGCGAAAGCTCACTCTTGCTCTCTCCCTCCCTCTCTAATTCTTTCAAATAAATCTTTTAAATAAAGAAAAGATACATTGAGAGTCCCCAGTAGCTGTACCTACTAACTGGTAACACAGGACCTGCATACATTAGTCTAGATTTCAAAAACGTAGTAGGCTCTCAAGAAGAGATCATGGTTTCAGAAAGAACCTAGCACTGACTTCTGGCAGAGCCCAGGCACCCTCCAGGGCTCCTGTTAGCACCATCGGCTTCCCCTTGAGCTTCCCTGGAGGCAGGGGGACTAAGCCAGGCCAGCCATGAAAGCTCTCGCTGGCGATGGGCTTCTGACTGCAGAATGTTATCATCGTTGCTGGCAAGGACTTGACGTCGACTTGAGGCTTCACGGAGCTTTTAACAGGCTTTTTCACATACGTGTAATTTAGCCTTGGGACTTTCCATGAAGTAGAGGTTTGATTCTGCCAGTGACCTTTTGTGAACTTCCAGGAGTGTGTAGGGTTTTTTTTTTTTGGTGAAAAGGTAAGAAATAAAGACTCTATTTTCCTACGAAGGTGGTAATTACACTTAAGCTCCTGTAGTTCTGATGTTCGTGGGAGATCTTTATAATTTATCCCTGGGTAGGCAATTCTGGGAAGCTCTTTTTTTTTTCCCTTGAGAGAGTTTTTTTTTTTTTTTTTTTAACTAGCATCCTTGCAAATTGGATAAGTGTTACATTACCATGGTTGGCAACCCATTGATAGTCTTACATGCTTTGAACTTCAGTAACAGCATTTGAAAGCAAGGTTAAAATCCCCTTACCCTGCAAATATTCAGCCTTGAGTTTTGAGAGCCATGTAAGTTTAAGCAAAGCAAAATGGACCCCCACTCAGTGGAGTTCAATGGTGGTGGGCCTTCTCAGGAAAGTAGTTGGACCCTCTGCAAACAGCCAAAGAAAAGCTCCTTCATTCAACATCTCCTTGGCCATCACGGTCATTACCCACGTTGCCAGCCCAATTCCGATTTCCTTATTGCCACTGCACTTCATAGTCCATGGTAAATTCTGTGAGAAATCTTCATTTGGCAACTTTCCCATCCTCCCGGAAGGGGGACCTTGGTGGTCAGCCAGGAACATGCAGGATGATTGATATAAGTCATACTGCTTAGCGATTCAAAAAAAAAAAAAAAACAAAAAACACCATGCATTTCCTAAGCCAGGGCAAATTAGCCTCTGGCATAGGAACGGCCGGATTATTTACCCATGCAGGCACATCCACACGATGAGAAACAACTGCCCGGAACGGCAATAACACATTGCCTACGGTTCCCAGGGGCCTTGTGACGGATGAAGCATTTAATCAACAGGCCACAGAGCTGCTTGGGCTGCGCAGATCTGGCCAGGGGAGACCTCAGGGAAACAGTTCTGCAAGCTTGGGAGAAATCCTGGAGTCAAGACTTGAATTTCTCCACGAGGAACCCTAAGCCAAGTCCCCAGTGTCCCCCTTCAGGCCACTGAGGGGTGCCACCAGCACAGGAAGTCCACTCCGCTTTCCTGGAAAGTGAGATCAAGATGGCGCTTGTTTCCCCGAACTCTTCCAGAACGTTCGTCTGGAATGCCACGCCCCATTCTCCCATTTCGAGTGGTTTAGTTGTCTTTCCCCACTAATGATGGAGGCTGTGAAAAGGCAGGACAATGTCATTTCCCCCCTATGGCCCCTGAGCAGGTGCATGGACAGACCATCAGTTCTTGGCAAGTCCATGGTGATGGATTTACCAGAGGCTGTTCCCCTCCACAAAGTCCGCACGTGCCGATGCAAATACCCTCTCCTGTATAAATGCTGCTTTTTCTTTCTTTGGATCAAGGCCTTTCCTTCAAGCCTAAACCCTTTCCCCCTCCCCTGTGCACACCATGTTTCCTGATCCCGAAGCCTCACAAGTCAAAAATTTGCTGATTTCAATGTATAAACTTCTTAAATCCACAAAGCAACGATGCATTGGAGCAAAAGCCTAAGTACTCAGTTACCTAACTTCTTTGTGAATGAAAAAACTTGGAAAAGATCATTTGAAACCCAAGCTGTCCATCAGCAGATCACTAGCTATACAACGACGTGGCCAGAGAACCCTCCTTCACATGTTTGATACTGTGGATCCATTTATTTGAACGTAATTGGCACGCTGGACGATGAGTTCTAATGCCACTCTCAGTGCCTTCTCACTACAGAGCTGTGGGTGCCCCAGTGGGGTCCAGGCACACTCAGGTACCCTGGACAACAACCTCAGCTCCACTGCTTACCTGCCGTGTGATGTGGTCACAGTATTGTGCCTGGACCCCTCAAATGTGAAATAGAAGCAGCAAGAGCAGTAGGTTGTTGTGAAGACTAAATAAGTTAGTACATTTTAAAAACCCCTGGAGTTTGGCATTTTGTATATACTCATCAAATATCAGTGGTTGTTTTCTTCCAGATCTGCGAACAGTCTTATGTGTCTGACTCAAATTTTGTCCCATACTAGAGAGTGAGGGAATATATCCCCTCTTTTCTTCTGTTTGGGCTTTTTAAAAAAGATTTATTTCTATATTCAAAAGTCAGAGAGAGAGAGAGAGAGAGAGAGAATCTTCTGTCCACTGGTTCACTCACCAGATGGCTGCAACAGCCAGGGCTGGACCAGACCAAAACCCGGAGCCAGGAATTCCAGTGGGTCTTCTACACGGGTAGCTGGGGCCCAAGCATTTAAGCCATCTTCTGCTATTTTCACAGGCACATTATTAGGGAGCTGGATTGGAAGTAGCAGCCATGACTCAATCCAGCCCTCTGATATGGAATACCAGTGTCACAAGTGGTGGCTTAAACCATTGCGCCACGACGCTGGTCCCAGAATATGCCCCTTCTTAGTTCAGTGTTCAGTGCTGCGTCTTTGACCTTTTGCTATGTGTTGGCTCAAAATATAGGCTTCCAGGGATGTCCTTGTTTTTTGTAGGGACTCAGAAAATGATACTTTCAAGCAAGGCACCTTAGCATGCTGAGGCTTCTCTCTGGCCCTCTCCCACCCCCTCCTCCTTGCAGTGTAGAGAGGAGCTGTGTCTGAAGTCCTTCTCCGCCTATCTTCTTCTGAGAGCTACTCCTAGACAACAAGGATGACTAAGACACTCTGTCCACATCACACACTGGCCTTCCACTCACCACTCATCTCCTCTAATAACCCGTCACGAGTCCCCCAGAAACCCCAAGCCCTGAGCCCCTGTTCCTTCCTGCAGCTCAGGGTGTTCAGGAATGCCATGTCCTTCCTTTAGTCTCCTATTTTTGGGATCACTGTGTACAAGCACACGGTTACTCTCTGATTAATCTGTCTGCTGCCAGTTTACCTCATATACTCCATCACTGATGCTTCAGTGAGTGCTGAGTCTACCCTCCCTCCGCTGTCTACCACCTCCACTGAGCCGGACTGATTCCTCAGGACTGGAGCTCTACTCTGTGCGGCTCTGTGCTGTCCATCATGTCTAAACGACATCTCACATGGAGGAAGAACTCTGTGTTGATTTGTTGCTGTTTTCTACTGCTTTCTCTCCAGTGCTTAAGGCTGATGAAGGTGATTCTACTCTTTTCCCTGTTCTCCATCATGTGTGTTTGATCTAGAGGGATTACACAGTCTATGAAGCATAAAGCAACAAGGGACTTAACACATTAGGAACCAAGTCTGCAGTCCTTGCCAGAACTCTCGCAACTAAGACACAAGGAAGGGCAGAGACCTGTGGACAGACTCATGCCCTGTGTTATCTGTGAGCTCCATACCAGCTGAGAAGCTGATAGGATTCAAAAGCAATTTAAAAATTCTTTGTTCCAGTAAACAAAACCAGAGTATAGCTGATTTGGAGGAATTTGGGCTATATCATGGGGGAGGGGGAGACAGTCCAACACTGGGGCTCAGAAAACGATACTCCAAAGTGTGGCACTTTAGCACGCTGAGTACTACAAACCAAAAGACAGAGAGCCTCGTTCCAGAAGGCGTTGGCCTGTACCCAGGGGGAAGGAATGCCGCACAGAGAGGTCAAGGGGACTCTCAACAGGTGAGCCTCACGGGATCCCCCTCAGCCCATCTGACTGCATCCCAGCCATCCACTCTGCAGGGAGCCCAAGCGCCAGCGGCCGCCCAGGTCTCTCGGTCTGCATTCTGAGGGCTAGCACGTCACGTAAATCTGCTGTGCTTTTTCCTTGTTCATCTGTCATCTGTCCTAGGGGTCTGGGCTGTGACCCTCAAGACAGGTGAGAAAAGCTAGTGCAGAGGTGTGTCCCATGGGAAACATGCAACCACGGGACGGAAAGTAACTGCTGAAAACTGAACTCACCAAGCCGGACTTCTGTCCACACGCTCTGGAGTGGTCCAGGTACAAAGTCCTCCTTCCTCACCCGTTCACGGCAGCTCTGAACGCGAATCCAGCGGTCCCCGGCTTCACTCTCACCAGAAGGAATGACTTCCAGGCTGGAAAACACAACCACAGGAGAAAACGCTTGGGGAGGAACTCGCTCCGGGTCACCTTCCACCCCTTCTGTGGGGAGCCCCCTGTCTGAATCAGTCCGCAGCCTCCCCATGTGGCCTAATTGCCGTTAGAGTTTGCAGAGCGGTCTTACTACCGGTGTCATCCACTTGCTGCTTCTGCAGCCTAGGGTTTGGGCCTTTCCATGTAGCTTTCCATGTAATCCCTTGATGGGGTTGTATTGGGATCCCCTGATGCGTTTCTAACTCCATCATTTGGGGCAAGCAGCTTTCCATGTACAATGTAGCTTTTCTAATGCAACTGCTTGCAACTGGCATCACGGTGCATGGGTTAAGCGAGTGCCTTCAACACCAGCATCCCATATCACAGCGCCAGTTCTAGCCCCGGCTTCTCTTCTTCAAATCCAGCTTCCTGCTCATGTGCTCGGGAAAGCAGAGGATGATGGCCCACGTCCTTGGGCCCCTGCCACCCGTGCGGGAGACTCAAATGGAGTTCCTGGCTCCTAGCACTGGCCTGGCCCAGGGCTGGCTGTTGCGAGCGTTTGGAGAGTAAACCAACAGATGGAAAATCAGTCTTTTTCTCTCTCTCTGTCCTTCTGTTCCCATCTCCATCACTCTGCCTTTCAAATAAATAAGTCTTTGAGAAAATCCACCTGCTTGCAAGGGTCTCTCGTGGACTGTTTCCCTTCAATTGTGACCTCCCTTGGCACTCTGGCCTGGTCTGATTTGTTCTGTGACCTATACCTGAGGTGTGCATTTTTGAATTGGCAATGGGCTACTTTTCTGGTGATCAGCTACACATGTTACCGCTTTCGCTTTGTTTCCCTGCAGACTCCACTGGAGAACTCAAGACATGATATAACGAACTCAGCTGATCTCGAACCAGGTGAGAACTGACCTGGACTTGCTCAAAAAGCAGACAGGTTTTTCTGGAAGGGGGTTTACGTGTTGTTTTCTTTGGGGATTTTGCTCGTTTTGAAGGCTCTTCTGAAACTCAGCTGTTGCAAATTAGCAGACGACATTTGAAGGGTACGACTGGAAAGACAAAAACTATCATCCGCCAGCGAGCTTCATGTGTTTTAAGCACATCAAATAAAAGCTCTCTGTGATCTGCTGGTGACCTGTCACTGAGAAGAATGTGCACAACGGACAGAGCTGCCTGCTGGTGTCTAGTAGGAATTAGGAAATCACAACACAGGGACTCGCGTTCCCTTCCAATTGGCCTGAACTTCACAGGACAGCCAGCCTGTTTCAGGCCAGCATGGCTGCTGGCGGTCAGAGAGGGCAGGAGGATTCAGGATTCTCAGTGGTGCAGGCCTGGAGAAAACAGAGCCTAAGAGAAACTGGGGATGGTGTAACAGGTCTCTCATCCTCATCCCGTGTCCTCTCCTCCCCCCCGCCCCGAGTCCGTTGTCACATGTTCCTGGCACGCATGTCTGCTGGCGCCTAGACTTGACAGCTGTCGGGGGTCACAGCAGCCTGTGGACTTCCATCAGGAACAACCACTGGCTGTTTCTGGGAGCAGGCTGAAGGGTGCGGCAGAAGAACACACAGCCTTTGTGCCACGGGAACCTGATCTGTCTCCTGCCCCTCTCTGCTGTCTCTGCTGAAATGGGAGACGTTGTGCGCAGCTGCAGGGTCTCAGGGGAGTCTCCAGGTGCTGAGGGCCACTTCTGTTGTGGCGTTTCTCTTAGGCTGGGAAGGCCTCCTCCACAGATTCTCCGAGTGACGGTACTCATGTCAACAGGTACCATGTTCGAGTTTCTTCTGCCAGCGATACGTCCCCTCAGCAAAAGTCCTGAGCCCAGAGTCTAAGCTGTTTGCTCACGGGTGTTAATTTCAGTGACTCCGCAGTCGTAAGAAACCACAAAGCAAGTCTAGAAGGCATCCCCCGCCGGAAGCCTTCCTCACACAGCGCATGCCAGGACAGGGCGGAAGCAGCACTGCTGGGTGGGAGAGACAACAGGAACTGGCACAGCCAAGCAGAGCAAGGGTGCAGGAGCACCAGACACTCCTCTGGGTGCCAGAACAGACCCCCAGACCCGTGCTCCGGGCACTTGGACCCTGTTGTCCCATACAGGGATTTGTGACACGGGGCATGTTAGAGATTGCTGCTTAGTTGTTCTATGGAGACTGAATTCCTTGACTGTACATCTATGCTCTGGCATTAACAGAAAACAGTGCCGACACACACTTCAATATATACCAGTACATGTATATATGCGCGCATAGTATCCGTGTAGAATTAGCAACACCATCCCTCTCCCCCACCCCAGCCCCATGTGTTTCTGTGCGGGAGAAGGCGTTCACTCCCTCAGATGGTTCCACAGTCGAAAAGCAAAGCAGATGGTGCTTCTCAATGAGGCAGCTTGCCTGCAGAAATGTCATGGATATGCAGAAATAAAACCTAAAAGCAGAGGCAAGAGGCATCCTCACTTGAATAGAGCGAGCGATGCTTCCACAGAGCCATGCAGCTCAGATAATGAAAAGCAACAATCTCGGGCCCTTTGTTCTGCGTTGATGACAAAACTCAAACCACATGTCTGCCGTGGAACAAGCCACTCTGGCCAGTTTCTTGAGGAATAATAATCATTGTTTGATGGGGTCGCTTGTGAAACCCAGAAAGTACTCATAGGAGCTGGCACTTGCAGCGAACCAACGGAGGGGTAATTTGTGGAGACAAATGATACACTGAATATTGCATTTGGACGTTAAAACAATCGCTCTCACACAAAAGAGAACTAATGGCTGAGCCTGGGACTCCACCCTGCTCAATTTTCAGTGTTGCCCAGAGTTGGGAGGAAGCCCTGAGGATTAAGGACAGAGGACAGCCCACAACAATGACTGTGGAGCTTTTGTTATTATGACTGTGCTAAACCCATAATTCCACGGCTTTGTTCTGTGACTATGCATGCTCATTTCAACCTCATAGTAGCTGCCAGATCAGGCTGTGCGATTTGCATCCTGCGATGACATGCACGAAGCCTCTCTGCTCCAGTGTTCCACTCCTTGCACCAGGCACACACAGCAACACCCAGCACTGTCTCCCGGGCTCTGCGTAGACCCAACGTGGCAGCAGGCAGTCGCTACAGACAGGGCCACAGAACAGAACTACAGCTGAGGGGTTTGCCTTCACTCCCTCGGCAGGTCTTGGAGGCCTGGGACGAATTTGGACTCAACACCAGCTGCAAGCTGCCTTGAGACTCGGAGGTTGACTTAACTCGATTGCATCCAGATTTTGTTCAAGCCCACAGACGCACCTGAGGAAGTGTGCTGTTTTCCCAACTACTCTGTGGGACAGGGGCCATCCGAGAGGAAGAGCACGTCAAAGACGGAGGAGAGGTGACCTCCAGCGCTGTAAGGTAGACCAGCCCCCAGCTGATGAGGCCCTCCCCCCTCCCGGGGGGGGCCCTCCTGCTGTGAAAGAGGAGCCACCACTGTTGAAGCCCCCCACCCCCATCCTGCCCTGGGCTCCCTCCTCCTGAAGCTGCTTCCAGGAAACCAGCCCCCCGGGGGTGCACAGACAGCAAGGATGCCTCTTTCACAGAGCAGAAGGTGAGTGCAACGTGAGCCCAAAAGGGAAGAGGCGAAAAATTGATCGAAATGTTTTCCCTTAAGCGTTCTTTAATTGAATGGTGAGGGGCCAGTTGCCAAGATCTGAAAACAAACCAGAAGCTATAGAAATCCTTTGACTGTAACCTCTCTTGCCCAGACCGCGGGCTCAGGACAAAGAACACTTTTCAATTAAAGTAACAACAAACAGTGGCTCACTAAGGTTCCTGAGAAGGGTGGGTGAACCTGTCATCATGAGGCAGCCTGTAGCAAGGCTGTACAGTCTGACAAATCCTGGCTTTGAAAACAGAGGAGCAATCAGAGAACATGTCAACCAAGTGTCACAATTAACACAGGGAAGGGGACGGGGTGAATATCGGTGCCTCTGATGCCGTATCCTGAGAAGGACCCAGCATCAGACCAAGTTATGTTCCGGTAGGGTATGCATGAACCAAACCTCATCTCGAGGAAACACCAGGAAAAAGTTAAGGAGCATTTTCTTTAAAAGTGGGGAACGAGGCTGGAACCTTTGAAAATGGGACAGCATAAAGGTTAATGAAAATCTGGGGCCAACACGGTGGTGTAGCCAGGAAAGCTGCTACCTACAATGCTGGCACCCCAAATGGCTGTCGGTTCAAGACCAGGCTGTACCACTTCTGATCCAACTCCCTGCTAATGCACCTGGGAAAGCAGTGGAAGATGGCCCAAGTCCCGGGCTGCTGCACCCACACGGGAGACCTGGAAGAAGCTCCTGGCTCCTGGCCCGGGCAGAAACCACTTCTTTTCCTACTTTTCCTGACCTTTGTAGCAGGCAGGTGCAAGACAGGCAAGACCAGGTTTATTAATCATGAATTACCAAAAGAAGTCAGCATCCATATATACACAAAAGTAAAAGCTAATCCAGGAAATTAATTTGTACTGGCGTTTCTTGGGTACCTTGAGTCACTTGACATTAGCAACAGAATGTTACCAGAGCTGGTATCTTTTAATTACACATATTATTGCTTATTTCTTCTTCCATGGAACACATGGCAGCTCTCCAGAAACCCCTGGTCTGTTTTTACACTGAAATGTGTTCAATACATAGGGGAAAACAATTTTTTTTCATTTTTCCCTTTGCTTTGAAATTATTTCCCATGCCTCTCATGGACCTTGGTAATGTTCCAGAACTTTCTAATCAATCTAACGTTGTCAGCTGTCAGAATGGATTTTCTTCGCTAGAATTTATATGACACTATACATTTCATATCTTTCTATATAAATCCTTCTTTTCTTTTGGTAGTATTCCCTTTGTTTCTTGACAGTATTTCTTGTTCTTTTTGGGCTTATGGGGTTATCGTCAATTCCAAAGCCCTTATTAAAATAGCTCTCAGAGTCTGTTTCCAAGAAATACTGAGTCAGCGACATCTGTTTGACAATTTTCTATCATGTTCCTTGGTGACTTTGACTCACTTCATTTGCAAAGCACATAAACGGAGAAGCATTAGAACTTTGAGGAGGATCAACTGCTTCGTTCAAACTGGTTAGTACATAGTTGTGCAACCAGTGAATTATGATAAGTCTGATGGATATGGAATAGCTTTGTGGGTCTTTTAATTTATTGAGTGGTTGTCTTAGGGAACTGGTAAAAATACCAGGGTTTTGCTTGTTTCATTTTGTTATTGCCTCATTGTGGTCTATAACCATGAAAGTAATGACCTATCAAACACAAAAACAAATCTTCCCACTAAACAAGAAGAGCACCTCAGTGGGTGGAAGAGTGCTCCTCTGTGCAGACACCTCGAAGTCCTCCATGTTGCACAAGCGGCTGTCACTGCCTTCCACCCAGCTGTGATGGGCGTCACAGCCACAGAAACCCAGCTTGCTGCTCGGGCTCCACCACCACCACCCTCCCAGGCTCCTGTTTCCCCAGAGGAGCCCCTGCCTGGTCTGAGTGCTCTGGATTGGATCATGTGAGCAGAAAGAGGAGACTTGTCTGAAAACGCAGAACAAGCAGCTCCCTGTGGCACCTTCAAAGAACAGACCAAACAAAAGTTTCAGTCGAGAGATGGCCATTGTTTCGTTAGCTGGTGCTTTGGTTTGTAATGGCTGCCACCCTCACCTTCAGCTGCATTCCAGTGCGAGTCTGCATGGCACTCACAGGGTGGCATTGGCATCACAAGACAGCTTGTTGGTCATGGCGGATCGCAGGCCTACGTTGACCCGCTGAGTCAGAAACTGCACTGGGATGGGCTCTTGCTAGCTGTGTGGGATTGCGTGTAGGAATCCACGTAGGATTGTTAGCCATTGTAGGATCCGTCAAGTCAACAGGATCTCAGGAAGACTTGTGAGCTCCTCCAAGTTTGAGATGTGCCCCTGGTGCAGGGCTGCCCACAGTTCCTAACCCTCACGTTCCTGATACAACCTCAATTTCTGGGGAGAGAATGTTTTATCACGTTTAATAAAATGATTACAAGCCCACCATGGCGACTTTCCTCTGTTGGTCCTGTAGGTGTCTTTTTCAGTACAGACAGTAACACACAAACACCAACTTGATCTGGCTTGACCCAGCTTCCTCTGAGCAAATTGAGTGAATATTGCAGTTCCTGAAGTATTTGTATCAAATGATTAAATATTCAGAGTTAACAGTTATTTTGATATTGATTTACTAATTTTGAAAAAAAAATGCATACATGAGGAGTATCCAGATGTTCATGGAGAAAATCTACTGTGAAAACCCTTGATGAACTTCATTTTCCCCCCTAAAATGCACTCAGACTAACTTGCTATCATGTGTCTGGACAGGATCTGCTTTGAGGGAGTAAGAAGGGAAAGACACCACTTTGAAAAGAATTCCTATCGGAGCAACATGAATTCTACTAAAGGAAAACAGAAAAAATCAAATTCATGGGAAAGCTTTGGTGGAAGAATGGTGAAATCCTTGATGCTTTACACAAAGTTGGTGGAGACAATGCACAAAGAAACCAGCAGTATACACATGGATAACTCATTTTAAGAAGTTACAATACAGAAAGTAAAGCTCACAGTGGCAGACCAACCACACCAATTTGTGAGGAACACAATAAACTACATTGTGCCCTAATTGAAGAGGGCCAATGACTAACAAAGCAGAGATCCTTGCTAACAGCCCTCACAACTGGTTTAGCTAACATGAATCTAACTGACAGTTAACGTGGAGTGCATTTTCTGCTCAATGGGTGCCAAAATGTTGTGCCCAGATCATATGCAGACAAGATCTGAGGTTTCAGTGGAAATTTTCATTGAGTGGGATCAAGATCCAGAAGTGTATCTTGCAAGAATTCCGAGATGAAACTTGGCTTTACCAGTACCATCCTTAAGACAAAGCACAATCAAAATAATGGCTATCAAGAGGTGGAAATGGTCCAGTCAAGGCAAAGGCAGACTGGTCACAAGCAGAGTTTGTAGCAATAATTTTGGGGGATGCTCAAGGCATTTTGTGTGTTAACTTTCTGGAGGGCTAAAGAACAATAGCATCTACTTATTAGGAGAGTGTTTAGATAAAGTTAGCCAAATTTTTAGCAGAAAAACACCCTTAAGAACTTCTCCACAAGGCTCTTTGCTCTTGCTAAACAATGCCAATTTCTGGAGAGTTTTGATGGGAAATCATTAGGCCTCCATCTTACAGCCCTGATTTGACTTCTTCTCACTTCGGTTTGTTTCCTTATCTTAAAAAATCTGTAGAGTTCCAAGATGGCTGAATAGTGAGAAGGTGCCCAGACCTCAGCTACAGAAAGATACCAGAAAAACAAATGAAGCAAAGAAGAGCCAAATTCCAAGGAGATGACAGAAACTTTCAATGGAGAAGGGACAGAATGTAACAGAGACTGGGACAGTGAAGAAAGAAGACTGACACACTGCATCTACACAGCTGGCTGGGAAACTCCATCCTCAAAGCCAAGGTAGGAAGAAGCTGCTGCACACTCGCCAGTAGCTTTCGCTGAGGGAGAAATCCACAGTCCCCCACTAAGTGTAACTCCACCCGGGAGCTGACTGTGGTCTGAGTGACTATGTAACTCTGAAAAGGGAAGCCGAATCGCATCCCTCCTCTCTCCCATCCCACAAAGAGCCAGACTCCATAGCTGATCTCTACCTGACACATCCAGAGTGAGTCAGGGCAACTTACAGGACAGACACAAGAACCCCTACATCCTGCAACTGTGGGAGTCTGGGCATAACCCTGGAGCTGTACTCACTCACTCTATGTGATTCAGTGGGGTTCTTAGCTTCCTGGGGCCGGCGCCAACAGAAGCTCATAAACATTCAGACCTGACCTGGGGAGGTCCCCTCCACATCTCCCAGTTCACAGTCTGGGAGTCCTGGGCACAAACCGCACCACCACCCTTGCATGCTCGTGGGGCTGGGGGCAGTTTCACCTGTGCCTTGCAGAACTAGAGCTGTTGACTTGGGGAGTGCAATCCTTGGAGTGACTCACCCTCACTCACACTATCTAGGGTGCTCTATGTGCATTGTTTTGATTCAGGCAAGTGGCTACCACCACCTCCAATACCTGGCTCCCAACCTGGGAGATCTGGGTAATGACCCAGCCCCCTGTATCCTGCAATGCCAGGAGTGTAATAATCACTACTAATTTCCTCACACCCACTGGAATCCACCTGGAGGGACCTAGGGTAGAATCTTCAGGCAGTCGGTGCAGATTCCTCTGTATACCTTGTTGTCACCCTACAGGACTGGAGCAGGGTTCAGTTCACATTACCCAGTCCCGAGCAACAGGACCTGAGGAAGGGCCTATCCATACCACACAGTCCTGGAGCCACAGCTACAGCCCCCAACATACCTCCAGCTTGCTAGTGAAACAAGAGGACAGCCCCTTTGTGTCCATCTGCAATGGAGAACAAGGCCCTCTCTATGAGAATCCCTAGTGTAACTGACGCCAAGCTCTCTGGTGACTGAAGACAGACATCCTAGAAATCCCACACTCACCACAGTCACACTCTACCCCACAAACTGCTGCAGACTAGACCACTGTGTCACTTACAGACACAGATGACACTGACGAGAGCAAAAAAATCACTCAGAGGTTACACTTCTGGGCTCACCTAGAACCCAAGCCAAAGTAACAGGACAAGTGACACCCTGCATTCCATCTGGACCACCTCTTTTCCAGTGAAACCTACTCCGTAAGCAAGAAGGGATGATTGTGCCAGATGCATAGACGTCAGTTTAGTGACACAGGAAACATGAAGAAGCAAGGTAGCATGACACCTCCAAAAGAACACAATAATCTCCAAAAACAGATCCTGATCTGCAGGCAATCTGTGAAATGCTAGACTTCCAATTCAGATAATGATTGTAAGGCAACTCAATGTGATGTGAGAAAATGCAGACAGTTTAAAGAAACGAGGAAATCAACAGGTGACATGAATGAAACCCTCACTAAGGGGATAGAAATCTTTAAGAAGAACCGAATAGAAATTTGGGGGATTAAAAACTTCAATCAATAAAATTAAATTAAAAAAAAAAACATTTGAGGGCTTTCATAGAAGAATATACCAAGTAGAAGATATAATTGCTGATCCAAAGACAAAACTTTTGAAATAATCCAATCTTCAGAAATAAAGAAAAATAATCAAGAAGAATGAAATCTATGCTAAACATGGGATATAATGAAGTGACCACAAATATTCACAGTACAGGGATTCCTGAATGAGAGGAGAAGGAAAAAGGCATTGCCAAACTGCTAAATAAAACAGTAGTTGGAAACGTCCCAAGTCTTGAAAGAGACATCGACATCTAGATACAAGAAGCCCAAAAGATTCCAAGCAGACTTAACCAAAAAAAGATCTCCTTCCAGGCACACTGTAGTGAAACTGACAAAAGTTAAGGGCAAGGAATCTTAAAGGCCCAAAGAAAAGTGTCAAGTTACATATAAAGAAAAAAATTCTACTAACAGCAGACTTCTTGGGAGAAACTCTACAGGCCAGCAGGAAGATGACATATTAAAGGTCTTAAAAGAAAAAAAAAAAAGATTCCAACAAGAAGGTGAGAGTCAGCGAAACTCTCCTTTAGAATGAAGGAGAAATAAGCTATTTCCTAAATAAGCAAAACTCCTCACCACCAAACCAGTCTCACAAGAAATTCTGAATGAAGTCCTACATTAGAAGTTGACACCATGGAATCATATAACACAACCAAATTCACTAACATAGCTGGTATGATCAATAACTAATCAACAAAATGACAAATGTTAGTTCTTATCTATCAGTATTAATGCTGAATGTAAGTGGCTTAAATTCCCCAGCCAAAAGATTCAGGTTGGGTGAATGGATATGGATAAAAAACTAAAGACCCAATTATATACTGTCTATAAAAAACTCACTTTACAAATAAAGATACACATGGACTGAAAGTGAAGAGCTAGGAAAAATAGACCAGGCAAATAGAAACCAAAAACAGGCAGAAGTAGCTGTACTATATCAGATAAAACAGACTTTAAGTAAAAAACTACAAAAAGACAAAGGACATTACATATTGATAAAAGTATTCATTTATTAATAAGCTATAACAATCATAAATATATATGAACCCAACACAAGACCACTGAGATAGTTACAGTAAATAATATTAGACCCAACTGGAGAAATAGATTCTAATACAATAATAGTAGGGGACTTCAACACCCCACTGTCATCAATGGACAGATCACCCAGAGAGAAAATCAACAAAGATGCATCAGAGTTGAACAATCCTTTTGAGCAGATGGACCTAGCAGACACTTAGAGGCCCTTTCACCCAACAGCTGCAGGATACACATTCTTTTCACCAGCACTTGGAACATTCTCTAAGATAGACCATATATTAGGTCACAAATCAAGTCTCAGTAAATTTCACAAGATTGAAACCACACCATGTATCTTCTAAGACCACAAAGGAATAAAACTAGAGATCAACAATAGACATTTACAAATACTTGTAAGTGAAGCAACATGCTACAGATTGACCAAAGCATCATTAAAGAAATTTAAAAAATGGATGAATTATTGGATACATATAACCTACCAAGATTAAATCAATAAGATATGGAAAATCTAAACAGTTCCATCATAAGCAACGAGAATGAAGCAGTAATTAATAGTCTCCAATCAAGGAAAAGTCCAGGACTTTTTCTACTGCACTGAATGCTACATAGTATTCCAAAGTAACTCCAGTATTTTCAAAACTATTCCAAAATATTCAACAGGCTAGAACTCTTCCAAACTCTGTTTATGAGGCAGGCATCACTCTGATAGAAAAACTGAATAAAGACACAATAGAAACAGAAAACTATAGAAAAACTGACTCAATAAAAAAGAAAACTACAGACCTATATTCTTGATTAACAGATGAAAAAACTCTCAACAAAATACTAGCAAATCCAATCCAAAACATATCAAAAGGATCATCCATCATGATCATGTGTGATTTATCCCAGAGACGCAAGGGTGTCACAATATGCGCAAATCAATAAACATCTGAAATTACATCAACAAAATGAAGAACAAAAACCATATGGCCATCTCAGTTGATATGGAGAAAATATTTGATAAGATTCAACACTCCTTCATGATAAAAAATAAGGAAACCTCCACAAATTAGGTATTGAAGGAACATACCTCAAAATTATAAAGGCTGTCTATGACAAACCTGCAGTCCATGTCACACTGAATGGGGACAGACTGAAGCGTTCCCCTCAGATCTGGAACAAGACAAAGACGTGCACTTTCACTACTCTTATTCAATAAGAAAATACTGCAAGTTTTATCATGAGCAATGTAAGAGGAGAAAGAAATAAATGGCATTAAAATTGGAAAGGAGGGAGTCCAAGAATGGATAAACCAGTTAAGTAAAGTTGCAAGTCACAAAATAAGCATATAAAGTTAGCTTTTTATACTCTAATGAACTTGCCAAAAGAGAAATCAAAACAGAAATGTCATTTACAGCAGCCACAAAAAAACCAAACATGTAAGAATAAATTTAACTAAAGAAGTGAAAGATCTCTATAAAGTTATGAAACAGTGATGAAAGAAATCACCATGAACACAAAAAACAGAAAGAGAATTCCTTGCTAACAGATTTAAAGGATCAATATCATTAAAGCATTTACAGTACCTAAAGAAATCTAAGATTAAACATGATTCCTATCAAAATACTAATGACATTCTTTACAGAATTAGGGAAAAAAAAACCTTAAAATTCATGTGGAATCACAGAAGATCCAAAATACCCAAATAGCCAAATTGATCCTCAGCAAAAAAGAAAGTCAAGCTGCAGGCATCACACTATCTGCCTTCAAAGCATACTACAATGCTATAGTGATTAAAACAGCATGTTCTCAGCATAAAAATGGCATATATATCAACAGAACAGAGAAGTGACCCCATAAATTAATCTATGTACATACAGCTAACTGATGTTTGGCAAAAGTGCCCAGACCATACATCAGAGAAGGATAATGTCTTCAACAGATGCTTGGCAAAGCTGGATATATATATGTAGAATGAAATTAGTTTCCTACCTCTCACCATATACAAAAATCAACTAAAAATGGATTAAATACTTCAATTTAAGACCTGAGACTGAATTCATTAGAAGAAAATGTAGAAGAAACACTGTAAGACATTGGTACAGGGAATGGCTTCTTGGACATGACTCCCAAGCGACAGGAAATAAAACAAAACAAGACAAATGGGACCATATCAAAATCAGAAGATTCTGCACAGAAAAGGAAACATATATAGAGTGAAGAAACAGGCGACAAAATGTGAAAAATATTTACACACCCATCTGACAAAGGATTAATATCCAGAATATATCAGCAACTTAAAAATTCAACAATAATAAAGCAACCAATCAAATGTAGAAAAGACAAAGGATCTTAAAAGAAAAACCTACAAATGGTCAAAAAATACAAGAAAAAAATATTCAGCATCATTAGCCATCAGGAAAATGCAAAGCAAAACCACAATGAGATGTCACCTCATCCCTGTCACGATGGTTGTTACCCAAAACACAGAGAGTAACAAATGCTGTTGAGGATGACGAGAAACGGGAACACTTATACACTGTTGGTGGGAATGTAAATTACTGCAGCCACTGTGGAAAACAGCATGGAGATTTGCTCAAAAACCAGAAATCCACTTGCCAGGTGATCCAGCAATCCCACTACTGGGTACACCCAAAAGACATGAACTTATCAAAGAAACACTTGCATCACCATGTTTATAGCAGCACTATTCACAGTAGCCAAAATACGGGATCAACCAAGCTGTCAATCATCAGACGAGTGGATGAGGAAAATCTGGGGTGGGTGTATATGTGTGTGTATATCATATCATGGAATATTATTGAGTAATAAAGCAGAGTGAATGAAATTCTTTTTAAAAAGGATTTATTTATTTGAAAGGCAGTGTTACAGAGAGGGAAACACAGAGGCAGAGAGAGATGTCTTCCATCCACTGGTTCACTCCCCAAGTGGATGTAATGGCCATGGTTAGGTCAGGCTGAAGCCCAGAACCAGGAGCTTCATCTGGGTTTCCCACATTGGTATAGGGGCCCAATGGGTTGGGTCATACTCCACTGTTTTCCCAGGTGAATTAGCAGGGAGCTGGACTGGAAGTGGAGCACCCAGGACTTGAACCGACACCTATATGGGATGTCAATGCTGCAGACAGCGGCTTAACCCACTGCACCACAGCACTGGCCCCAAGAGAAAGAAATTCTACCATTTGCAACAAAATAGATGCAACTGGTGGACATCATGTTGAGTAAGTAAGCCAGACACAGAAAGACAAGTACTGCATGTACCTATGAGCTACGCTGAATCTGTTCTCTTTGCATTAATATCATGTTAACATGAGAATGAGAAATTGTCATGCATTTGCTGTGACCATAAGAATCAAATGTATCAATAAATTCCTTTAAAAATCTTTAAAGGATACCCACTTCATTAATAATATAAAAAGTACTGCTTTGACGTGGCTAAATTCCCAAGACCCTCTGACTACAGGGAAGAACTGATGACTAGTGTCATGGTTCTCAAAAGTGACTTGTACTGGATGGAGCTTATACTGAAAAAATAAAGTTTATCTTTTTATTTTTTATCTTTAATTCAATTTTCAACAAACTGTATACTGTAGATAAAACAACTAACAACTAAAGAAAAAAGTTCTGATGTTCATCAATCATTTGGATGGGATGTAAAAATAATGGTTTATAGCACAATGAAAATCAAAGATTGAAACTGATACATACACACAAGGTAAAAACACCATTATTCTTTACATTGGGGAGTACACTGAGCTATGCAATTGTGACTTAAGCTCCATTGTATAATATTTCAGAATTAAATTAACTTAGTGTCTTATTGGTTGGTTTTTGGAGAACATGTACAAGTTGTATCAATGACTCTCCTTAAAGCTCTCCTGACCAGTGAGAAGATGTGGGACTGGATGTGGACTGATCTTTGAACCACTTCCCTTTGTGCTATTCCGATGTCGAAACATGGGAAGAGAGGAATGAACATGAAAGAGTGTGATTGACTAAGAATCGCAGAGCCCAGCCAAGTCCCTGCTCATGAGTTGGTAAAGTGTTGGTTGTTTTGCAAGATGATCCTTACTGTTAATTTGGGTTTAAGGCTAAATAAGCATTATATAAATATGTTGGAGTTAGAATGCTGACAGAGTGGAAATGTTTTGTTTTCTGAGACTACCACAGGCAATTTCTGAAACATGTAAACACTGGCATCCACTAACTACATTTTCCAAGCACCTTTCCCCTCTTTCAAAATAGGAATACATATGGCCCACATGTTTTTTATTCATTTGCAACTAATTTATCAAAACTGCCAAGACCTAGTCACTAACCACAGGTCTAGGGAGTCAGTTGCAGGGGGAGTATTGTTACATGTCCCACTTGGATCATTCATTTCACTGAGAGCGGATTCGAACTCTGATTATGAGAGTTATTAAATGCTGAGCAGCCAATGACCGCTTCCTTTCGCTCTGTTGTCTCCATTTTCTCTCTTTTGCCAATCTAAGAGCCCTCCAATCCCTCTTTGTATGCTCTGCTCCAGGACAGGCAGGGCAAGTTCACTAGTAACATTAGCAATAATAAATTCCGAAAATACTTATTCTGAATAGTAATGCTGGCATTCCTCATGGGTCTCATTTTCCCAACAGAAAAAGAAGGCATTGGAAGCCAAGCATATGATGAATTCGGCACATTTGCATTTGGTTCCTTCCATAGATACGTGGTGGTGTGTTTCACTGCAGCTGTCTCCTACCTACACTCCCCCTCAAGACTCAGCAGAGGCTGAGTCTGCGTATTCGTAGCTAAACACTAGGATGCAGACACAACAGGTCATCTGCTCAGATATTCTAGTTACACTTCCTGTAAGCATCCAGTCACCCAAATGTGCCTCATCATAAAACTTACCTGGGTAGTTACTTAACATATAGCAACCTGGGTCCCTGTTCTAGAGGCCAGGGAAAATACAGGTTGAACCCATGCCCAATATGATTCTCGGCCATCAGACCCCATCGGACACCATGCCCATTAGTTATGTTTGCTGTGAAATCATTTCTCCAATCACCCTGACTTCAGGTTATTTTAATCTTTACAACAATGATAACGTTTTGCATGTATAATTATATGCAATTAAATTTTTATGTAAGTCAAAAGGCATTCCCTATTAATCAATCTCCCAACTGGAACATGTCCTTTGTCAGACCATTTGTTATAATTTTTTCTTTGGAAGAGAGATCTCCATCATCTCCTGCAAGAAAGTGGAAGAAGCTTTGGGAAGGAGACAGCATGAGACAGCGCCAGCCACCCCCAGCTTTGTGACTCTGGGGGTGTGTCTTCAGTCCGTCTGAAGGCTAGTGGACTTCAGAGAAATGCAGACACTGGGAACAGAGTTCTACCTACTGTGAAAACAAAGTAGTCCTTTGTATCACTGCTTTGACTTTGCCCAAACATTGAATTTACTTTGTATGTTAGGCAGCACAAAAGAGGATTAAATGCATGCATTTATGATGATGAAAAAGGGGCAGGGATGGAAACACACTAAGAAGTGCCAGCTTAGGCCGGCGCCGCGGCTCAGTAGGCTAATCCTCCGCCTTGCGGCGCCGGCACACCGGGTTCTAGTCCCGGTCAGGGCGCCGGATTCTGTCCCAGTTGCTCCTCTTCCAGGCCAGCTCTCTGCTGTGGCCCGGGAGTGCAGTGGAGGATGGCCCAAGTCTTGGGCCCTGCACCCCATGGGAGACCAGGAGAAGCACCTGGCTCCTGCCATTGGATCAGTGCGGTGTGCTGGCCACAGCGGCCATTGGAGGGTGAATCAATGGCAAAGGAAGACCTTTCTCTCTGTCTCTCTCTTTCACTGTCCACTCTGCCTGTCAAAACAAAACAAAAACGGGGGGGGGGGGGGGAATCATTGTAATCCATAAGATGTACCTTGGAAATTTATATTCTAAATAAAAGTTAAAAAAAACATTAGTACCCTGAAAAAAAAAAGAAAAAAAAATAATAGTAAGTGCCAGCTTAGATGGTGTATGCTTTTTCTCTTCTGTAACCAGCACAACTCTGAACAATGCACACACACACACACACACACACACACACACAGCTACCATGGGCCAGGATTCTGGACACAGCTTAGCTGGATCTTCTGCTGTGCATTCCTCCAGGCTCGTGGCCCCTGGGCTGAAGTGAGGCTCAGCTGGGAGCAGGTGTTGGGAGAGCTCATCTCCCCGTGCCGTGTGGCTGGCACGTTGCTTCCCACGGGCCGTCAGCAAGCAGGCAGCTCCAATGTGGCTGTTTGCTCCTCAAGGCCAGCAGGAGACTCACCACCCACTAAGATGGTCACTCCCTACACTGACATCCTGTCGCCACTGCCATGTTCTACTGGTTAGGTACAAATCACATTGAGCCTGGTCAAAGGAGGGGCCTGCACCAGGGGTGTGGATCATGGGGGTCACCTAGGGCGAGTCCAGCAGGGAGATGTGAACTTGACGAGCTCAGAAGTATGTTCTTCACGTAGAAGACACCGTCTTGGACCTCATCCACAAAATCCCCTGAAGAGCTTGCTGAAAATGAAGGTTACGGGGCCCTGGTCCTCACCTGCTAAACCTGAACATCTTGGAATAGGATGAGAGATGCTTAAGTTTTCAAAACCACTTCATGCCCACTGGGATAGCTGGAGTCAAACATGACACTGAGGATATAGAGAAACGGGATCCCAGACACATTGCTGCCAGCAAGGATTCCCTTTGACCCCACATTGCACAGCCTCCTCTGAGCTGTCTTTTCCACCAGGTGTCTGTCCTTGCCCTGTTGTCTTTGGCCTGCTGAGCTCACTTCAGTAAGAACTGTGCAAAGCCAGTTTGGTGAGACTCACTCGCACTCAGTGCCCAAGCACGTTCTTATTCATGTTCTGTGCACTGACACCTTCACTTTGCCGTTGGGTGCAAACCCTAGTTGCACCTGTTGCGTTCAGTTCTGCGTCTCTCTCATTTCAGCATCTCCCTGGCCTGATGAACTCTACCCAGTGGACTGTGCATTGCATTGCAAATGCAATTTTTATTATCTAATCCAATTTTATATGACCCCTGAGAAAACTGTAAACCGTGCTGTTGCTTTGGAGAGCAGTTCAACAGATTCTCAAAAGCTTAAACATAGCTACCCAGCAATTCTACTCCTAGGTATACACCCAAAAGTAGTGTAAGTGCATGTCCACATTAAAAACTCACACAGAAATGCTCAGAGTAACCATAATATGAAAACAATTGAAAAGTCTACTCATTGATGAATAAAAATATACTATATGTATAAATGGAATATTAGTCATCTGTAAAAAGAAAGGAAGTGCCTAAAGGTAACCTGAAAATATTATGCTTGGTGAAAAAGTCAGGCATAAAAGGTCATTGAGTGTACTTCTCCACTGATAGGCTGTATCAAGGAGCATCCAGAGAGACAGCTGGGAGATGAGGGGTTGGCAGGGGCTAGAGGAGGAGATGCACATAACTGCCGTGAGGTTTTGGGGGGTGATGAAAAGCTATGGATTTAGATAGTGATGATGGCTACACAGTTGTGAACTCACCACCAGCCACAGCATTACACACTGAGTTATGGGAACTCTGAACCACAGCTCTATTAAAAAAAAAAACTATATAAAATAACAATGAAAAAGTATCATTTTTCCAAACAAACTTGCTTCGTTGTGCTTTGGTATGGCAAAGTTGTTACAAATTACTAATTGTAACATTAAAACAGAAAATAAGTGCTAATATTTTGGGTTTTTTATAGATCTATTTATTTGAAAGTCAGAGAGATAGAGAGAGAGAGAGAGAGAGAGAGAGAGAGAGAGAGAGAATGAATGAATGAATATGAATGAATCTTCTGTCCTCTGGTTCACTCCCCAAATGCCTGCAACAGTCAAGTCTGGGCCAGGCTGAGTCCTGAGTCAGGAATCCTGTCTCCCACGTGGTTGCAGAGGCTTCTGCTGCCTTCCCAGGCACACTTGCAGGGAGCTGCATCAGAAGCAGAGCAGCCAGGACCTGAACCTGAGCTCCAACGTGGGATGCAACAGCTTCACTCGCTGTAGCATCACCCTGGCCCCGAGAAGCATTGCTAGTTAACACATGCATCGAAGACAGTTCTCTCTGTCCAGTCATTAAAGCTAGCCTTGCTCTAGAGTACACTTTAAAGGATTTGTCATCCTCAAATCATCTATGGGAAAGTGACAGTAACTAAAGTGCAGTGAAAGCACACGGAAGCAGCATCATTAGAGAGAGACGTGTTTGCTCCAATGTACTGTTCACCTTGCTGCTTCCTCTCTTAGGCTTCCTGTTACTGGTGAAGGGGGTGGGATGCAAGGGAGGAAGAAGAGGAAGGAGCAAGAAGGAGAAAGAAACGATAACTCAGGGTGCCAACGTTGTGGAACAGCCGGTTAAACCATGACTTGCAACACCAGCTCTGGTCCAGTCCTGGCTGTTAAGCTTCCAATCCAGCTCCCTGCCAATAAACCGGGAAAAGCACCAGGGGATGACCTGAGTATCTGGAGCCCTGTCACCCACGTAGGAGACCCAGATGGATTCCTGGATCCCGGTATCAGCCTGGCATAGCCCAGGTGGTTGTGGCCATTTGGGGAATGAACCAGTGGATGGAAAATCTGTCTCTTGCTCTCCCTTTCTCACTTTACCTTTCAAATTAAAAAAATATTTTTAATGCTAAGTTAAGAAACGAAGAGTAAAGGAAAGGACCACTGAAGTTCAATGCTGGCTTCCACCTTTTGGTTGCTGCTTGCCCTAATGCTTTGTTGAGATGAGGCGTCAAGCTACAAAGTGGTCATGCATTTCTTTTGCTTATTTTCTATCTATGGGGCTGCAGAGCCCATAATTTGGAAAGTGACTACATAATCCAGACAGAAATAAACTTCTTACTCCAGCACGAAACGGACCCTTTTCATGTGAGGGGCACTCAATTTCAAACAGCTTCAACAGAAGGAGGAGAGGGGCCAGTGCTGTGATGTAGCGGGTAAGGCCGCCGCCTGCAGTGCTGGCATCCCGTATGGGCACCAGTTCGAGTCCCAGCTGCTCCACTTCTAATCCAGCTCTCTGCTATGGCCTGGGAAAGCAGTGGAAGATGGCCCATGTCCTTGGGCCCCTGCATCCATGTGGGAGACCTGGAAGAAGCTCCTGGCTCCAGATCAGCGCAGCTCCAGCTATTGTGGCCATTTAGGGAGTGAACCAGCAGATTGAAGAACTCTCTCTCTGCCTGCCTCTCTGTGATTCTGCTTTTCAAATAAGTAAATAAATATTGAGAGAGAGAGAGACAGACAGACAGACACGCTTCCGGAGAAGGTAGGATCCCGACATGGCTCCCGGGAGGGGCTAGCCACTGAGAACTCAGAGTCCTTGTAAAGAACACGTATATTTAATACAACTGTGAGTCACTTTCAAAGTGGAGCTCCAAGAGATATATCGCATTTGCTTTCCCCTGAAGTCTGCATGCGCAGCCCCTGAGTGGGGGTGGGTTTAGGAAACACATAGGTGGCAGAGGTGGTGCAGGATGTCCAACATGCTAAGTGCACTGAACACACAAGGCAGTAGAGCAGTGAGGGTGCCAAAGGAGTGACCCACAAGAGGAGGTGAGAGAGGGGCGACACACAGCAGGAGGTGGACACGGTGTGGAAACGCCTCTGCTCGTAATGAGAGGAGCCCTGTGTCTCCCACCATGGGCTCCTGTCAGCTCTTCTTCTGTCCCAGAGGCGACCACACCAAGGCTGCCTGTGAGGCCACTCAAAGCAGGACTCAGCTCCTGTATTTCTTACTGGGTGGATTGAAGATGGTTGTCTCTGTTGTGGACTTGACAAAATGCAATCTGCAGAGGTTGCATGAAGAGAACAGCCTGTCCCCTCACCCCCCACTGCAGGTGTCCACACTGAGCAACCATGGAGGATGCAGTGGTGCTGAGAGACGGAACCTGTAGGAGGAGCGAACACCTGGTCACAGACCACCTTCTCGCTCTCAATAGACCATACTCGTTGCTGCGGGAGCAGTGTTGTACAGCGAGGCTGCCATCTATGTGTTGTCTCTGCAGGCACCCTCTTGCCCTAACACCCTGAGGCCCTCACCAGAGGCTGAGCAGATGCTACTGCCATGGGGACTCCCCAGTCTCTAGGACAGTGAGCCAACACACACTTCTGTTCCTCATAATTCACCCAGTCTTGAGCAATGTGTTACAGAAGCAGAAAATGGACTCACAGATGCCTTCATGGATGTTCTGGTAGAAAGATCAGTAAGAGATGATCTCTCCCATTGAGGAAATACTGAATCTGTTTAAATGCAAACTGGGTGCTACTGGTGCTCCAGCACAGGGCCTCTCACAGTGAGATCTGTGGACCCCACTGGTCCAGGTGACATTTACTGTGCCAAGTGTCGAGGAGGACGAACACCTTTCCTCCACTCACCTGGGCTCCTGGCTGAGGTCCCTGTAACAGGAGACAGCTCACTGAGAGACGAGCAATGAAGAGCAGAAGAAATGGCTAAAGCCGCGCGGTTTCTGCTGGGTCCGACAGCAGTGGAGAAATCAAATCGACAGAGGGCACGATCTATCGATGATGAGCGGGGGGAAGGGAGCAGAGCCTGTCTGTGTGGAGTCTTCCCTGTGACCCCGATTTCCTCTGGGCACAGCAAGGGCCCTTCCCAAAGGACAGTCTTCAGCCGCCGCAAGGGAAGGTCGGATGGTCCTTCCACGATGGTCCTTCCAGGATGGTCCTTCCAGGACGGTCCTTCCACGATGGTCCTTCCACGATGCTCCTTCCAGGATGCTCCTTCCAGGATGCTCCTTCCAGGATGGTCCTTCCAGGATGGTCCTTCCACGATGCTCCTTCCAGGATGGTCCTTCCAGGATGGTCCTTCCAGGATGTTCCTTCCAGGATGGTCCTTCCAGGATGGTCCTTCCAGGATGGTCCTTCCAGGATGGTCCTTCCAGGATGCTCCTTCCAGGATGCTCCTTCCAGGATGGTCCTTCCAGGATGGTCCTTCCACGATGCTCCTTCCAGGATGGTCCTTCCAGGATGGTCCTTCCAGGATGGTCCTTCCAGGATGCTCCTTCCAGGATGCTCCTTCCAGGATGCTCCTTCCAGGACCTACTTCAGGCGAGAAGCGAGGGGGAGGGGACGAGTAACAGCGACTTTGCTGCTGCTGTTTTCTCAAATGCCAAGGCAGCAAATCTGGGGCTTCCATGTCCTAAACCCCATTACAAAAGAGACATTGAAAGTATCTGAAACTCTTACAGTACAGAGATTAATTTTATGTCTGTTGAACCCAATGATCAAAAATTTGTGTTGTATTTTATATCCTTTCATCTCATTTTTTCATGAATTTACTTCTATTTGATTCTACACAATTGTTAGTCCATGGTAAATTAGGATTAAACAGACACACACACAGAGAAACACTCGTCTTCACCACAGATACTTTGACATGGTCTGTTCCAACTGAGAGCCTCAGGGTGTGCTATAACAAAACTTTCCCTGGAGGGTCAGGGAAAAATATCCCAGAGACACGATCCCAGGAGAACATCCTCTAAGACAATAGCTCTGTCTGGCAGGCAATGGAAGAAAGGCATCATGGGAGGGGCTAAGGTGAGCACGCCAAAGCAGAGAGTCTCGCAGAGAATGGCCAGCAGGTGGGCATGGCCAACAAGAATGCTGAGTCGGGGTGGAACAACAGGAGCTAAAACTAGCAAACAGCGCAACAGCAAAGTCTGCATTTTATACTGAAGGCTCTGGGAACGAGTGGCAGAGAGAGAGCGAACGAGCGAGCACATCTTTCTGTCCAGGCCACCATCACAGTGTATCAGACACCGCTATGTCAGCTTAAAAAAAGAGATGTTTATTTTTCATGGTTCTGCAAACTGGAAAATATAAGATCAAGGTGCAAGTAGCTTTGGTTCTTGGTGAGGGTCCACTTCTTGGCTTGCAGTCTCCTCACTGTATTCGCACATGGCAGAGAGACACCTGCACCTCATCTTGTACAAGCACCAACACTATCATGTGGAACCCACTCTCCTCACCTCATCTGAACCTGTGTCCCAAAGGCCCCCATCCCAATACCATCGCAAGGGGAGCAATGGCTTTAACACATGGAGTTGGGGGCCGAGGGCACACAATCAATCTGAAATAAAGCTAATGAGTTGGCCATGTCTTCTGTGAGTAATTATTTGGATGACAATGAGAGCTGCCCAGTAGGCAAGTGTGTGTACACCACGGCTCTAGTAGAGACATAAGTAGGTTCAAGATCTAGGCTAAATCAATGCCTAAGGATAGTAGGTAAAGCCTTGGAAACACCTGAGACCCTGCTCACAGAGGGAACAGAGTAACCACAAAGAGCTCAAAACTCACGAGGCAGCAAGGGAGAAAGAAGCCGTTCAGGAATTGAGGAGGAGAAGGGGAGGTCAAAGGTGCAAGAGAATGGAATTTCAAGGATCGGGCAAGGGTGGTTATAAAAGCACTGAAATGCCGATGGGCATCCCCAGGCCCTCCTGCTGGACAGCTTCTCTGCTTAAAACTTTGCCACTTTGGTCATCTCCAAATCTGGCAACCTGGTAATGGAAAGATGCAAGAGTACTTGACTCGGTTCAGACTTTGCTACTTTCTGCGTTACCATCAGCAAAGTATATGGTATTTGCCACCATAGCGCTGTCATCTACAGAGCCAAATTAATCTTTCTAGCCACGTCTTCCTTGCAGGGTGGTTGTGAATGCTGAGTGGAATCATATGTTTGAAGTGACAGTGTTTCAGAAGGCTCCTGCTGAGCTGCAAAGCCTTCGCTGAGAAGAGCTTGTTATCAACCATAATCACATGTATGGATGATTAATTTTCATCAGCTTCCTCTCACAGATGGGCATAGGCTTGGGTGACCTCGGGGAACGTGTGCAGCAGGGACTCAGCAGTGGCCCTCGGGAGGAGAGGAGAGCAGGGGTACTGACTGGAGAGGAGCCTTGCCAGGGCCAGCGCTGCTGGGCAGAGAACAGGCCATGAGTTCAAGGCATCCCAAAGAAACTCTAACTTAGTTAAGAGAGAGGTGGTCCTTGGAATTCAAGGTTTAAAGAGGGTGTTAAGGGCCAGCACCATGGCTCACTTTGTTAATCCTCCGCCTGCGGCGCTGGTACCCCAGGTTCTAGTCCTGGCTGCTCCTCTTCCAGTCCAGCTCTCTGCTGTGGCCCGGGAGTGAAGTGGAGGATGGCCCAAGTGCTTGGGCCCTGTACCCACATGGGAGACCAGGAGAAGCACCTGGCTCCTGGCTTCAGATTGGTGCAGCTCCGGCCGTAGTGGCCATTTGAGGAGTGAACCAACAGAAGGAAGACCTTTCTCTCTGTCTCTCTCACCGTCTATAACTCTACCTGTCAAATTAAAAAAAAAAAAGAAGAGGGCATTAAAAAGCCATGCACAAAAGGAAAAGCCCTTTTAAAGAAACAACACCGTAAGTGATGGTAAAATTACCAAACACATTCATGAAATAGCAAGGATATTTCTTAAATGCTCTCTGTAGCCAAACCATCGGTAGTAAATAGTGCAGCTCTCAAGCCACAGGATGACGATCTCTAGAGCCAGGGAGGAGAAAAGCCTCTTTCTCTGGGACTGTTACATGACTGGTAAAATGAATATAGCAACTGTGCCAAATAAACAAAAGCACCATCTTCAGAAACCATAAGTCACTGATTTTCTGGTGAAAATATCAACTATTTTACAATTACGTAGCCAAATAATATGCTCAGAGTTATACACAGAAAGAAGGAGAGGCAGAGAGAGAGAGGTCTTCTATCTGCTGGTTCACTCCCCAGATGGCCCCAAAGGCCAGAGCTGCACTGATCTGGAGCCAGGAGCTTCTTCCGGGTCTCCCATGTGGGTGCAGGGGCCCAAGGACCTGGGCCATCTTCTACTGCTTTCCCAGGCCACAGCAGAGAGCTAGACTGGAAGTGGAGCAGCTAGGACTCGAACTGGCCCCCATATGGGATGCCGGCACTGCAGGTGGTGGCTTTACCCACTATGCCACAGCACCACAGCTGCATTTGCTATTAACCCATGACAGAGTCAGTGAGTGCCATCGGTAGGAGAGAATGCAGACTGATGTCACTGTGGTTCTGAAGAAGGCAGCGGCTAGTTGCTGTGAAGGAATTCCCCATAAAGGGTGCATGTGTGCCCACCTCGGGTATGCCATGCAGAAAGAATTTGTGGTGTAGAAGTGAGTGAAATAAAAGAAGCAACAAAAACAGGGAGAAAGCCTGCCAAGTGAAGACTTCTAAAGAGAGCCAAGACTTCTTCCACTTTTATTTCTTCATACGATGAAAACCCAAACCCATTATTTATTGAGCCCTGAATGGGCGCAGACACAGGGCCAGATCTGGGAACAGCATCGGACAGACTTGGACAGTGCCCTTCCTGCTATGCAGCTTCCAAGTTAGGGGGTGGGGAAGGGCTTGGCTGTTTAGAGAGACGATGGGATGTGGAATGGAGTTGAAGGGAAATTCAGCTGAAGTTGTGGATGGCACATCTGGTCTTGACCTTCTTCTGCCTGGAATTCCATTTGCCTCAGCTCTCTGGATTCTCCCTCTTCCTCTCCCTCTCTTTCAGTCTTCCTTTGCTTTGAACAACAAACTGGGAGAGGTTGGGCTGCAAGTCAGAGCTAAAGTAACTCCTTGGCTCAGGGTAGAATGAAGAGCTAGTGTCTGTGGCAGCCAAAGTCAGCCTGAAACTTCCATGACACTCAGGGTCTACACTGTGCTTCACTGTAGTTCACCTTACATGGCTCAGGTAAGCCACTTTAAAGGAGTTAGGGCAACAAAATCAAATTCCCTTTTCCACGCGTGGTTCCCCGTGCCTTTTAGTCTGATCTTGTGTATGATTGCCTTTGTACGTTATGCTTCAAAACCATCAGCATTCCTTGTTTGCTACTGTCAGAAATCCTTCAACAGAGAGAATAGGGTCTCCTATCTATGTCACCATGAGAGTGAACCAAGTGGGAAAGTCTCCACAGGTGGGCCCTCTTCCCCAGCACCTCTATGTGTGCGTCATCTTGAAGAGGGTCTCCAAATCCTGGGTCTACCCTCAAATGAGATATCCAGACCAAAAAGGTCTATACACAAGAGAATAACAAGTGTTGACTCCCATACATTGCTACCACATGGAGGGTGGTGTTGGGCATCAGAGTGAAAGATACATTTGTAGGTGGAACTTGACAGTGAAGGGTGGACAGGTTACAGAGACAAGCGCAGCTGACTGTCCTTGCATTGCTGGGGTGGGTGGTGTTCACACTCAGCCAGTCAACTGTGCACGCTCTGTGTGCTGGGCACTGCTTTCCAAAAGGGGTCTGTGTCAGGAAACAAGACAGCCGATGACATGCAATTTGCTCATGCAATTTGCATTCTGGCAGCACGCACGGAGCAAGAAAAGCAAGCACGCATCAGCAGGTGACAAGTACGATGGGAGTCGCAGAGCAGGGGAGGAGGGATCAGAGAGTCTGAGCTGAGAAGAAAAGTTCCACCCTGTGGAAAACAGACTGGGGATGCTGCAGCTCTGGTACCAAGACAACTTCCCATGAATCAAGACAGCACACTTCGGTGAGACACTCTCTAACAAGCCAACCAATCAGCACCAGCTGCTTGCTACTAAGGTCAGCCAATCAGGAAGGAACTCATTCAATACACCATTGTGAGCATCCACCCACCAACCCCCAGCAGACACCGGGGGTGGAAGAGGAGAACCTTGGGCCTCAGGGTTGGAGGAGCACCCCAGCATCCAGGCCTGTTACAACCACCACTCAACACAGGAAGGGAGGACTGTGTCACGACAGGGATGGCCAGCTTGGGAGGTGTCTGTGCCCCTGAGGTTTCTCTCTCGCACCCAGAGACATCCCATGTCTGGGGGTATTGACAAAAAGGCTTATGCTACCACACATGCCCCCCTCCCCAAGCAACCCTTTCCTCCCTGCAGGGCTCGAGACTCTTCCAAGACACAGGTCCCACTCCCTCCACACACACACACACACACACACACACAACCCAAGCAACTGGCCCAGGATCTACTGTTCCACCCTACCTGTCTCCAGGTACAGAGGCACCAAGAAGAATGGCCCAGGGAAGCTCTCTGTGTTCACCCCAACCAGCGTTTGTGGGGACCAGTAAGAGCCCAGTGACTCAACATAAACCAGACAAAAATAGCCCAGCAAAGGCTTTGCACATGAGAATGCCATGGAAACAACAGCCCATGGAAGAAGACTGGGTCCTGGATGCTAAACCTAAACAGGGAGCATGCTTGTAATTAAGATAAAAAAAATCAATCAATCAATACAGCCCCAAATCTCCTAGTATAAATGCCTAAATGTTCAGGAGATACAAGTGTTCAAGAATCACTAGTCATGCAAAGGACCATAAGAGTTACAATTTGCATGAGAAAAGATAATTAACTGACACCAATGACGAGGTGAATAAGATGTTGGAATTATCTGTCAAGGGTTTTAAAGGAACTAACATGAAAAATCAGTCAACAATTACACATTATCTTGAAACAAAGGAAAGAATAAAACGTCGAAGGACAGAAATAGAAGTCTGAACAAGCGAATGAAATACTGAAAAATATAATAACAGAAGGTAAGCAGAAAACAAATACCAAAGTATAACAGTAAAATATTAGTAATCTCCTTAAGTGTAAATGGTCTAAATCCATCAGTAAAGAAAAGCACAGAGAAGATAATTTAAATTTATGCTACTCACAAGAAATTTCAAATTCAAAAATATAGATAGGTTGAAAGTTAAAGGATGAAAAAGATACATATTGCAAAGTACTGATTTTTAAAAAGGCAGAAGTGGCTCTATGAATGCAGTCTCCAACTAATTATGGCTTGACTTACCATTTTTTTTTTTTAAATTTCATGATGGTGCATTCAGTAGAAGCTATACTTGGAATTGTGGGTTTTGCTGTTTTCTAAGGCTAGTGAGGTAAAGTACTACACCCCCTTACACTACTGTGCAGAGCAATGACCTGTAGTTCCCAGTTAGGTGGCCATGTGTTCAGGAGAGTGACAATCGATACTCTACAGAGTCCTGTGATGTCAGCCTCTTTTGGATCAAAGTCGTCAGTAAGTTACATGAGATATTCAACATTTTTTAATAAGGTAGGTTTTACGTTAGATGATTTTACCCAACTCTGGGCTAATGTGAGTATTCTGAGCACAATTTAAGGGAGGCTAAGTTAGGATGTTCAGTCGGTTAGGTTTATTAATGTATGTATTAATTTATTTTGGACTTACACTATTTTTAATATATGGGGATACAAACCCATCATTAGTTGAGGAGCATCTGAGTCAGACAAAGTGGATTCTATAGTCTGGATCTTTGTGACCCCCCCCCCCAAATTCATGTTGAAACCTATTACCCATGTGATATTATTAAGTGGGGGCGTTTGGGAGGATTGCTCTTTACTCCCAGAATAAGGTTGTACCCATCATCAAGAATCCCTGGAGAGCTGCATTTTCCACACCACCATGAGGACCCACTGAGCAGGCAGCATCTATGAGGAACTAGGCCCTTACCAGACAACAAATCTGCTGGCATATATCACCTGGTGTGGTGGAGTGAGAAAGATGGCCGCTGGCAACGGCAACCACCTGGCAACAGGCTGTGATTGGATGGTTTCCTCCTCTCAGAACAAATCCACAGCAACAACCTAGGACTTCCATGCCTCCAAGAGTATAATAAATAAATGAATGAATAATAGATGGATTAATTAATGAATTTGTCTTTTTTAAAAGCTGTCCAGTCTATAGTATTTTGTTCTAGTAGCCCAAACAAATTGCAACAATGGACTTCAGAGTGAAAGAAATTACTAGAAGTAAAAAGAAGTGCTGCCTAATGGTTTAAGAATGCATCCACCAAGAATACATAACCATCCCAAAGGCATTCGACTCACACAACAAAGATTCAAAATATACGAAGCAAAATAAAACAGAGCTGAAAATGGAAACAGGCAAATCCAGAGTTACAGTGGAGCCCTCTCCATCCCCTGCTCAACTACTGCAGGAACACCAGAGCAAACGTTAGCAGTTTGAACTGAGCAGTATGATCACCCAACACACAGGAGAACTCTGATGTGACTGCACCACTCAGCAACAGCACAACACACCATTTCATTACCTACATTCCTGGATATTCACCAAGACAAGTCACTATAAAATGAGACTTAGGAATTTAAAGACAACAGAAAGGGACCTGGCTGTGCCTGTGACTGAAGGGAGCCCTGCTGTAAGGTGTTGAACCAGAGGGAACTATAAGGCCCCTCTGGTTCCTGTGGTTGCTGTGGTGGGAATGAGGCACAGGAAGAGGTGGACAGACCCGAGAGGGCAGGCAGGTGGTGGTTTTGGCGTTAGCTTTGAAGGCAATAATACTCCAGTTGTGTTATCATTCAGCGAAGTACAACACTGTTCTAATATTGCTGTCATTGACAAGAACACGTGCATGGACAGCAACAGGAGACGTATCTTGGCACAGGAGGCCGATACGTCCCACGTGACACCATGTGACTTACCTTTCCCAAGTGATAATTCATAAGGGCTGTCCCCCAAGATGCTAGTAAAGAGTAATTGCCTCACATTTAATTTTTGTGAATTAAATTACCCACCCATGGCAAAGAGAAACAGAAAGAGCAGTTGGCCAAAGAGGAAGAACTAATCATTTAAAGTGGGTCACAATGCTTGGCTCTGCCCTTTCCCTCACTGACCACAAGGGGCAGGAGACTAAGGCTCAAAGACATGGCCTTTTGGGGTGGTAGGGTCCCTGTGTGCAAACCTGCTTGCCACTTGACATTCAGTCAGAGAAACAATTTGTCCCCATTCTAGAGGAAAAGCTGACAGCGCTGGACCTACGGAGATAGACTGCAGGGCTGCCAGAAGTAACTCCTAGGTGTTTTCAAGGACATGATTTTGCTTGGATTTTATTATTATTTTTTTGACAGGCACAGTTAGACAGTGAGAGAGAGAGATATAGAGAAAGGTCTTCCTTTTCCGTTGGTTCACCCCCCAAATGGCAGCTACGGCCAGCGCAGCGCGCTGCACCGATCGAAGCCAGGAGCCAGGTATTTCCTCCTGGTCTGCCATGGGGTGCAGGGGCAAAGGACCTGGGCCATCCTCCACTGCACTCCTGGGGCACAGCAGAGAGCTGGACTGGAAGAGGGGCAACCGGGACAGAATCCGGCGCCCCAACGGGGACTAGAACCCGGGGTGCCAGTGCCACAGATGGAGGATTAGCCTAGTGAGCCGCGGCACCAGCCTTGAATTTTACCTTACTTCCTGATTTTCAAACTTAATCACCAAGTAACATATAGTCCCATTATGTTGAGACATAATACTGTAATGCTACTAATACTCTATGAAAGGTACAATTAATAGATTTATTGATTGATTTAATCCTCATAATAAATCTGGGTAAAATGAAAACTTTGAGATGTCCTAAATTTAATTTAAAAGAGCTGGAGGGTAGAAGGAGGAAGAAATAGGCAAGTTAATTGGCTGACTCTGTTACAGGGTAAAGCCAACAAAAGGGGTTTCACATTTATGAGTGTTAAAGTCTTAATTTAGTGGCTGACATTTGGCTTAATGGTTAATGCACCAGTTAGGACATCCATGTCCATTACCTGAGCGTCTAGATTTGACCGCAAGCTCTGACTCCTCGTTCCAGGTTCCTCCTGATGCACACACCCTAGAAGGAGCAGGTGACAGCTCAGGTAGTTGGAAGACCCAGACTGGGCTCTCACTGTCAGGCTTTGGCCTTGGCCCAGGCCCAGGCACTGAGGGCTTCAGGGGAATGAACCAGCAGATGGGAGCTCTGTCTGTATGTCTCTCAAATCAAGAAAGAAAAATAATTTAAATCCTGACTTCAGATCCCCAGGGGCTGACGCCCAGGTATCAGCCACTCCTGCACCCATAGAAACTTCGAGCCAATGCAGAAGCAGCTAGCTCGTCTCCTGGACTGCCCTCCTGGCGCCTTCCCCGCCTAGCACTATCCGGCCCCTCCTATCTGTAGTCCGTGTAAGTTCAATACAAACAGTGTATGCTTTCCTTCCCCGAAACGTTTATTATAAAAGTGCTCTTGGGGCTCAGGTCCAGGGACGTCGTTCAGCTTCTACCTTGCCTTGCTGCAGGATACTGCAGGGCTCGTCCCAGGACCCAGGCCTGTTCTTGCTCTGTCTGTAATGGGTCATCAAACCCTTCTACATCAGAGGGGGAAAAAAAGAAGAAAAAAATTAAAAGAATGAAAACAGTGTTTGGTATCTCTGGGGACAGCATCAAAGAAAGCAATATTTTGAGATTTGGGAATTCCTGAGGAAATGATAAACAAGTTAGCAAACCTATGCAATGAGATAGTAACAGAAAAATTCCCCCAATTTGTAGAAAGATAATGAAATTTAAATACAGAAAGCTCTCAAGACCTCAAATCGACATGAACAGAAAAGAACCTCACAACACATTACGCACAGCTTTCAAAATTAGAACATGAAGGGGGCATTTTAAAATTTGCAATAGGAAAGCACCAGGTCACTTTTAAAGGAATTCCCATTAGACTGGTACCATATTCCTCAACAGAAACCTTACAGGCCAGGAGAGAAGAGAGAGACTTAGCCCAGGCACCAACAGGAAAAACAGAAACAGCACATGGAGAACACTCTACCCAGAGAAACACTTTTTCATAAATGAAGGTGAAATAAAATGTTCTGAGAAAACAAACAAACAAAACCCTAAAAGAATGTATCTAACCCAACCAGCCTCAAAAAGGATACTTCAGAATGTACTACACAGAGAAAGAAGGAAAGATAACTGTGTCACTAAAGAGCATGAAAGTATTAAACCAACCAGAAAAAGAACAAAGGATATTTAAAACAAAAGGACTTTTAGAATAAAAACGACAAGACTAACTCATTAGGTCCAATAACCTTGAATGTAAATACTAGAAACACCCAACTAAAATATACCACCTGATTGAGTGAATAAAATAATAAGACCCAGCTATGTGTTTCCTACAAGAAACACACTACACCATAAAAGACATGAAGACTGAAAGTGAAAGGATGGAAAATGATAATGCATACAAATATAAACCCAGACAAAATAGACTTTAATTAAGAAACTGTTAAAAGAGACAAATGTCATTATGTAATCATTCAGGGATCAATTCAATAAGAAAATGTGACTATAGTATATGCACCCAATTCTAGGGCACCCAGTTATGAAAAACAAATGTTAATACATCTAGAAAGAGATATAATCATAATTCAATAATATTAGGGTATGCCAACACCCCACCTTCATCAATGGACAGATCAACAAGACAATAGAATCAACAAGAAAACCACAGCCAGTCTATGTTAGAGAACTGATGGACCTAATAAACATTTACAGAACATTTCATCCCAAACTACAGAATACATATTCTTATCATCACCACATGAAACTCTCTCTAGCATAGACCATATATTAGACCATAAAACAAGTCTCAACAAATATAAAAAGTCTGAAATTATATCATGTATCTTTTTTTTTACTACAATGAAATAAAGTTGGAAATAAACAACAAAAGAATACACAAATACTTGGAGACTAATCAACATGTTCCTGAATGAATAATAGATTGTTGAAGAAATTAAAGGAGGAATTAAACAACTCTTTGAAACTAATGAAACTGAAATACAACTTTTAAAATTTATGGGATACAGCAACAGCAGAATTAACAGAAAAAATTTATACCAATAAATACTTACATTAAAAAAAGGTATAAAATACATAAGCTAACAATACATCTCAGAGATAAAGGTAAATTAGTACAAGTAAAATCCCAAATTAGTAGAGGAAAAAGTAATAAAAACTAAGAAGTAAAAAATAGAATTTTTTAAAATACGAAGGATTAATGAAGAGCTGGCTTTTGTTTTTGACAAGATAAACAAAACCAATAAACCATTTGTCAGACCAATCAAGAGAATAAGAGAGATGACTCAACAAAATCAAATATGAAAAGGAAATATTATAGCCGATTCCATAGAAATACAAAGAATCATTAGGAAATACTATGAACAACTATATGCCATCAAATTGGAAAACCTATAAAATGGATCAACTTCTGGAAACACATAATTTTTTAAAACTTAAATTTCAATAATACAGAAAATCTGAACAGACCAATAACCAAGAATGAGAATGGATAGTAACAGTCCCCCAGCAAAGAAAAGCTGAGGACTGGATGACTCCACTGTTGAATTCTATCAAACATATAAGGAAAAACTAACACGACTTCTTCGCAAACTATTCCAAACAATCAAAAAGGTGAGACTCCTTCCAGATTCATACTTTGAGGACAGCATTACCTTAATTCCAAAATTATACAAGAATACAACAAAAAAGAAAACTATAATCCAAAATTTGTAATGAACACAGGTGCAAAAATTCTCAAAATAAAATACTGGCAAATCAAATCCAAGACCTAATCAAAAATATCATCCACCCTGACCAAGAATGATTTATCTCAGGGATGCAGGGAAGCTGCAACATCGGATCGTATGGTTTTTTTCAATAGATACAGAGAAAGCATTTGATAAGATACAATATACCTTAATGATAAAAACCTTAAACAATGTAGTTATAGAAGGAATGTATCTCAGTCCAGCTAAGGGTATATATGCCAACCCCACAACCAGCATCGTGTTGAAGGAGAAAAATATAGGAACATTTCCACTAAGATCTGGAACCAGACAAGGATGTTCACTCTCACTTAATATAACACTGGAAATTTTAAGCAGACCCATTAGGCAAGTGAAAGTCACAGGAGATATATAAATTAAAAAGGAAGAAGTCAAATTATCCCTGACATGACATGTAGGGAAACCAAAAGACTGCACTAAGAGACTACTGGAACTGATAAGAGAATTCTGCAGTTTGCAAGGTACACAATCAACACACAGAAATCAGTAACATTTGTACAGACCAACTAAGGTCTTGCTGAAGGATAACTTTTCTTCTGAGGAAGAATTTATAAGTTCAATCCTGTTTACAATAGCTACAAAAGAAATTAAATACCTTGGGATAAATTTAACCAAATATATAAAAGCATTCTACAATGAAAATTACAAAACATGGGAGAAGACAAATATATATCATTTCGTTTGGTTAAATTCCCATAAGTGGAACAGCTAGGGTATTGGTAAATCTATTTTTAGTTTTTTAAAGCATCTCCCTACTATGTTCCATAATGTCTGTGATAATTTGCATTTCCACCAAAAATGTATTTGGGTTCCTTTTTTCCCCACATCCTCACCAGCATTTGCTATTTTTTGACTTTGGGATAACAGCCATTCTAATTAGAGTGAGATGATGCCTCACTGTGGTTTTATTGACATTTCCCTGAAGATTGGTGAAATGGACATGGTCCATCCAAATGGAAAGACCTCTTGTGTTCATAGATGAGAAGAACTAACAGTATCAAAATGTCCATACTACCCAGAGCAACTTACAGATTCAATACAACACCTGTCAAAATACCAATGAGATTCTTCAAAAAAATTAGAAAAACTATCCTAAAATTCAAGCGGAACCACAAATGTGCGTGAATTTAATCTTAAACGATATAAATGAAGATAAGGCATCACAATCCCAGGTTTCAGGACATACTGTGGGGCTGATGTGATCAAAACAGCATGGTACTGCAGTACAACACAGGTAGACCGACAGACAAACCAGAATAAACACACACATCTACAGCCAACTTATCTTTGACCAGTGTGGTACAAGAATTACCTAGAGAGAGGGGAGTCTCTTAAATAAATGGTGTTTGGAAAATTAATTTCCACATGCAGAATTTTGAAACAAAAACCACCACCTTACATCTTATCTTTACAAAAATCATCTCAAAACAAATCCAGGAGCTAAACAAGACCTGAAACTGTGAAACTGCTGGAGAAAACACAAGGTAAACACTCCAAGATGTTGAAATGACATTTTAGATAAGATCCCAAAACACAGACAGAAAAGCAAAACTAGACAAATGAACTATCGCTAACAAGAAGCTTCCACATGGCAAACGAAACAATCAACACAGTGAACAGACAACCAACAGAGGGAGAGAAATAACTGCAAACTGTGCATTTGATAAAAGATTAATATCCAGAATATATCAGGAGCACAAGACATTCAGCAAGAAAACAAAAATCCAGTTAAGAAATGGACAAAGGATGTTTATAGATATTTTTCAGAAGAAATACAAATAGACAATAAACATAAAAAATATTCAGGGATACCAATTCTCAGGAAAATGCAAATAAAGCCACAATGAGGTATCATTGTGAAAAAAAAATGACTCCTTTTTTTCATATGTGGAAGTGTGTGTGTGTATATATATATATATATATATATATATATATATAATAAAGATGTGTGGATGCCATACTGTTGGTTGTATATATGTATATGGTTATATACATATAAATGTTGTCTTCACTGTAATAAAATTTTCTTATTTCCTCACTTTGTGACCTTTGTCATGACGCTCATGTTATGCAATATTTATAGATCCATCCCTTGTTCCAAGAAAAATGGTACATATGTGTATGTCTATATATTTACATATGAAATGAATATGGCAAAATGTTAAAAATCATGAAATCTAGACGTGCCCCTTGAACTTTTCTTTATACTTTCCTACATTATTTGCAATAAAGTAAAAGTAAAAATGCAGAAAAATAAACAATTAAAATACTAAAATGAATAATAGATGCCTACGTGTATAATTTTAAAAATATACAAAAATAAATACTAACATCAGAGATATAACAGAAAAATAATACAGAGAAGAGAAGCCCACATGGTCTAACTCTGAAGTCAGAGATTCTGTGAGGCTAGGACATGCTACCATGTGAATGTGTGTATGACTCAATATTGACTTTTGCCAACTTAAGGGTGGCTACTTACTTCCAAGGAAAACCTTCCCATCTTCTCCCAGCGAGTGGTAAGTTATGGAACTCACCATGCAGCCAGAAAGCAGGTGAACCGCTGAGAGACTCGGAAAGAGTATGGGGTGCGCAGACCCCTGCTTTTGAGAAAAATGAAAAACCTGTAAGACAACACTCACACCTTCCCCGGGATGGGCGGTGACCAGAGGAGCCCAGAAGAGCCCTGAGCACCTGGGATTTAGTCAGCTGCTCCCTCCCCATCCATCCCGGCCCTCAAACTGCGAACACCTCCCTGGCTAGAACTCTGTCTCTACGCAGGATGGAACCTGCCATGCACGGGGCCAGCACTGTGGCACAGCAGGTTAAGCCGATGCCTGCAGCACTGGCATCCCATATGGGCACCAGGGCACCAGCTGGAGTACCAGCCTCTCCACCTCTTATCCAGCTCCCTGCTATTGGTCTGGGAAAGCAGAGGAAGAAAGCCCAATTGCTTGGGATCCTGCACCCATGTGGGAGACTGGGAGAAGTCCCGGCTTTGGCCTGGCTCTGCCTTGGCCCTTGTGGCCATTTGGGGAGTGAACCAGTGGATGCAAAATCTCTTTCTCTCTGTAACTCTGCCTTTCAAATAAATAAAATAAAATTTAAAAAAAAAAAAATCTGACATGCACGCTACAGGGTCCAGCACATAATAAATTCAGCAATTAAAAATGTGTGAATGAAGTTCTGAATTGCATGAAAAGAAATAAAGTTGCAATTTCAGTGGTAGTTGAATGTGTTGCCTTTGTGTGTCCCTAAGAGTCAAACAGGCAACCACACTTCATTCAGGAAGCTCCAGGCTGCTGGTTTTCAATTTTATGGAGCCCCAGGTAATTTCGCTGTTGAAAACACTCTAAAAAGCCTTGTGCAGGATCTTCAAATGTCTATCTTTAGGGGCCTTACGTGACCTCAGGCAATTTTTGGAAGCATTCAAAGTAGCTTAAAAACGAGTAGAAAGTGGGCACTGTCTTTTACATGCTATCTTTATTGTCAGCCTCATAGTAAGAGAAAACACGAATTCTTTAACTGCAGACTGCGGATAATGACATGGTGAGGGAGAGGCCGAGTCCTGCGCAGACTGCTGATGAGGGCCGTAAAGACTGCAGAGTTTTTCACCGGAGGCAGTGTCTGCTCCCGCGTGCAGCTCAGCGTGCTAATTGGTGTTCCCCTCTGTCAATGCCCACACAGGGTCCCGGGCGCACAGAGGGCAGCCAAGGCCCCCAGCTCTCCAGCGGTAACGCTGACAAGAGGGGAACACGTTACCATTAAAACCCACTGGCATCCAGAGCTGGGAGTGAAGGCCTTTGAAGACGTCAAAATATGTAGGTCACTTCATAGTTCCCATCCCAACATGCACACTGATTCTAATTGAAACCTACGTTCCAGGTAGCATTGAGTAGCGAACTGAAAATAGAGCCCCACTTCGAAAGGGACCTGTTTGAGAACGGCAGCTTTGCTTCCATTGAGTAGCTGTTCCTTAGTCTCTTTAGCTCTGGGCTCCTGCAGATTCCATAAAGCTGCCTGTTCTTGTACACCTGACACAGGGCTGGCTTATTCCCTGGATTCTGCTTAACTCTCACTTCGGGTACCTGACCTTGCAACAGTGAGCACACAGGCTTTGATTCTTAGACCTATGGCTATTGTGTTGCAGTGCATTTAAACAATTACATGCAATGCAGTAAATTCAAGTGCATTCCGTATGCTTCATTGCTTTGTCTGATTCTATGCCGGTCAGTCCTTCTTCTACTCCATAACCTCGTGGGGAATACCAGTCAGGGAGAATGACCACGTATCAGCTCACACACTGTTTATAGCTGCGACTCTTTTGGCTGCAAAGTAACACATGCCAAATCGAGTAATTAGGACATTTGTTGATTCTACTCAAAGTTCCAAAAAGGTAGGCAGGCTATTCAGGCCATTACTCTTTCTATTGCTTGTCCAACAGACGAGAGAATGAGAGATATCAGGCCAGTAGGCAAGGTGCTTCCTCTAGCCTGCCTGGGCCATCTTGGGCCCTAAACCAGTGATTGCTGTTAGGGGAATGTGGACTGATTTGGAGCTGCAGTGTCCACTCGTCACCTGTGGCTACTGAGCACTGGAGAGGTGGCTGGCCAGGTGCACCATAAGTATAGAAACAAATACTGCATTTTAAAGATGTAATATGAAAAAAAACCTATAATACATCTCACTAATAAATTTCTGTATTGATTATGTCAACAAGATACTATTTTAGATGTTAGAGCAAATAAAATATTTAGTTAAAATTAATGTGACCTGATTCTTTTTACTTTTTAAAACATGCATTGACTAGAACATTCTAAGTTCATTTATAGACCTCTGAGTTGTCTGCTGCACAGTGCTGGCTAACTAATAAGCTTCCCTGTGAAGGCACAGAGTCAAATCAAATTCAGGGATCCTTAGAGGAAAGGGAGAACCCCTGTTGGTGAAGTGGCCACGTGGTGGGTCCATGCTTCTTTCATTGCTCTCACTCTGTTTATTCGAACTTGTCATTGGTGCCTGGAGGAGCTGGGAAAACCAGCAGCTGCATGTAGGGTCCAGGCAGGACTTCCCACGTACTGCAAATGTGTAGTCACTACAGTTGGGGACTGATCTCAATTTCCCCTAAGACCCCTGCCAACCCAGAGCAGAGTCTTTGGGCATGAGTCCTGGTCCACTTCCTAGCCTGAAACACCATACTTGATTTCATGGTCAACATTTATCCCATTTCAAAGCTACACGTAACAACAGCACCTAATGCTGAAAGCTGGTTAATACGCATGGGGGACAGGAGCCTTGTCACTCACTACCACCTACACCATTTCTCTTTCCTCCTTTTGCTTTCTGCCTTGCACTAACATGTAGGGGGCTCTTGCCCAATTTCCCTTAGGGCAAGGCAACTTTTGTCTTTCTGTTCAATGCCAATTGTGCGACTTTTTTAAGAACAAGGACTGAACAGACTTTACACAAGGAGCAGGAGGCCCGTAGGAAGCGGCAGAGAACCACTGTGGACTCGGAACAAATCCTATGTTACAGTCAAAATGCCCTCTCATGAACCTGAGACTCCTCCTGGGGAACATTTTGTGCTCTTTGTGGAAGGTGTGTGCATAGGGCAGGACCGCATCCTGGCTTAAGTCTCGCTCACCCGGGGCTGATCTTCATGGGTACACGGCACATCGAGGGGGCCAAGGCTTCAGAACACTTCTATACTGACCCATCACTTGTTCAACACTTTGAGCCTGCCTCATACTGCTGAACCATGAAACCCAGATGCTTCGCATGAAACTCAGAAGGCAGCCCCATGCCTCCTTTTTGCTGGAATATAATGCAAACCGAAGCTATCACTATCGTTTAACTCACGCATGCCAGTGCAAGACCTCTTGAGGAGCCACCGTGGACCAGTAAGACGACTGCACACAATAGCTGGGCGTTAGTCCCTCCCTGGACACCTGCCACTTGTGTGATCTTGGGCAGGTGCTTCGTTCTTCTGTGCCTCAGTTTCCTCGTGGGTAAAAAGCCCTCACAACAATTCCTACTGCACAGAATTATTAAGGCAAAAACGAGAGAAACGAGGAAAGCAACCAGGCCTGTCCCTCTCTTATCACCAATATTGGGTAAATTCCAGACGGCCTGGAACTTGCAAAGCTAGGGAGATACTACTTGAAAACACATTCTGTAGCTTTTTTGCGGAAGAGAAACACACAGGCAGACAAACACACACCGATCACTGTTTGGTTCAATGAATCCTCACCAAGAGGTGTGTGTCAACAGCACCCACAACAAGAAATAAAACGGGATTCACCCCCCAGGCTCCCTCATGCCTCCTTCCAGGCGTGGTTTAGTGTGTAAAGAACACTGGGTTTCAGTGCTTAAAGAAACAGAGGTTTAGGTGAGTTGTTACCCAGGTAGAATGGAGAACCCACACTAGGCTAAGTAGAGGAGAATTAAAGAGATGCACAACACTCCTCGTGGCTGTGCAGCATGAGGCCTTGCAACTCTGGGCCCATGCTGGGCCAAGGACACTGGCCCCCAGGCTCCAGGAATTCTATCAAATGTGCAGCACGAGTGAAATGGAAAAAAAGCCAGGGTCTTGGGATCAGTGAGCAGTCTGGGTTCTCCCATGCTACTGAGGAAGCCGAAGTGCAGGATGGGGAAGAACTGCGGAAGGCCCCAGATGCCAGGCTGAGGACTGCCACACGCAGTGCAGAGCCGCTCAGTGCCTTCAAGAGAAGGGAGATGGGGCTTGCAGAGGGCGGTGGGATCAGACAGCGAGCGGCAGCGGAAACCAGGTGGGAAGCCACCTAAGGCACCAGAGCACCAGTCTCCAACAAGGCAGGCTGCTGCTGCCGGCCTCGGGCCTTGCTGGAGAAGCGCAGTGCAGAGCCGTTGGTCCTCACTGTGACCACACATTAGACTCACTGAGCAGTGCTTCAAAAATCCTGGCCCAGGCCAGCATTGTGGCACAGCACGCTAACCCACTGCCCGTGATGCCAGATCATATACGACAGCACTGGTTCGAGTCCCAGCTGCTCTGCTTCCAATCCAGGACCCTGCTAATGTGCCTGGGAAGGCAGCAGAAGATTGGCCAAGAACTTGGAATCCCACACCTATGTGGGAGACCTGAATGTAGTTCCTGGCCCTTGGCTTTGGCCTGGTCCAGCCCTGACTGTTGTAGCTTTTTAGGGAGTGAACAAGATGGAAGATTTCTCTCTGCCTCTCCTTCTCTGTAACTCTGCTTTTCAAATATATAAAGTAAACCTTAAAAAGAGGCAAACAAACGCATCTTATGTCCATAATTCGGCTCCACAAAAAAGATCAGGATGGCAGCAGACTAACATTGAGCTTTGCCCAAGAGTGTTTCTAGTTGTAGGCAAGCTGAGTGTTTCTCATGTAGATGGTGATACTGAGACACGGCTGCCCATCAGAACTGCCAGGAGCACACAAGTGGGTCCCTGGGCACCACCCCAGGGTGTTGGGATGCACCAGTGTGGGGTTGGGTCCTGGCCTCCCTGTGTTTCTTCTTCACAGATGGGCAAGGTAAGCAATGGTGTGAGATTAGGCAAGCGGGGTCCCTGGGAACAGGGGCAGAGAATCTGGGTTAGTTTTCTCCTTGAGCTTACTTTTCATAGGATGTTCCAGAGAGGCTGCCCTTGCAACACGGAGCTCAGAGAAGGAGCCCCATGGACAAGCGGAGCTGCACGAGACCAGTGTGAGTGCAACGCTGGCGTTCGCCAGGTGTGAAGATGCGTGGTGCTAGCTGAGCAGAGGATGCTCCTGCTCCCCCCTTGTGGATCCTGGGCACTGAAAGCAGGGCACTGCTCTCAGTGCCCAGGTAGAAGTCCTGCTGTAGAACTCCCGGAGTCCGCTCGTCTGCAAGCCAGTTTGTCTAGGAAGCTGTACATTCTCGCTTCTTCCTTTGCTGATCACAGCAGACAAAGCTTTTCCGTGAGCAACTCTGGCTGGAGGCAGATGGGGACATCCGAGGGAGTGTACCCCTCGTGGCTGCTGACTGTAATTCCCACATCTATGGTCATAACACCCTGAATGCGCCCAATCTCGTCTGATCTCGGAAGCTAAGCAGGGTCGGGCATGGTTAGTACTTGGATGGGAGACAGTAATTCCCATGCAGCTGCTCCTCACTCTTGCTGGGGAACAGCCAGTCTAGAAAGGGAAGTGGAGGCACAGATCCTGGAAGCAACATAGAAGGAGCAGCAGCAGAGGGCTCCCAGGACCTACTGACCGGTTACTTGGGCAGCCCACAAGACAGAGGTCCAAGCCCAGAGGTCACCAGAAAGCTGTGAGTGGCAGTCAAGGTGTCACCCTGGAAAACTTCCAGTGGCGCACACAGCACTACTTGAATGCCTTCTCTTCTTGCCACATGGACACCCTGCCTTCTCAGAGCCTGCCCAGCCGTGGAGGCTAATTCATGCCCACCAGGCCGCAGGAGGCTCCAGGCTCCAAGGAAGCAAAACCACTGTGAATTTCCAGTGAGCACCTAGCCCTTCTATTTCCCTCCCTGGGTGAATTACTCTGAAAGCCAAATTATAACCCAAAAGCAGCGAGTTGCCTAGGATTGAAACTGGAGCAAGGAGGAGCCACCTGCATGATTCCAATGTTGAGGAGCAGCAGGTTGTGATATTGAGAGCATCCTTCTCTGCGCACTAAAATGTGGGGGAGTCTGGACACACACACTCCCCATGGGCAACTCCTACTGGGCACAGCACCACCTGCTCCAGGCGCTCTGCCAGGTCCCTGCTCCACCGTCACCAGCGGAGCTAATTCACTGCTTCCCGAGATCTATGGCCAGACTCAGCCAGGTGAGAGTCTCACCTTGCTCACCCAGGAGACAGGATGTGGTTTTTGTGTGTCCCTCACTTGAACAGTGATATATTTAGGGTCTCAGGACACAACTCTATTTTCCTTAACTCTGGACTTCTGGGTGGATCCTCCATCTACCTCAGTGTTGCCACATGTAGTTCCATGTCATCCTTTTAACAAGGACTGGTCTCATATAGAATTAGAGGCTAATAGTCTTTCAATGTTTATTTACTTGCTTTAGTGGCACAGAGTCAGACGAAGAGACAGAGACCACATCTGCTGATTTCACTCTCCCAATGCCTGCATTAGCAAGGGCTGGGCTGAGACCAAAGCCAGGAGCCTGGAACTCATTCAAGTCTCCTACATGGGCCATCTCCACTGCCTCCACGGTTGCATTAGGAGGACCTGCGGGTGGGTATGAAACCCAAAGATTACAGTGTGGGAAGCAAGTGTCTTAACCACGGGGCTAAGTGGCTGCTCCAGAGGCTAATATTTTAATACAGAATTACATTTCTCAATAAACATACAATCTCCTGATCAACAAAGAGCCAGTTAACCATGAGAACATCAAGCTCTTATACTCGGGTCACAAGACCACAGTAACTGGGCCACTCTTCACCTACTAGGAGCTTTCTCAAAAAGCAGGCAAGCAATTGTCCCCAGAAAACGAAGCCTCAAGCTCTGCACCTGTGCATCCCAGTCTCAAAGTCATGGCCCATGTCCCACCCACACTGTAGCTTTACAGTGACATTGACCATGAAACAGGCTCTTGATGAGAGCTGAAAGGAGAACAAAGCATTTTGATCATGCTCAATCTAGGTAACGAGAGAAATAAATCCAACCTACGACATTTGGTTGGCTTTTTTAGGGGTAGGATAGGAGTGGGAGTAGATGAACACCGTATGAAATCATGTGTGCTGCCTGGTGATATCAAAGTAGCCATATACCAGAGGGGTGGGGGAGGTGCCAGTGGGGAAGGAGCAAACAGGATGCATTGTCTCTGACCCCCAGAACTCTTGGGTCTGTCAGGCCTTTTGCCAGATCCTATTCAGACTCCTATTTAGAACCAATTAAAGCAGGCCTTGAGTAAACACCCAAGGATACATCCAGAAGATAGTATTAAGGATTCTGTATGTGGGCCAGAGCAGCTGGATCTTATCTGCTATTTAAGATTTGGGTGTTTTTTTTTTCTTTCTTAGTATCTCTGGGGTAAAAAAAAAAAAAAAAAAAAAAAAATTGGCCGTAAATATCAGCGGCTTTAGTTTCTCACAGGGCCAGAGCACCTCCCTTTTCTGGTGTTCCCCCTTTTTCGTCTAGGCCAGACCTAGCAAGCCCTTCTCCCTCCAGGACTCCACACTGCTCACGGGCTACAGTTCAGGACCCTGCCTCCCCTCACTGTGGGGGCCCTCCTAGCCTGGACCCCACCACTTCTCAACACTGGTCCCCGAGTTTCCCCAGGGGGAAGCTCTGACATACCTGAATCCTGTGTCCACCTCCTGTACCTTGCCAAGAAGACAGAAATAGGCAGAGTTTGAAGCAAATCCTCTCCCTTATTGGCTCAGATACTTTGCTGGTTGTAGGAGCTCAGGCTAGACTGGTTGAAGAAGAAATGAAGAAGACAGTAACAGCAGCAGCGCAGAAAAGCCCAAGAGAAACTAAATCTCTCAGGAATGCGAATCTGCGCTGGTGTTGTGTGCAGAAACACTTTGCAAGTTGCAAGATGGAGGTTTTCAAACTGTGGTGCATTCCAGAGTTACCAGGAGAGCCCCTTTCCAAACGCCCTTTTCCCAGCCTCACCTGCGGGATTTCGATGCAGGGATTCCCAGGGTTGCTCAGGAATCCACCTTGTTAACCACTACCCAGGTGACCTGGATGCAGGGGGTCCCGGGTGCACAGCTCGCCTAAACGCAAGAGCCAGCTACCCCCAGAATTGGGTTCTGCCTGCACATTAATTCAAGCTACCTGGGTGGGAGTTTATTAGTGCTTTTCTGGTTCCCTGGTAACTCACCGGCTGCAGGCTTGATGGAGAAGGCATTGATGGTGGGGGAAGGAAATAAAAGCAGGGAGTGAGAGCAATTAAAACCACCTGCCATCCACAGCCATGCTCCTCTGTGGACAAAGAAGAAGGCGCTGCCAGCACCTTCCCCTCCTTCAGTGTCTCCCTAATTGGCTGTTGTGGCTATCATTTTGCCCCAGGGAGGTGAAAAGAGACAGGGAGAGAGGAGCAAAGGAAGCCCAGTAACTTAGAGCAGGAAAAAAAGAGGAGCAAGCTCATTCGCAGCAGTGCCAAGGGAGGCTTGATTGGTCCCTCTCCTGAGGTCTCTTTCACACCATCTCGTGACCTTTCCCCTCCTTTCTTCTTTTCTCCCCCAGAGGGACCAATAAACACGGGTTGTCTGCTTTATTAATGATGCAGCGACAATTCTAATGGCCCAGAATTCTGCTAGGAGGTATAGCTTGGGCCACGGCGCACACACGGGAAGTGCTCAGCCTCCTGGCTGAAGCAGGCTCTCCCGGGGAGGCGCACGCTGGTGGCAGCGCGGGATCCTCTGTCCCGAGACCTATTGAGTTCTTGTGATTTTAATGCCAGGGCCTTATAGGACTTGCATTCACAATGTTTGCTGCAGACAGCTTACCCTTCACCTCGCTAAGTCATTTAAAGCAATTTCAGCGATACAGTGTAGCATAGTGATTAAGATTTCCTGGCCACAGTCCCAGCCCTGCAAATCGCTAGCTGTGTGACCTTGGGGGTTACACTGCCTCTTTAAACTGCAGGCACTAATCTGTAAAATTGAGATAATAATAGGACATCTCCCAACACAACTCACACACACACACACACACACACACACACACCTTTAATGGGTTGTTGTAAACATCAAATAAGACAATCTACGTAAAATATAGTGTTCACCCACAGGTAGCCTCCACACTCTTAGACTTTTTGTCTGGAATTATCAACGTTCGCTATTTTTAAAAATTATTATCTGAGCAAGAATTAGCCTCGCCTCCCCACCCCGCAAGAAAAAAAACAGGGAAAAAGAAACATGGCAGTGTTTGCCCTCTCTCTGCATGGAGTTTCGATGCTCACAGCACACTGAAGGCAGGAAGACAGATGAGTTCCATCCCCAGGGAGGAACCACAACTGGGGAACCACACAGACATCGCACAACTGGATAGAGCACTGGACTCTTACCACACACACTGTCAGCTAGCGAACACGCATCAGAAGTTTCTTACCAACAGTTTGGCCTCCATCCCTTGAGGGCTTTTTTAATTTCTGCAAACAAATGATATGCGTGAAAAAAAACAGGACAGAAAACTGGGGGTTCTGGAGCTCCGGTGTGCTCTCGGAGCTCTGTGCACCCGGCAACTCCTCCGAGAGTGGCACCGCTGACAGCCGCCTGCTTCACCCGCTCCTCCCAATGCAGTGCCTGTTAGCAGCAGCCCTTAGTGAGTGCAGAGTTACTAAGCAACTCAACTCCCACTGAGGCCTGCAGGAGCCAAAGTCTTGATTTGAAAACAAAAGAAGACCCAAAAGGCCCACTAAGCAGAGCTAGCATTACAACCTGCTCATTTCCTTGGAGTTAATTCACAAGCCAGTCTACCTTTACCAGACATGGCAACCTCCTGGAGACCGCAGGAGAAAGCATGCAACAGTTTGCTACAGTAACTGCAAATGGTGCTTTAATTACAGGTAAGGATTGATCTGTTCAAGTGGAGCCTGGTAGCATCTCTCAGCTGTACACCGGAGGGGAAGGGAGCTGCCATTTGAACAGCTTCAACAGCTGAGTCAGCCCCTCTTCAGCTTGGTCTTCACATTGCTCTATTGTTTTTCCTGTCGTTTATGTTACAAAGTATCATAGTAAAAACATTACTTTTGAAGTAGCTAATGCAAAGAGGATGACACAAATGCTTGGCTTAAGAATCCTGCCAGGAGCAACACTTGGCTCAGCTCTCAAACTCCCCTTCGGACACCCACATTCCGCATCAGAGCACTTGGGTGATACAGGTTCCTTATAACGCACATCCTGGAAGGCAGCAGGTGAGGGCTCCTCCTTTCCACCTGTGTGGCATCCTGGCTGCTGGCTTTGTCCTGTCCCAAAACTGGTTTTGGCAGCCATCAGTGAATGGAAGCTGGATCTCTCTCCCTCTCTCTCTTCCCCATCTCTTGCTTCTGCTTTCAAGTAAAGTGCAAATTAATTTTTTAAAAGAATTCAAAGCAAATCTGTACGCATTTACAAGTTCCCTACATATCTCCCTAGGATGACAGAGGGAAACATTTTCTCCTTCTAATTCTCACTTTGATGAACATTTATTAAGCACTGGACTTGAGCAGCACACGGCAAGAAGCTCTAGAGTTGAAGGGGGCGAAAGAAGAAGAGCTAAGACAAGGTGCAGCCTGTCAAAGAAGCACCATTTTCAATGGAGTGGCAACCTTGCACATGGTTCACGCAAGAGGTGATGGAACGAGTGCACTGGTTTTAAGGTATCCGATTAGAACATCGTGTTTCTGACTTTGCCAGGGCAGGGCAGTACCGAGGGAGGGTTGGAGAATTAGAATTCCCCAACAGGAAAGAGCTTGGGTCTGAGAGTGGTCTGCTCATCCTGACATTTCTGCATGTGATGACCAACTTACATGCACTTGGAAACACCTTTCATTTTTACAGTGCATCAAGGCAAAAGAACTTGGGTTGGAGAAGGAGGCACCAGCTGCTTCCAAAGCTGACAGGTTCAGCACCTGCCTTAGCCCAACAGACTCACGGGGAGGGAAGCTCAGCACATCTGAGACAAGCTGCTTACGTGATCTTTCCCACTCGTGAGCCAGAACCTCAGATGCAGTGTACAGAGCGGCTGCCCTGCCCAGCACACTGCAGTGTGAGTGATGTGGCGTGCTGAGCAAAGCATTCTGGGCCGGGATGTTGCTGGCTGCCTTGGGCAAGTTAGCTCACTTCCGTAAGCTTCAGGAAAATGTCACTAGTTACAAGTAACTCCCTACCAAGCCATGGTTGAGCTCGAGACAAGAGGGAAAGAAAATGCATGCTCCTAGATATCCTTATTAAAAGCCCTCCTGTACTTTGAATCAAGCAGAAAATGGCAATGGAAGCTCTCCAGTGAACGAGCGTGATTGCACACAAAATTCTGCATTGCCTAATCTGTTTGTACACCATCAACAACCCCAATGGCCAGGCTGGCAGGGGACACTGCTCACTGGGAACGACCATCCCAGTTGCACAATACGAGGCCGCAGAACAAACAGCCTGTTCTTATTTAAAATTACGATGCTTTTGTTTCTCAATGAATTTTTGCTTTCATTTTAATTTTTAAAAAATTATGTTAAAATATTATTTATGTTGAGTATTGGGTTTTTTATGCCCCCTTAGATTTTACACTTATGACAAATGCTACCCTTCTCCCCATCCTGAACTGGGTCCTAACGCAAATGTACTTGGAAGTCTTGTTGTTAAAGAGAAACAAATATTGTAAAATATCTTCATAAAATTCACACTTAAAAATAGTAGGCATTGCTGTATGATCTTACAAAACCTGCTGAGATCCTCCAAGTTTTACAGAACAAAGTTCACAGGAGCCCCTGGAACGCTCGTGTATGCATGCTCGGAAGACAGTGTGTTCTCAAATCAGCCTCCAGATCCGGCCCCCAAGGAAGCTGTGACGACATTTAGCCAGGATATGCAAGAAGAGAGGTGCTGGCCCAGCCACAGTTTCTCCTCTTCCAAGTTCTGGGGATCCTCTTGTGAGTTCCAAGGCAATCTGCAATCTGACGCCACGAGTCTCTTTCAATCCCCAAGGATTACACTTAGAAACATTTTACTCTAGGCAGGTACCCATAACTAGCGTGTAAGTGCAGAGTCTACCAATAGACTCCTAGCAAAAGCTTTAACGCCTCTCTTGTGTTCAGCCAATCCTGAGGGCTTGACTACCTGTGCTGTGACGGGGGCTCCCCTAGCCAGCTAACCCCTCTCTCGGGTCCAGTAGTGACTCTCAGGGTACAGCTATCTGGCAGGAAAAAGAGCTTCCCGGACCACAGTGTTCCTGACAAAACCGCAAGTACTTCCTGAGACCTGGGTACACTGAGCTGCTTCCCTAGCTGCCGAAAGCTGTCCTGTGTCCAGAGCTGGGAGGGCTCCAGCAAACAGACCGTCTCTGAGAATGCATTCTGGGGCATTCTGACAGCCACCACAACTGAAGCACCAATGGACAGCTACAGTCACCAGCCCTTGAAAAAGCAGCAGCGGTGATGTGAGTGAGGAAGTATCAATTTTTTTTTTTACACTCCAGGCTCTTGTCATGCACAAGCATGCTACCTGCTGACACAAATAAGGTGTAAACAGAAAGGCTAAGAAAGTGAGAGCTCACACACATGTGAGTCTGGGTTTCCCCACCGTGCCTGGGCAGTGGACCAGAAGATTTGCCCCTAGGAGAACGGGTGGGGAAGGGGAGACAGAACTCCTGGTGGCCCCTGTGCCAGGTCTCCGGTGGGCGAAAGGGAGAGCACCTCCCGGTTGTTGGTCTCCCTTATGGGGTAGGGCCCTTTCTCTCCAGGCACAAAGCCACCCGAGAATTACACGGCACCTCCACAAGCTCCACATGGAGCTCAATCTCCGTATTTTCAGGGCGTTTCCCTCATGTCCTCATTTGGGGAAAGGAGCAGCTTGACTGACAAGTAGGAGGAGAGAACTGCACACACATGGGGGCTTGTGGCTTCCGGGTCAGCAATCCCAAACTGACTTCCCGCCTGTGTGCCCCGCATCAGCTTGGCTGTTGCTGACCCCCTCCACTTACTCGGCAACACGGTGTCTGGAGGACAGAGAACTAGGCCTTGCTTTAGCTTTTTTGGCCCCTTGGCTGTTTGCAGATTGTGCAAAAAAAAATAAACCTCCAAAAATCCAAACGTGTTAAATACTGAAAACATTAGTCACCCAAAGAAAAAGCGCTTACGAGAGCAAAGAGTGGACAAAAAGCAACACCTAGATGCAGCACACGGCTTCTCACAGCTGATGAGTTTGCAGACCGCATACGCTGGACCCCATTTCATCTGGTTTCCATGGAGACCAGAACCCTTGGTGGCCTGGGTGTTGAAGGCTTTGTGAGCAGACGCGAGCTCCGGCTTAGCTGCCCCTAGCTCTCCCACCTGGAACCTCACCTGGCTCACTTCCTCAGAGTCCCCGAGGAGCTCAGCCCGGCCTGCGTCTGACTCGCTTTCCACTCGGCTTATCCTCCATCTGCCTTCTCTGCTCTGTGCGGAAGCAAAGCCACAGCTTGTGAGATGGGAAGCGGAAAAAGGTAAAAAGTAACAGCACCAGGAATCATCCAGGAAAACACATAAACCTCCAAAAATCCAAAGCAGCTTTTGATGTAGCTCCTTCTGGATTTTCCCCTAAGCCCCCTCCTCATTTCTTTCTTCTCCGTGTTCTTCCCACTTATTTGGAACACCGCTTGCCTAGTAGATCCCCAAGCATCCTGAGGCATTCAAACGACGATCTTTTTCACATTGATTCAGAGTTCTGAGGCCTCTTCAAACCTTTGAAATGTGGTTTGAGAAGATGTAGGGGACAGGAGCCATCCGCCATGAGATCGTGGTGTTCTAAGTCTCCCAGTCTTTGACCAGAACAGCTCAGCTATGTCTTCATGTATTTGGGCCTCTGTGTGAGATCTGGTTGGAGACTGGCTGCTGTAAAAACGCAGCAATACCCCACACACTCTGTTTCGTTCTCCTGTGGGACGTGTGCTTTGGAAGTCATCAGTTGGCTGTCAGGACGCTGCTACTCCTGCTCGGAGGTCACAGTGGCTTCCTGTGGCCTCGGGAGCAGTTCTGTCTCCACATTGTGTGTGAGCACAACAAGAAATAGACACCCCCGCCTCACTGCCGAGCCCACCGCTGGGGTGACATGCCCTGGCAATGCCTCCCTCCGGCCCAGGCAGACAGCAGAGTTCTCAGAAGGTCTCCAAGCACCCCTGGCTCCTCTCAGCCAGAGGCAGTGCCTGAGACGGGGGAACCCCATGATTGCCGAACCTAACACAGAACCCCAAAGCTGCCCACAGAATGCGCTGTAATTCTTGCTATTTCGACTGCACCATGTACAAAGCCTTTTGGCACCTCTCTGTTGCACCCCCTGCCCTGCATCCCCCAGGCTCACTCCTGAAACTCTCCACACCTGCCTACCACTCATCTTCTGCTCCGGGAGCCCCCCTTCCCAGGAGCACTGAGAGCACAGCTGTCCTTTCTGGGTGGGGCCTCTCTCTGCCGCTGTGGACCAGGACATGGCCTTGACCCGTGCCCGAGCAAGCACACAGCAAGAGTTTCCTGTTGGTATGTGTTCCATGTTTTGGCATGTATGTGATATGTTCTATCCACATATTTTTCACATTAGCAAAAGACTGAATTTCCTGAGAATTTGTCTACACAGTTAAGTGGTCCTGCTCTCAAGACTGATTTCTCTCTTGACTTTGCCATATGTCCCTGTTCACTCATATTCCATTATTGGATGACTGCACTGTTTACAATGGCATTCATTTGAAGATTTACAAGTTAGAGTGGTCTGTTTTTATAGACTTCCTTGTTCTTCTAGACCCAGTAGAAAGGATAAAAAGTAAGTTCCATGAACCAGTAGATGTAGGCAGCAGGCACAGGTCTCAAATAATGAACACCGACTCAATCCCACCAGTGCTATGTGCTGGCTATTTATCATCAGGGCTAGTAAAGATAGGACAGATATATTCTTGGAGGCTAACTTATGACAAGCTTCTGAGATGCTTTGTTAAGTGGGTGTGGCTGTGAAATCAGCATGCATTTAATTCCTAAATGCCAGCAATGTATACTGAATAAAGTAGTTTTCCATCTTTGTAAGAAGTAGAGTTCAGATAAAGGGTGTTTTGGATGCACACTTCTTGGTGATAAAAACATGCATTTTACACTTTTGCAGGGTCACTGTAGGGTGACGATATGAACGTATCTTTTTACACAGAAAGGGCACAGAGTTCCCATTGCTGTGGCTTCAGAATTCAGTGTCTGGTAGAACAAATTCCCAATGGTGACTCTTTCATTTTCCCTCTGAATTCTGTTATAAATCTCCTAGCCTTACTCTTCCGCACACACTCGAGAATCACTGGAGGAGCACTAAATGAAATGTTGACTTTGCAGAGGCTTAGCGAAGTGACAGCCTCAAAGGCACGGACTTCAGTGCAAGCCCAAATGCTATGGGCATTCTGCCTCAGCCAGAATCACCAGAAACCACGCTGACCTCCACGCCCAGCATTTGTCCTCGTTGTAAATCAGAGCTTGTGAACGCGGCTGGTGGTTCCTTCTCTTTTCACTCTCTGTGTGCCCCGGGCGGCCGTCTGGGAGGTGTGAGCATATTGTCCTACTCCATCAGCACCTCGTGAAGATGAGGTGTTGCTGGGCTGTGAACTGACTGCTGCCCCCTTAATAGGAATCATATGGCGGTCGCTGTCGCTAGGAGAAGGAATAGCCAAGGAGACGTGGGAAAGCGGAAGAAACCTGAGTTACAAACTGGGAGGCAATGTTTCAGGGCGGTTACTTCTGTTGTTTCAGAAAACGTGTCCCAACCCGTCTGCACACGGTTTCTGGCCAGCAACAGAAAGTTGTCACCTGTTCCCCCTGCCTTCTTGTCCCGCCTTATCTCGGTTTAGGCTGCCACAAACAGAAACACACTCAGGCTGCCTCCGGGTAGGGGCTTGGATTTCGAGATGCCTGATGGGAAGGAGTGATCACTAAGCTCCTTCAAGTGTGATGGTGGTAAAAGGAGAGGGGGCTCACAGAAAGGAGGAGGACAGACAATACCAAGAGTTTTGCATGTGTGTGTGTGTGTGTGTGTGTGTGTGTGTGTGTATTTCAAGTTGGAGTTCACCTGTGCTACCTGCAAACATGTCACACAAGCAAACTCAGCCAGAAAACCAGAAAGGAAACAAAACAAACCAAGCCTGACTCTTTTCCAATTATTATTTGTATGGAGAGTCTAACTCCCACACTCTGACTTCTCTCTTGATTTTTACCATGATCTTATTCATTTACATTGAACAAATAAACTGGCTCATTACCAACAGGGGTGCCCAGTCAGGGCTTCAGCAAGAACGGAAGTTACTGTGGCCTTTGGGACATAATGCCCCCTGCCCTCTTGCACCGAGCTGTCTGCTCCCGCTTCTCCCAGCACTTGGGATTTGCTCCTGCCACATTTACACTCCAAGTTGTGGGTCTACTTCTTTTTAAACGTTTATATATTGATTGATATGGAGAGGAGAGAGCTAGGGCAGGATCCAGGAACTCAGTCCAGGTCTCCCCCATGAGTGGCAGGAGCAGAATTAGCTCCCAGGGGCTGCATTAGCAAGCAGCTGAGCGGGTGCCCCCAGGGAAGTGAGGGTCTTAACCACCAGGCCAGATGCCCGCCTCCGGGCTGCTTTCTACACTGGGCACAAGACTTCTCGCTGTGGTCTTCTGCTGTCTCCCTCCCCGCATGGCACTCAGACCTCTCTGGGTGTCCGGCATTCAGACCTGCCCACAGAGAGCTCTGACGATTTCTGCTCATCACCGTCCTGACGAGCAGGCTTTGGTGTCAGCCTGTGTCTGGGCTGCCCAGCCTGCTGCTCAGTGAACAGTGGCCAGGGCAGGGTCACCTGACAGCAGCAGACCCTCTGCCCAGGGCTCCCCTGCTGCTGCTGTGCCCATCTGCGAGCCTCAGGCTTCAGAGTGGAACAGGAGTGTATCAGCTTGCGTTCACGCTCCCTGAGGGCATCAACCCCTGCTCAGCCAGAAACACTGGGTTTGGTGTGGGTCATAGCAAGGACAGTGCACACAGAGGGCAACCCAGGCCACAAGGCAGCAGTGGGGATTTCTCGACCTTCACCCCTCAAAGGCCAACATGAGTCACTTCCACCTGGCGGGTGTAGCTGCTGGTGCGACACAGGTGTGAGCTGTTTCCTCTCCTCACCAGCCCGGCGACAGGACAGGAGCCCCAGGGAAGAGCACGTGGCAAGGCCCAGGTCTGGGGCTCGGGCGCCCAGTCACAGCCTCAGCACACGGCTGCTTCTGCGGCCAGCGCTGCTGTCGCCTCCAGCAGCGCACGCCGGGGACCTGACGTGAAAAAACTGCCATTTCACTCCCTTTCTTCCCTCCCTCCTTCCTTTCCTCCAGATTTATTTCTTTCAAAGGCAGAGTTACAGAGAGGGCAGGAGAGAGAGAGAGATCCATCTTCCATCTGCTGCTTCACTCTCCCAAATGACCACCATGGCTGGGGCTGAGCCAGACTGAAGCCAGGGGCCTGGATCTCCATTTGGGTTTCCCACCTGAGTGGCAGGACTCAAATTTTTGGGCCATCATCTGCTGCCTTCCCAGGGGCATTAGCAGGAAATTGGATTGGAAGCAGAGCAGCCGGGACTCGACCTGGTATTCGATACGGGATACCGCAGCAGCTTAAACCGCTGCTCCACAGCCCTGGCCCCTCGTACATTTGTGAGAATCTCCCCTTCCGTAAACTCAGTCACGAGTCCACGGGAGCTGGGCTAGGGCGTTTTCTAAGGGTCACTTAGAGATCATTCGAGCTACGAAAAGTAGTAAAGTAGTCTGGAAGTCTGCAAAGAAATTCAGCAATATTCTTTTTTTTTTTTTTATTTTTTGACAGGCAGAGTGGACAGTGAGAGAGACAGACAGAAAGGTCTTCCTTTTGCCGTTGGTTCACCCTCCAATGGCCGCCGCGGACGGCGCGCTGCGGCCGGCGCACCGCGCTCCTCCGATGGCAGGAGCCAGGAGCCAGGTGCTTTTCCTGGTCTCCCATGTGTGATGGGAAGGAGAATCGGAATTTAATCAGCTGTTTTCGTCCAGTTGAAATCAACCACTAGCACTGCAAGCTCCTCTCTCTGGGATAGTCTGAAGATGCAATACAGGCTGCTGTTGCCGCTCAGTGGGTTAAGCTGCTGCTTCACGGGTTCAAGTCCAGGCTTCTCCAGTTCTGATCCAACTCCCTGTTGTTGAACCTGGAAAGGCCCAAGCGCTTGGAGACCTGCCATCCATGTGAGAGACCCAGAGTTCCCGGCTCCTGACTTTGGCCTGGCCCAACCCAGCTGTTGTAGCCACTTAGGGAGTGAACCAGCGGATGGAAGATATGTCTGCCTCTCTCTTTCTCTCTCCCTCTCTCCCAGCACCCCCCTCCTTCAAGTAAATAAAGAAAGAAAACTTAAGAAAGAAAATGAAATACACAGAAGGAATGAACAGTTGGAAACAAGAAATGAAACAGAAAGAGGTGAAGAGAGGAGATGAGAAGCCGCTATGTGGAGGTGGAAATCAAAAGAAGAAAGGAGCTCAGGGGAGGGCAAGAATGGCCAAGAGAGGAAAACTGTGGTGAAGGCTATGGAGAGAGCCAGGGTGGCGCCTGATAGTCACATGCTTCTAGAATGTTCCTTGCTGAGTCAGCAAGTCCTGGTCCTCCCCCCCCCCCCCAAGCACCAGCCTATAGTAGTAGCACTTAATGAGGACACGAGGAAACCATGTTGACTGCCCATTTCTTCCTGAACCAAGAATTGCCACTGTATGTTCTGACAATAAAAACATCCTTACGGGCCTGAATATAAGAGTGACGAACACTTTGGGAAGCGTGCCCTGTCTTACTGTTGTAACATATGGAGCCCACGCTGTCTCTGGTGATTCCCTCTGGAGTTCCAGAGGCTCACAGTCAAACCAGACCCCTCAAGGGGCATTTGAGCATTTCCTCCACCAACTGAAATTCACATCCTTATGTGTGGTACCAGCTTTAGATGGGGAACTAGACACAAAATGCCTACTTTCTTTAAAGGTAACTTTTCTTTCTGAAGCCATACAGAATGTTTCTTTTGTGGGGGAAAAGGGTATTTACTGCTGTCTTTCTCCGCCTAGGGCTACTAAACACTGTGTGGTAGCCCTTTATCAGCAGTGTTTATGCTGCAGGATTGTGTTTATTTAGATGCTTTAGAGTGTAAAATTACGGGTTTGGTGGTTTGTAACCAGAACTTGCTTCTCCACTTCTATCCTCCTTTGACCTAATTTTAAAGGTCTCTCTCTCTCTCTCTCTCTCTCTGTGGGTGGGTATTCTATTGAGTAAAACAGATAAAGAAGATCATGTAGAGTCCCCCAAAAACCTCGATGCACTAGTACCTGGAGAGAATCGGTCTCGGTTCTGAGCTGCATCACTTGCAAGCCCAGCCACATAAAAGGAGCTCCCGTCGGGCTCCGGGTAGGACTTGCCAGGTCTGCAGCTTCTCTCCGCCAGGGCCATTTGTCCACTCGTCTCTCCACCCCCAACAGGGCATCCTGCTCTCCTTTTAGCTTAGGAGGCCGGATAGGCTGCAAGCTGTGAAGAATACAGTTGGTGTTCTAACGTGAATTCTGCAAGCTCTGGCTCTCTCCCCGTCCCTCCCCCTTGAGTATCTCCTTCCCCTCCCCCCCCACCTCTCCCTGCTCCTCCTCCTCTAGGCCCCCCTCTCTTCCTAAGACTCACTCTTGCTCTTCTCATGGGGTTGTCTTCATTCTGTCCCTAGACTTGTCTTCTCCATGGGACAGAGCAGGTGGCTTTCTGTTTCTTACTTTGTAGTTCCTGCTACAGCCAAGGAACTGAGTCTCTTTCCCTAGGGATTAAAATCACTCAGCAAAGGGCTTGGAATGGTTCACTCTGGGAGACTAAACAAAAGACTAAGCAACAGTGCTGCCTTGTAAGAACTTGGAGAACGCCAGGAGAACCCCAGGTCGGCTTGTGGAAGAGGAACGAAGGGAAGCGAGCAGGAAGGGTGCAGATGCTCACGGGAGGAGGCAGCAGGACGCACTCAGTGGAGAGAGGCAGCGCAGCCGAATCGGTCAAGAGTAAGCTGCATCCTGAGTGAGTGAGTGACACGGGCCGATCTGTCACTGCTGACATCACCCCTGAGATTAGCTACTCCTCCTTTTAACTATACAGACAAACCAGGCTTATCTGCATCCTCGAGATGACAATGCAGATTTTATTTCTGTAGTTTGAAATGTTATCCCATTAAACTCAACTTTTTCCTTGACTTATTTGTTTGCTCATTGGTTGGTCCTGGTCACACAGTCTGAAGTGGTTTGAAGGAAACACCAGACCACTTCCATTATGTGCTGAAAATCAAACAAATCCTTCACACAGCCAGTGCTGAAAATAAACTATGATTTCAATTGCAGAACCAAAGCATCATCCAGAAACCCACCCTGCAGAAGTCTCATAAAACTGCCACTTGAGTCACTTTATTTTTTCAGACTTTACACGAAAGGTTATATAAGCATTGAGCAGCCCAAGGCTCATCCCGATAATGGATAAAGGAAAACTTCAAAAATCTCCCAGGAATTTCCCTCGGTTATAAATTAATAGGAAGGGTGGAAATTTTGACAATGGACAAACTTGACCAAGGATTACTCATCTAAAACACAAACAGAAAGAAACTAAACTCGCCCTGGCTTTCAGAACTGGCCTTGTTAGCAACATCACCATTTCCCCCTTTCATCCCCTTTTGCCTTTTCTTATAAATGGCTCTAAAAATGCACTGTTGAAAGACTGGACCAACAGTTTCCTTGCTTTCCTTGCTGGGGCTTCCATGTTTTCATGTGCAGTCGCAGAGGGAGTCTCTCTGTGCACACAGGGGAACGATGCCCACTGGAGGGCAGGTTGGCAGCCCTTCATCCCTGCAGTGGCGTGCCTACCCTGACGAGAGGCTACTAGGGCCAGGGCCAGCACAGGACGCTGGAGTTGCAGTGCAGAATACATTCAGTAAGAACAAATACTCATGAAGCCTACAATGGTCTCTGGCCTCTCCTCTCAAAGCTCTGTCCTTGGACCCTTCTCTGTGCTTGATCTCAACTGCCATCACATGTAACTTTCTTCCCAAGTGTGTAATTTCTAAATCGTGACTTCACACAGCCAATAGGCTGCCATTCACCTAACAGCTACACATGGTCAGATACGTCTGCATTCCTGGTTACCACTTCAGATGAGATCAGGTGCGTTCAGGGTGGTATGGCTGCAGACTCTGGTTACCACTCCAAACTCAACATATCCTCAGAAAGGGATGGCTACCCCTGCCTTCAGAGCCCTCCTCCCTCCTGTGCCCTCTGTTTGATAAGTGTAGCCCTGCTACCCCTACTTCCTCATTCAAACCTCAAATCCAGACATCATTCCAACGGCTTCAACCAGATCTGTTTGTCTCCAGTATTTCTTCTCTGACTTCAATTCAATATCAGTGCCAGAGGAAAATCCGTGATAAAAACCAATAGCTAAATAAGATCATAAATGGGAAAGAACATTGTAAATCACGAAAGAGTGTCGTGTTGGCTCTTTGTGTGTATTATGGTTCTATCCAGGTAAGGAGTTTTCAGTGGCTACTCACACTTCCCTAATGAATCCCAAACTTTCAAACTGGAAGTCTGAGGCCCCGAAGCATCTACTTTTTGCCTATCTTTGGCATTTATTTGGAATTTCTGGACAACTTGGCATGTTCACTGGTTCCTTCACTGCCCTGTGGAGACTTCTCTGTGAGATCATGCTCTTCCTATACCCAGGGTTGCACACATGCCAATCCACACCTCCATATCTCTCCCCTAGTCACAATGTGACTCTGGCAGGAGCCACACAGTTGGAATCATGGATTTTCAGACTCCAGGACCAGTCTGTTAGCAGCCATAAACCAAGGAGGGGAAGGAGTGTTTTAATTTGGGGAAGGAAAGACAGAGGGTTTAATGGGACTTAACCAATAGGGAGCCAGCCAAGGAGTGCTCATTTCAGAAATGGGTATTGGATGGACTGTTCTTACAGTCGGGGTTGGTAAAAGTATGAGTTTACTGGGAGTGGTGGAGAGGATGAGCTAGGAACTGAGGTCATTCATTTACAAGAGGGAGTGGGAAGAACGGCTCAGGAAATGGGGACAGTGAGGGCCACAGTGGGAAATTCTCAGGCCCCAGTCCTACACGGCATCTCACAATACAGGAGACTCCGACTGCCGGCCGTGCCCTAGAGCAGAGAGCTAAGAAAGCCTCTTCCGAGTTGCGAAACACTGGCAGCAAAATGTTCAGCAAAGACAAAAATGAATAGAGTCTGCTTTTTGCATTTTTTTGTGGTTCATTCAACTTGCACAGACAAAGAGTAACTGAAATTGGGGGATTTCCCAAGCACTGAGTGTTGACGCTTGCCAGCACACCTGAGTGTAAGCATGCTCTCAAGAATTATCTACTCTACCTTTACAGGTGGCTGTGGGGAGCGATAGACATCTACATGCCGCAGGGCAAGTCAAGTCTAAAATATGCTTTGTGAGAATGCCTGATGCTTTTGACTTGACATGCCATATTAGCACAATGGCTCGCGAGGCTCACTGGTGTCAACTCTGGGAACAAGGGTGAAAGATTTTATCTGCAAGCCCAGCCATCATGCTTATTTTGAGGATCTTTTTAGAAATGGTCTTAATTGTTCTTCAACAGAAACAACAGAACACAGACCTGTCATGGCGTTTTTATGCATGAGATTTAAGATGATCATCAGGCTGATATTTAGCCTGCATGAACTCAATTTTTGGAATGCATATGAAAACAGGCAGAAGCTGATTTCTTGGTTCCTCTTGTCAGCTGTCATCAGTAGGTACATGGCATGGATTTCCAAAGCCGGGGCACTCCTGCTCGCCCTCCACCAACCAGAGGGTATTTCCACCAGTCCTGGTTTTGGCTTCTCTGTGTCCTCTTACTCCTTCTAGTCCAGCTGGGCAGTCTAATTCTTCAGAAACCTCAGAGTCAAGCTTTCTAGTAAGCTCCTAGTTCTGCCAAGGCAGGAGTCCTCCACAGTCTCCATGGTCTGGAAAACCCACTGCCCTGGCCAGCCCATCTACATCTCTGACCTTGCCTCCTTACTCTCTCCCTCGCTGGCCTCTGGCCACTTTGTCTCCCTTGCTCTTCTGTTCTGAAGGTGCTGGCAGCAGCCCCCATGTCTCTTTCCTCCCTCCTGAGTTTTCCTCTCCTGACTCCATAGGACCCAGCATAAGAACCACTGGCCTCGGGGCCAGCACTGTAGCGTAGCAGGTAAAGCCGCTGCCTGCAGTGCAGTGCTGGCATCCCACATGGGTGCTGGTTTGTGTCTCGGCTGCTCCACTTCCAGTCTAGCTCTCTGCTATGGCCTGAGAAAGCAGAAGATGGCCCAAGTGCTTGGGCCCCTGCACCTGCATGGGAGACTCAAAGGAAGCTCCTGGTTCTTCGCTTTGGACAGGCCCAGCTCCAGCTCCAGCTGTTAAGGCCATTTGGGGAAGAAACCAGCGGATGGAAGACCTCTCTCTCTCTCTCTCTCTGTCTCTTTCTGCTTCTCTTCTCTCTGTGTAACTCTGACTTTCAAATAAATACATAAATCTTAAAAAAAAAAAAAAAAACTACTGGCTTCAAAGTGGGCAGAGCTCAGTCTCCAACACAGAGCAGTTCCTACCACACTCCTTGTTTCAGTCTGTTGTGGGAGCCACGTGTTCTCCCCAAGCACAAACATCAGCGATACGGTGCGTGAGAAAGGGAAAATGAAGATACCTAAAGTAGTCAAGAGAACGGTGCCATAAGCCACTTACCAATAAGATCACTCCCACAGCGCCTCGTATTTCTACTTTGCAGTCTCGCCTTTCACTTAAGCTAGACATTCCATGTGACCCAAACTATGCCTTTTAGAAGGAGGCAGAGACGGGTTTTCTGGCAGGAAGCGCTCGCTGCTTAGCCAGCTCCTGGAATCACATCCCTAGGAAGAGCATGGCCCCTGGGCCTCCAGCTAGAGCTGCCAGGGTGGGGTTTCCTCCCCGCTTCTGGGAAACTCAGGTTAGCTCTGGCAGATCAAGCATTTTCATCACCAACACCTCTGGCCTCTGCAAACAACTGAAGAGGATGATGAAGTGGAAGGTCTTAGAATCTGACGAAGAAATGAAAGAAATCAAACAGCAAAAACGCACTTTCCCTGAGGCGCGTGAAGAAGCGTTGATGACATCTGCCAAAGAAAGCGCTGCGCCTTTTAGTACGCATTGCACACGGCCGGAAAGCACTCTACAAAGAGTCCACGTGATCCAGCTCCAGCCGTATTTCAGTGGAGATTCGGGATGGCAACCAAGTTTCCAGGACTGACTACTGGTGCGCTCATCTCAGGGAACACAGGAAGGGAGGGCTAACGAGGCAGAAAGATTCATAGAAAGCAGCCAGGAAGGCAAGGGATCAGGCGGAGGAGGACTGTTGGCAACAGGAAGAGCGAGGAGTGGGACAGCTCTCACTCAGTCTCTGGACTGCCCAAGGAAGTAACAGCTGTGATTCTCACTGGACAGCAAGCGCTGCCTCCAGGTAGCTTGGAGTCGGGAGTTGAACACCACCCAAACCAGGCTTGAGGGTCCCCAGGGGCTGCAGAAGGAACAGGTGGTTGACATGAAGCCTCACCTGCTTCTGAAATGCCTTGTGCGTTTACTGGTAACAAAAGTAAGCGCCATCAGTCTATTTGTCAACTACCAGACTTTTCAAACAGTTTGTCCAGCAATTGCCATCCCTGTAATTTTTCATATTTTCCATACTCTGAGTTTCCTGAAAGCCCTAGCAAGAATTCCAGACATCTTGGCATTACTTTCTTGTTTAAAAAATCTATTTTTAATAAAATGATACACGTACATGGTTAAAATACAAACCAGTACCAAAGGATTTAAAATGCAAAGAGACCCTCTTCCACCCCTCCCCAGCCCCACCCACTGTGACCCTCCCTTACCTCCCTGGATACTTAGAATCACCTTTCTATCTTTCCTCCCAGGTCTCTATATTATAACCTTCCATGGTAGCTTTTGATTTGTCCATTTCCGTTATCATCTAGTACTGCCTTTCTGCTCTGACAGATTAGGACTTAGCTCATTTGCATACTAGCTTACACAATTTTTACTAATTTAAACTTTCAGTCGTCTGTTATTTTTGTTTCTGTCAACTACACACAGTAATTCTGAACTCCGGTCCACTGCTCTTCCCCACGTTCAATCATCTACACTTGTGCCTTTGCACTGCCAAGTCCGAGAACATCCATTTTGATCTGTGCCAGTTAATTCTTGTAGTTTCACGCATAGTTTGTTCTTGCTTTAGCTGACACCTACGGAGGATTCCCTGTAAGTCCCTGGTGTAGAGTAACTCATTTAAGCCTCACAAGACTGTATCACAGTTAACTATTATCACTGTTGTGAAACACCACCAAAACTGGTGGGAGGAATCACTGTCAAACCTCCCCCAACTGGGTCCATCTGTCTGAGTCCCAGAAAGCCAGTTACTGACAGCAGCCCCGGGGCAAGGGAGGAGAGCAGCTTATCTGCTGGAGTCAGACAACTCTCACTCAATTCCTGGACTGCTCTAGGAATTCACAGAATCTCACTGCTTTAAGTGAGGATGCATAGTGCCTGGTCAGCTCTCGGTGGGCTTCCAGTCAGTGCTCAGTGCACCTGTTCTTTACCTCGTCGTCCTCAAATCAGGCCTCTGCAGAGCCTCCTGGGATGGATGATACCCTCATCCTGTTCTTCTCACACTTCTTCCACCTCGGTTTCATTAAAGCAGAATTTTTGGGTGGAAGCTTAAGTACAGGTTTGTTTTCCACTTCTGTCAAAATTCTGTGGCTGAGTAAGAGACACACCTGGGGCTGAGACCAGGCTTCTCGCTCTGAGAGGAAGCAAGAGGTGGTCTCCCTCCAGGCTCACGTTTGTCTCTGCATGTGACTCAAATTTCCTGACTCGGAAGACACTTCTGAAAGACTGACTTGATTATAGGTAATTCTCATTAACCAAAGTTTACAGAACCAAGTCCTGTTCAGTATCACGCACGTCACTGGGCGATTTCACAGGACCTCCCTGACTTCTGTGGCACAAAAGGACACAAATACCCTGTGATGAACATTCATAGCGACCCAGGTCTCTGCAAGACACGGCTGCAATGGAGCAACGCTGTGTCCCGTTTGCACTTCGTAAGCATATGCTGACCATGCCCAGTCACCTCTGCGGATGCATCCCAGGAGGGTGAGTTTACAACCTACCTGAAGCATGACTGGGTTCCTAGGCTCATCTCCTGCCATGTCCCACAAGTAAATGAAAGTTGCTCCCCCTCAGGAGGTCAGATTTTCAGACTATGGAAGAATTCTGCAATCCCGCTGTGCATCGCATGGCAAGTTTACCGAAAACGCCAAATCCTGAGCTTCAGTTCTAGACATTCTGACTCAGAAGATCTGGCCTGCAGTCTACAGATCCACATTGGAATACACTGCCCAAACTACTCAGAGACTGAGCATGCCTGGACCATTCTGTGAGAAGCCCACCCTGAGGCAAGGAGAGGCAGATTGACAACCTTGTGGCTTGTGATAAATATTCTAAGAGGAAAGAGCAGAGAAAAATCGGGATGCAAAGATCTCTACCTGAGTCCCGTTAGGGTCAGTTGATCACTTCCCACATTAGACAAGTATGTGGACTAGGATATGGGTGTCATTATCAGGTCAATTTCATTTTTTAGGAAAAAGTTATTTACTTAGGTAAAGAAATTTGAACTATCAAGACACCAGTTTCTGTAATGCCTATGTCTTTACTTAATGTGTAAAATACTAATCCTAGAGAATAATGAACCCTCTGCATTCAGAATCAATTCGTCTCTCCCAGTTACAAATGGCAAATAACCTCAGTGTGACCCTTTAAAATAAATACCCATTTTCATACTTGCCTTTTTGCAAGAATCTCTCTTATTCCCGGAACCCTTATGGCTAAATTCATTGTTGGGGAAATGACAGACCCCAAAGACAAAAGTGAGCAGATAAACGTGTTGAGACTAGAAAACTCTTTGCTGTCAGCGACTTCAGTAAAAGGCAAAATCACCAAAGGCAGCTATTTGATTGAATAGAAATATTCAAATAAAGGCAAGATTAACATTCAGCTACTTTATTCCTTTATTAAAAAAAAAAATCCAGCTATTTTCCCCTGTGTTATTATAAACGTGGACAGGTAGGAACCTGCACAGTTAGGCATGCAAAGGTGACCAGAGTCTGCTGGATTCTTGAGGAAGATTGGCTTGTCTTCCTCTAGTGTCTATCCAGCAGTCAAGTGGTTAGGATTGCTTCACAGATAATCATCTCTGCAGGGGAGTTACTCAGTCTGATGGAAAAGTCTCCTATGATTGGGCTCCAAGTAACCGTGGCCAGATGCCAAGTGAAATTTCCCCTCCAGAAGAATGTCTTGCCCGTTTCCACATCCCAGACAGGGTGGCTTCAAGTCTACCTGTCTCCCCACCCCATGTCCGACTCGGCCCCTCGATGAGAGCAAAAGCCCTCGTCTTGAGCCTCCCCTTCTCTGTTTGTCCCGGCCAGCGATTCCCACCTGGCTATCGGTTGGTGCCCCGGGGTTAAGGCTGCCGTGCAGCCTGATTTAGCAGCGCTTGCATCTGCCCAGCGAGCAGTTTTAAAGATTCCTAAAACCAAAATGACTTCTTCCTGATGCAGAATTTGTCTCGCTTTCTGGCAAGTCCTACCAGAGAGAGGCAGGAAGAGAGCAGGCAGAGGAGGCAAGACGGGGGACATGGAAAGTGTACCCCACGAGGCTTTGAGCCTCTCTTCTCCTCCTCTAGTATCCTCTAATCTGACAGCTGACCTTTAAAATGAGCCTGCCTACCTCTTCTAGCTCTTTATCTTATGATCTATTAAAATAATATTTATGTGCAACACATTATGAGCAAAAATAAGGGTCCAATCCAGAGAAGAAAGATTTGGTCATGTGCACATACATTATAGAGTGAGGCGAGCATGCGGAGCCTTGAGCCAAGTGTGTATCAGCATGCCAACCGTTTTTATCCACTCAAAATTCATCTCCTTTTGGCCCATTCTATGCCAGGCACTGGCTGAAAGGAGAAGTCCCAGTGATGACGACATTCATCTCACCCAGACTGAAAAAAAACGCAGTCTCCACTTCTCCCTGGCCCATGTACGTACTGGCGTTACAAAGTGCTCTTCCTTTTCCTGCCTCTGCTACCACGCAGGACCTGTTCCTGTGTTTTCACAGTGCTGTGAAATGGTTCACTGGAAGCAACCCTCAGGCACTGGTGCGTGCTGGGGCGGGGCTGTCATCCAGGGTTGACACTGAGGTGGGCGTGCTGAGCTCCATCACTGACGTCCACGTTTGTGATTTCAAGTTGTGCTCCTAATCGAAAGGGTAACTCCAACAACCCTTTCCTAATTTTTTCTTTTAAAGATTTATTTTATTTATTAGAAAGACAGAGTTACAGAAAGAGGTAAAGACAGAGAGAGAGAAGTCTTCATCCGCTGGTTTGCTCCCGATGACCGCAATGGCTGGAGCTGCACTGATCCAAAGCCAGGAGCCAGGAGCTTCTTCCAGGTCTCCCATGCAGGTGCAGGGGCCCAAGCACTTGGGCCATCCTCCACTGCCTTCTTGGGCCACAGCAGAGAGCTGGATTGGAAGAGGAGGAACCGGGACTAGAACCAGCGCCCATATGGGATGCCGGCGCTTCAGGCCAGGGCGTTAACCTGCTGCACCACAGTGCCGGCCCCTCCTAATTTTTTCTGTATGTTCCAATGGCCAGCGATAAAGAGGTACAACTTTCGTACAAACGACACAAAATTGTGCTAACCAAAATTTGAATACTTTCATTTGCTTTTAAGTTTGTTGCTTTAATTATAATACAATAAGAATTTAGGTGTCTTCAATTTAGACTGCTTCGCGTGGATGGACGAGGTGGCTCCTTGTGAGTGACTTCTCGGGCGCGTAGTAGGACGGGGCTGCTCTGACACAGGCTGCTGAGTACCACAGCCAGTGAAGCCAGACGGCGGAGGAACTAATGAGGTAATTAGGCTACGAGTGTGAACCAGAGAGACTCAGATAAATAATTTAATTCTAATCTTTTCCTTTAATATTTAAAAGCTGGGTGATGAGGGAGTTGGGGCTGTTCCTTTTGGTACCCATAAATTACAGGGCTAACTTCCAGCCTAGGTTTACACTGTATCTCAGAGATCAGATCAGCCAGAAAAATGACACTATTGCCCAGGATTTTTGACTTGTAATCAAATGTTCTCTCCACTGCAATATGATATTTTGGTCTATGGCAAAACATTTTGATGGAAAGAGAATTTTGGCAGGCGCCATGGCTCACTAGGCTAATCCTCCGCCTGCAGCACCAGCACCCTGGGTTCTAGTCCTGGTCGGGGCGCCAGATTCTGTCCCGATTGCCCCTCTTCCAGTCCAGCTCTCTGCTGTGGCCAGGGAGGCAGTGGAGGATGGCCCAAGTGCTTGGGCCCTGCACCTGCATGGGAGACCAGGAGAAGTACCTGGCTCCTGGCTTTGGATCAGCACAGTGCACCGGTCACAGCGGCCATTGGGGAGTGAACCAATGGCAAAGGAAGACCTTTCTCTCTGTCTCTCTCACTGTCCACTCTGCCTGTCCAAAAAAAAAAAAAAAGAGAGAGAGAGAGAGAGAGAGAGAATTTTATATAGGACATAGAGGTAAAAATAAAACCACCATGGTCTAGTATGGAATCCCCAGTCATGCTTAAGCTTCCATTTCCAAGATGCAATGTCCCCAGCTGTCTCCCACAGCAGGTTTCTAGGTGGAGACCCATGTGTGCACACAGCAAAGCAGAGGAATGGCTCGCTCCTCTCCCTGGCTTGTCCAGGCTGAAATGCACCCAAGCCTCTCTCACTTGAAAATCAGCGTTGAGGCAGAGGCAGCAGCGCCTGCAGGGTAGCGCCGCATTCACAGCCGCGCTGCCCTTCCTCTTAGCTCCGCCTCAATGTGAAACCCAGAGCCACCTCTGGGTTCACCCACCATGCTCTACGTGAAGAGCAAGGCTAAGATGATCAATTGCTTGTCTACATCGCTTCTTAGCCTATTCTACAGACCCATGATAAAACCTGACACAATTTAAATGCAACTTAAAAACTTGCTTTCAGATATCATTATAAAAATCCCGCCAATAATTAATCAATAAAACTAAAGTTCCATGGGGAGACCAGAAAGGCAATGTCTACAAGGACTCCCTCCAAAATGTTTATCACATTTTTCTCCTTTTCTGGACATGATGGATGACAGCATCAAACTTCAAGAACTGGAGGTAATTCCATGTGGAGCAATCAATTAGAGGGGTCAAATTATGCCATCAATCATCTGTATCTAGATATTCCACTAACATTTACAAGCTGATAAAAGTTTTGGCTCTCTAGCTGGTCCCCATAAATTATATTCACATCACCCAAACTCTGTGAAGTGTTCAACCTCCATTTAAAAACATTTGAAACTGCATTGGCAAGAGTATGGCAGGCAAAGATTGAAGTCCCAGGCAACACCAGCAGGAAGGTAAAGTTAGATTTGAACCAGAGCCATCAGGTCTTGTTAAAATATGCTTAGCACGGAAAGTCTTTGTCTCCATGTAAGGTATTCAAAATTGTGAGAATTCAATGGGGGTGATTAAAACAAAGTAAAGAAAAATCCTGAGCTGCCTTTGATTTGACATATCTGGAAGATACATGGAGCGACTTTGTGTGTGGTGTTGAGTCCTGTACACCTTGTTGCTGTAGATGCACCACATAGCTTTCTGTGTGTCTCCGTGATCCTTCACATAAGAGATGAAAAGACACTAGAAGCATGTTTGCTGAAGAACACCTGTTACAAACAGACAAGTACAGTGCATATGGCCACAAACTCCCACCAGATCGTCTTCCTTCTCTCTGCTCCTGGAATTTTGTCAATTATTCCTTTTAAAATAACCAAATGCTATTAAGATTTAACTATTCAGTTTTAGTGTCCTCCTTCATCAGCTGCTATATTTAATTCATGGCTTTTTCCTATGCCTCATTTGTATTTTGCGAGAACCTATCCTTTAGTAATTCTTTCATTTTGAATTTTAGAACTTTAGAAACTGTGTGGATGGTGAAGTTCATAAGTCCTGGCACGTCTTAATATTAGTTTACAGTGATTGATTCAGAATTATTTTCCCACAGAAATTCTGAAGATGTCTCAGTATTTTGCATTCAGTGTTACTGATGGAAAGTCAATAGAATATATTGACATAGCATGCGGTAAATTTTAAGTTTAAAGGGTGAAAGTGGTAATGGAATTCATGGTGTTTGTAGTGAGTTATTAATCTGGGCAAAGAGGAAGGGGTGGCCTAAAGGGATGTGACTGAGAATTTAAAAGAGATGGAATCAATGGGTTGAGCAGCCCAGCAAGATCAAAACCTAGAGCAGCATACAAAGCAGCTACAACGATCAGGATTACGTGAGCTTGGCTGGGCCGTGATGCACAGATCTTTGGCCAATTATCATTGTGGATTTTCTGTAAGGGTGTTTCTGTATGAGATGGACATTTAAAATCCATGTGCTCTGATTAAGGCAGGAAATCCTCCGTACTTCGGGCGGCCCTTAGGTAGATGAAGTGAGCTTACGGCCCGAGTCGAACAACAGCCTGACTTTTCCTGGGTGAGATGACCTGGGCTTTTCAATTGGTCTCTGGCCTGGGTGCACACCTGCAGGTTTGGACCTGCCAGTCATCATGAACACAGGAGTCATTCCTTAAAGCGAGTCTTCTCTGTCTCTCCCTCCACATGTACAAACGTTCTGTTGGTTCTGAAGAACCCAGACCAGTACAGAAGGTGGGGGAGCAGCACAGGAGGCCGTGGCCAGGTGAAGCTGAGGGCTTTTTATTAAACCATCTGAATGAATACACTTCACCTCTGGGAGGCCGAAAGCATAAAAAGCTTGGCCCATTCAAGGCTTAATAAAGCAGAGAGAGAATATAGTGACACGCGGTGTTTCTGTGTTTCAGCGTGTGAAGATTCATTCTTTCTGAAGGGTAGTCTACAGATGATAAAAAATAATAACAATAGAGCTCACTAGGCTAATCCTCTGCCTGTGGCACCAGCACCCCAGGTTCTTGTCCCAGTTGGGAGTGCCGGATTCTGTCCCGGTTACTCCTCTTCCAGGTCAGCTCTCTGCTGTGGCCCGGGAGGGCAGTGGAGGATGGCCCAAGTGCTTGGGCCCTGCACCCCATGGGAGACCAGGAGAAGCACCTGGCACCTGGCTCCTGGCTTCGGATCGGTGCAGCACGCCAGCTGTGGCGGCCATTTGGGGAGTGAACCAGTGGAGGGAGGACCTTTCTCTCTCTCTCTACCTCTCTGCTTGTCAAATAATAATAATAATAATAGAAATAGATAATGATAAAGACGGTGGTAGCAGTAGCAACACTACTGTGAATGTGTCAGACTCTGTGATAGCACTTCATGTACATTATCCCATTTACATGTGCAAGAACTCAGAGATAAGCAAACTAGCCAGGAGCATTTCAAAGGTTAAGAAACCGACACCTGTAAAGGTCAAATTGTCCAAGACGGCACAACAGCTGACGGGAACCAGATCTGTTTTGTCTGACCACTCAGCCCCAGGTAGCAATCATCAGTCTCTGCCTTAGTCTTCATTCCCACGCCCCTTTCCTTGTGTGCTCCGGTTGCACTCCGGTGTCACTAACTAGACGTTCACTCCTGGGAAACTCACATTGCCCCTCCCGACCTCACTTCCCCCTCCTACGCTGTGAGGGGTTGGCCAGGATGCCCTCCATGCCCTTGCTGGTCCCTAGTTTGCAGACGTGCATCTGCCTAACATTAGCTTCCACACTGCGTTAGTTTTCTATTGCTGCGTAATACAATTACCACAAACCCAGTGGATGCAAGCGACAGAAATTTACCGTAAGTTTCCGTGGTCCAGGGTTCAGGCACAAAGATGGCTGGATTCTCTGCTCAGAGCGGAAATCGCGACACCGCTTGTCTCTGCAAACGCGGCTGAGCTCAGAGTCCTCCCTGAGTGCATCCGTTGCTGGCAAAGTTCAATGCCTTGCAGAGCAATGCTGTTGACTTCTCGTGCTGTCAGTCAGGATCGCCCCCAGCTCGTCAGAGGCCACCTGTGGTGGTGTGTCCTCGTCCCAGGTGCAGCTTCTGCCTGCAAGGACAGCGAGAGACGGTCTCAGTCTTCTCCCCCCGACTTCCTGGAGCCCCGTTAACAGGGCTCAGCTGATTCGATCTGACCCATCCGCTCTCAGGGGAGATCAGTTATGGGATGTACATACTGAGGACCTGGGAGGCATCTTGGAAGCCCATCTACTGCAGCACCATAAGCATCCTAGTGTCAGGCCCACTGGAAAGCACCTGACGAAGTGACCATCCTTAGAATGAATGGCTGAGTAACGCTTCATCATGTGATTTCACTACGACACAACATCACAGACTGTCCTAACAAAAACCTAGACAAACAGGAAATGTCTGTGGCTGCTGTTATGTAGCAGGGCACAAACTTACGTAAGAACACTCTACAGCACTGATAAATTAGAGTGCGGTTAATACATGAACCAGGAACAGAGTCACTCACAATCACTAGCAAGGATTTTATATAACAGGACACCCTACACTTCTATACGACAGGCAGCATGTGGGGTTTCTTTAACCAGCATCATCACCAATGCATGAGTATCGGTGCTGGTGTTGGTGTTGGTGCTGGTGCTGGTCCTGTTGTTGGTGTTGGTGCTGGTGTTGGTGCTGGAGTTGGTGCTGGTCCTGGTGCTGGTGCTGGTATTGGTGCTGGTGTTGGTGTTGGTGCTGGTGTTGGTATTGGTGTTGGTGCTGGAGTTGGTGCTGGAGTTGGTGCCGGTCCTGGTGCTGGTGTTGGTGCTGGTGTTGGTGTTGGTGCTGGTCCTGTTGTTGGTGTTGGTGCTGGTCCTGGTGCTGGAGTTGGTGCTGGTGTTGGTGTTGGTATTGGTGTTGGTGCTGGTGTTGAAGTTGGTGCTGGTGTTGGTGTTGGTGCTGGTGTTGGTGCTAGTGTTGGTGCTGGTGTTGGTATTGGTGTTGGTGCTAGTGTTGGTGCTGGTGCTGGTGTTGAAGTTGGTGCTGGTGTTGGTGCTGGTGTTGGTATTGGTGTTGGTGCTGGTGTTGGTGTTGGTGTTGGTGCTGGTGTTGGTGCTGGTGCTGGTGCTGGTGCTGGTGTTGGTGCTAGTGTTGGTGCTAGTGCTGGTGTTGGTGCTGGTGATGAGATGGCTGTAACCGCCTAAGGGATAGGAGTTTTTCAGCTCTATTAGAATACAATGGAACCACCGGTGAATATCAAATAGCAAATAGGCTGTCCCTCATTGACTGATCATTAAATAACGCGTGACTATACACACATTTCTGTAGTACATAAATATTCACACTTAGATGTATGACGGTACTTCAAAAAGTTCTTGGAACATAGAAGTAACACATAAGTTTATTCTCCTGCAAACAACTGCTTTGATCCAGGCAGGTTTTCATAATGTGTGTTTCCCATGAACTTTTTGAACACTCTTCTTAAACACAGACTTCAGATATTTTTGCTCCAAAATCAACTATTCATTCCACTTTTCCGTGGACTTTTGCAAGTGATCTCCTGTGCATGTGGTGTACATGTTACACACACATGGAGAGAAAGGAGGAGATTTTAAGGAACTGGCTTGCATGATCTGGGGGTCTGGCTAGTCTGAATCCTGCAGTGGGATCAGCAGACTGAAGGAAGAGGTGCTGTGATGTTGCCGTCTTGGGTCTGAGGCAGGATTCCAGAAATCCTTCCTCCCTTGGGACGGCAGTCTTCACTCCTTAACGCTGTCAGGTGGGTGAATGAAGCCTACCCGTGCTTTGGAGATTATCTGCTTACACAGTCTATTAACTCACGGGTAACTGCACCCAAAAATTACCTTCATGGCAACATCTAGATTGAGTTTTAACCAGCAGCTGACACCGTAGCCTAACCAAGCTGGCACACAGAATTGGCCATCACAGCCTGTATGTAAGAAGGTGGCAGGTGGGACAGTTGTTGTGGTGGAGCAGGTTAGGCCGCTGCCTCGGCTGCCCACATGCCCTGTCAGAGTGCCAGCTCGAGTCCCACCCACTACACTTCTGATGCTGGTGGGAACTCTGGATGGAGCTCCCGGCTTCGGTCTGGCCCTGCCCTGGCTGTTGCCGGCATTTGGGGAGTGAACCAATGGATAGAAGGTGTATGTGTGAGTGTGAGTGTGTGTGTGTATGAATATGCCATACATAAGATATCTTATATGACATATAAGATAGATAGCTTTCAAGTGAATAAATAAAACATTTTTTAAAAAGTGACAGCCACACTCAGTTCTAGCCAATTACATTATCTGCAGGAATGGAGGTCCAACATTACAAATTTTATTTTATGTAAATATCAGTCTCTTGTTGATAGACCATAATAATAGTGGTTGTTTTTCCTTTACTTAAAATAATTTTCAAACATGCAAGCGAATGTGTAGGATAATATGCCCATTGCCTATTATCTACCACCACCTCTGTCGACTGCCAGTGTCAATCATATGTTAGACTTCTGTTTTGTTTTTAAGAAATGCAACATCATAGACAGAGATCCTGAAGACTTCTTTGATTCTGGTGAACTTGTTGTCTCTCCCACTCCTGCTTTTGTGATATTGAAGCATATGGGTTTTCATTTGTGATGCATAGCTTTGTCTTATTTTCCCTATGAACCTGAGCTGGCTAAGAACTGTTATGACAGCGCTATCCTACAGCCAACCCTGTGAGTGGATGGTCTGCAGGCCCATTGCAGTTTGGCTGATCCACAACAGGCTCACCCAGGGAGTGATACAAAGCAGGATGTGAGTCATCTGGACCTGGCTGTGTGTGCGTCCTGGTTCAGGGACTGGTTGGCTCCCTGGAGCTCGCTCATCCCCAGAAGGTCACTAGACTACAAGAGGTTATGAAGAACTACGTGATGCCTCTTGATGCCTCCCCTGTAACCAATACACAGTTATTTCTACCCATTTTCCATGGACCAAGGCCTACAACATAGCTAAATCCACTTTCAACAGAGTAGAGATACAGTCTGCCAACTGCGGTAGAAGGTTCTACAGAGCCACGTGGTGAAAAACAGGGAATCTGGAAGAACACAAAAGAATCGTCTTGCGACTTGATTTTCCCTGCAGCATCACCATTTAAAGGGCCATCTACGTTGATATTGTTTTCTTGCTACTTCACGTGCACTGCTCTGTGGAACCCCTCTGTATAAACACACCACTCAGCCTTCTGACCTTAGCTCAGACTTCTCTGACAACCCCACCACTGCCTCTTCTCCAGGTACAAATCAGGCCCCACAGAGTCTTTCTCCTAGCGACTGGGGCCTCTGTTTACCACGCTGTTCAGAATATGACTGCAATAATTTGGTTAATTCATTTCTTCCCCACCAGACGACAAGCTCTGTGGGGATAGCAACCCTGTTTATTTTGCTCACGAGGATGCCTTGGGTGCCTTGCATAAAGGAGATCAAAAGGCATTTGTGAATAAAGTGTGTTCCTCTGTAGACGTTTCTAGCTGCACGATTTTATCAGGATTTCACAGCTGCGGGCATGGGTAAAACACGCAGGAGGCAGGATTCCACAGGCCAAACGGCTGTCAGAGGAGCAGGGATTGGAGTCAGGGCTCCCGGGGCACCTGACATGGGAGCCGCCATCGGGCGAGAGTCCCTGCGGTCGGTGGCCGCGCCTTCTCTGTCCTCTGTCAGTAACGAATTAAGTGTGTGTGTTTATGGGGTTCAAGGTTATTTTCCTTTGAGAGAGTTAATTGATGGAAGGTTAAATAAAGCCACAAGTTTTTACTTAAAGGAAACAGAGAAAATGAAGAATGACTTTAATTTTGAGCAATGTGTCAGGGGAGATGTTTCCCAAATTAATCTTCTTGCTGGGAGTGAAACAAACCTTCCTATAATTCATTTTAATTCCTCTTTCAAAAACGAGACCCTTCTCGTACACACTCTCAGAGGGGTCAAGTCAGCTCCCGCTCCGATGACGATAAACAAGGCAAATCAATTAGCCACAGTGATGCTTTTCTTCCCAAGGTGTTGCCTGCAACAGACGCCGTCACTGTGCTGGGTGTGGGAGAGCCCCTTCCCGGTGGGCTGGTTCTCGACAGTGTGGAACCCCCACTCACCCACCCCACGTTTCTTCCCGGAGGACAAGGGTCGGAGAGGTTACCCGGCCAGTCGTGTCTCTGAAAGGGAGGGCAACCGAAACACCCCTAAGAAAGCAGCGGGGCGTTCTGGGAGCAGCTGGCTAACACACACTCGTTCTTAACCTACCAAGACTCCTACGTGGCTCACAACGGCTCCAAGTACTCCCTGCAGCCCTTCAGAGTGGAGGTTTGTCCAGTCCCAGGAGCGGAGTAAACTTAAAATGATGGAGTAGGCGTCCTCTTCCTTTCTCCTCCAACATCAACAAGAAAGAAAACCCCAGGATCTTTTTTTTTTTTTGGTAGAGGTCAGTGCCCTCCCCCATCGCCCTAAAGGAAATGTTTTGGGGGTGGGATAAGAAAAACAGGAAGGGAGCCGGCAAGTTAAACTGCCACCTGTGATGCTGGCATCCCATATAGGCGCTAATTCAAGTCCCCGCTGCTCCACTTTCCAACCCAGCTCCCTGCTCATATGCCTGAGAAAGCAATGCAGATGGCCCATGTGCTTGGGTCCATCCACGTGGGAGACCCACGTGGAGTTCCAGGCTCCTAGGCGTCACAGAGCCCAGCACCGCCAGCCACCAGGAGGGTTCAGGGTGCGTGCTCCTCGTCCGTGCCTCCTACCTAAATCGTCCACTTTCTGGAAAGCCTGTCTTTGATTTCAGAGCTCGGTTCAGAGATGGTCCCCTCTGTGCTGGGTGCACGCCATCCTGGTCATGCACTGAAGCAAGCACTGGAATGAAAAGTCCACTCTGCTGTCTCTCTCTGTCTAGCCTGGGAGCCCTTGAAGCGAGAGGACCTCGGCTCTGAGACACTGGCGCTGACCTGAACATCTGGGGGAGATGGCAGAAAGCCTGCTTCTCAACCACTCAGACGACCACGTCACGGTGTGGGGTTGGCCATCTCCCGGGTGGAGCCGGAGAGGCCGCAACGTATTTGCAGGGCAAAGGACAGGAGATCCCTGGTGCCGGCCACGAGACGCCTTCCTGTGTCCGTGGTCCTACCTGGGGCTGCAAGGCAGGAGCCGATCTGGAGCTGAGCAGGGCCCCTGAGCCAAGCATCATGAACAGCTGCTGAGAGGAGAGCCCAGTCCAACTCCCGCCGCCTGCAGGCTGTGCGAACTCCCCACGTTCATGTCTCCTGCAGGAGCACGCCCTTCCAGGTGCACGCTTCCTGGCCAAAGGAAAACAGGCCCTCATGATTTAGTGCTGGGTACTGCCAGAGTTTCCTACTTCCTAGGAAACTCAAAGACCGAAATGGGAAATTCAGAAAATTAAAGTATTATTGATGTTCAAAAAGATACCTATGGGATGGGCCTTGTGGCACAATGAGTTAAGCTGTGGCGTGGGATAGCTGCCCGGTTCAAATCCCAGCGCTTCTGCTTCTGATCCAGCCCCCTGCTAGTGCGTAATCTGGGAGGCAGCAGGTGACGGTTCAAATGCCTGGGCCTCTGCCACCACCTGAGCCACCCAGATGTGATTCCTGGCAGTTAGCTTTTGCCTGGTCCCATCCTGGTTGCTGCAGGCACCTGGGAGCTGAGACAGCAGCTAAAAGATTCTCTCTCTCTCTCTCTCTCTCTCCTCCTCCCTCCCTCCCTCTCTCATCCTGTCACTCTGCCTCTCCAGTGTCAAGGGTGTGGCACCTTTGGCTCGTGGGCTGTGTGAGGCCTGCGAAATCATTTGGCCTGGCCCTGCCATGGCGACCGCAGGTGGGACTTGAAATCCAATAAATCTATAGCAGGCTAAACTTTTAAGTTCATAATTTTGCATGGCCTTTGAATGATGTTATAAATATTTAAATGTCCCTTAGCAGAAAAAAGTTCCCCGCTCTTGCTAGTAGATGAAAAACTATAAATTTCAGAAAGCTTGAGAATTAGGAAAAAAGTATCAGTGACTGATGAACAAATACTATGGATTAATCAAAGTCTGAAAATCCACTTGTTTCTGGTATGTTTTTGTAATTTCTACACTATATTGGTTTTTTCTTTGCCTTAGGAAGTACCATATAATGACTATGTGAGAGAATATAATTCTAAATAATATAATTAACTTTACTGAATATCTCTATGATGTTTGAGGTCATAGCAGGATTACAGAGGCTACTTTAGAAGAACTAAAGGGCTCCAAGCTAGAAACGCTGAGTCAGGCTTGATTATTCAGCAGTTCTGTGCCCTCGAGCTAGTCCCTGAACCTGCTCAGCATCAGGGTCTTCACCTATAAAGCAATTGGGAAAGTATGTCCCTGCGATTCCGCTCCGTCTCCCACTCCTGCAATTGTGATGTCTCGGGTCTTGGGACCAAGTCTTTGCGAACCTCCCTCCTTCCTACCCTGCTTTCCCTCAGGAGGAAGGCACAACTTAATTAATGGATGCAATTAGAGACAGCCGAACATCTATTAGTCTCTGTTCCTTTTTGAGAAGGCATAATGCATCAATTATCGCTGTTGAATGTGTGGCCATTGTTTGGGGGTGGAATACCATTACTTTGTTATCAGTTGTTCCAGAATCACAAAAACCCACGAGCGATTAACTGGCAACCAGAAAGCAGACCGGCCAAAAAGCATCCATCAATCTCAAGGCTCCACGGACAGCCCAGTGATTTTAGGGCATCGTACGAAAATAATTCCCACTCAAAAAAAAAAAAAAAATCATTAGCAAAGGAGATTGAGAGGAATAGGGCTAACAGAATGAAGATCACAACAAATTTCTAAAAGAATGAGAATAAGACCCTGGTGAAATATTAAAGAGCAATATGCAAGTCCAAACCCACCCAGTGCTGAGTGCAGTGCAGACGGAGCTGAGAGGCAGACGGACCAAAGTCAGCCAGCATGGCAGAAGGCAGAAATGAGAAACGTGGCAAGCAGAGAGATTTTCCGGAGGTCTCTGAAGCAAATGGCTGCAGTGAGTCTGATAAATAAAATATCTGGAGAGCTGAGGCTTGTATGAATATGCACAGGCATAAAACCTAGATGTCCTAGCACTTAAGGATGGCACGGTCAGCTCATGTGTGTCTCGTTCACCCTTAGATAAAGCAGGGCGTGTGACACACCCGTACCCACATGAATAAAACCGCCAGTCAAGCTTTGGTGCAGTAGAGGGGACTCAGGGAAAAGACCTAGTCACCGACAGCAGCAGAAGCCTACACAAATATTCTAGAATAATGAGCCTCATTCTGTATTTGTAAAGTGGTTGGATAACAAAGAGGGGGCCAGTTATCAGAACCACAAAGGAAAAGATCAAAGTATTAAAACAAAAAATAACTCAGGACAACAGAAGACACTCTAATAGCTGCATATATATATATATTTTTTTTGGACAGGCAGAGTTAGACAGTGAGAGAGAGAGAGAGAGAAAGGTCTTCCTTCCGTTGGTTCACTCCCTAAATGGCCGCTACAGCCAGCGCACTATGCCGAGCTGAAGCCAGGAGCCAGGTGTTCCTCCTGGTCTCCCATGCGGGTGCAGGGCCCAAGCACTTGGGCCATCCTCCACTGCACTCCTGGGCCACAGCAGAGAGCTGGCCTGGAAGAGGGGCAACCGGGACAGAATCTGGTGCCCCAGGTGGGACTAGAACCCGGGGTGCCGGTGCCGCAGGCAGAGAATTAGCCTAGTGAGCCACGGCACTGGCCTAATAGCTGCATTTATTTCTCACTTACTTATATCCGGCATTCATCCAAGGCCTTCATATATATATATATATATATATATATATATATATATATATATATATAACTTACTGATTCCTCACCACCACTTATGAAGTATGTGTTGCTATTATCATCAATTTATAGATACGTAAACTGAGATGCAGAGAGAGACAGTGAGTTGCCCAAGGGCACGTAACAGTTAAATGGTAGAATGACGAATCTGATGGGTAATCTGGAGTTTTCTTGAATTAACCTGCCAACTCTAATTGTTACCCTGGTCACAATGTGAGAAATCACTGCATTCATGTAGTACAAATGCAATGAATGTGCTAAGAAAAGAACAACACGGCTGAAATGAAGAAATTTTAGTTAAAAAACACAGCACTGTGGTGCAGGGGGTAAAGCTGCTGCCTGCGATGCTGGCTCCCGTGTGGAGTGCTGGTTTGAGTTCTACCTACTCCACTTCCGATCCAGCTTCCTGCTAATGTGCTGAAAAGACAGCAGAAGACGGCCCAAGCACTTGGGCCCCTGCTACCCATGCAGGAGACCTGGATGGAGCGCCTGGCTCCTGTCTTTGGCCTGGCTGAGCAGCCACTGTGGCCTTTGGGGATTGTACCAGTGTCTGTCTCTCTCTCTCTCTCTCTCTCTCTCTCTCTCTCTCTCTCGCTTTCTCTCTGTAACTCTGCCTTTCAAATAAGTAAATAAAACCTTTTTTAAAAGGCTATGGGCAATTCCTTCAAGGTTCCAAATGAAAATAAGCTATAATCCTGTACACAAGCCAAAATATCAACATCCACAAAAGAAAAGATCGAGTATTTGGAACACCCAGATCTGAGAGTCTTGACTTGCCATGTTTAAGAATATACTCAACCATGCCCAGGATAGATGGTTCTAGAGAAGACACGGAACCCAGGAGAAGAACTTGCAGTCTGGGGAAGCAGTGACAGCAACATCCTGAGGGTAGAGCCTTCCTGACGAACGGCCACTGTACCACTACAAGATGCCATGCCTGCCCCCCCGCCAAGGCACGGACAAGCACAGCCACCCAGGGGTTCCTGAGAGGAGGGGGTATGGTCTCCCTGGCTACACTAGCCTGGCTCTCCCAGGTCCAAGTCACTGTTTCCCTCATCAGCGGGAAGGGAAAAGTCACCTATCTGGGGACTCAACGTTAGGAGACAATTGCCCCCGCATTGGTCAGAGTTCTCCAAAGGTGGCAACAGAGCCCACTCTGGCTAGTGCACTCAGGGGCGTTGATGAGCACACAGGAGTAGCGTATGGACTTGCAGGAAGCTCAGAAGGGCTGCTCAGCGCAGAGCCTTCAAGAACAGCTCCCAGCCCCTCAGCACGCCAGAGGGCAGCCTGGGAAAGGGTGATTGGCTTCTCCGCCAGAATGAGGAAGCTGCCACACTGCCCACGGCAGCACCCTAACAGTGCATGCCCCTTGCCTGCCTGCCTCCTCACAGACGATCTCTGGGTGCAGATCCACGCAAGCGTGCTGGTCGGCAGGACAGAGGTCCCCGTGTTCGTTTTACTGACATATGCAATGCTTCAGGCTCTGTGTTGAGAAAGTGGAGGTCACTCTGTGGGGTGACCATCAAAACGTAAAAAAGGAACTCATAGAAACAGAGAGAACAGGGTTTACTAGAGGTTGCAGGGAGAGGGTAATGGGGAGGTACTGTTTAATGGGTACAAAGTTCAATTTGGGTTAATGGAAAAGTTCTGGAGATGGACAGAGCTGCAAGTTGCACAACAATGCAATGTACTTAATGAATCAAACATGTAAAATGGTCAATGTTGCATTATGCGTAGTCTTGCAATCTAAAAATAAGCACTGTAAAAAGTTGTTTAAAGACTCAGAAGTAGTATGAGTTAGAAACGGTCACTAAAGTTCTGTTTGCTTAATTGCTGAAGTGGGTGTATAGACATTTGAGAAAAATCATAAAAGATTTTATGATTTCCATCCTACACAGGTGGAAGTCACCCTTACATGTAAAGATTGTCACAGAAGGAAATGCCACAGATTTCCTTCATAAACCCTCCCGATATTTAACAACCCACATTGTTACTAGGAAATTATTCCCTATAGCTAACATAAATCCCTCTGGGTATCTCAAAATTCCTTATTGCCCTCTTTGGCAAACATGGAGAGCAGATGGCCTACATTTTGCAACTTCTCCTTTAGGACAAAATAATCTCAAAGCTGTTTTAATTCTTCCTGCGAGGCTGTATTCTCTCTCTCCCTCACTCCCTCTCTCCCTCTCTCCCTCTCCCTCTCTCCCCTCTCTCCCTCTCTCTCTCTCTCTTGACTCCATCTTATTTTTCTCCACTCTTTCTGTCTCCTCTGCAATTCCCAGGCACTACTACAGCTTGCTTGAGCTGTGAGCAGTACAGAAATTGCCAACATCAATTCCTAATCTGTAAACAGCATTGTTGGAAGCACTTGAATTCATACTGAGTCACAATGAGGACCTCACACCCTGGGTACACCAACGATGAGAGGGAAGTTCTATGGATGCCCCCAGGACTTGGAGATACTAGGAAGGGGCAGCAGCGCCCACAACACTGGTGAAGAGCACTACAGACAGGGCTGGGCATGCGTGGAGGGGGAGCAAGGCTCCTCTCCTGGGTCCTGGCTGTGTGTACTTTGGGAGCAACGCTCCACGCATGAGGAAACTCGATCACATCCTTCAAGTCGTAGCCTCTGCACCCTGGGATCGGGAGCTGGAGGAGGTGGGATGACGGGCAAAGAGCAGCCCCAAGGATGCCTCTGTGTCCAGGCTGTTCCTATGGGGATGAGATGCCAGAGCCTGATGCAGGGAGCATGGAGTGATTCAGAGCAGTTCTCACAGGGCCTGCAGGGAATCCAACACATTATGGCCGACAACACATTAGCACATTCATACTCACAATGCTGTTGCTGTTGGCAGCCATTGTGTGCTATCAGCAGTCTACGGGTTGCGAGACCCACTCATGATCAACCACCAGCGTAGAGTAAGGACAAGCATGTTGCTCTGGGGACTCCTCCTGGGGTGCTTTGTGCCCCACACCACAATGCCTTCCCTGAGAGAGCCATCAGGGCAGTACCAGGTGAGCAGGGTGTTGAGTGTCTTCTGCCAGGAACTGAGAGTTGTTTAAATAGCTAAAGACTTCCATTACCTGAACCTAAGCTGCACCCTAAACATGGGCCATAAACTCCGGAAGGAGGTGGTAGTTAGTAAGAGGAAATGGTGAGAAGGATAGGGCCATTTCCATTGGCACTGGTGGCTTTGGACTCCACAGAAAGCTGAAAACATTGTTTACTCTGGTTTAGGATTGAATGAAATTCCCTTTGACTATTGTTCTACTCTTTGGTAAATAAACGTCGAAAAGAAAGAAGATAATTTATTTAAATATGTGTGGGCTTTACCAATATAAAAGACTACATTCAAAGACTTCTTACTATAACAATCGCCTAAACCCAAACACTACCCCAAACTGAGTAGGCTGTGTACACTGACTTGTTCATGAGTCAAATAAGAAATGAATACTCTATTGAAACCAAAGCAAAATTAATTTTTTCCTGAGTAAGAAAAGATTCCTTCTTACCACCCCCAGAGTTTCCACACAAAGTAGATAATGGCCTATTCTGTTTTGTCAAAGCTTTTGGCAAAATGTTGACAAGCCACACATGTAGCCCTTTGAAACCCTTGAACCCAGGAACCAAAGAGTCTGTTAGGGTTTCTTGGAGAAATACATAGTTTGTCCGAAAGATCAGAAGAAATAGAAAACCATATCTGTGTCCAACCTGGAGTCATAAGTTAATAAATTCAGCTATAACAATGGTAGTGTGAAATTTCTTGTTAGTCAACTGCCCTCAAGTCAGAGAATACAATGTCAGCTCTTACTTATTCTGTGTTTTTGTAGTGGTCTCCTACATAATTTAATGTCTACCTTAGTGCGTTCAGGTGTTTATTTCCTCATTACTCCCAGGAGAACATGGGAACATTTGGCATCCATGATTCAGTCTCATAACATAAAACAACCAGCAGATAACAAGACAGGTACATCTGGTCGCTGCTTCACAGCAGTCATATAGCTGGCTAGAGCCACATCTCTCTAAACAATCAGAAATAAAAAAAGCGAGACAGCTTGTGCCTAACCAAGGATATGGAACTAAAGAGTAGGAAACTCATTCTATATCCTGTGATGGTTTCAGTGGCAAAGTATAGAAAATGTATTTTGTAACTGACTTAACAGTTACATCTCTGTAAACAAAATGTTATTGTTGTCCCTAGAAAAATAAGACACCCTAATGATATTCCCCATCTTTTATAATAATTTTATTTAAATTATACAAGTTTCATGTATTTCTTAATACAGATTTAGGAATGTAGTGATAATTCTACCTATCAATCCTTCCACCACACTCCAACCATTCTTCCTTTCCTTCTCCTATTCCCACTCTTAATTTTTACAAAGGTGTATTTTCAGTTTACTTAATGATAGTAAAGTAACCCTTCACTAAGTAAAGAGCTCAACAAATAGTATGAAGGGAAAAAAAAAAAAACACTACTTCTCAATAGAAGAGACCAGAGCTTTAAACAATCATGGAATCTCATTTCAATATATTACATTTTTGGTATTCTATTAGTTACTCCAGAACAGGAAAAACACATGATAACTGTCTTTTCTGAACTGGCTTATTTCCCTAAGGATAATGGTTTCCAGTTGCACCCATTTTATTGCAAAAGACAGGATTTCATTTTTTAACAACTTAATAGTGCTCCATAGTGTATATATACACCATAATTTCTTCAACCAGTCATCAGTTGATGGATATCTGTGTTGATCCCATCACTTAGCTATTGTGAATTGAGCTGCAATGAACATGGTGGTGCAGGTAACTCTTTCATATGCTTATGCTTATGCTTTCATTTCCTTTGGGTAAATTTCCGGGAGTGGGATGACCGGATCATATGATAGGCATACATTCAAATTTCTGAGATATATCCATACTGTCTTGCACAGTGGCTGGACTAGCTTACATTTTCCTCCACATCCTCACCAGCATTTGTTTTTCATTGATTTCTGTATCAGAGGCATTCTAACTGGGGTGAGGGGAAACATCATTGTGGCTTTGACTTGAATTTCCCTGATGGCTAGTGATCCTAACCATTTTTTTTCAAGTGTCAGTTGGCCATTTGGATTTCCTGTCTTGAAAAATGCCTGTTCAAGTCCTTTACCCATTTCTTAACTGGATTATTTGTTTTGTTGTTTTTGAATTTTGAGCACTTTATACATTCTGGATATTAACTCTTCATCAATTGTGTAGTTTGCAAATATTTTTGCCCATTCTGTCAGTTGCCTCTTCATTTTGCTGAGTGTTTCTTTACCAGTGCAGAAGCTTCTTAGCTTGTCAATTTGTCAATTTTGGTTTTGATTTACTGTGCTTCTGGTGTCTTTTGCAAAAAGTCTTTGCCTACACTAACGTCTTAAAGAGTTTCCCTAATATTCTCTAGTGATTTCATGGTAGCAGGTTATAGATTTAGATCTTTGATCCATTTTGAATGCATTTTTGTGTAAGGTAAGAGGCAGGGGTCTAGATTCATTCTTCTGCATGTGCAGATCCAGTTTTCCCAGCACCAATTGTTGAAGGCATTATCCTTGCTCCAGGGCTTGAATTTAGCTCCTTTGTCAAAAATAAGTTGGTAATAGGTTTGTGGATAGATTTCTGGAGCTTCTATTTTGTTCCATTGGTCTACATGTCTGTTTCTGTGCCAGTACCAGGCTGCTTTGATTATAACTGGCCTGTATTAAGTGTTGAAATCTGGTATTGTGATGCCTCTGGCTTTGTTTTTGTTGTATAAGATTGCTTTAGGTATTCAGGTTCTCTCACGCTTCCATATGAATTTTAGCATCATTTTTTCTAGATATGAGAAGAATGTCATTGGTATTTTGATAGGGATTACAATGAATCTGTAAATTGCTTTCAGTAGTATGGAAATTTTGATGATATTGATTCTTCCAATCCATGAACATGGAAATTTTTTCTACTTTTAATGTCTTCTTCTATTACTTTCTTTAATGTTTTATTATTTTCATCATAGAGATCTTTGACATACTTAGGTAAATTTATTCCAAGGTCTTTAAATTTTTTTGTAACTATTGTGAATAGGATTGATCTTACAAGTTCTTTCTCAGCCATGGCATTTTCTGTGTATATAAAAGCAATTGATTTTTATGTGTTAATTTTATATCCTGTCACTTTACCAAACTCTTTTATGAGTTCCAATAGTCTCTCAGTGGGACCAGATGGCTTCAGTGCTGAATTCTACCAGACATTTAAAAACTAATTCCAATTTGTCTCAAGCTATTCAAAATACTTAAAAGGGAGAGAACCTCCAAAACTTCTATGAAACCAGCATCATCTTAATTCGTAAACCAAAAAATGATACAACAGAGAAAGAGAACTGCAGACCAATTTCTCTGATGAACATAGATACAAAAATCCTCAAGAGAATTCTAGCCAATTGAATCTAATAACACACCAGAAAGATCATTCACCCGGACCAAGTGGAGATAATCCTGGCAGGCAGGGATGGTTCAACATTTGCAAATCAATCAACGTGATATATCACGGTGGGACAGGGAATAGGGAAAAGGTGGAAGCATTGCTCCTAAGGTCCAGAACCAGACATGGATGCCCACTCTCACCACTGCTATTCAGTATAGTCCCAGAAGTTTTACCAAGAGCCATTAGGCAAGAAAAATAAACAAAGGGACACAAATTGGAAAGGAGGAAGTCAAACTATCCCTAAATGCAGATGACATTATCCCAAATAGATGGGATCCAAAATGATGTTCCTCACCTAAGCTGAGTTTTCTCTCTGTATCAGATAACTTCAGGCTTAAAACTGCAATCATGGGATGCTAATATTAATGGCAGTTGGTAAGCTCACCTTCCCCATCCCACCTCTGTCTGAAACACTCAGTGCCTCAGGACAAGAAGCTCTCTACAGTCTAGTCATTCTGCCATCTTAGCTCATAGCATAAATGGGTCCAGGGCTAAAGCCAGACATTTTTAAGTGAAGTTGCATTTTCATCTGGCTGCATGGTCACCCCTGGAAGAGACTACAAGTGAGATTGGCAACGTGAATGGTTTGTTTCAGAGAATGAAAAGCAAGCTCTTCAGATCAGCTGAGGGTCCTGTACTGTTACCTCCATCTGCAACTGCCTAATCTGGTGTGCAGCCTCTGAAACAATGGCTCATTTCTCATAGCCGCTGAACCCACTGGGGAGAGCCCTCAGAAGCCTTAAGAAGTTCATCTATGTCCAGAGCTTCCACCACAAGCTGCACTGGCTACACTACTTCTCTGTCCTGGCACAAGCTGGGCACCCTGCTTTGGACTGGTTCTGCTATGACCAAGCTCCCCATTCTTCATGACCATGATATTCAAGATGTTACTAATGGAATGGAGTCAAACCACCACATGCTAGAGACTCCCTGAGCTGCTACGCTGAACGTGCTATCCTGTTGCTTCCCACCAGAGACTGGAGAGCTCCGCTTCATTACACATAATGCACAGTCCCCCCTCGGAGCTTTCTCTGAAAGGACTCATGTAAGGATCAATCATGAAAGTTCTACCCAAAAATGAAGACACTGATAAACTAAGAAGCAGGGAAGTGATTAATCTAGGTCAGTAGTGGAATAAGATATTAGCTCCCTATGACTTCCCTAAGAAGTTACCAGAACTTATCCCTAAGGGTAAAGCTAGAAACGTGCATGGGACTCTAAATCCCATTAATTCGGCAGGTTCCAATGCCATCTTACTAAAGTGATCAGTTTAAGTTCATAATTGATCATACAGATAGGATTAAGTTTCAAAGAGATCACATAAATAAGACCAGTCTCTTCTAATAATAATTGATGGAATTAAAAAGGAGAAAACGATTCAACATGGGAAGCGGGATACACAGCAGACTCATAGAATGGCAAATGCCCTAAACAGCACTCTGGCCTCAGAATCAGCCCTTAAGGCATTCGGATCTGGCTGAAGAGCCCATGAGAGTTTCTCAGGCATGGAAAGCCAAAAAATGACCTAAAGAAAGATCTCTGTGAGTGAGATCCCAGTGGAAAGAACAGGTCATCAAAGTAGGAGGTACCTTTCTCTGAAAGGAGGAGAGAACTTCCACTTTGATTATGGCCTTGTCTAAATAAGGTCGGAGTTTGTGAACTCAAGAAGCTTCCATAGCCTTGGCAGCTCATGACAAGATTCTCGGGTGATCACTGACATCATAAATAAGAGTGTCAATTGTTAAATCAACAACAGGAGTCACTGTGCACCTGCTCCCCGTGTAGGATCTCTGTCCTTAAAGTGTTGTACTATGCAATATGTAATGGTAAAACTAACCTTCAAACAGTACTTTATACTTTGTGTGTCTGCAAACTGTTAAAATCTTTACTTAGTGTATAGTAAGTTGATTTTCTGTATATAAAGATATAATTAAAAATGAATCTTAATGGATAATGTGATGGAAGAGAGAATAGGAGATGGGATGTGGGTTATGGGAGGAAAAATCACTATAATACAAAATGTTGTACTTTCAAAATTTAAATTTATTATATAAAAGTTTTCTAAAAAAAAAAAAGAGAGAAAGAGAAAAGTTACCAGAAGCCTAAAGTAACACAGTTATGTTCTTAGAGTCCTAGAGGTCACATGTCTAAATGGAGCAGGCAGGGCTGCCTTCCTGCTGGGGTTCTGGGAGAGAAGCCATTCCTGTGCCTTTTCCAGCTCCCAGAGATTCCCAGGCTCCCAGCTCCATCACGCATCTTCCAAGGCAGTGGCATAGCATCCTGCAGTCTCTATGTTCTGTGGTCTCTGCATCTGTCTTCTCATCCCCTTCTCTGATTCTGACCCTTCCTCTAGCAAAAATCTCGGTGCTGATGGCTGGTCCACGGTGTAATCCAGAATCATCTCCTCAATTTAGTCACAAATAGAAAGCTTCTTCAGCCATGTAAGGAGACACATCCACAGGCTTCAAGAATTAGGTCATGGACATTTGTCAGGGAGGGGATTATTCTGCCTATCACCAAGTCTAAACCTTGACAGTGACTAAGCGTCTAGTAAAGGCACATGTTGATTCCAATCAAAATACACTTAGCAATTACTTAGGAGATACCAGCTGTGACTGACAGACAGGACAAAGCAACAGTAGCCCTAAAATGCTCTTTAATTAATTTCTGAAGATTTCTAAAGTAACTCACGAGTAGAGAAGACCTCTTAAGATTCTTTAGAAAGGAAAAGTATATTAATAATGAAACAGTGTGATATATTAGGCAAAGAGTTTATATTTCTAATATTTTCCCAGAAACCTTTTATTTAAGGAATTAAAAACTTCATGCTTTTCATATATACAGCTTTAGGAATATAGTGATTTTTCCCACCGTACCCACACTCCCAACCACACTCTTTAAAATGATTTTACAAAGAAAAAAGAATGACACGTCTCTCACTCTGTCTCTCCCTCTAACTCTGCCTTTCAAATAAATAAATCAATCTTTTAATAAAATGTTCAAAGGGGCCAACACTGTGGCACAGTGGGTCAAGCCACCACCTGCGACACCAACAGTCCATGTGGGCTCCAGGGTTCAAGTCCCAGCTGCTCCACTTATGATCCAGCTCCTTCTAATGCACCTGGGAAAGCATTGGCCATGTTCCTGGGGCCTGCCATGCACATGGGAGATGCAGATCGCATTCCTGGCTCCTGGCTTCAGCATTGCCCAGCCCTGGCCATTAAGGCCATTTGGGGAGTGAACTAGCATACAGAAGATCTCTCTCTCTCTCTCTCTCTCTCTCTCTTTCTCTCTCTCTCTCTCTCTCTCTCTGTGTGTGTGTGTGTGTGTGTGTCTGTCTGTCTGTCTCTTCCTCTCTTTAACTCTAACTTTCAAATACATAAATAAATCTTTTTATAAATAAAAGAATGACACAAACAACCCAATACACAGCATAACAAAAGTGGCATGGGAATGAGCAATGCACAAACAGTGAGAAACCATTTTTTCCCTCTCAGATTAGCCAGTGTTACCCAGCACCGAGATGTTGACAGCATAAACCCCAAGGTGATAGCATTTGGAGGTGGGGCTTTTGGGAGGGAGGGAGGGCATAGGGTGGACCCCTTGTAATGATGGTAGAGTTCCAGGAAAGAGATAGAGGGACCAGAGCCTGTTTTCTCCGTGATGGGGCACAGAAGGCGAGGAACGGAAGCTTACTCTCATCACGTGAGGCCTGCTGGCACCCGGGTCTGGGACTTGCCTGCCTCCCAACCTGAGAGAAGTGCTCGTCGTGCCACCCCCTAGTCTGTGGCCTTGCTTGCACCCCGCCTTGGTACAGCAGCTTCAGGACAAGACCACAAGGTGTAAGATCAACAGTCCTCTTCACCATGGCTGCCAGGGCCTGCGTGCCCCGGCTCCTCTGCCCCTGCCGCTCCTTCTCCTTCTCGGCCCACCTGTTCCAGCCGGAAGCAAGGCCTTCTCCACACTGGGATCTCCTGCCCACACAGAGATTCACCTAGCAATGCCGCTGTGGGACCTGACCTTCCTAAACACACAGGGAAGAAAGGGCACAGGAACACAGCTACAACTGGAAAATCAGGCGAACAATCAAAATGCCTGTAAGTAGAGATGTAGTTGAATAAATTATCATACAATCATAAGATTAAATACTGTGCAGCACTCAATTTATGTATGGAAACTACTTCTCACATGTACTGATATGGATAGATTTCTGAAGTGCATTCTGTAATATAATCAGCAATGTGCATGTTTTTATATTATAAATTTATTTTTATATTATTTATAAAAATATCCCCATACAAGTCCCTTCTAAAATACCAAAAAATGGCAAGAAGAGGATTGACAATTATTTTCCATTTAGCTGATTATTAATGCATATAACCCAGAGGAAACATTTCAAGTCATTTAAAATAGTTTTCTCTCCAACTCAGAAAGAAAATGTCTTTTCTCTCTGGGTTTTCTCAGCCTGCCAACTTCTTAGGACTGTCCGAGCAACAAATGGCTTTGTCAAGTCTTTGGAAAATTCCGCTTCTTGTAGTCTGTGCTTTACCGTTTGGAGTTGGCCTATCTGTTCCATGGATTGCACTCAGTCTCCCTTGAATATTTTGAGTACATTATGTACTGCATAAAGAAGATTTAAGGGTCCTTAACGTTTTTATAAACAGATATTCCTGTCTTCCATGTGAGGAAACAGATCCCATAAAAGCAAAATTTTCTGAAATAGAGTATTTTAGTTGTGCAGGTTTAGGGAGACTGCATCAGAAAGCCACAAATTTCTGCTACAATCCTATGTGTGGCCACACTAATCTAGAGCATATTTCTTTAAAGAAGCAGCAATTCCAGCTTCTAACTTTTTCTTTAAGAAAACTCAGAGCGGTCTCTGAAGGCACAATTTCTTCATGTAAACTTCCTTGCTGTCATTCACCTGGCTTTTAATACCTGGGGCCTCCCCCAATTGTGAAAAAATCAAATGCCCCATTTCTGTTTCCTGAAATCTTTTCCAAGCGATTCCCTCCAAAGTTATTTTTAATTTAACATTTCCTCTGCAGATCAACAGGTGACGTTATGGACAGTTTCTCTCTGGACATCGCCCCTCTGACCACGCATGTGCAGTACATTCTCAGCGTCCTAACGTGAATCCCAAGGTAGAAGACCAGGCTGATTAGCGGAGCTGCCAGTATGAACATGGATGTGACAATACTTCACCCTTCTAGTCTGGGAAGCTAGAACAATAACAAGAAATACAAAAAAGAGCTTGCAAATTCCATTTCTGGCAAAACTAGAAAACAAATTTACACTACAATTTCCAAAATAAATACCAGGGTTGCCCAAAGCAGCCCAAACCAGACAGGAGCCACAGGGACAGGGGAGAGACGCAAAGAGAGTCAGGAATCAGTCAGGGTGGGAGTTCTCAGCAGTGGGCCCTCCCCAGGGGCTGCCTGGAGGGGTGGAGGTGGATCCATGCCGCAGCTGTGAAGGCAGCTCGAGAGCGGGGCTGGTCAGGCACCTTTAAAACCTGATGAGGGGTCAGGTTCAATTCCCGGCTACTCCTCTTCCGACCCAGCTCTCTGCTGTGGCCTGGGAAAGCAGTGGAAGATGGCCTGGGAAAGCAGTGGATGATGGCCTAAGTGCTTGGGCCCCTGCACCCACATGGGAAACCTGGAGGAGGCTCCTGGCTCCTGGCCTCGGATCAGCTTACCTCTGGCTGTTGCAGTCATTTGGGGAGTGAACCACTGGATGGAAGACCTCTCTCTCTCTCTCTCTAGTTCTACCTCTCTCTGTAATTCTGTCTTTCAGATAAATAAAATAATTCTTTTTTTATAAAGATTTATTTATTTATTTGAAAGTCAGAGTTACACAGAGAGAGGAGAGGCAGAGAGGGAGAGGGAGAGAGAGAGAGAGAGAGAGGTCTTCCACCTGATGGTTCACTCCCCAGTTGGCTGCAATGGCCAGAGCTGTGCTGATTTGAAGCCAGGAGCCAGGAGCCAGGAGCCTCTTCTGGGTCTCCCAGCTGGGTGCAGGGGCCCAAGAACTTGGCCCACTTTCTACTGCTCTCCCAGGCCATAGCAGAGAGCTGCATTGGAAGTGGAGCAGTCAGAACTCGAACTTGGCGCCCGTATGGGATGCCAGCACTGAAGGTGGTGGCTTTACCCACTACATCACAGTGCCGGCCCCTAAAATAATTCTTTAAAAAATAAAAGATCCATTGAGTTTTAGAGAAAGTGGAGACTCCGGCTACATGCAAACCTCACACACCATGTGCTGCCTTGGCAGGATGAGACGGTCCCTGAGAAAGACCGCAAGCGAGCTGCTGCACCACGAACCCAGAGAACTGCCGTGCGGTTTCCTCTCCTACACGGACATTCGGCATGTAGTTGCCCGGGAAAATGCACGCTGCTCACTCATAAAAAGGACTTGGCACCGTGCTGACGCCAAGATTACACAGGAAAAGACAGGAGCAATGGCAGCAAACCCTCCAACGTGAAGAACACTTGCCAGCAAAACGCTGCCACCAAGCAGTCGGAAATTGTAGCCAGCTGTAACGTTGTGAATGTAAAAACGCAATAAAACAACTGTCTCTAAGAAGGAAACCCATAAATCAGCAATACAAGAAAGGGAAAAAAAAACAAAGACGCCCAGGGAGAGCAGATAATTCAGAAAGTAAGGAGGGAACTTGAAGGGTGGTGATGAGAGATGTGGCCGGAAGAGACAGAAACAGAGACAGAAACAGGTAACAGAGATGCAACGGGGCGTCAGACGCACCAGAGAGGAGCACACCCTGAACAAACAGAACACATTGCGGAAGGTTTAATTCCAGAAACCTTCGCTAACGCAAAATGTGACCTAAAACCACCCAGTGCAGGGTTCCATTATGTGCTGGGAATATTAATCCAGAACAGTCCACACCAAGACACATGCAGTACATGCCTGCATTGGATTTAAGGATGAGGAAAGAACTGTAGGCAAACTAATCACAAGCCTTCAAGAGAGAAAGGGTACAAGCAGCTTTGAACAGGCAGGGACCGATAAAACATTGTTCTCCCAAGTCCTTGTTGATAGAATTGTTAGAGGACCAACTACAGCCAACTCAAGTCCAGGAATTATGACAAAAGAGTTGGTGGTGATCACAGAATTATTTAAATGCAATTCCAAATAAAAACCAAATGTGGAGCTGAATGGGACCAAATAGAATATAAATTTTCTAAGTGCTGACAGAGTAAAGAAAGGGAAGAGAGGAAGGGAACTAGGGCCATTCTCTCCTCCTCTTCTACAGTAAAAGAAAGCATTCGAAGCAAATGAGCCAAGTAATAATGTTCAAAGTCTATTTGAACTAAGCACTAAGAAAGATAATACTATTAATTAAATTGGGTGGTTGATGATCTCCTAGATATAACACCCCAGGCACAATTCATGAAAGAAATCATTAATAAGTTGGACTTCATTCAGATAAAAAAAATTCTGCTCTGTGAAAGATGGTCAAGCAGATGGAGAGACAAGCAGAGGCTGGGACAAACTGTGTGCACGAGTCACATGTGACAATGGGCTCTTATCCAAGTCACATGAAGAACTCTGAGACTCAACCATAAGAGAGCAAACAACTCCATCAAAAAGTGGACAAAAGGCCGGAGGGGGCATCTCACCAGAGACGACACACAGAGAGCAGTACCATCTCAGATGAGCACATTACGATCAGCAGAAGTTTATGCCAAGCGTGGACCAGTGAGAAGTCCAAAAGTGCAGTGCTGGCACCCTGGGGGGCCCTCATGATGCGCTGTGATGTGACAGAAGGGCAGGTGAGCACATGTTAAAGAGAGAAAATCGGGACCCATCCCTTTTATAACTCACTCACTCCTAAAGTAACAGCCTTAATCAATTCATGAGGCAGCACCCCCACAAGTAATCATCGCTCGAAGGCCTCCACTTCTCAATGCTGTTGCAAGAGCAATTAGATCTCAGCCTAAGTTTTGGAGGGGACATTCAAACCATAGCACACACACAAAAAAACATGTTCAGGGCAGGTGTCTGGTCTAGCAGCTCAGACATCAGTTGAAATGCCTCATTCCACACTGAAGTGCCTGGGTTCCAGTTCCAGCTCCACTCCTCATCCCAGCTCCCGGCTAACACACACTCTGGAAGGCACCAGCTGAAGCTCAAGTGGTTGGGTACCCGTCATCAATTAGGGGACCTGGACTGAGTTTCCAGCCCTTGGCTTTGGCCCTGGCTCAGCTTCAGCCGTTGTGACTGCATGAACCAGTGGAATGGGAAATCGCTCTTTGTCTGCCCCTCCTCGTCTCTCTGCCTCTCAAAATAATGAAATAAAATCCAAAACTATTTAATAAAATAATGTGAAGTGGTGATAATATTTTAAAAGCATGTGCAACATCTGTCACTAGATAAACAAGCTAATGTAGTTAAATTAATGTGATTAAGACCACAATGAGGTACTACACACCTATCTGTCACTAGATAAACAAGCTAATGTAGTTAAATTAATGTTATTAAGACCACAATGAGTTACTACTACACACCTATTTGGCCAAAACCCCAAACACTGACATCAAATGGTTGCAAGGATGTAGAAGGATAGGAATTCTAATTCACTGGAGGTAAGAATATGAAATGGTACAGCCACTTTGGAAGGGAGGTTGGCAGCTCCTCAGAAAGCTGAACGCCCATGTTGTTGACATACAATCCCACACCATGATCTTTGGTATTCACACAAAGGAGTTGAAAATTTACGTGCACACAGCAATCTGCACACAGGTGTTTACAACAGCTTTATTCAACATTGCCAACACTTGGAAGCAACCCAACTGTCCTTTCCTATGTGCATGGATAAACTAGGGTCCACCCAGATGTGGAATATTATCCAGCAATAAAAGGAAACAGCTATCAAGTTACAAAAAGACATGCAGGAAATGTGAATGCATATTGCCAAGTGAAGGATACCAATTTGACAAGGGTACAAATTTTATGATTCCACCTCTGTGACATTTTGGGAAAGGCAAGACCAATAAGAATACTTTCCCCAGAATATACTGATTTTATCATAAAATAGGGTAAAAACAGCCAGTTCAGTAAAAATATAATAATTACGCAGATCTTACCACCTGAGCCTGGCGTACTGAAGAGAAACCGCAACAACACTGCCGCACCCACACACAGAATCAAGGTCCGCACAAAGAGCACAGGGCAATTCACAGGAGGGAGGCTTTACCCCCTCATTTGCTTAAATTTGATGTATTTTAAAAATACGATGTACTTCCCTTGGGTTTTATTTCCAAATCACCGCAGTAAGTTCAGCGCTTTCCAATTCTGTAATATACGAGTCATAACCTGGGATATACAAAGCAATTGCTAATATTCCAGATAGTTCTCTTAGCAGTCTCCTTGAAGTAACACAGAGACATGGCCACCTACTCCTGAGCAGTCACGAATTCTCACGTGAGAGCAAACAGTGTCCATCAGGTTCTGCTTTCAGTTCTCCACTGGTGATGTCCCAAGAAATCTAATGACGACCTGCAAGTTTTCTTCTTAATGCGGATAGTGTATACGTGAGACAAATTCAAATATACAACTACACAGTGTACCCCTCACAAACGCTACCATTTTAAATATCTGATGGCACACTTTCTTGCATGTTGCTCTTGGAAGTCGTCCTTGCAAGCCAAGGAAATAGCTTTGATTCGTGTTCGATTTTGCTCTGGTTACCATTACAAGATATCACAGAAAGAGTGGCTTCAACAACAGAATTCATCTCCTGACAGTTCTAGAGGTTGAAAGCCCAAGGACAAGGCGCTGGCTTGGACCTCCTGAGGCCTCACTTCTTGCCTTACACACAGCTACATTGCTGTAGCTTCATATAGCCTTTGCTTGAGTGCATAAATCTCTTCTATCCAGTCCTACTGGACTAGGGTCCCACCCTATGACCCCATTTAACCTTGATCACCTCCTTCATGACTCTGTCTGCAAATATAGGCACACTAGGGATTAGGACAACGCATGAAATTTGGGGGACATGATTCAGTCCAAAACAGTCCACGGCCTCAAGGAGATAATGAAGAGGTGTCTCATTAGCATGCTCATAGATAAAAGCAGTGACGTGTTCCTTCCCCCTAGTCAATAGATCTTCTCATGACGCATAACCTTAATCCCAGGGTGCGATGTCCTGTATCTTTCCACCCAGTGTTGCAATGGACACAGACACCATCAGATTTTCTCTGAAGTCTGAATCAGCCTAGAACTAGCTCCACCACCTGGATTCATGCTAGAGTTTGCAGAAATGATTCCCATGTTCTAGCTGAGCAATGCAGAAGCGGCTGGAGTTACTTCAAGTGGCAGGTTTCTGTATGATCAAAAATTAAAATACAGCCTCATAAAGCAAAGAAAGTTGAAACTGTCCAGGGTGGAAATGTAGCTCTTTTACACCTTTGCAATAGGTCTGCATACTTACTGAACTCTCCCAGAGTGCGGCCTCTCTAGCAAGTTCCTGTTGGTTCTCCAAGCCTACAAAGCTTCTCAAATTATGAGTGCATTATAGTATTAGCATCCCTACAGTGTTCTTTTGGTTTTGGTTTTGTTATTTTTTTAAGCGAGGCAGAATTTACTGAAGTCAGAAACCTGCCATAGCAGCCAGACACGGGGCTCCAAGAAAGGGAGACCCGACAGCAAGAATACCTCCTTCATTTACGTGAGAGGATGCTAGGATTCTTACTTTATCATAAAATAGTAGTCAATACGCGTGTTCTAGAAGGGAGGGTTATACAACACACATAGCCAAGGGTACAGTTGCTGGGCAATGAGACTGAAGTTAAGAGACCTGTGCTCTAAAATAAAGAATCTGGGAGGGGTTTAGCCTAGGGGTTAAAAGACCCACTTCCTGCATTCAGGTCCCTGGGTTTGACTGCTGGCTCTGGCTCTCAGCTCCAACTTTCTGCTGATGCAGAGCCTGTGAGGTAAAGGGTATGATTCAAGTTACAGAATTCTCACCATCCACGTGGGAGGCCTGGCTTGAGGTCCCAGCTTTCAGCTTTGGACCAGACCAGTCGCAGCCATTGCAAGCATTTGCGGAGTGCACGTGTGGATGGCTGTTCTCTTCCCCCTCTCTCTGTCCCTCATATAAATAAAAATTTAAACTATAATAATAAAGAATCTCTGAGTACCAACAACACAGAGCTGTTGTGGACTCCTCCTCCTCTACTAAAATCCACTGGACGATCAATCCACCGCAGACCAGGTCAGAAAAACAGGAAAGGGCACACACAGAACTTCACTTCTTCATCAGCCCCTTGGATTTCATTTGGAATTTCAAGAGGGAACAGAGATCGACCTACACTAGCATCATTGCTGATGCCTCACCAGCTCTCTACTTCATTCCCTTCTTGGTTCTTTGGGTCAGAAAAGAGCCACACAAAACAGTGACTATCAATAAAATGACACAGATCAACGAGTTAAGAGTTGATTTGTGCAATTGGCTGACCCTGAGAGCTCAACAGAAGCTGCTTTCGTCTTTGACTTTGTAGGGAAAGAGGGCCCCTGGGGTGGGGTTACTCACCTATTACAAAGTTTCATCCCTCTCAGAAAAAAACAAAACAAAACACAAAGCTTAGGGAAATGCACAAATTAAACAGACCAAAAAGAAAGGAAGAAGGGCAGAATAGCACAGAAGGCAAGGGTATGGAAAATACTAACCTACCCACCCCTTTGCACACCTTGACAGAGGTAGGGGATCCAACTGCACACCCTCTTCCACACTGGTGGACAGAGGCGGGGCAGCCAATCCAAACAGGACCCCTATTGCACGCACTAGGAGAAAAGTCAGTAACATCACAGCACACAAAGAGACCAGCCCCACTAGGGGCCCCAGGGGACCCTCCGCTCTGGGGCCTGCCTCCAAGTGGAAGCTTCTGTTCATTGCCAATAAACTTGCTTTGGCTTTGGGTCCTCTTGGGCTTTTCTCTTTATTTCTATGTGGAGCAGCAAGGACCAGGTGAAGCAGTGCCTCACCCCCAGGACGCGACAACTCTTAGAGATGCATTCTGTCAGGGGATTTTATACTAACTAGAACTAGGAATGGAACTGTGGCTGAACTCTGACACAGTGTGCATGCTCCATCTGCTCTTCAGCCGTGATGCTGAGCGACTGGGACCAGCAGAAGGGACAGGTGAGAGCCCTGGTGAGGGCGCTGGTGTTAAATCTGGGATCGTCAATTGATGAACTCTCGCTGCTCCTGTCAAGATTCAGAGCCTCAAAGAACCGGGCAGGAAGTAAAGCCCCGCTTCACTTCCTCAGGAGGCGATGTTGACCTTCCTCCGTCACTGAGGGTGACGCCAGCTGTAGAGTAATAGCTCTCAAAACCTCTGCTCCCGAATGAAATTCTCTTTCACAGAACAGTCCTAAGAGCCAATTACCTTGGGAACCATCTCTCCCTTTGCAAGAATTACCAATTAGTTTTCTGAAGGGGATTTGGTGGGGATGCTACTGAAAAGACAGGACTTTCAGGAATGAGGTATCATAGGGGAGGTGGGTTAACATTCAGTTGTCATAAAGCATAATTCTGACAGATAATTTGCCCTTAACTTGACCTGCTAAGACACTGGCAGGCATTTAATGATCAGGTATCAGTGACAAACATTCATTACGTATCTTCATTAGGTGATGGACAGATTTATCAGGGTCACTGAAGTCAGGAGTCACAGACAAGCAAAGTAGAGAGTCCCTTGCAGCAAATCAGGGGAATGTAAGAAGCTCACTGCAGCAAAAAGCAGAACGGTTTGTCCTACTGTCACATTCCTGTTGCTACAGGAATGGGTTTACAGAGTGTGTCCTTTCTGCAGGATTTCTTCATGGAACGCTTGGGCAACTTTCCACGCCATTTTACCATGAAGAAATGATTTAATGACATACATATATGCTAATACGTGATTTTTTAAACAAAACACAAGAAAATATGAATGATGATGCTTTGGTCTACTACATGGCCATAAAGACGAGAATGGGTCTGGGAGGACTTTTAACTCCCAATGTATACTCTTCGGGGCCAGCACTGTGGTGTAGCAGGTAAAGCTGCCGCCTGCAGTGCCAGCATCCCACATGGGCACTGGTTTGATCCCCAGCTGCTCCATTTCTGATCTAGCTCTCTGCTATGTTCTGGGAAAGCAGTGGAAGATGACTTGGGCCCCTGGACCTGCGTGGGAAGCCCAAAGGAAGCTCCTGGCTCCTGGTTCCTGGTTTTGGATCGGTGCAGCTCCGGCCATTGTGGCCAACTGGGGAGTAAACCAGTAGATGGAAGACCTCTCTCTCTCCCTCTCTCTCTCTCCCGCCCCCCCTCCTCTCCTTCTCTCTCTGTGTAACTCTGACTTTCAAATAAATAAGTAAATGTTTTTTAAAAAAAATTTATACTCTTTTTAGAGTCTGAATTTTATCCATTGTCATGTATTATTTTTACACCAGATAACTAGACAAAGAAAGTAAGCAAGAGAGAGAAAACATGAGAGGCTAAATTTCAAAGAATAAAGTACAAAACAAGTCAAGTGTCCTGCCTTTGATTTTTGAACAAATTGTTTAAATATTTTTTTAAAAGATCAATATTTAAAAACTAAATATTCAGCTATTTGCAAAAAAAGTCTATAAGCACGAGGCAAACTTCGTTATGGGGACTCCCAAGATGGATCATTAGTTCTGGTCCAACCCAGCCAGCACTTGTGCATTTTCTCAAAGGAGTGTTCACACCCACCATCCTGGCCGTGTGGGTTCCGTTCTTGGGCATGCAATTCCCTATTCCCGGGAGGGAGATTTCTGACTCAGAGCCTTTTGTGTGGCCAACCTGACTAATGACTCTAAAGAGCATGGGCTCAGAAAATTCCCTGAGAAACTGGATTTCTATAGCCTACTTTTCATTATTTTTTATTCTGAGGTAATGCCTGGACCCAACAGGGAAATCTTTGTTTGCTTACTTTGATCATACTAAGAGTTCGTTTACAGCAAAGGTCACAGTGGGGAAACTGCGTGAAAGGACAAATACACAAAAAAGTAAGATTGCTTGGTGTTGTGGTTTCTTTCCAGTGCATTGTAGAGTCCCCTCTACCAGGACTCCTGGGAGAAATTTCTCCTGGTTTCAAGTATAGTTAAAAGCAGCAGAGTAACTAATTTGTCTTTAGATGGTGGACAATGTGAATTTTGCAATAAAGCCTGTTTCTGGTTTTATAGTGTTCAAAATGTGAAATGTTGATGTCCCCTCCAGCTTAGAGGCACAAACAAGTCACATTAACATTAATTCCCAAATACTATTGACAGATGGACCTCAACCCCCACAGAGAAGAACCCTTGCACCAATGATTTTTTAAAAGATTTATTTATATGAAAAGCAGAGTTACAGAAAAAGAGAGACACACACACAGAGAGAGAGAGAGAGAGAGAGATAGAGACAGAGAGAGAGAGAGAGAGAGAGATTAAGAGAGACAGACCCTGCATCATATTGAATGGAGAAAACTTGGAAGAATTCCCACTGAGACCCGGTACCAGACAGGGATGCCCACTCTCACCATTGCTACTCAATATAGTCCTGGAAGTTTTAGCCAGAGCCATTAGGCAAGAAAAAGAAATCAAAGGGAAACAACCTGGGAAAGAGGAAGTCAAACTATCCCTATTTGTAGATGACATGATTCTTTATATGGGGAATCCAAAGAACTCTACTAAGACACTATTAGAACTCATCAAAGAGTTTTTCAAAGTAGCTGGATATAAAATCAATACACAAAAATCAATGGCTTGTATATACATAAACAATGCTAAGGCTAAGAATTAACTTCTAAGATCAATCCCATTCACAATAGCTACAAAAAAAAAATCAATTACCTTAGAATAAACTTAACCAAGGATGACAAAGATTTCTACAATAAAAATTACAAAACATTAAAAAATAAATAGAAGAAGATAAAAAATGGAAAAATCTTCCATGTTCATGGATTGGAAGAATCAACATCATCAACATGTCCATTCTCCCAAAAGCAATTTAAAGATTCAATGTAGTACCAACCAAAATACCAAAGACATTCTTCTCAGATCTAGTAAAAAAGATGCTGAAATTCCTATGGAGGCATAGGAGGACTTGAATAGCTAAAGCAATCTTATACAAGAAAAACAAAGCTGGAGGCATCACAATACCAGATTTCAAGACATACTACAGGTTCAGTTATAATCAAAACAGCATGGTAATGGTACAAAAACAGATGGATAGACCAATGGAACAGAATAGAAACACCAGAAATCATCCAAACATCTACAATCAACATATATTTGATCAAGGATCTAAAACCAATTCCTGGAGCAAGGACAGTTTATTCAACAAATGGTGCAGGGAAAACTGGATTTCCACATGCAGAAGCATGAAGCAAGACCCCTAGCTTACACCTTGCACAAAAATCCACTCAATATGGATTGTGTGGCTAACACATAGATCTAAATCTATGACCTGACACCATCAAATTATTAGAGAATATCAGAGAAACCCTGCAAGATATAGGCACAGGCAAAGACTCCTTGGAAAAGACCCCGGAGACACAGTCAGCCAAAGGCAAAATTAACAACCGGGACAACATCAAATTGAGAAGTTTTTGTACTGCAAAAGAAACAGTCAGGAAAGTGAAGAGGCAGCTGGCAGAATGGGAGAAATTATTTGCAAACTATGCAACCGATAAAGAATTAATCATCAGAATCTACAAAGAGATCAAGACACTCCACAACAACAAAACAAACAACCCACTTAAGAGATGGGACAAGGACTTAAACAGACATTTTTCAAAAGAGGAAATCTAAATGACCAACAGACACATGAAAAAAATCTAAATATAGTCCTACCATATGACCCAACCATCCCACTCCGTGGAATTCAACCAAGGGAAATGAAATTGGCAAATAAAAGAGCTGTCTGCACCTCCATATTTATTGCAGCTCAATTCACAATAGCTAAGACATGGAATCAACCTAAATGCCCATCAACGGAAGACTGGATAAAGAAATTATGGAATATGGAATATTATACAGTGGTTAAAAAACAAAATAGAGGAATTTGGAAAACATTATACTTAGTGAAATAAGCCAGTCCCAAAGGGACAAATATCATATGTTCTCCCTGATCTGTGACAATTGAGCACCTAAATGGAAACCTGTAGAAGAAATTGACACTATGAGAAACAATGACTCAATCAGCCCTTGTCCTGACTGTTGAGGAACAGCTTGTTTTATTTTTTTTTACTATTTTTTTTCCTACTTAATACCATTGGTTGAACTCTACTTGACACAGATGTTTAAATCCAATTGAAATTGAACCTAGTGAAAAAATAAGAGTTGGAATTAGTGATGTACAGTTTGGCACACATTCCCATGGACTTACTCCTAAAGGTAAAGCTAAAAACTTGCCATGGGAGTCCAAATTCCATAAAGTTTGGTGGTACTAATGCCATCTTACTAGTTAAAGTGATCATTTTAAGCATGTAACTGATCATATAGATAGGAATAACTATCAAAGGGATCACATAAAATAAGACCAAGTGTCTGCTAATAATAATAGAATTAAAAAAGAGAGGATGTTCCAACATGGGAAACAGGCCACACAGCAGACTCATAGAATGACAAACACCCTAAACAGCACTCTGCCTCAGAATCAGCCCTTAAGGCATTCAGTTCTGGCTAAAAAACCCATGGGAGCATTTCAGGCATGGGAAGGCAAGACTATGATAAAAAATGACCTAACTGAAGGATCTTTGTGAATGAGATCCCAGGGGAAAGAAGGGGCCATCAAAGAAGGAGGTACCTTTCTCTGAAGGGAAGAGAGAACTTCTACTTTGCTTATGGACCTGTCTAAATACTGACAGACTTTGTGGACTCAAAAGGCTTCCAAAGCCTTGGGAGCTCATGACAAGAGCCTCTGGTGATCACTGACATCATAAATAAGTGTCAAATGTTAATAAGTCACCATGCACTTGCTCCCCATGTAGGATGGCTGTCCTTAACGAGTTGCACTATGAGAATTAACAGTAAAATTTGTCTTCAAACAGTACTTTAGACTTTGTGTGTCATATGGGTGCAAACTGTTGAAATCTTTACTTAGTATAGTGTTGGTCTTCTGTATATAAAGATAGTTAAAATGAATCTTAATGAACAATAGGATGGGAGAGGAAGTAGGAGGTGGGACAGGAGTGGGGGTGGGAAGACAGGTATCCGGGGAAGAACTGCTATATTCCTAAAGTTGTACCTATGAAACTTATATTTATTAAATGAAAGCTTTCTAAAAAAGAGACAGAGACGGAGACAGAGAGAGAGAGAGAGAGAGAGAGAGAGAGAGATCTTCCATCTGCTGGTTCACTCCCCAGAGGACCACAGCAGCTAGGGCTGAGACAGGCTGAAGCCAGGAGCCTGGAACTCTATCCAAGTCTCCCACATGGGTGGCAGGGACCCAAGCACTTGGACAATCATCTGCTGCCTTCCCAGGTGCATTAGCAGGGAGCTGAGCAGGAAGTGGAGCAGCCAGGACTTGCACCACACCCAGGTGGGATGGCAGCTTCACAGGCCATGGCTCCGCTGGCCACAGTCCAGACTTTAGGAACATCCATGGGCTGTATCATGTCATTTGTTCTAAACAGAAAAATCCAACTTTGTTTCTAGTATCAGCTCAGAAAATGGAGCTGTTGTAATGATTACCTGTAGAACCAGAGGGCAGGGAGGCACTTTGCCTCAGAAAATTCTGGAACCAGATATTCCAGTGTCATCAGGAAGAAGCTCACTTGCTCTCACTCTTGCTTGCTCGCTCTCTCTCTCTCTCACACACACACACACTCACACGTCATGTTCTTACACTGGACCATCTCAGTGAGGCCTCCCAAGTGTACTGGAGCAGATTCAGCTCTAGGGGGTGGGACTGAAAATGTTTTTCTCCTAACTTAGAATTGGATGATTGTCACATCTTTTGTCCAGCCCACTGTGGCAAGAGTACTGGGAGCATGTGGTCCTTGGAGGGTCTATTGGCCAGGTCGGCAGGACAGCACAGTTCACGGAGGTGAGGAGGGCCCACTGACAGCATCTGACAGCTCAGTGAAGAGCATGCTCCCAGGGTTGGCTGCGCAGCTCATGGGACAATGTCTTTCCCTTTGCCTTAAACCACAAGCCCCTCCCATGCCCTGGTGAGGGCCCTTGCAACACGTCTCAAAGCTGCACACTGAAGAAGCTGAAACATCACGGAATACATCCAGTCCTTTCCCTCCGGAGCCACCAGTGCACCTGCAGAAGCTGAGGAGCACCTTCTCCAGCAGGGCAGATCTCACGCCTGGGTCCAGGTATATTTTCCCACATTTGTACAACAAAAACACAGTGCCTATTTGAACCCACGTCTGTCTGATTCTGAAGCCACTCATGGTCCCCCATTTTATAAACAAAGGTTAACAAATTACAGTGGGCACACAAATCTTAGCGGAAGTCCAATGTGCAGAAGAGATCAAAGCCGAGGCGCTTCGGTAAGATCCTTGCCCTCTATGCTGTCTGACTCCTACGATTGGCTCAGGGAGGCATCTTAGGAACCTCTGCTACTCTGTCTGCTAACTAGGTGGAGAGCGAAATCAGAGTAAATTTTTCAAGTTTTACTTGAGGTAGACTTGTGTGGGAGAATTAGTGGGAAAATCTGCAGAAACGACCTTTTCCTTCAGGGAAGGAAGCAAATGCGCTGACCCTCTCACCCCCTTGCAGCGGCTTTCCTTGCCTCTGTCCTACTGCTGACAGGTGGACTCCCAGCAAAGTGTGAACAAGCAAAGCTGGACCCAGGGCTCTTCACAGTGAATGCCCACATTTCCCCAGCCAGGGTCAATCCCCCTACAATGAACAGAGAGAAAGCATTCAACTGGACAAGTGAACTAGTGCATGGTACAGCACGGGTTACTTGATTCTACCACTGGTGTAATGCTGGGAGTATGTTAGTGGCGTTGTAGGCATGTCTGTGGAAGAACATCAGAAAGTGAACATAACTTAAGCCTTGCATCAGAAAAACCATGGAGTTTTTCCTGCCCCTCCAATCAGCTCATCGAGATGTCTGGTTCTACATGTCGCCTTTGGTTTACTTTCCCATAAAATCTGATTGAAATATTTTAAGTGAAAATTAAAGGAACAAAAAGCATATGTATCTTAATGATATCAAAGAGATCCACCAATAGGTCAGACATGTGCAAGAATTTCTGAAAGATTTGCGTACATGAGACTGTAGTGAAAGGTGCTAGCAACCCAGCAAATACAAAGAAAACGTTTTTATTACCCAGACGGCTTTAGAAGTAAATTTTATTCAATTCTTCCTGAAATGACATTCTAATCACACTTAAAATGTTTCAACAACTTAAAAACAGGAAATTAAACTTCAAATCCATTATATCATGAGTACAGGATATTTAAAGCTCTGTGGTTAACTAAATTAGGGAATTGGAAGATTTTTTTTTTTGTAAAGTAAGTAAAAATTTGGGAATTAAAGATTTCTAATCAAATGTTCTTATTGTTTTTCTAGAGATTTTATTTATTTATTTGAGAGGTAGAGTTACAGACAGTGAGAGGGAGAGACAGAGAGAAAGGTCTTGCGTCCGTTGGTCCACTCCCCAGATGGCCGCAATGGCCGGAGCTGCACCGATCTGAATCCAGGAGCCAACTGCTTCTTCCTGGTCTCCCATGTGAGTGCAAAGGCCCAAGCACCTGGGCAATCCTCCCTGCCCTCCCAGGCCACAGCAGAGAGCTGGACTGGAAGAGGAACAGCTGGGACTAGAACCCGGTGCCCATATGGGATGCCAGCGCTGCAGGCAGAGGATTAACCAAGTGAGCCACGGCACCGGCCCCTAAATGTTCTTATTGTTATTTCTCCCTTGGAAACAAGAAGTAAAGATTATTTTCACATGTCTAGGTGTTTCACAGTGAAAATGTTCTTTTAATGTTCCATGAGTCAATTATGGACCAAAAAAGCCCTCACATTCCTGTCACCTGCTGGGAAAGACTCTGAGTTTCTCATTCCCAAATGACAGCTGAGAGAGCAGGGGAATGGATTATTAGGCTCTACTTTCCTGTTCATAGAAGAAATCAAAAGACAAATCAACAAATTTCTGGAAACAAATGAAGACGACAAAACAACATATCAAAACCTATAGGATACAGCAAAAGCAGAATTAAAAGAAAAGTCTAGAGCAATTGATGACTACATCAAGAAATTAGAAAGGCACCAAATAAATGAGCTATCAGTACATCTCCAGGATCTAGCAAAGCAACAGCAAATCAAAACGAAAACTAGTAGGAGAAAAGAAATAATTAAAATTAGAGAAGGAATCAACAAAATTGAATCAAAAATAAAATTGACACACCATTGGCCCAACTACCAAAAAAAAAAAAAAAAGGAGAGAAGACCCAATTCAATAACATTAGAGATTTAAAAGGTAAAAGGAAATGTAACAACAGACACCACAGAGATAAAAAGAATCATCAGAAATTACTATAAACATCTGTCTGCCAACAAACTGGGAAACCTAGAAGAAATGGATAGATTCCTGAACACATATAACCTAACTAAATTGAGCCATGAAGACACAGAAAACTAATAGCCAAGACAGAAATTGAATCAGTAATAGAGACTCTCCCAAAAAAGAAAGTCAAGGACCAGATGGGTTCACTGCTGAATTCTACCAAACATTTAAAGAAGAACTAACTCCAATTCTTCTCAAGTTATTTGAAACAATTGAAATGGAGTGAATACTCTCAAATTCTTTCTATGAAGCCAGCATCACCTTAACTCCTAAACCTGAAAAAGATGCAACAGAGAAAGAAAATTACAAACCAGTTTCCCTTATGAACACAGAGGCAAAAATCCTGAAAAAAAATTCTAGCCAATTGAATCCAACAACACGTCAGAAAGATCATCCACCCAAAGTGGGATTTATCCCTAGTATTCAGGGATGGTTCAACATTTGCAAATCAATCAATGTGATACATCACATTAACAAACTGAAGAAAGATTATCTCATTAGATGCAGAGAAAGCATTTGATAAAATACAACACGCTTTCATGATGAAAACTCTACGCAAATTGGGTATAGAAAGAACATTCCTCAACACAATCAAGGCAACTTATGAAAAACCCATGGCTAGCATCATATTGAATGGGGAAAAGCTGGAAGCATTCCCACTGAAATGTGGTACTAGACAGGGATGCCCACTCTAACAATTGCTATTCAGCATAGTCCTGGAAGTTTTAGCCAGAGCCATTAGTCAAGAAAAAGAAATTAAAAAGATACAAATTGGGAAGTAAGAATTGAAATTATCCCTCTTTGCAGATGATCTGATTCTATATATAGGGGATCCAAAAGACTCCACCAATTGAGACTACTGGAACTCAAAGAAGAGCTTGGTAAAGTAACAGAATATAAAATCAATTCACAAAAATCAACAGCCTTTGTATACACAGACAATCCCACAGCTGAGAAAGAACTTCTAAGATCAATCTCATTCACAGTATCTACAAAAGCATCAAATTACTTGGAATAAATTTAACCAAGGATGTCAAAGATCTCTACAATGAGAACTGCAAAACATTAAAGAAATAGAACATACAAAAAATTGAAAAATCTTCCATGTTCATGGATTGGAAGAATCAATATCATCAAAATGTCCATTCTTCTGAAAACAATTTACAGTTTCAATGTGATACCAATCAAAATTCCAAAAACATTCTTCTCAGATCTAGAAAAAATGATGCTGAAATTCATTTGGAAACACAGGAGACCTCGGATGGCTAAAGCAATCTTACACAACAAAAACAAAGCTGGAGGCATCACAATTCCACATTTTAAGACTTACTAGAAAGCAGTTATAATCAAAACACCCAAGTACTGGTGGTACATAAACAGATGGATAGACCCATAGAACAGAATAGAAATGCCAGCAATCAATCCAAGCATCCTCAACCACTTATATTTGACCAAGGACCTAAAACTAATCCCTGGAGAAAGAACAGTCTCTTCAACAATTGGTGCTGGGAAAACTGGATCTCCACATGCAGAAGTATGAAGCAAGACCCCCAACTTACACTTTAAACAAAAAAATCCACTCAACATGGACTAAAGATAAATCTATGAGCTGATATGATCAAACTATTAGAGAGCATTGAGGAAACCCTGCAAGACATTGACATAGACAAAGAATTCTTGGAAAAGACTCCAGAGGCACATGCAATCAAAGCCAAAATTAACATATGGGATTACATCAAATGGAGAAGTTTCTGTACCACAAAAGAAACAGTCAGGAAAGTGAAGAGGCAAAAACAGAATGGGAGAAATTGCTTGCAAACTATGCAACTGGTAAAGGATTAATAACCAGAATATATAAAGTGATCAAGAAACCTTACCACAACAGAAACAACCCAGTTAAGAGATGAGCAAAGGATTAAAACAAATATTTTTCAAAAGAAGAAATCAAAATGGCCAACAGATACATGACAAAATGTTCAGGATCACTAGATGTTAGGGAAATGAAAATCAAAACCACAATGAGGTTTCACCTCACCCCAGTTAGAATGGCTTCTATACAGAAATCAACAAACATCACATGCTGGTGAGGATGTGGGTAAAAAAGCACCGCAATCCATTCTTGGTGGGAATGCAAACTGGTAAAGCAACTATGGAAGATAGTATAGGGATACCTACAAAATCTGAATATAGCTCTACCATATAACCCAGCCATCCCACTCCTGGGAATTTACCCAAGGAAGAGAATCCAGTAAATAAGAAAGTTATCTGGACTCCCATGTGTATTGCAGCTCTATTCACAATAGCTAAGACGTGAAATCAACTTAGCTCAACCAAAGACTGGATAAAGAAATTATGGGATATGTACACTATGGCATACTACATAGTGGTAAAGAAAAATGAAATCCATTCATTTGCAACAAAATGGATGAATCTGGAAAACATTATACTTAGTGAAATAAGCCAGTCCCTAGGGACAAATACTATATGTTCTCCTGATGTGTGAGAACTAATACAGCACCTAAAACGAAATCTGTAAAAGTAAAATTGACACTTTGAGAAGCAGTGACTTGAGCTGCCCTTGTCTTGACTGTTGAGGAACAGTTTCTTTTTTAAAATTTTTTCTTCAACAAATAGTTGAACTCTTTACTTAACATAGAGTTCATCATATGTATATAAAGTCAATTGAGGATGGATCTCAGAAAAAAATAAGAGTGAGAATAAGAGAGGGAGGAGGAAGTTTCTATCTGTAAAGCTGTATAGTTCTGCATACATTCCTATGGACTTACTTCTAAGGGTACAGTTTAAAAACTTGTCATGGGACCCCAAATCCCATTAAGCTGGGTGGTAAAAATGCCATCTTAATTGTTAAAGTGACCATATCAAGTGTTAAAGTGAACATAAAGATAGTATTAAGTGTTAGAGTGATCATATAAATAGGATCAAGTGTCTGGTAATAATAAAAGATATACTTAAAAAGGAGAGAATGTTCTAACATGGGAAGCAGTCCACAGAACACACTTATAGAATGACAAGTAACATTCTGACCTCAGAATCAGCCCTTAAGGCTTCCTGGACTGGATGAAAGGCTATGAGAGCATTTCAGACATGAAAAGCCAAGACACTGTGGCAAAAAATATTCTACATGAAGGATCTCTGTGATGAGACCCCAGTGGAAAGAAGTGGTCATCAAAGAAGGATGTACTTTTCTCTGAAGGGAGGAGAGAACTTCCACTTTGCTTATCGCCTTGTCTAAATACTAACAGAGTTTTTGGATTCAAAAGGCTGCCATAGCCTAGGCAGCTCATGTCAAGAGCCCTGGGTGGTCACTGATGTCATACATAAGAGTGTTAATTGTTAAATTAACATCAGGATTCACTGTGCACTAACTCCTTGTGCAGGACCTCTGTCCTAAATGAGCTGTATTATGAGGGTTAACTGTAAAACTAGTTCTCAAACAGCTTGTGTGTGTGCGTCTGTGTGTGCGCAAAATTTTAAATCTTTACTTAGTATAGAGTTGGTCTTCTGTGTACAAAGTTAATTGAAAATGATTCTGAATGGAGAATGGAGATGGGAAGGGGAGAAGGAAGAGGAAGAGGGGTGGGAGTGTGGGTAAGAGGGCGGATATGGTGGGAAGAATCACTACATTCCTAAAGTTGTACTCAGGAAATCTGTATTCCTGAAAAATTAATTAATTAATTAATTAACTAAAAAATTAACTTTTTGGCTGCATGCAATGTGATATAATATTTGAGATGAAAAGTGAAAAAGTGAGTAAGTGTTGGACTTCTTGACGTGAGATGACATCAGATGCCAGAATTGTAAGACATTGCAATATTTAATATAACTATATGGTAGGATCAAAGACTTAAATAGAGCATTAGAAGATATAAAAAAGACTTAAATAACCTTTCAGAGATGAAAACTATAATCTGATGTTATAAACATGTGGGATAGAATAAATGACAGATTACACCTTGTAGAAAAATATTAGTGAAATTAAAAGTATAGCAAAAGAAACTATCCAAAATGATATGCAGGAGAAAAAAAGAATAGTATATCTGTGAACTGGGGGACAACTTCAAGGATCCTAAAATATGTTTAACTGAAGATCCCCCAGGATTAGAGAATGAAAAAGACACAGAAACCTGTCTAAATAAATAACAGCCGAAAATTTCTTAAGTTTGATAAAAACTACAAACCCATAAAGACACACATCGTAAACATGAAGAAAGTTGCCTAAGCACACATGGCAATCCAGTTCCTCAAAACCACTGACACAGACAAAGTCCTAGAAGGAGTCACAGGAAAAAGACATATTGCATATGGAGGAACAAAGATGAGGTTGACAGCAACATTTCTCCTTAGGAACCCAGCAGCTGAAAAGGCAATTGAGCAATATTTTTAAAATATTAACATATGACAAACTGTCAAACTAGAGAGTTTTATAAGATGAAAAACTGTCTTCCAAAAATTCAGGTAAAAAGATGCGCAAAAACAGAAAATTAATTACCAGCAGACCTGCACTACAAGAAATGCTAAAGAAGTATTTCAGACAGAAAGAAAGTGATAACACTACGGAGATAGGACTCTAAACAAAGCAATGAAAAGAACTGGAAATGGTACCTTTATCTTACTGTTAAAATTACTTAATTGTTAATTATCTCTTAAAGTGATAATATAATGTGAGGTCTATGACGTTGGTAATAGTTAAATGCTGTATGACAAATAGCACAAAAGTTGAGGAATGATAAGGGGAAGTATACTACGTTGAAATTTTTATACTATACCTACAATGATACAATATCAATTGAATATGTTAAAATAGATGGTAAAAATGTATACTCTAAGTTCTAAATCAGCAACTAAAATAACAAAGATTTTAGCTAATTAGCCATCAGAGTACATAAAATGGAATCACAGAAAAGACATAAACAGCCTATTTATCTCTCTGGGTGAGAGATACACCTTCACTTTCTCTTTCACCCCAAACATGTATAAGCACCTCAAAACTTCCAGACTTCAGGAAGCGCTGGTCTCTGAAGAGAAAAATATTATAAGGGAAGAAGAAGGCCATTTTATAATAATAAATGAATCAACTCATCGAATGCATAAAAATCCTAAAAGATTATGCATGTAATAACAGGACATCAAAAACCATGAGTCAAAATCCAATGGGACTATAGGAAGAGATAGACAACTTTTACCTCAGTAAGTGAACAGAATCAGTAATGTAGAAGACACACACAACACAGGAATGCAGAAGATACACACAACACAGTAATGTAGAAGACACACACAACACAGTAAGCCACTTGACCTAACAGACATTAATAGACTACTCTCACAACCATGGAATACAAATTCCACCCAAATGTCTATGCAATATTTACCAAGATTATCATATTGCGCACCATAAACTAAATCTCAATATATTCAAGATGGTCCCAGGTTATACAAGGTATGTTCCTTGACCTAAGTGGAATTAAGATAGAAATCGATAATGAAGTATCTGCAAAATCCCTCAATTTTTGGAAACTAAATAATACACTTCCAAAGCCTACAAGTCAAAGAAGAATAAAAAGAGAGACCAAAAAAGAATATGGTTGGATAAAAATGAAAGTATATCAAAACATGTAAAATACTGCCACAGGAAATTTACACCTTCAAATTTCTTGTTTCCTAAGAAAAAAAGAAAAACCCAACTTAAGAAATTGGAAAAAGAAAAGCCAATAAAATGATGTGCATGGAAAAAAATAAAATTATAAATATCAACATATAAATCAATAAAAAGCAAAAGATGAGTCTTTTTTTAAAGAAGATCAGTAAATAAATTTCTACACAGATTGATTAGATAAAATAGGGAAGACATGGATTAGTAACATCAGGAATGAGAGGCCATTACTACAGATGATAAGGAAGATAGGGAAATATTGAGACTGTCAAAAAATTTGATAACTTAAAAAAAGCATAAATGTTCTCAAAGACTACCAAAACCCTCTTTTGAAGAAATAAATAGTCCTATATCTACTAAAGAAATGGAAACTGTAGTTTTAATCTTTCACACATAATAAATTTGTTATTAATTAAATAAACCATGCATGAATGGCTTCACTGGAAATTCTTCCAAATATTTTAGGAAAATATAATACAAATTCTGCAAACACTCTTCCAGAAACCTGACAAGGTGGTACTATTGTCAGTTTATTCCATGAGCTAAGCATTATCCTGACACCAAAACCTGAAAAACATTCCAAAAGAAAAAACAACAAACATACTTCATGAACATAGGTGAAAAAATTATGAATAGAACATCAGCAAATAAAATCAAACATATAAAAATAATAACAGATCATGCTCACATAGGGATTATCCCATGAATATGTTTTGATTCATCTTTGAAAATCGACTTATATAATTCGCCATCTTAGCAGGCTAAAACAAAACTATATATTTATAAAATATCTCAGTAGACACAGGGAAAGAATTTGGCCAAGTCTGACATCCATCTTTTTTTTTTTTTCTCCAGAAACCCTTTATTTAAGGTATACAAACTTCATGCATGCCATAAGTAGAACTTAAGAACATAGTGATTCTTCCTACCCTACCTGCCCTCCCACTCTTCTTTTCCTCCCTCTCCTATTCTCATTCTTATTTTTCACTAAGGTCTATTTTTAGTTAGCTTTATCCACATAAGATTAACTCTATACTAAATAAAGAGTTCAATAAACAGTATAAAAGAAACCTGTTCCTCAACAGTTAAGACAAGGGATGTTCAAAGTCATCACATGTCAAAGTGTCAATTTCATTTCTAGGGGCCGACACAGTGGTGTGCCAGGTTAACACCATCACCAGACATGCCAGCATCCCATATGGTCACCAGTTCGAGACCCAGCTGCTCCACTTCCCATCCAGCTCTCTGCTATGGCCTGGGAAAGCAGCAGAAGATTGCCCAAGTCATTGGGCCCCTGCACCCACATGGGAGACCCCAAAGAGGGTGCTGGCTCCTGGCTTCAGATCAGTGCAGCTCCAGCCATTGCGGCCAATTGGGGAGTGAACCATCGGATGGAGAACCTCTCTCTCTGCCTCTCCTCTCTGTGAGTAACTCTGACTTTCAAATACATAAATAAACAAATCTTTTAAAAAATTCATTTCTATAGATTACCTTTCAGGTGCTGTATTAGTTACCAAAACTTCAGGGAGAACATGGTAATTTGTCCTTTGGGGAATGGTTTATTTCAGTAAGTATGATGCTTTCCAGTTTCATCCATTTTGTTGCAAACAACAGGATTTCATTTTTTCTTCTTTTACTGCTATATAGTCACTGTGGAGCCACCCACAGTGACTGTCCATAGACCCAGGCGTATCCTATGCCCTCCCATGCAGCCACAGTGTTTTCAAAGTCCTGGAACACAAGGTTCTCAGAGTCACGAGCACCCAGTGCCCTGTCAATTCTCCAAGCCAGACGCAGGAGTCTCCTCTTGGCTGGTTGCTGGGTGCATGGACATGAGCTGGCACAGCTGTCATGTATGTCCAAAATGGTACCCGCCCTCTAGTTACAGTGCACTGCTGCTGGGTGGTCAGGGATAGCAAAACATTGCCCCTGTTTTTCTGCTAGGTTGGCAGGTATACTGACCCCACAGGGCTCCAAGCCAGACTCACACCGAGCTCTTCCTGCAGGCTTTATCTCCAGTGGCATGGGCTGCTGCCGTCTGGTCTCACCTTACTCTCCAAAGCTGGTGCTGAGGCTCTCGGCTGCTGGGGTCCGAGCTGTGTGCATCCACTCTCCACATAGACCCACAGTGTCCCTCTAATTTGCATGGAAATTCCTTTGCTGTTTTCTCCCTAACTCTTCCCTGAGATTGCACCCTCTCCACTTTTTTTAAATCATCTTCCCCTAGACTAGAACACTAAACTCCCTCCCTATTCCACCATCTTGGAATCCCTGTCCATTGGTGATTAAAAAGAAAAATCTCTCATCACAACTGGAATTAAGAAGATTTTTTTAAACTGACAAAAGATTTCAGTCAAAAGCCTACAACTCAAATGGTTAATGGTGAGTGCAAGTGTTGTACTCCCCACCCTGAGGAGGAGGAGAATCCTACCTGCTCACCCTGCTCCTGTTCCACGCTGCGCTGAGTATTCTAGTCAAGGAAGTAAGGCAGGAGTTTTAAAATGACAGAGTCCAGACCGGAAATGAAGAAGATTACACATGAACATCTGTGTAGCAAATACCAGGGACTCACCAGAGGTCCTCTGGAACCAAGCTTGCAAGCTAACATATTAATAGATAATATCAAACATAATTCCAAAATTAGCAACAGCCAGAAATTGAAATTTTAAAAGAATATCATTTACAAAAGCATCCAAAAATATAAATGCTTAATAATAATGCTAGGAAATAATAGAAAATTATAAAACATGGTTAAGAAAAATAAAAGGCCGGCGCCATGGCTCAATAGGCTAATCCTCCGCCTCGCGGCGCCGGCACACCGGGTTCTAGTCCTGGTCGGGGTGCCGGATTCTGTCCCGGCTGCCCCTCTTCCAGGCCAGCTCTCTGCTATGGCCCGGGAGTGCAGTGGAGGATGGCCCAAGTGCTTGGACCCTCCACCCCATGGGAGACCAGGAGAAACACCTGGCTCCTGCCTTCGGATCAGCATGATGCGCTGGCCGCAGCGTGCCAGCCGTGGCAGCCATTGGAGGGTGAACCAACGGCAAAAGCTAAGACCTTTTTCTCTGTCTCTCTCTCTCTCACTGTCCACTCTGCCTGTCCAAAAAATAAAAAATAAAAAATAAAAAATAAAAAATAAAAAAATAAAAGAAAATAAAAAATAAAAAAATAAAAGAACTAAATGAATTAGGAATATATCCTACCTATGAATTAGAAGACTCAATATTACAAAGATCTCAGTTCTCCTCCAAATTAATGTATAAATGCAAAGTGATCTTAGTCAAACTGCTGGTGTTCTTTTCTCAGAAACTGACAAGCTACCTCTAGCATTTATTTGCAAAGAAATGCAAACAGGCAGGCAGAGTCCAGGAAACCTTGAAGAACAAGAACGAAGCTGAAGAGCTCACAATATCAAACACTAGATCTAAAATGAAGCTACAGTGGTATGAGCATGGTTTTGGCCCAAGAACAGACAACCTCCTGGGAGAAAATACAAACAGCACAGAAACATCTGTATGTGTCACCACCTAACTTATGACAGAGACCCAAATGCCAAGATAGCGTAGGACGGCCTTCGGCCTGATGCCTCTGAGCCAACTGCTGTTTGTACACACAGTCAGACTTCTGGACTTCTATCTTAGATCATACTAACTACTTCAGTGTGATATAAAGGTGAAGCCTAAATACACACGAAAGCACTTACGTCCAAGTACAGAAGACCATGTCAGGATCTTGGAATAGTGAAGATGTTTTTACAAGGACACAGAAAAGCATAAACTGAAACACTTCTTAACTTGTTAAATTACACTTTATGAAAATTAAGGCCTTCAGTTAAGACCACCATTAAGACAACAAAAAGTCAAACTTTGGGAGAAAATACTTGTTATTCTAAACCCAACAAGACACCTGTCTGGATTCTATAAAGAGCTTCTACCAGTCAACGAAATATAGACAATTCAGTCACAATGTATAATTCTTGAATATACACTGTTCAAAAGAAGATGAACTGATGACCAATAAACAGGAAAATGTTATCAACTTATAAAGAAACTGTAGGACGGTGCCGTGGCTCACTAGGTTAATCCTCTGCCTGCAGTGCCGGTACCCCGGGTTCTAGTCCCGGGTGGGGCGCCGGATTCTGTCCTGGTTGCCCCTCTTCCAGGCCAGCTCTCTGCTGTGGCCAGGCAGTGCAGTGGAGGATGGCCCAAGTGCTTGGGCCCTGCACCCCATGGGAGACCAGGAGAACCACCTGGCTCCTGGTTTTGTATCAGTGCAACACGGCAGCCATAGCAGCCATTTGGGCGGTGAACCAATGGAAGGAAGACCTTTCTCTCTCTCTCTCTCTCTCTCTCACTGTCTAACTCTGCCTGTCAAAAAAAGAAAAAGAAAATGTAAATAAAACTACAGTTAGAAAACACTACATACTCACTAGCATGGCTGAAGTGGAAAAGACGGTGAATCCATCTTCGGAATTTAGCGAGGACGTGAAGCAGCTGGCTCGTTGATGCAGCCACTTTGGGAAATGTTTAGCACTATCAGTGACTGTTTTATATAGCTAACTGCAGGCACACACACACACACACACACACACACACACATGCAACTAACAATTCTGCTAGGTCGATATCTAAAGAAAAGACATATATATGTTCACCAAAAGGTATACATCAGGATATTCATAGCAACACTATTTGTCAAATGCCCATCAAACACTGAATGGACAAATTGTGGCATGTTCACACAATTGATTAGAACAACCGACCCACAGAACTCTGATCACAAGCAGGGTGAATCTCGCAGCATAGTGTTAAATGGAAGAAGCCAAACACAAAGCAGGTGGAGGCAATCTGTTGAAAGCAATGAGAACTATGACTCCTCTTGGAGGTGGAATGTGGACATGAGAGAATTCGGGGTGCTGGTAGCCTTCTCTTCCTGCTCTGGGAGTTTGTTACACGTGTTGCTCAGGCAGCAAACATTTAAAGAGCTGTACAGGCACTGTGGCGCAGCTGGTAAAGCCACAGCCTGCAGTGCCAGCATCCCACATGGGCACCGGTTTGAGACCTGGCTGTTCTTCTCCTGATCCAGCTCTTTGCTATGGCCTGGGAAAGCAGTAGAGGATGGCCTAAGCCTTGGGTCCCTGCACCCGCATGGGAGAACCAGAAGAAGCTCCTGGCTCCTGGCTTTGGATCAGCACAGCTCCCACCTCTGCGGCTATTTGGGGAGTGAATCAGTGGATGCAAGACCACCCCCCCATCCCTCTCTGTAAATCTGCCTTTCAAACAAATATATCTTTTAAAAATCAATTAATTAAAAAAATAAAGAGTTGTACAATTATATGCACTTAAAGGAAGAAGGAGGGATGGAGGAAGGGGAGTATCAATACATTCTAGGAATCGTACCAAGGAACTACATTGAATCTGTTCTCTTTGTGTTAATATCAGATCAACACGAGAATACATGAGAAAAGAATATATCATAAGGTAAGAGTTGTATGTAGTTCTTGTATCCGTGCAATGGCTCAGGAAACTATGTTTAAAACTGCATGGCTTTGCTTCTGCTTGAGATTTGTCCTTAGAATAGATTTCTCAAAAGATGGAATCCAGAGCAACTGTTCTTTGAAAGTCAACACTTTCACTTATTATAAATATTCTTATTGTTAACAAATGATAAGTAAATGGTAAACATAGAGCAAAGTAGATTTATAAATCAATTCTTAAAATTCTATTTCCAAACTTAATGGGAAAACTGTCAGTTAACTCTCCAATGTTCGCATTATTTCTTTTTTAAAGTAGGAGAAGCAGAAACCCAAGCAAGAAAACCTTATTGGGAGAATTGTAAAGAGATTCTAGCAACCCCAGATCTTTGCCTTGTCATCCTTGGCTAAGTTGCCTGGAGACAAGGTGAAGTCAAGGTTAGCCAGACCACCTGGGAACCCTTGCCCGCTCTGACACTTGCTGTGCGAGTTACTTAATTTCTCTGTGTCTCAGATTCCATTTCCACAGAATCAGAACAATAAGAATACCCATGGCATAAAGCTGTCTGAGGATTAAGTCAATCAATACACAGAAAGCTCTCAGCACACCACGTCAGGCTTCTTGGGGGCTTAACAACAATCCCTGTTTTAATCTGACCTACTCAACTGCAGGAACAATCAGAACCCTTCTTAGTGACGTGATTGGAACATTTTTCAGAGAAACCGTAATTCTGAGCTGGTATTAAGTGCTCAGTGACTTTTTGACACCTACACATATTTGTCCACTTGTCTGGCATCTGACTGAGAACAGAAGTGTCTCCAAGTTTGCATGTATGAGAAAGGTTTACAATGTTCAGCAGACTGGCCTAGCAGAGGAACTGAAGTCTCCTAGCACAGGAAGATTGTGTCTGGAGTGAAATTGCTCGTGAACCCCTCATCTCAGACTGCAACAGCGCAGTGTCAGGGCACCAGCAGGAAGCTGATTACCATTTTCTTTCCCTGAGAATTGATGAAGGCTATGAGCGCTCAGATCTCAGGTGTGAAAACATGACATCTTTCCTCCAGGCCTGGAGGCTGCCCCACATGTCTTCAAGCTACGCTCTCCACGTCTCTATCTGTATGCAAAAGCTTCCACAAGAAAACCTCCAAGATTAGTCAGGGCAGAGGCATTGCCTGTACAGTTTATTTCGTCTTTTAGGATTTATAAGGATGCAGGAAACTGGTAATGCAAATTTCTCAACTCACCTACAGTCTGAGTTCAGCTGCAGGATAATAAGACGTGAGGGCAGGGGAGGCAGTGCTCGCCCAGGGAGGCCGGGCAGGCGCTCAGCACGGAGGGAGTCGTGTCCATCAGGGTAGAAGCCGCTGGGAGGACAATTCCCCTTCAGGGTCATGTGACTCAATCTCTTTGGCAGCTACAACTGGAAAGACGAGCGGCACTTCCCATGTCAGGCTGACAATCAACAGGACAACCCCGGGGTCAGGTTTGTCAGAGAGATCGGAACACCTCAGGGGATCTGGATGGAAGAAATACCACTTTGGTCTAGTTCCGCTGATGTTTGGATTCTGCTGCTCTTTTATCACAACCCAAAAGAGTAAGTTCTCTACAACCTTACGCTACAGAAAATAGAAGTCAGAAGTGAGCAAATGTCTTGTGTTTTGGGGTTTTCTGCTACAGAGGAGTTTACCTGCTGTAAACTTGCTTGTTAAATAAAAGATCAGGACAGACATAAATTCCTGATGGAATTCATCAAAGATCAGAAATTTCCTGCACATTATATCTTTCCTATTGTGACTTTGGTGTGCATTCTTATGTTCAAATCTAACGTTCTTTGTGGGAATCTGTTAAAAGATTCCGCAGACTGTCAAGTCGTGATCAAGTCACAGAGCAGCCGCTGTGCCAAGCACTGAGCCTGGAACACAGAGCTCATCCCTCCCCACCCCCCACTTCCAACTTCCAACCCACCCTCCCAACACAGCCAGAAACAGTGTCTTTGAAATGTAAACAACTCAAGACCCTTCAGTGGGTCTCCAATGCATTCACAGCAACGTGTGAGCTCCCTGTGCCCGCTTTGGAAGCTGCAGCTGACCGCCCAGAGGCCCTTCCACCCTTCCACTCGATCATTCACCCTGCTCCCACCACATCCACCCAATCTGCCAAGACTTACAGACTCGATTTCCTCAGAAATCAGTTTCCATTTTCCATCGTCAGCTGTCAGGGTCAACAATGAAAAGCATGGGCCTGGTGATAATATTTCAGTGCTTAGAATATTCAAGTGGCTCCTCATGCAATCACTGAAAACTCTTAATGTGACTAAAGAGGAATTTCATAATCTCTTATCTAACCCCATATCCTATCCCCTGTCCTGTCCTACACATTCATACCCCACAACTGTCACAGTTCTGCCACTTGTACAGTTCTCAACCATGACCTCAAATCCCACTTACACATGCTCTTCTGTTAGACTGAAATGTCCTTTTCATCTTTCTCTGAAATAAAAAGTTCCAAACCATGACCACTTAGGTGACCTTGAAAGCACCTTGTTCTTTTTATGAGATGCATTTACCATCATGTATTGCAATTATTTTACCCTGTAGACCAGAGGTTGGTACAATGGCCTTTGGGCTGAAAGCCAACCCACAATTTGTTTTTGTAAATAAAGTTTTATTGGAACATAGCCATACCCATTCATTTGCAAATGGTCCACCCACAGCTGCTTGTTTGCTCAACAGCAGAGTTGAGTAATCAAGACAGAGTCCATATGGCCAGCAAAACCCAAAATATTTTCCATCTGGACGTTCATAGAAAAATTCTGCCAGTCCCTGCTGTAGACTCTGGAGAGCAATGAATCAGGTCTCTTTCACCTTTCACCTTGTGACTGTCACACTTTATCTAAGGTTCTCAAAGGTCTTGCCCACCTGAGGAACTCAAAAACTCTGAGCACATTTGCTTTCAAGAATTTGCAGACTTATATAAGAAAGCATCTCACCTCTAACACTAGTTAGTAAATTAGCTGTTGAGTGATGGTTGCTATCCAATTTATATTAAAAAAACAGAAAGTGTTTTCTATTCCTAGTTCCTGTTTATCAGTGCAACTGAAGTTTCCATTTTTGTGCAAAGCTAGGAAGACCGTGCTCACTGCCAACTAACAAATGATATGCACGTAGAGGAAGCATTCTGCAGGTGCACACTTTAAATGCAGCCTCCTCTCCAGTGCTTCCTTCTACTGGGGACAAACCGATGTTTTGCATGAATTCCCTTCTCCTCCAGTGTGGCTGAGAGAACTCTGAAGGGCGGGATGGAGAAAAGGAGGAGGACCAAGCTCAGAACCAAGTAGGCTTTAGAAACTCAGTTCTCACTGTGTGCTATGTAAACCCCTTCTCAATATCTTACGTCTTCATTCAGAGACTGAGCTGCCGTAATACTGGGAAAATTCCCTAGGGGCCAGAAATTACGACTCTGGGAGCCCTGGCCGTGTTACTGGCATATTGTCTGCATTTTGATGGGCTGCATTTGCTTACTTACTGGACAAGAAGAGAAAAGAGCAGCAGCAGTCCACCCTTGGGCTTATTTCCTCCAGTTGTAAACATGCAATACTTGTATCTATATGTATGCTTCTTTAAAAAAAGATTTATTTATTTATTTGAGAGGCAGAGTTACAGAGAGAGAGAAGGAGGGGCCGCAACAACCGGGGCTGGGCCAGGCTGAAGCCATGAGCCTCTTCCAAGTTTCTCAGCAGAGGAGAGCACAGAGGCCCTAAGACTTGGGACATCCCCACTGCTTTCCCAGATACATCAGCAGGGAGCTAGATTGAGAGTAGAGCAGCCAGAACTTGAACTGGCACCCATATGGGATGCTGGCCCTGCAGGCCATGGCTTCAACCCACTGAGCCACAGCGCCGGCTTCCATATTTGCACTTCAATATGATCTCATGTTGTTAATGCTGTTTATACAGTAAAGAGCATTTTTTTTAAAAGATTTACTTATTTATCTGAAACTGAGAGTTACAGAGAGTGATCTTCCATGCACTGCTTCATCCCTAATGGCTGCAATAGCCAGCACTAGACCAGGCCGGAGTCAGGAGCTTCATCCAGCTCGCCTATGTGGGTGTCGGGGGCCCAAGCACTATGGCCATCTTTAAGTGCTTTTTCCAGGCCATTAACAGGGAGCTGGATCAGAAGTGGAGCAGATGGGACCTGAGCCAGCACCCATACAGGATGCGGGTGTCTCAGGAGGTGGCTTCACCTGCTATTCCACAATGCCAGCCCCAACAATCCTCATTTTTCAATTCAAATATCTAGCGGCATTCAACTACCAAATATTGCGTGCCTGTTAAGTAGAGGAATCTAATCTACCTGGTTTGTTTCAGTATGTCATCACAAAGTAACTCAGTTATTTTGCAAGGGAAAATCATAGTGGCCATTTCACCCTTGAAGACACTGAGAGTTCAAGGAGTTTATCCAAATGCGTGCATCCGGGAAATGCGACTGAGCCGAGCAACCAAGGAACTTCCGTTCATGCTAGACTCATAAGTCTTCATGGCTGGCTAGCTCAACTGGCTAGCGGTTAAAGTTCAGTCCTGATGAGGTCAAAGCCAAAAACGTGAACTTTAACTGGGGACTTTCCTCTGATTCATCACTGAAAATTCAACATTTAACCCCAGCTGGTCAAAGTATGCTGTTGTTCCCTAGGTAGAGAGGGTGAACGAGTGGCACTCAGTATAGACCACAGTCCAAGCCGGAAGCAGTACTCAGAAGTCACGTTTCCTGGTAAATAACCAGATCATCATCTCTTTCCAAAACCATTAGAGTTATATTTAAGCTAAGACATCCTCCAAAGTTTCCACCCTCCTGGCCAAGCAATGGGTAAGAGAAAAGCAGAGGGTGTTGGAGCTGGACATCATCCACGGATCTCTCTGGTCCACTCTCTCATGCGACAGAGATCAGATGAAAATTCATGAGGCAGAGCGAAGCCCTGCTGGACTGTTTTCCTCAACTCTTTAAACCAGAGGCAGGAAGCAGAGTGGAGCCCAATTTTTCTGACTCCCGGTTACTGACTATTTCCACCAAATTAGGGGAAGGGTACACTGTGGCCCCAATTTCCAAGAGAAAGATTTTCTGACCCTCCTGGGCGAGGGCCACTGTTTCCCTTGGGCATCGGCCAGTTCTGCTGTTCTACTTTCTCAAGTCCAGGGAAATACTCTACTTTTCCCTTAATCTTTTTCAAACTTATGCTGAATTTTTTCCTTCTTTTCTTTACTTTATTGGTACCCCTTCCTCTCAGAATCCTGGACCATACCATTCTCCATGAGCAACATCCCCGAGACTATATTTCATCTACAAAACACCAAGCAGCCTCTCCACATGTATGTTCCTTCAAGGACCACACAGGTTCTTAAAGATAGATTCTTCTGTTCTTTTCATCTAGGAAATCTCGAGAATTTTCTAGAACGCGAGGGGCATTCACAGAAGCAGTGATTTTCAGCACATCCCTCCCTGTGGAGGTGAATGTTCCCTTTTCTTGAGACTCTGTGACTTGCTAGGCACTTGGCAAAGATAACAAACACTGACTAATCCGATGCACAGAAGGAATAATGTATTAAAACGTGAATCCAAATTTTTAGTACTTACATGATATGCATAGCTTTTAGCAAATTAGTCATTCTTTCCTTAAATAAATGCAAGGCAATTAGGAATACAGAGACTTGATGGTATTGCAATACCCTTAATGAAAAAGATTATGCTTAAATCAGCATCAAATTTTAAATTTCATGTTTAAAATTTGAGTTTGTAGCTCCAGGATGCTCAGTGAAAACTATAAGTATTTACATAGATTTTATTCAGATTGATGACATGGTTGCTCTAAATTACTCATAAGCTTGAAACAAAAGTGATGGGGCTCTCCGATTTATGTCAACTCGTGGTGGTTCCTGTAGACAGCATTAGGGTGACCCAGAGGACGTGCTAAAACGCAGACTACTGGAACCACAGTTTCTTGCTCAGAAGCTCTGAGTCGGGTCTGGGTATTTGCTTTTCCATGTTAGGTTGGTCCTGAGACCATAGCTGGAGAACCATGGCGTTATACCAATAAAGCTAGGACTTCTTTCTTTTAAAAAAAAAAAGATTTTGTTTATTTATTTGACAGGTAGAGTTACAGACAGTGAGAGGGAGAGACAGAGAGAAAGGTCTTCCTTCCGTTGGTTCACTCCCCAAATGGCCACTACAGCCGGAGCTGCGCCAATCTGAAGCCAGGAGCCAGGTGCTTCTTCCGGGTCTCTCATGCGGGTGCAGGGCCCAAGCACCTGGGCCATCCTTCACTGCCCTCCCAGGCCACAGCAGAGAGCTGGACTGGAAGAGGAGCAACCGGGACTTGAACCCAGCACCCATATGGGATGCCGGTGCCGCAGGCGGAGGATTAACCAAGTGAGGCACAATGCCGGCCCACCTATGACTTCTTTCTTGATGTAGACACCTTAAGACAAAAACAACCTCAGACACCAATCCTTTGACAAGAATCAGATTCGGATTCTATAAAGGTCTCGAGTAAATCATTGTGGGAAATTTCACCTTACTTCTTTTTGACGAAGTCACTCGGTCCAGGTGTGCGTCCAAGTACTCATTCCTAGCCAGACTGTCAAATCTAACTCCAGACACTTTGGCAGATATTTGGAGAACATAATAAAATGCTCATAAGTGCAATGGATCTTGTGAACACCTAACAACTGCCCTGGGAAGCTAGCAGTCTACAGCTCAAACCATGCAAATGATGGGTAATGTTCTCCACTTGAAACATGAAAACGAAGAAACACTCAACAGTTTTGCTGTTGGGAACTACCTGGGTGGTGTCGGTCAGGCAGCTTCGTTCTTGCCCTCAATGAAGTCAAAGGTACTTTGTCGAGCAGTCAAAATAAAGATTAGCAAGGTACGAAAGAATGAAATAACAAGGAAGGATTTGTGCAAATAACTGCCTTGTAGCTACTTGTGTTATTACTGCAGTTGTTATGTGCTGGGGAAGGAGTCCTGGCTGTTCTTCCAGTTACCAAAAAAAGGAGGCTCTCGGTTGCGAGTGTAAATCACGCTCATTGACTTCCACCGTGACAGTGTCTGCTCCAGCAACGCAGTTCACAGAGATTTATGGGGAAGCCCAATGGTTTGGATGCTCAGGAGTTGTTGGGCAGAGAGATAAGCACAGCCTGACTTGAAGAGCCCTTCGGTGTGGTCTGCGTGGATCCTTGCTCTTCCTGGGTCTGTTTCCTGAATGAAAATAATCTCTTTTGCAGCCAGTTTTAGAACCTTTTGTTACAAACTCGCTGCCGGGCTCCAAGCTTTCAGCAAGGGCTTCAGGCTCCGCTGCGTCAGGCCTGGCCCGGAATGGCCAGTAACAGCCATGGGGGAGCGTCATCTATCCAGGTGCAAAGGCGTGATTACGAGTGTCACAACCCTAAGTGCCAGAACGCATTTGCAACAGCAGAGTGGCAGCCCCGGCGGTGGTAATGCGTCTGCATTCTGCGCCTGACCTGGAAGTACTTTCAGCATCTGCAAGGGGGAAAGATCAGCTCCAGAAAGGTTGTCTTGAAATGAAAAATCAGTGACGCCGCTAACCGCCTTGCTCTGCAGCGCAGCCTCGCTCCCACCCCCTCAGCTGCACCTGGAGCCAGGCCTTTCGTGCAGCGCACTCTACCTTAGGGCTATACATTGAGCTGCACGCTGACGTCAGGGCCAGGAGGAGGAGGAGGCTTTTCACATCGCGGTCAGTGCTGTGACCACACAGGCACAGGTTCGGCGATGAGGGCTCGGCTGGGATAACCGTCTCCGTTGTAAACACTGCAGTAATTGGCTTCCTTCTGGTCTGGTCGTGGTGGTAATCATTCTTTAGCACGAGAGGTCGGGAATGAGTATCAGTTCTACTAGACTGACCATAGTCCAGAGTCGTTGTTGAGGACATTGCAAGCCCAAAACATTTTAACCTTGATGTTTTATCTTGCTAGCATAATAAAACCTGTGTGAAATTAAAGAATGGGTCTTGCAAAGACAAATGTAACCTAAGAGGAAAATATTAAATATGTCCCAGAGCTGTTTCCCACTGTTCTCAGATGACCTCGTGTCTGGACCAGGCTGTGCAGGCACAGAATTTGATTCAAAATTCGATTTTATGACACTGTATGTCATAAAAATGTAGTCGATTGGTCACACGCATCTGCCTTTGTAAAACAGAAAGATCTGAAGTAATTTTACAATATTTTCCAGATACACTTAAGTCTAGTTGCAGCTATAATTAACATAAGGAGAGCACTCATGAAGCTATTTACAAATGAAATGCCTCTAGGGGTTAGTAAATTGCATGCTTTTGAGGTAATTTCCCAAGGAAGAAGCTTTTACACCCTCCCATGAAATCCCTTGGACACCTCCTATGGAACTCAGTTGACGTTCATAAACAACATAATGACTACATGTCAAGCAAAGAGTGATAAAATGTGGGTCCTCAAAGAGAGAGGCAGAGCCCTCAAGCCTGCTGGTTCTCTGTTGATATGAATAACAGAAAATGAGCCCACAAAGACATTGGGAAATATTCTTTCTTTTGCAAAGGTGGGTAATTATTTTCAACATTACAAAGCAACTGTCTTTTTCTTGTTTAAAATACTCTACTTATTACCATTTTCAAGGGCAAAATAAAATTCTTTAATAACATAAGGACTTTTAAAAATAAACACTTAGATAAAAAATCGTCCTCTGTGAAAAATCATCCTGATGAAGGTGGAAGAACAGTAGGTAGTATCATTCAAGTTAGAAAATCATTTGTCATTCCCTCCCACAAACACTGATCTTTGTCTTTAAACTATTAAATGTAAACTTTAAACAATGTGCCTCAGCTCACGTGTGTACCACATGACACTATATGCTCCTAATGCTTCATCAGCCACACATTTCACGCGTCCCCCGTGGAAGAAACAAGAAATGGATCGTGGAAGAAACAAGAAAGGGTCAATTCCCACGTGTAAGCCCACAGCCTGCCTGTTAGAACTTCAGGAACCCCAAATTATGATAATTTTAATTCGCACCGTGTGCCATCCTGCCCTGTCTTTTCTAAGTGTATGCATTTTTGTGTCACGGTTGGTCACGACTGTATCATCACCTTAAAGTAGAAGTATTAATACATAATCAAGTGTTTTGTGTTTGTTTAAAGTTACAGAGTTATTCTAAGTTCAACCAAATACAACAAACCAAGATTTTTAAGAAAGAAATTATTCTGCCAAAAATAATTCACTGCAGCATATAAAATATTTTGGATGAACTAGTTTCAATAGTAAATGTTTCTACCCATAGTAGAAACAAAAGAAATAATCATAATATCTTGGGAACTTAATTCAAAATAGAATAACTTTTAGGTTCTTAAACCTAAAATATATTATGTCTGAGAAACTGGGTGCCATAATACTAGCATACTAAATTTCTTTAGTGTTTTTGAGTTTTCAGAACACTTTCAAACATATCAATGTGTCTATTCTTCAGAAAAGTTTCCCAAGGCACACATCTGTGCAGCAACATCTGATAAAGCCAACTCTAGCACCTGTATACCCCAATTCCAGTCAACTGCTTTTCCCTGATAGATTCCCGTATAGTAAGACGTGGAAATATTCCCAAAGAACACACATCCTCAGATTTCTAAAACATGGATTGTCTTTCCACAATTCCTGTATGTGTGAACAGCCACCGCCTAAACCTTTCTTCCTAACACAACTCTCACAGTCCCTCTGCTGGGACTCCCAGGACCTCTCCATGAGCCAGCCATGGAAGCGGTAAGGCCTGGCTAAGCATTAGGGAGCCTGCAGCTGGAGTCTGTCCTGAATGAGCAGTGGCGATGCAAGCCTGACCCTAAACATTTTGAAAATCACCCTTAGTTCATGTGTCCAGCCAAAATGCAATGGATCCAAACCAGTCAGCACAGGGGGATAGCATAATTGTCTGTAACTACCTAGTTCCCTTGCATTTCTTATTACAGTGGCCTTCGTAACACACTCATTTCTTGGGGGATGTGTGTGTTCGTGAGATGAAAATTACTTTAGGATAAACTGTGAATGTGAAGGATTTTTTGTGTTGGTCATTAAGGAGGAACTTGTGAAATCTTGATATAGTAAGCATCAGGGGTGACTGGCATCAAACACTGAACACAAGAGGTGTTTAATGTTTGCACTTACTAGTTACCACGGATAACTAAAAGCAAACACGGACTGATGTCTGCAAGAGGGAACAGAAACCAGTCTTTAAAATCAGTTCGCTCTTGAGGTCCTCCAGTGTTGGGGCACTGAGTTTTCAAAGACAGGAAAGCCCAAAGCAGTGGTTCTGGGATAGCTTTCCCTCTCTCCCCTTTCCCCTCTTCCTGGTGCCCAACAATTGTCCCCTGGGATCACGGTCCCAGATAGACCACACTGACTCGGACTCTCTTTCCAGAAAGAGTTAAAGTAGATAAAGATCTCAAGCAGGCGGTTCTGAGTACAGTTTCAGAGCTCAAAGGAAGTCAAGATTTGAGTTACAGATTCGGAAATGATTCTTGAAAAGTTGCATTTAACGCGTTAGCGGGCAGATGGAATGAGAAGACAAAGACAGAAAAGGCAGAAACCAGTGAAGAGAGAAGAGCTTCCGACGGGACTGGAGGGGGGAGAGACGTTATCGAGGGACACAGAGAAAGAAGACCTAGCAGAAGAGTGGGGGAAGTAGCCAAATCAGAAGGCCACAGGCAGAGTTTCTACAAGAATTATTTTCTGTCTTGCGGCACCGATCGAGGATTCCCAACGTGCAGGGCTGAAGAAAAGCAGAAGATAATGCCTCTGGGTTGTTGCACGATAGAATACAGCACGCGAGCGTGTGTGCAGGCTCCTCGGGCCGCTGGCGGAACACAATTGGCACTGGCTGTCCCCAGCGAGCATGGGTTGCAAGACAAAGGGCCACTCGCCTGCGCGGCTTGTCATTCTCAGTTGTTAACCCCAAAAGGACCTACAATGCCATAGCAAAGCGAGTGTCTTCAAATCACTACTTCTCAGAAACACTAGCTGCACTTGAATCATTGCAAATGTGTGCACGTGTGTGTTCATTCAAAAATGTGGCCTGCGGGAGTCTGGGCCAGCAGTTCAGATGCCCGAATCCCATAGCCAGTGCCTGTACTTTATTCCCGGTTCTGGCTCCGAGTTCAGCGTCCTACTATATCAGACCCTGGATGGGCGCTCAGGACGGGGTGTTCCTGCCACCACATGGGAGACCTGGATAGCATTCCAGGTCGTCGGGGACATTTGGGGAGAGAATCAGCTATTGGGAGTGATATTCTTCCCCCCTCCCCCCCGTCTCTTTCTTTCTGCCTCTCAAGTAAGTTTTTTAATTGGAAGGACATATGTCAAGATAACAATAGCTACCATTAGATAATGACATTACTAGAAAATCTATACCTTTTCAAAAAACCTTTACATATTTTCTGAGATATTTTTGCTCAGGGCATGTTTCTATGTTATGATTTGTATAAACAGTATAGCTATTTTTATTTTTTCATTTTTCACAGGCAGAGTGGAAAGTAAGAGAGAGAGAGAGACAGAAAAGTCTTCCTTTGCCATTGGTTCACCCTCCAATGGCCGCCATGGCCGGCACGCTGGGACCTGTGCACAGCGCTGATTCAATGGCAGGAGCCAGGTACTTTTCCTGGTCTCCCATGGGGTGCAGGGCCCAAGCACCTGGGCCATCCTCCACTGCACTCCCGGGCCACAGCAGAGGGCTGGCCTGGAAGAGGGGCAACTGGGACAGAATCTGGCGCCCCGACCGGGACTAGAACCCGGTGTGCCAGCGCCGCAAGGTGGAGGATTAGCCTAGTGAGCTGCGGCACCGGCCAACAGTATAGCTATTTTTAAGATGAAAAACACAACTCACTTAGGTAAAAATGTTTCCTTTGTAAATTGTTAGAACATCTTCATTGTGCTGCCCGGTATTTGCTGGATCTTCTGGATCCAACCCAGATACACGGGATCATCGCCAAGCAGTCACCTCTGGGTGGAAGAGTAGCAGAGGCACCGCCCCTGCGGGCTCAGCGTAAGCAGACCCTGGCAGGCATATGAAAGCGTTTTCATTGTGCCAGGATTAAAATGCTTTGCTCCTGACGGTACCTGGCACCTCAGCTCTGGGCTCATCTTCCCCTCTGCAGAAAGGTGTGGGAGGAAACTGACAAAACTTAATCTTGAATAAGCTAAGTCCAAATCACGGGTATTCTCTTCAGCAGGGGACAGGTGGATTTACTGTGTTGTGTTCTGTTTTTATTAATTTTGCTTGTTCCAGCCAGTGACTGTGTCAGGGACGCTGGGCGCTGAAAGGACTTGGCAGAAGTTGGTGGATTTTCTTTGATGGGAACCTAATTGTTTTCTTTCATGAAGGTTTGGTGTGTGGAGAGTTTAGTTTAAGAAGTGAACTTCTCGACAAAAGACTTGAATTTACCAGACAACTTGCGCCTCCAAAGGCTCAACTTCGAACCCTGCTAGGGTATATGGGTGGGCTGGGCTTCCCTGCGGCTCTTGGGATTCTCTTTGCTTCCCTGTGCAGGTGCTAGGCCCTTCCCAGGAGAGCCTTCCAACTCCACAAGGCTGGGAACTCTCTCCCAAACACTGTAGGATCAGGAGAACGCTGTGTGACAGCTACTGCATATGCAAGCACAGCATGCCAGGCAGCTTTTACAGATGCACTGTGTCTTGGAAATGAATGTCTGATTTTAAAAGATCATAATAGCATCCATATACATTTGAAAATTAGGTCATTTATCTGAAAGTCCAGAGAAAGCATCAACAATGGGATTGTCCAACTTTCTGACATGGCCACCTGTTTTATATAAATCCACCACTGTAATAAATGAATCATAGTTTGTTATAATAGATGATATACAATGAGGACATTGCACTACAGGAGCCAGTGAATAAAGTTGCAGAGAGTCCAAGTGACCACACCTTAGCATTGCCACCTATAGGCTTTAGCAAGGAACGGAATGTTTTAAAGATATAAGATGTAGTGGTTAACAATGCCTATTTTTATGTGTCTCACTTCTTAATTTACATAACAGAAAGAAAACCTGAAAGAACACATTCAGAAAATCTTGGGAATGAATCAAGTTGGTTAGCATTATTATTATTATTAGCATTACTCTCTTCCTGATGGAAGCTATCAAAACTCTGGAAATATCATCAACTTGGACCAAGTTATTTCCGTGCAGTTTGAATGAAAACCTCTCACTATATAAATAAGCTGTAAGCAGAGGGTAAGCTTTAGGACTTCAGCATGTGTTCTGATGGCTTCTTAGGGATTCCCCATGGCTCAATGCAAGCACGGGGCTCAGGGGGACCTCCCTGCTGCAGCCCCAGGTGGAAGCAATACCAGAGCTTGCCCATTGGCTCTTCCGGAGAGCCTGAACAGGACTGGGGCCAAGGCTCAGAAGACGCGACCTCTCTGTGCCTGGCTCTCTGCTCTGCTTCCTGCTGGGCTAGTTCATACCCCTGTAGCTCTCCCTGGCCCCCACCAGAAAGGCCCTCCATGCGCAGGCCCCCATCACTCCTGGCTGGGTCTTACACTGGCCTTGCTTGGGTCTCTTGCCCATCTCATAGACAATTACTGTGGTCCAAGGGATGGAATCCGTCTGTCAACAACTCCAGGATGGGTCATGCATCCACTTCAAGAAAGACTGCTCCCAGAGAAGCCAAATGAAGATAGGAGATGGATGCCGAAAGGAAGCTGAGGTGTTTTGCCAAAAAATAAGGAACAGTTTCTGGGCCAGCAAAAACTAAACCAGTATAGTCACCCAGTCTCAGGAACTTTCACAGGTATGAAGGCAGAAGTTTGCCTGAAGACCACGTTCTGGCAGCCCTGAGCCCGCAGGGTCCCAGCAGCCCTGGAGCCAGGGTTCAGCTGGATGGGGAGGGCCCATAGGCCAGGTCTTGCCGTGGTGGCCACTGGGGAATGCAGTAGCCTCCCTACCCTGTGGGGCTGCATGAGGCCCGGCAACCTTGAAACTTCCCTGGGCATGGAAGCCCACTCGTGACAATGGTGAGACCTTCAGTCGACTTGGCATGCTAGGTGCTTCATCAGTAAGTTTCTGTGACGCCCTGCAGTAGGTACAGAGAGTATTTTTCTTTCTTTCTTTCTTTCTTTTTTTTTTTTTGACAGGCAGAGTGGACAGTGAGAGAGAGAGACAGAGAGAAAGGTCTTCCTTTGCCATTGGTTCACCCTCCAATGGCCGCTGCGGCTGGTGCGCTATGGCCGGCGCACCACGCTGATCCAATGGCAGGAGCCAGGTGTTTCTCCATGGGGTGCAGGGCCCAAGCACCTGGGCCATCCTCCACTGCACTCCCGGGCCACAGCAGAGAGCTGGCCTGGAAGAGGGGCAACCGGGATAAAATCCGGCGCCCCGACCGGGACTAGAACCTGGTGTGCCGGCGCCGCAAGGTGGAGGATTAGCCTGTTGAGCCGCGGCGCCGGCCTACAGAGAGTATTTACAGCACACTCAGACCCACGCCATCCTTGAGAACTTCCGTGACCCTAAACGAGCCACGGGTTCTCATCACTTATTTGGATTTTTAATGAGTTTTTAACAGATTCAATGTGCTTCGTAGTTGCCATCCTAAGAACAGAATGACGTTCCCTGCCACCCTCCTTCCTTTTCCTTGTATTTCAGTTCTTGAGATAATATAGATTTTAAATTTACATCACGGTAAAAAGGCTTAACACTTCAGCAAATAAGAAGTTCAACAAGTAGGAAGCAAAAAGACCCCAGTTTAGTGGGAATATAGACAATGGCTATAGTCAATAATTGAAAGGAAAAAATGACCATTTCACCCATAAACAGCAAAATTTTAAAGTGATCACAGTTCATTAAAACTATAGTAATACAACATTCTTAACCATTGATTTCCCAAGGGTATAAAACAAAGTATTGCAAAGCTACACGTGCGGTAATACTGATACACACAGACCTTTCTTTCTCTCTTTCTTTGTTTGTTTGTTTCAGCCACTGTGGAAAACAATGTAGGGGTTTCTTAAAAACTAGAAATAGACCTGCCATTGACCCAGCAATCCCACTGCTGGGTATACACCCAAAGACTTGAACACAATGTGTCAAAGAGGACGCCTGTACCGCCATGCTCACAGCAGCACTGTTCACAATAGTCAAAATTTGGTATCAGCCATGGTGCCCATCATCAGATTAACAGATAAAGAAAATGTGGCATAAATACACAATGGAATATTATTATTCTGTAAAAAAGAAAAAGAAAGAAATCCTAACATTTGCAGCAAAATGGACCCAACTCGAGGGCATAATGTTGAGTGAAATAAGCCAGACTCAGAAAGACACATACCACATGTTCTCCCTTATATGTGAGAGCTAATGTTTTTTTTTTTTTTTTTTTTTTTTTTTAATTTAACAGAGCTATGGGTTTAAAACCGCTCTTCCCATCTAGGTAACAGTTCTCTGATCTGGAATTTGAACCTGTTCCTAGACATGCCTGGCTTTCTAGCTCTTCCTACAAAACACCAGTCATCTGCAGGAAATGCCGTTAATACACACAGCCTGAAAACGCAGCTGCTCTACTTGGACCACCAGCTCAAGTCTTCACCCCTAACAAACAACAACAACAACAATCTGCATCGTCACCTTTTGGCTGTGTAGTCTTGACAAAGCTACTTAACCTTTATATGCCTTAGTTTCCAAATTTAAAGTGAAAATATAGGCAGTATCTACCTTGCCAATTAATGTAAGGTTTAATATCTGTTTCTCATAAAGCATTAATGCACTTCATGTAATAGCAATTGCTCAACACAAGTCAGCTGCTATTATCAACCCCAAGACAGCAGGAGTCAGGCAATGTGCATCCCCACATTTCAGATATAGCACAAGATCCCACGCCTAAGGACCAGCAGGTGCAGCTGGCAGAGTTACTGAAGCACAGAGTTACCCAAAAGTGAGAAGAGGTTCAATAACCACAGTTCTGTTGGATTTATTGTAGCCCAGGTGTCAGCTGGGTGCCTTCCTTCCCCCACCTGCAGCCCCACCCATCCCCAAGTCTCCCTGCCCTGACCTTTGTGCCTCCACAGGGAGACTCAGGTGCACACAGCACAAACTCCTCACCCTCAGGACAGGAGCTTCTGTGCCCTCTGCTGATTGTGACAACCTGTGACAACACTGTTCTCCCGTCATCTTTCAACCCCTGCTGATCCAGATCTAAAATTCAGTTTCTTGGCCAATTTCTGCAAAAGATTGATTTTATCCGTCAATCTCATGCAATCTAAAACTGCCCTGACGTTTCACAAGGTCATGAGAAAGGTCACGTCTCACTCTATCTGACCAGACCCTCCTCACTCGCCCCACCTCTCGCTCCGGAACTCTCTGGAATAACAAACAATTCTTACTTGCTTCTCTCAGAAAGAACTTTTTACTTCCAAGTAAAATTATCAAGATATACTTTCTAAACAAATACAGTCTTCTTACCAAGGAATTGTGTCACAGATGTTAGAAAAACCGTATTTTCATCCCTGCAACCTTAGCTGTCATTTTACACACCCATTTGGGAGCTGCACATTGTGTATCTTCTTTGCAAAAGGTGCAATGTGGGAGATGAGACCCAGGGCATGGAGGCTGATACCTGATCTGCCACCGTGGAATAGCAACACAGGCCATGTGCCTAGAGCAAATGCCAAGAATATACTGAACCTGTAGGTATTTTCAAACACAACAGTGATTCAAAACTCAAAATGACTGCTGATATTTAAATGGTCACAATATCCTGAGCTGGAAGGCTGGCACTATGGCACAGTGGGTCACGCCATTGCCTACAACACCAGCATTCCCCTACTGGAGAACCAGTTCAAGTTCTGGCTGCTACACTCCAGTCCAGCTTCCTGCCAATGTGAGAGGCCCAGATGGAGTGCCAGGCTCCTGGCTTCAGCTTGACTCAGACCCAGCTGTTGTGGCCATTTGGGGAATGAACCAGAACACTGAAGATTCCTCTCTCTCTCTCTCTCTCTCTCTCTCTCTCTCTCTATATATATATATATATATAGTATATGTATATATGCACACATATAAATATCTACCTTTCAAATAAAGAAATAAGTAAATCTTAAAAAAAGCACAAATTTTTACTTTTACCTATATTTTCAATGCTGATGTTTCCTATAATTTGCATTCATTTAATTGAATTCTGGGGATTTAAATTGTGGCTAAAACAAAGAGCATGATGACTCTGGACTATAGAAAATGGAGATTCTTCAGATAATCTACATTCCCAAGAGAAGAGAACTCTGAAATTATAAAATTATATATCGGGAAGGCTGGTAATAAATATAAGCTTGAACAGGACTGCAGCCTTCATTTTTTTTTCTGCTAATATTCTCGTCTCCGAGAACAACATACTCAAGCCACATTTGGCAAGCTAGTCACCACACAATAATTTATAGAGCCTCATTTATCTAACATTCCCTTAGTATGTGATTCTACATGCCTGCCTGTTTCCAGGTGAATAATAAATTCAAAAACTGAGCTTTCCTTCACTTCCTAACAGTGAGGAAGCATCCCTGAAAGTTAAATGTTTTATTTTCTTTTATTCTTCACAACTCAGTCCTGCAGTGTCCTCCTGAGTTCAATACCAACCCATGCAAGGTCAACCAGCATTCTTTTTCTGAAGTCCATGCCATGTCCTAGACCATGTAAGGCCTGCCAGCTATGAAGTCTCAAGTCACCTTGCAAGGAACCATCAGTTCTCTGCTTTTAGGCATAAAATTAAGTATTTTCAGTGGCACTGAATTTTTGTATTTTTCAACTGACAACTGCTACTTAAAATCATCTTCCTTGGGGTGGGCATTTTGCCTAGTGATTGAGACACCACATCCCATACTGGAGTGCACAGGTTCAAGTCCTGGCTCCGCTCTGATTACTTCCCGTTGATTTACAATCTGGGAGACCACAGTGCCCAAGTGGCTGAGCTTCCACCGCCCAGGTGGGAGAGCTGGTTGAGTTCCTGGCTCCCAGCTCAAGCCTGGCCCAACCCCAGCCACTGTGGGCATTTGGGAAGTGAACCAACTAACGGGGGCATGTGTTCTCTCTCTCTCTTGCTCTTTGCCTTGCAAATAAATAACCTAAAAATAAAGTTATTTTTTCCTTTCCCTCACCCAGCCCTCTTAGAATGCCCATCATTGACATTTCATCAGTATGTTGCTACGGCTAACATCGAAGAAGCATCCACAGCCAACACTGAGAAGCATTTTGCAGACATGACCTCATGTCATTCTCACAAATCCAAACCCCTTGACAAATCCTGTGAGCGTTGCCTTCATACAGAAGTAAGTCAGGGGTCATTTAGTGCTTGTGAACTGAGATTTTAGTCTCTACATTCTGCCTTCAACTCTCAGTCTCTCTGCCATTGCTGTCACACGTTAGGTCAAGTTTATTTACCCTGTCTTTACTACGTTTGGTGAATATTTCTAATGACAGTGCCTTCTGTTAATTCACGATTGTAGGATTCTTATTCATCTCCACAGTTGACGCAAATGTACACAGTTATTTGGAGGCAGATGTTGATTAGTGGCCTCTAAGATATCCATGTCTGTCTTTCCCTTTCAGGTGGGGCGGGCGCTGTGGTGTAGCCAGTAAAGCCACCACCTGCAGTGCCGGCATCCAATATGGGCGCCGGTTTGAGATCCCAGGCTGCTCCACTTCCAGTCCAGCTCTCTGCCATAGCCTGAGACAGCAGTAGAAGATGGCCCAAGTCCTTGGGCCCCTACACCCACATGGGAGATCCTGAAGAAGCTCCTGGCCCCTGGCTTCAAATCGGCCCAGCTACAGCCGTGGTGGTCATCTGGGGAGTGAACCAGCAGATGGAAGACCTCTCTCTCTGCCTCTCCTCTATTGGTGTAACTCTTTCAAATAAATAAATAAATATTTTAAAAATAGAGAGAGAGACAATTAGGTTTGTCTAGGGGTTCAGGTGTCCCCAGCAAGTGGCTTCAATGCAACTTGACCACTTCCAGCTCCAGTCTGGACCCTGAAAGAGATCGATGCACCTGTTATTCTAATCCATGCTGGTTCAGGAAGGTTCAGTAATTTTTTAAAAAATTACTTTTTACTTTTATATCTAAATTTGTTTTGTTTACTTTTACTTAACCAAGAAATTTCTCCGAAGTTTCTACTTTTGAAAAATACCTTCTTTTTATGTTCCACTATGTCCTAGAAATATCAGATTTTAAAAATTTTCTAATTTTAATTAGCTTTTACCAAACTCAATATGATTTGTAGAAACAATTCTAAGAACATAATGATATTCTCTTCCTTCCACCCTCCCTCCCATCCTCTTTCCTTCTCCCTTTTTCTCTCTTTTTGTTAGCTTTCTTAATCATTAAAATTAGTTTCCAGATTTCTGTAACTTCCTGTTTTTTTCTTTCTCAAATTTCAATTCCCTTGAAATTCCTTCCCTGGGACTCTTTTATTATACTTAATTATTATAGTCCAAAGTCATTGGCAGCAAAGTTGCCTCTTAACTTCATATTGCAAATTAACTAATTCCTGCCAATAGGCTGTTAACATAATATGTCTTTGCTGCTATTCAGACCGCAAAAACCATATAAAGTTAGTGGTAGAAGGAAACTTGAGGGTCAGCTAATCCCATTTAATTATTTTACAGATGGGACAATTAGGGCCCAAAGACACTGAATGAACAGCGTAAGGTCACAGAGTTGATGGCAGGTGACTGCTGGTTCTTTCCATTAAATCATGCCTCCTCATGTGCAATGAAGCCCATCATATCAAATATATAAAACCCAGTGCTTCAGGAAAGTAGTACAGCTCCATAATGTCTGGCACATCAATGTGCCATAAGTCATGGAATCAATATAAAAAGAGCACTAAGTGGAACTGAATTGATTTCCAAGTCTCTGTGGGAATTAATATAATTTTCCGTGGTTAAAATTCTATTTGAACTTTGGCAGTCACTAATAATTAATTTTTAATAAGTTTTGGATCATAAAGTCAACTTAATGCTAGGATAATTCATTGAAGATAAAATATATATTTGATAAAACAGCAGAAATTTTAGGTATGAAAGGACATGAATTTTGATAGACTTTTCTACTTTAATATAGATCAAAATATCTTTAATAAATGTCAAATACATTTAATAATTTGACACCAAATATTTAATATCAAGCACTTTGTACAAAGATCAGGATTTTTCCACATGCCCCTTTCTGAGTGGTTGAAAACCTACGCACCTGTTGCACGATTCTGTTCACCAGAATTAGGCCTGGGACCTTCTAAAAATGCAGATTCTCAGCTGTATCTAAAACCAGAACCTCAGAGGGAGGCTCAGATATTGTTAACTGTTTACAAAAATCCTCTGGTGGGGGTAGCCTTGTGGGGCAGCGGGTTAGGCCAACACTTGGGATGCCAGCCCCCCACAGTGGAGTGCCCATTCCAGTCCTGGCTACTCTGCTTCCAGTTCAGCTCCTTGCTCATGTGCCTAGAGAAGCCGCAGCTAATGCCTCACGTTTGGTGCTCGCCCTGCTCATGGGAGACCCTGATGGAGCTCCTGGCTCCTGGCTTCATGCTGGCCCAGCCCTGGCTGTTGCAGGCATTTGGAGAGCGAACCTGCAGATGGAAAGTATCTCTCTCTATAGTCCCTTCCCTTTCTCTCTCTTTCTGTGTGTGTCACTCTGTCTTTCAAATCAACCTTTTTAAAAATCCTCTGGTTATCCTGCAGTTGGTCAAGTTGAGGAAGTACAACCATACTGCATTCTATAATATTTGCATATGAAATGTTTTACTGTTAAAAAATATTCCAGAAAAAATAGAAAAAAAATAACCAAACACAAAAACACATTCATTGAGTGGTCGATGAATGATAGGTAGAATCTGTTACCAAGACAGTCACATCTTCTGTATTGATGCTATGGTTGAGCAGGATTTGTCTCTGGAAAACTCATGCAGATTGTTAAACTCTGATGTCTGGACCTTAATGACTGGGTAGAATAAGGATGGAGACTTGATCTAATTGTGGTGCCTACGAGGAGGTCTGGTGGGAGGTGGTTAGGCCATTGGGGGCATGCCTCATAGGCTGGCTCTCTTGAGATGGCTGGTTACCTGAGTTCAAGCTCAGCATAGGCTCCTTCTCTCTACTTGCTGGCTCACCATATGACTGTTCCTCTGCCTAAACCATGATCAGCCTCCACAGATACAGAACTACGGGACCCCTGATCCTGCACTAGAGTCTCCAAACTGTAAACCAAAATAAACCCTCTTTTCCAAAGATGCTCCTTTCAAGTATTTCAGCTAGAGTAAAAATTCCAGACTAATACAACTGGTGAAAATAAACATGTAAAAAATCCAAATTTTTCTTACCACCAAGAAAAAGAAAGTCACTAATTAAACTGATACACCATCAAGCCTATTACAAGACACCTGTGATGTCAAAGATGCTAAGAATATGCATCTTAAAATTGATGAAATACAATAAGTTCTACTGTTGTCATCATTGTTATAGCAGAGTCTGGAAGGGTGAAAGTGACCAAAAAAGAGAGATTAACCTCTCAGATACTGGAAGAAGGGGAAGCTCATGGCAATGATTCTAGTGCACCCCTGTGACTCTCAGATGCACCTACTTCTAAGACTTTTCTGATTCCTGGAAATCCATCCTGCTGAGCTCTGAGCTCCTGTGATGTCGCAGGGAGCTTTGGAAAAAAATGATGGCAGGATGTGGTCTGACTTTCACACACATATACACACACACACACACACACACACACACACACACTTCTCTGAGAAGCCAAGCAGCGAAGGCAAAAACATGCTTTTGTAAAAAGTGATTTTTCCACAAGAATGGCATTCGATTTTTACTGTGTACTGCTGTGGGAGAATTTAATTTTAATGTGCTTGTTAGCATCATTGCTTGCACCAAAAACGGGGGAGCTATGTTTCCTGATGGGCTGCTCAACTTCATTCCTATGTCAAAATGGAGAAGTGTTTGCTGTATGTCTCATTTTTTTAAAAAAAACATGATTTAACTGAAAATTTTTACTTTTTTAAAGGATTTTTAAATCTACTTATTTTAAACCCAGAGTTAGAGAGAGAGAGGAAGAGACAGAGACAGAGATCTTCCATCCGCTGGTTCACTCCCCAGATACCCACATAGGCCAGGGATGGGCCAGGCCAGAGCCAGGAGCCAGGAGCTTCATCTAGGTCTCCAACATGGGTGGCAGGAAACCAAACACTTGGGTCATCTTGGACTGCTTTTACCAGGCCACTAGAAGTGAGCTGGATCTGATGTGAAGCAGCCGGGACATGAAGCAGTACCCATATGGGATGCCGACATGGCTGCCATGCCTAAACGCTGGCTCCAAATTTTTACTCTTAGTAGGATAACAGTTATTGGGGGAAAAAAAATGTGTACACCTATACTATGGCCAAACTAAACCTCTTTTCCATTTTTGTTCCTGATATTCGTGATGAATACTGGTACATTTGAGTCTACCTTTGTTTCATAATTACCCATACAAATTTCACAAAATATCCGTCCTTATTTATATTAATTTTATACATCAGAATCCTACTCGAGACAATCGACTAACTCGGTTTCCCTTGCTGTTGTGCATACTCCGCCCCTTTATGCTGCTGATGTTCTGATGCACATTTTATTTTTGGACTGTGCACGCATCTTTAGCACGGAGAGCCCTCGTTAGACTTTCTGAAGCACCTACTTGAGTAATTTCTTTGAGAGAAGCGGGAACTACAGCTGCACCTTGCCCGCCATGCGGTTTGCAGTGAGAAGGGCAGGGGACAAGATCTGCCACCGGACAGTGCCTGTTCTCATGGACATGGTCTTCCCCCTCATCTAAGCAACACCACCCAGCAAGCGCACCATCCTCCCTCTTCACCCAGAGCACCTGTTGTCCTCATTTCCCCTGGAGGCACACTTCCTATTTGGATTTTGTGGGCCAAGGTAGGGAGATGAGCAGAGGTCGCTGTGCGTTTCTGCTCCTTACTAACAAACTCCAAATTATGATTCTATGCAACACGTAGGCCCCAGCGATGCGTGGTTTCCTCTCCCTCTCTGTGGCCCACCAGCAAGCACACATCCTAACCTACCATTTCCCTATGCGATGTCATCGCACCTGCTTTCGGATGTTCAGGAATTCATTGCAGGTTCTGGTCTCCGGGATGCTAGGTCTTACTTTCAGGAGCACTTACACATGTATGATGTTGTATGTGTATTTGTGGAGCTTCTGTGTGGAAGGGTTGAACGTGCTCTCTGCTCACTTCTTCAGTTACTATCACAGGGAATTTCAGTTTCTAGAACCCCTGCGTGTTTCCAGTGCCACCCACCTGTGACAGACACTGGCAAAGACTGGAAGACTGGGAAAAGCCAAGGTATTTCTCTCCCCTCTCTCTGTTTCTTTTGGCATCTCTAGTTCTACCTTCTCTACAGCTTCAGCACCCACTCACTGTTTCCTTTTAGGGTCCCAGGTTAAGGCTGAAACCACAACTGGATGGTCCTACCACCGAAGCTCTGTCATCAGACCTTAGAAACAAGTTTTCTGCTAGTTTATCTTCTTTCTTTCTTTCACTGGCTCCTGTTCTCATTCTCGGCATTTTGGTCAAATGGTAACTAATCTCATGCATCAGATGCCTCTCATTTAAGAGACATGGAATGGTTTGATTTCTTGATGGTCTGTGAGTAATGCAGACTCAGATCAAACCATGAGCTTAACTGACCACACTGAAAGAAGGGTCTAGAAACGTTAGCATCATTCAAGATGACAGTGAAGTGCTATTTGGAATCATACAGAGAACCACAGTCCTATTGTCTATTTTAAGCTCAAAACTAAGCACCACAGGGGTCACCGCCTGCAGTGCTGGCATCCCATATGAGCACCGGTTCAAGTCTCACCTTCTCCACTTCCAATCCAGCTCTCTGCTATGGCCTGGGAAAGCAGCAGAAGATGGCCCAAGTCCTTGGGCCCTTGCACCTGCATTGGAAATGCGGAAGAAGCTCCTGGCTCCTGATCCACGCAGCTCTAGCTGTTGCAGCCATCTGGGGAATGAACCAGTAGATGGAAGATCTCTCTCCCTCTCTGCCTCTGCCTCTCTGTAACTCTGCCTTTCAAATGAATAAATAAACCTTTGAAAACAAAAAAAAGAAGTAAGTACTTTGATAGAACAGTTTGGACTATTCTAGTCCTTACTTACAGTTCTCCAGTTTCCAGTGGACGTACTATGGAGCCTGAGAAATGATTATGATTTATCTAATAGTGACAGTTTCCAATTTGCTATTTTCAATGTGGTGTAAATACAAAACGTTTCTGCCCTGCGCTGCACCTGCTTTTATGTTCAGAATTCCGATGTCAGCTGAGCCAGGGTGAGCAGTTTGCTGAATCTTTTCAGTGCTGCTGCACTGGCTAAGGTCACCAAGAGCCTTCAGTTATCCACGGCGTTCAATTGCTTAGGTCAGCATTTTACCTGCGTTTATTTTCTGTGTTACCAAGAAATCAAAATCCTTGCATCTTGGTCATCCAAAGAGAATTCCCTCTTTCTCATGGCAGGCAAAGACAAAGAATAGACAGCTACCAAGAAGCCACTACTGTACACACCATTTTTCCCCAAGGCCCTTCTCCCATCAATCCATCAGTAAGGGTCGATATTTGCCCTATAGCTAAAACACCAGTGAAGATGACCATGTCCTGTACCAGAGAGCCTGGGATGGATTCCCAGCTCTGCCTCCTCACTCGGTTCTTGCAAACACAGACCCTGGGAGGCAGCAGGTGATGACCCAAGTAGTTAGATTCCGGTCCCATGTTGAGGGCTGGACTGACTTCCTGGGTCCTCACTTTGGACTGGTCCAGTCCTGGCCACTGTGGCCATCTGAGGAGTGAAACAGCAAGATGATGAGAGTTCTCTCATGCCCTCCCCCTTCTCTCTCTGCCTCTCAAATAATTTTCTTGAAAAGAACCTATCGATAGCTCTCCCAATTGATTCATTGCTCTCATAAAATCTGAAGTTCAAAGCTGCTGTTGTGAATTACTCTATACAGCATGATTCGATTACTCAGAGTAGTTCCATGCGATTTTTTGTTGTTGTTGTTAATTAGAAACTTTTAAAAGACCAAACTTCCTCCCTCCGCCAGCTTTTATTTTTTGGAAATAATTATAATGTTGGCCCCAACATAAGGTCATCCAGGGAATAATTTGTTCAAGGGTATTTGCAATTAAAGCAAATCTATGTGAAAATGATCTTTTATACATGGATACACTCAGTGTTCAGTAACACTCAATGTTACAACCAAATTTTTCAGTTTGGATCTTAATCCGAGTTTCCAGAACAATCTCAGGTTGAGAAGCTGCCCTTGTACAGCCACGGGGGAGCTTGCAGAAAACAGTCTGGAACAAAAAAGCTGCCTCCACGGTCTCCTCGTGAGCTTGAAGAGGTCCACTGTGTTCTTGTTTTTCCTTTGTTCTTGTTTTTTAAATATTTATTCATTTACTTGAAAGTCAGAGTTACACAGAGAAGGAGATGCAGAGGGAGAGAGAGGTCTTCCATCCACTGGTTCACTTCCCAGTTGGCCACAACAGCCGGAGCTGTGCAGGTCCAAAGCCAGGAGCCAGGAGCCTCCTCCGGGTCACCCATTCAGGTGCAGGGGCCCAAGGACATGGGCCATCTTCTACTGCTTTCCCAGGCTATAGCAGAGAGTGGGATCGGAAGTGGAGCAACCAGGACTTGAACCAGCACCGATGTGGGACACCGGCACTGCAGGCGGCGGCTTTACCCACTACTCCCACAGCGCCGGCCCCTGAAATGTTTATTTTATTCAAAAAGCAGAGTAAGGGGGTGGGGGGGAGAGACAGAGACTGAGAGTTCTTTCGCCCACTGGTTCACTCCCCAAATGGCCACAACAGCTGAGACGGGCCCACCCAAAGCCAGGAGCTTCGTCTGGGTCTCCCACAGGGGTGCAGCGGTCCAAGGACTTGGGCCATCCTCTGTGGTTTCCAAGCCATTAGCAGGGAGCAGTCGACAATCGAATCAGTGCCCATACAGGATGCCGTCACCACAGGCAGAGGCTTAACGTACTGTCCCACAGCATCCCCTCCCCGACTGCGCCTTTGTTAAGATCCTGAATCAAACCCCTGCTGGCTCACTGTCTGAAGTAGATCACAGGGCTAGACTGTTTGAACGCGGCCAGAGAACGGCCACACGGTACGGGGAAAGGTTGCATGTCATTCTGGAACTTCACCCACCTCCGTCTCACCGGGTCCAGGTAAGTCCCATGCCCCTTCTCAGATCTTCCTTCTGAAGCAAAGACGACACCAGAGAATGGCAATGCCTGCATCCCCGAGACCTGCTCAGAAGGATGCAGATGACACGTACTATTCTCTGTTCTCTAGAGGTGTCCTTTTCCTCCACTTCCCGTCTGCAGCTCCCACTCTAAGGGGGTCGCCACACACGCCTGGATGGGCCAGCCGGGCAGGCTGCAAAAGTCCTTGTGCCTCAGAACTCTGTTAGCCATGGCCGGATCCCCCAGGAGAGCCAACTCGGGCCTGTTTAGCATCAGCTTTTTATTTTAAGATTTATTTACTTATTTGAAAGGCAAAGTTACAAGAGAGAGAAGGGGCAGTTAGAAAGAGAAGGATCTTCCATCTGCTGGTTCACTACTCAAATGGCCACAACAGCTTGAAGCCAGGCGCCTGGAATTCCATCCCGGTCTCCCTCCCCTGTGGTTGGCAGGGGCCCAAGCACGTGTGACATGGAAATGAATATTCTAATTTCCAAGGCAGGTTCTTGTCTCCAGGTGTATAAGCAGGAACAGCGCTTATCTGGCAGTAAGGGAGCAAACGCACAATCACGCGCGAGTGTGGACCGCCCCACCCCGGGAAATACCCACCATGAGGGAGCCACGCAGAAGAAAGACAACAGAACACGGTACCTCTGAGTCCGGGAGCGGTCCATCCAGAGAGCGGTCCATGCGACTGGGTTCCGCGGTGAAAACAGGTCTCTCCTGCCTTCCTTCTACCTTTGTGAGGAGGGCGCTGGAACCTGGTCGGAGATACTACCGGGTTGGGGTCTGAGCATGCGTCCTGGTCCGGGATGCACCAGGCGTATCCTGGGAAGGTGGGTGTATCAAAGCGACAGTTAAAGAGACAGGGCTACACTGCAGGCGCACACGCGTTTCCCGCTCGCGTAAACCCTACCTGCTTTGGTTCCACCCTGTCACTTGGGCCGTCTTCCGCTGCTTTCCCAGGCACAAGGGCAGGGAGCTGGATCAGAAGGGGAGCAGCTGGGACTCGAACCGGGTCCCTAGTGTCAGCTTGGAGGCCCACTCTCTCCTTCCCCCCTCCGTGTCAAAGCCACTGTTCCATTGTTCCAGTGCACTGACTCACTAAGAAGCCGACGGCAAAGGGGAGATGAATTAGAGAGGCTGTGCCTTGCTCTCCTCCCTCGACTAGGTGAGTGGGCTGACCTTCAGGAGAGGAGGGAGGAGGTCCTCACGTGTCGGTGTACAGGGGCTCATCTTTCATCAGATCCTCCCAGCTTTGATACCTGTGGCTTCATATTCATAACATTTAGCTTGGGTTTTCAACTTGATTCAAAAGCCATAGACCGTCCGTAACCAGCTGAGACAAACCAGATGAAAGATTTCAACCACATCCTCTCACCAGACCAATTTGTCGCTGTTTTCTTAGGTTCCTGGTGCCCCATCTGTGTGGCTGCTTGGTCCGTGTGAGGCCGGATTCAGAAACGAGTGGGAAAATATTGCCTAACTGGAGGAGTGTTAATCATTCCCACTTAATGGAGGGGACGTTTTTATTGCTACTTTGCTGATGGAATCTCTCCCCAAGGCATGCAACAATAACGAAATTCCTCCTACCTGCCTGCCTGCCTGTCTCAAACGAATTTTCATCTGTCTGGGAAAATAACTGTCCCCGAGAGATGTCGACCGAATGCCCTCAGAATGGCGCTCCTTTGCCTCTCTGCGGGATCACGGTCTCCAGAAGCCCTGAGCCAGCCAGGTGGACTGAGTCAGCCCTGAACTTGCACTTGGAGGCTGTGGGTCCCCAGTTCTGATCGCCATTTATCAGCTCGCAGAGCAGACACGGGCAGTCACCACTTACTGAGCATTTTACATCCATCGCTAACAACGTCAGTAACACCACGGAAATCACTAAGCCCCGGACTGCGTCAAATAAGGCAGAGCGCGAGCTGCGGTGACCTTGTAGGAGTCCGAACAGCTAGCAATTTGCTGAGCCCAGAACTAGCCCCGGGCTTTCTTTTTTCTGGCTCCAAAGCCTTTTGCCTTTCACTGCACTCTGAGAAGTAATTTTCCTTTTCTGGGTTTTAGTTTTGATTTATTTTAATATGAAAAACAAAGTGATTGGGCGAAACCTTAAAAACCCCTTTGAACTGGGATACCCTATGATCCTATAATTGAGTCGTAAGCCTTGAACTTGGGGGAGATTAGAGTTTGGTACAGTTCAGCCCAAACAATACACATATTTACGAAATAAAGTCGAGAAGCACTGGATAGGAGGTGGTATGAGATTAAGGGTCTGGCATTAATCTGCGCAAGCTTCCGGCCTAAAGGGTTTTCATCTGGTACAAGCAGGAAGCGTGGTGAGGTCCTGCGGCAGGTGGGAGGCGGTCAGCACCAGACTCAAAGGAACTCTGGGAAAAAAAAAAAAAAGTTTGCTTCCGAGGATTCAAAGAGAGAGTCTATTAGCGGGTCTGATGGCCGAGTGACCTCCTCTTGGGGTCAGGGAAGGGAGCCCCTCGCTCCAGTCTTCCCTCCATGGGAATTCATTCAGCGTGACTGGCCGAGGTGAGCTGAGCTGAGCTGAGCCGAGCTGAGTCGAGCTGCCGAATTGCTTTGAAACCCCCAGTTACAAACTCTAATTGAGCAACTGTCAAGAGGTTCAGATCCATGGAAAACTTGGAAAGAATAATGTTTCCATGTTCCAGAGCTTGCCAGAATGTAAAGTTTCCTTTCTGCTGTTAATTTCCTCCTCCCTCTAATTCATTTTTTAAAACTTTTCCATCCAGGGGAATTCTGTTTTGTAACCGGGCATAATTAATGCTTAGCATCTTGCTTTTCAGAACCTTTAGAATGTTAGCAAATGTTGACAACATAACTGTTCTAATATCCTAGGGGCAAGGACCGTGGTTGTAAATACTGCTCTGTTTTTTCCAGATAAAGGGAGACACTGCAAAGAAAGGAATTGTAAGAGCCACAGGCTCACCAGCTTCAAAATAACCATGAACAAATGCAGGCTGGGGAATTACAGCAGAACTCTTTATAGTGAGTTCTCTAACATGATTATTTCATCTGCTTCTCAGTGTGGCTTAGGAGATGCAATCTCTGGACCTATGAAAACAATTGTACCCACCATGTGCCAGGATGCTTTTTGTAGACACTGTATGTGGGCTGTCTTTAACCCTCAAAGCGATTCTTTAACACTGGGGGAATTTGGGGTTTGAGTCCTGGCTCCACTCCCAATTCCAGTTTCCTGCTAATGTGCCCCCTGCGAAACAGCAGATGATGGACCAAGTACTCGGCTCCTTGCTGCCCACAGGGAAGCCACAGACTAAGTTCCAGGCTCCAGGACAGGGCCTGGCCCAGCCCCAGTGGTTATGGGCATTTGGGGAGTGAACGAGTAGATACAAGACCTCCCTCTATTTCTTTCTCCCTCTCTGTGCCTCCCATATAAACAAATAATTTCCTTTTAAAAGATGGCAGAATTTTAGGAGCGCAGCCCGATTTAGTAATGCAACTCAAGGCAGCTAAGCCATGGCTGCAACACTGCATGCCCCTTAGGACACAGGACATGGGGCAGCACACACCCGAGCTTGCTCTCCGGCACAGTCACTGCAATGGTCCCCCCAAAACCATCGAGGCTCTCTCGAGACTCCTCCTTCACGCTCTCATCCGAGATGCACCATGAAACACAGCCTCCTGGATATATTCCCCTTGCCTTGCCTGGAAAGAAATTTTCTGTTTTAAAGTTCACTAGTGACCTTCTTAAGAAGGGGCGGAGTTGGACAGCAACATTTGTCAGAGAAGTTAAAACCATGCCTCAATGGGCTTCCTGCTCAGAACCCAAGGTGCCCACTGGGGTCAGGTCACGAGGTGGGTGGGTCCATCTGTGCCTCTGGTCGCCATTTTGGGAGAAGGAAGATGGTGCCTTAGAGGGGTGCTGGGTCGACTTGGGCTGGCAGGTCTAGTGCAGGAGTTGGGGTGACGGCATGGTTTCCTGGCCTGGAGGCAGGAAGAGAGAATCAGAACAGAGCTGGGAGCTAAGGGAGTGATGCCCGGCACTCGCGGTGGATTGTCCCCGCCCCACCATAACTGTTTTCCTTTCTCCCCATTCAATGAAAAGGCGGTGCGAAACAGCTTCACCCAAGTGACATTCTTGTTCTTGGTCCCTCTGAGTGTCTGTTGGCAAAGGAGGACGGTACAAGGGCCTGGGCCAAAGTGGGCGCAAGGCTGCTGTTCCTGCAGGGGCAGAAGTCACGGCTTGTCACCTCAGCCCCAGGCACGCTGGAGCCACAGGGCTGTCTCTGCAGGCTCCAAATCAGAGTTTTCCACACGCACTGACTCCCTCAGGGCTCACTGGACACTCCTCCCCCCCCCCCCCCCCCCCCCGCTTTGTTTTTGCCTTTAAATGGGAAAAGCGCCTCCCAGGGATCCTAAGGGTGGTTTCCTCATCTTGCCATCAGTTCTGTTGAAGAAGCGCCACTTGAATGGGTTCTGCACAAGGGGCTCCGGTCAGAACTCCCTGGCGAGGGCTCTCCCACTTAGATGTAACAAGGGGGAGTCTTCCTTCCCCTCATTCCTTATCATTCCTGCCAGGAATGCAAATGCAGCACTCAATGATCCAGCAGAATCCTGCAGCCATGATTAACGGAAGCCCCCGGAAGGGGTGGAAGATAACATCTTCATCTTCCTGGGTGATACTTGGTCCCAGTCTTTTCCTAGGCCGCTTGTCACTGGTTTTAGCCATTGGTTGCTGTGAATTCTGTTACTTGCAACCAAAAGCAATCCTAATTAAGGAGTTAAGAGGTGCATCTCCGAAACACATCACCTTAATCTTACAAACTTACTGTGGTGGTCGGCACCGAGGCTCACTAGGCTAATCCTTCGCCTACGGCGTCAGCACACCAGGTTCTAGTCCGGGTCGGAGCGCCAGATTCTGTCCAGGTTGCCCCTCTTCCAGGCCAGCTCTCTGCTGTGGCCAGGGAGTGCAGTGGAGGATGGCCCAGGTGCTTGGGCCCTGCACCCCATGGGAGACAGGAGAAGCACCTGGCTCCTGGCTTCGGATCAGCGCGGTATGCCAGCCGCAGCGCACCAGCCACAGCAGCCATTGAGGGGTGAACCAACGGTAAAGGAAGACCTTTCTCTCTGTCTCTCTCTCTCTCAGTGTCCACTCTGCCTGTCAAAAATAATAATAATAATAATAAAATAAACAAACTTACTGTGGTGTCCTCACACGGGTGGCCCAGGGTGTGGAATCTGAACTGCTCCAGGAGAAAGGGAAGCAACAGTTGTGTGCACTGTGAAATCAAGTCCATCTGCTCATAATCGTGTATTCCTATGTATACATAAATATGTGCATGTGGCATATCAGCATGATTTCATTAGATAATTCCTAAATCAGTGAAATTCGTTCATAATTGGACTTTCCAAGAAAAACCCAGGAATCCACACCCTGTAGGTTACCTAGGTTAACTATTTCTTGCTCAAAGAATTCATATAATAAATAATAAGAAGACTAGGTTTGCCATTTAGCTCCTCCTAAGTGAAGGGCACAGGATTAGAAATCCTAGTAATTTGTCATTTTCTGGAAGGAAAATCGTAAATGTCATAGGTAAGACAAACAGCAGACAAGATCAGGAAAACAGAAGGTGAGCGACAGCCTGGAAGGATGCTGGGGCCACGTGGGCAACTTGTCCACTGGGGCAACGCTGTGCCCGATGGACACCTTCATCCTCTTGGGCCTGTGGCTCTCTGAAAGCTGCTCCCTTGTTCCCATGCAAGCACTAGGAATGAGACAGAGGTCAACAAATGTGGTTGGTCCATGAGCTCAGAGCTACACCCCAAGCTGAGATTTTTCCACATCAAAACAAACATTTGGACTACGAAATATTTCTCCGTAAATGCCACCAGCCTGCCTCTTCCTACAGGCCCTCACAAAACCTCGGTTATAAAACTGGGCTGGAAGGATTGGGTGCGTGAGAACTTCAGCTGGGTCCCTCCGTTGCGATAGCATCTGGAGCAGGAACCACTACAAAAGCAATCATTACAAAGCAGTCAGGAGGTTTCCTAGTGTTGAAATCATACTCTTTTATATTTGTGCACCTATTCTTGCCAAAAAAAGCTAAGGCTTTCGTTCAGAGTAAAATAGCATCAGAGTTTTATGTATTTCATGTCTTCATGGTTGATGTATTGTCCTTGCTCAATGGTACCACTAAAAACTTTTGTATGCTTTTTATTTTGCAAATTCTTGAACAAAGATAAATGATCAACAGACAGAAATTTTAAATTCTTAAGAGGTGCATGGATTCATTCAGTTCTTCCCTATACAAATCTTCCTTTCTCTTGCTTGTTTTAATTACATAAAATAAGACTCGGGAGAATTTTTGCTTTATCAAAATGAAACTTTAGTTGGAAGGTCTCACCACCACTGCACACCAAATGGGTTGTATTTTAGAACAATTCTTCCCCCAGATGACTGGAAACATAGCTGGAAGACCTTGAAGTTTTCTGATACACCAAGCATTCCACCCTTTCTTTTCAGGGAAAGAACATGCCCAAATGGTGAGAAATATTATTGTTGTGAGGACACCTCAGGGAGGGTATTACACCCTGACCTATGGGCTCATTCTCCTGGAAACTTCTAACATAGACTGCCCTCGTGTCTGCAACCTTATTCTGACAAGCAGACCTGCCTGTGATTGCAACAGACACTCTGGAACAAGGACCACATTTGCAGATTCAACTGCTCTCAGTGTCTGCACGCTGAATCATCGTTAACCTCCCTCAGTCCTACCACATCTTAGTCAAAAGTGAAAGCCAGGCCTCCCTTTCACGGTGCTGTATCAGGTCCCACTCACTCATCCGCAGTGGACATGCTCTCTTCTTTCAACAAGCTTTAAAGACAAAAATTAAAAAACCATGTTACTACATACATTAATTTATATATAAAATCGTGTTACTATGTACATTAATCTCATCCATGGGAGGGAAGTCCTCATGGATAATCTGCCTGAGAAACAGGAAAAAATGCATCCACCAGAATTCCTTTCAGGAAAGACGTTGAAATTCTTCATGGACACTGGGCATTGCAGGTACAAGATTATCTTCCTGTTGTTTTACAAGAAAAAGTGGAGGAACTTCCTGGATAAATCAGAAAGACATGGAAGAGAGTGAAAGATAGAGGAAGGGGGATGGAGGGGAGGAAGACGCAGAGATGACAAGAAGCTGCCCCTCCACAGTAAAACTCTGTTCCCTGAATATCTTTGGTACAGTTACAGGATCCCAGCCTATTTCAGTTTGTGTGGTTTAGTTAATAATTTATTCATTTATTTAATTACTTATTAAAATAGGTGACCAGGACGCAGCTGGGACTGCAGGCCTCAGCGAAGAGGGATAAGAACTAGGAGGAAGGGGCGTAAGCTCACATCTTAGTGGATTCCACTCAAGTTTGACCAATATAAGAGTATTTCAAAAAAGTATTTCTTTCGGGCTAGTGCCATGGCTCACTTGGTTAATCCTCCACCTGTGGCACCAGCATCCCATGTGGGCAATGGGTTCTAGTTCCGGTTGCTCCTCTTCCAGTCCAGCTCTCTGCTGTGGCCCTGAGAGGGCAGTGAAGGATGGCCCAATCGCTTGGACCCCTGCACCAGCATGGGAGAACAGGAGGAAGCACCCAGCTCCTGGCTTCAGATTGGCAAAGCACCAGCTGTAGCGGCCATTTGGGGAGTGAACCAACAGAAGGAAAACCTTTCTCTCTGTCTCTTCTCTCACTGTCTATAACTCTGCTTGTCAAATAAATAAATTTTAAAAAGATAAGCTTATTTTCATGCAAAAACAATTGGAAACCCTTGCACAGTTTTCCTCTAATGTTCATTTTACTTACTGAAGATCCCTTCTGCCATGGATTTTAAAAGTTTTTACATCAAAATAAATTTAGCAGGGCCAGCATTGTGGTGTAGGGGGTAAAGCCACCATCTGCAGTGCCAGCATCCCATATGGGCACCTATTCAAGTCCTGACTGCTCCACTTGTGATCCAGCTCTCTGCTGTGGCCTGGGAAAGCAGTAGAAGATGGCCCAAGTCCTTGGACCCCTGCATCCACGTGGGTGACCCCGAAGAAACTCCTGGCTTCTGGCTTTGGATTGGCGCAGCACCAGCAGTTGCGGCCAACTGGGGAGTGAACCAGTGGATGGAAGACTTTCTCTCTCTCTCTCTCTCTCTCTCTGCCTCTCCTTCTCTCTCTGTGTAATTCTGACTTCAAATAAATAAATAAATCTTTAAAAAATAAATAAATAAATTTAGTTTTTAATTCTAACTTTTTGAAGTCCCTTCCTACTTCAAGGAGAGAAAAGACCCCAGTGGAGGATGGGTTTTCTAAGGCTTTTCCGGACCTTCACAAACCATGCACAGGGAAATTTCTAAGTGTGACGTGCAGAACAGTACTCACTACCTGTGCCCTGCCAGGACATGGTGAACTCAGCTTTGTTATGGAATATTTTTATATATTTATTTTTATTTCCTCTGCCTGTAGTTCTGAGCATTCTCCAGTTAGATCAGACCTGAGTTGGTGCTGGACAGATAGAGACAATCCAGGTGTTCTATTGTGCGGCATGACTGTAGGTTTCAAGTAATGTGCATCTGGCAAAATGTTTAAAATTTGTTAGGAGTCATGTTTTTACTTTCCTTAATAAAGTTTTGCTTTTATTTATTTGAAAGTCAGAATGCCAGAGAGAGAGAGAGACACTTTCCATCCCCTGTTTCACTCCCCAGATGGCTGCAAGGGCCAGGGCTGGGCCAGGCCAAGGCCAGGAGCTGCATCTGGGTTTCCCACGTGGATGGCTGGGGCCCAAATACTTGAGCCATCACCCACTGCTTTCCCAGGCACATTAGGCACAAGCAGGAGCTGGAACTCGAACCTGCACGCCTATGTAAGATTCCTGGGCTGGCGCCGTGGCTCAACAGGCTAATCCTCCGCCTTGCGGCGCTGGCACACCGGGTTCTAGTCCCGGTTGGGGCGCCGGATTCTGTCCCGGTTGCCCCTCTTCCAGGCCAGCCCTCTGCTGTGGCCCGGGAGTGCAGTGGAGGATGGCCCAAGTGGTTGGGCCCTGCACCCCATGGGAGACCAGGAACAGCACCTGGCACCTGGCTCCTGCCATCAGATGAGCGCGGTGCGCCGGCCGCAGTGCGCCGGCCATGGCAGCCATTGGAGGGTGAACCAACGGTAAAGGAAGACCTTTCCCTCTGTCTCTCTCTCTCTCACTGTGCAATCTGCCTGTCAAAAATAAAAAATAAAAATAAAAATAAAAAAATAAAGATTCCTGGCTCGCAAGAGGCAGCTTCACCCACTGCACCACAACACGGGCCCCATGGATCGTTTATTTCAAAGTATGAAATTCAGATTCAAAGTACGAATTATAACTCTTTATGCAGTTGCTCTGCGGCTGTGCCACTTTAGCTGATAAGTGAGCGTCCCTTCCCCTTTTTTGAATTGCATGAGACAATCAGTCCTGAATTACGGATGTTATTCAAGGTAATGAGGAACACTTCTCGGGCACAGACTAGGAGGGTCTGCTATGAAAGCAATCAAGAAAAGCCTCAGAGAGTAGCTGACACGGGATCCGGAACTTGAGTGACAGGGCTGTAACGGGCAGCCGCGGGAAGGTGTCGTTTCAGAAAGCACCCACGGAGACCAGAACTCAGCGTATGTCTGGCGAAGCAGCGAAGGCCCACCCTTCTGGAGGGTGAGGCTGGACTCGGCCAGAGCAGCCAGCTCTTGGCTCCAGGAGTGATGTTCTCCTGCCGGAACAGCCGCCCGGCTCCTTGAACGAGGTTTAGATGCTGCGGGCATTGACAAGTGGAAGACCCGAATGAAAGAGGTTGGAGGATGCCCAGCACTGCCCGCAGCCGGCAGATGGGCATGAGCTGGGCCAAAATCACTAACGCCTGCCCACTGCCCGTCTACCCATCCACCTGCGTGCACACGGGGAGCCTGACCTTGCTCCACCCACCTAGGAGGGCTTCACCTTGTCGGGTGAAGGATGAAAGGAGGAGTGGAGGATGAAAAATAGAAAGTGCGTGATCAGAGAGGCGAAGAAGGCATGGGCCTTGGTTGTTGGAATGGAACGCACAGAAACCCAAGACGCAAGCTGGAAACAGCTTTCCCTTAAACAAAGAAAATCCAAAACCAAGTGAGCTAATGAGAGCCAGAAGTTTCAGGAACATTCTCCGCAGGGGGTAGCTTGGCACCGCTGTAGTTTGGACACAGATGTTCATTTCTGCTCCTTGGATAGTGTGACCAGGGGGTTTTAGGATAGGCTGAATGACAGTGTGGTGAGAGTGGGCTGAATTAGGAGCGGGAAGCCCAGAAACAGGGTGGGGATGGGACTGGCATTCTCCCATAGGGAGGATAATTTAACCGTCTGTCTATCGATGGAGAAATGGAAACAGCAGGCAGGTAAAGTTGGTGAGGAGACCTTGAAATATGCCAGCTGAGAGGCCCCAGAGCGGCATGTTAAAAGGGGGAGAGTTGCCGGCGCCGCGGCTCAACAGGCTAATCTTCCGCCTAGCGGCGCCGGCACACCAGGTTCTAGTCCCGGTCGGGGTGCTGGATTCTGTCCCGGTTGCCCCTCTTCCAGGCCAGCTCTCTGCTGTGGCCCCGGAGTGCAGTGGAGGATGGCCCAAGTGCTTGGGCCCTGCACCCCATGGGAGACCAGGAGAAGCACCTGGCTCCTGCCATTGGATCAGCGCAGTGCACTGGCCGCATCGGCCATTGGAGGGTGAACCAATGGCAAAGGAAGACCTTTCTCTCTCTCTCCCTCTCTCTCTCTCACTGTCCACTTTGCCTGTCAAAAAAAAAAAAAAGCTAAAAAAAAAAAGGGGGGGGAGTGAGAGCAGGAGAAAGAAGGTGGCAGGATCCGGGGAAGGAAAATGAACAGAACCACACGAGGAGCAAAGGGAGACAAGTTGATGATGTGATGTCTGAGGCTTGAAAGAGCGGAAGTGCCACCATGCAACGTGCCAGAGGAAAAAGCCGACTTAAGGGAAAGAAATGATTAGGTCGATTTTGCATGAGTTGGGTGTGCCGTGCAGGTCCAGCACCAGGGCGGGGTGTGCTCTGAGGGGAGAGGCCCTGTGTGCAGTGCTCACCTTTCCCCGTGACGTCTCGGAGGCCAGCAGGTAGAAGATGTCGCTGTACACTGCCGGGGAATGCCCAGTGAATACAAGTCCGCTCAGCTCTCCATCAGAGGGGCGGGTGTTTGCTGTCGCACTTAAGACACTGCTCGGGATGCCCGAATCCCATATCAGAGAGCCTGGGTCTTAGTCTTGGCTCTACTTCCAATCCAGCTCACCCTGGGAGGCAGCAGGTGATGGCCCAATTACCCGGGTCCCTGCCACCCATGGGGGGGACTTGAGTGGAATTTCCAGTTCTGGAAATTTGTGCCATTTGAGGAGTAAAGTCTCAGACATTCCAGTTCCACCCCAGCTCTCTGCTAAGGCACCTGGAGAGGCAGAAGATGACCACGGAAGTCCGTGTACCCCACCACCTACATGGGGGACCAGGATGGAGCTCCAGACTCCTGCCTTTGACCTGGCCCAGCCCTGGCCGTTGCAGCCATCTGGGAAGTGAACCAGGGGCTCAAAGATTTCTATCTATCTCTGTCACTCCGCCTTTCAGATAAATCGTCATAGTTTATATACATAATTCTGATCTCCCTTCTCCGTATTCAAATAAGATAGAATCCTAAGTGTCCTGTTAATCAACATGAATATTCATAACTATGACATTTATTTTATATTACCTTTTTAAAAGAATATTTATTTACTAGAAAGGCAGAGGGACAGAGAGAGTGAGAGAGAGAGAGAGCACTTCCATCAACCGGCTCACTCCCCAAATGGCTGCAATGGCCAGGGCTGGGCCAGGCAGGAGCCAGGAGCCAGGAGCCCCTTCTGGGTCTCCCGTGTAGGTTCAGGGAGCAGTTGGGCCACCATACACTGCTTCCCCAGGTGCATTAGCAGGGAGCTGGATCAGAGGAGGAGCAGCCAGGACTCCAAAGAGCACTCTCAGAGGGGCTGCTGGCGTCACAAGTGGTGGCTTAACCTGCTGCTCAGCACTGCCAGCCCTGGAATGTATTTTAACTCAGTGGCAGGAGAAACTGGTGGGTTTGTCCCATGGCTTTGGGAACACAAACACTTGGTAACTCTGCTTAAGCTGATGGTCTATTTGCTGCTGTCAGAAATTATATTTCCTTTCAACTATAAAAAGCCTCACAAAGACCTTGCGGCAACAACTTGGAAACGAGTTTTTAAGGTAAATACGTTTTTAATTTCATGAATTCCTGGAGCCTTCTTCTACTCAGCACTAACAAAGGACTTGGTCTGTCTCCAACTCAAGCTTTTGGAGCAAATGTCAACTGCATACGCCATGGTCGCCCAGGGCTCCGGCCAGGCTTCCCTCTACCACTGTTGTGTGAGGAGCTCCCAAGGAGGCCACTCCTCTTCTTTTTTTTTAACATGTATTAATTTGTTTGAAAGGCAGAGAGAGAGAGAGAGAGAATTGATTGATCTTCCATCTGCTGGTCCATCTGCTGGTTCACTCCCTCCCCAAGGGCCACAACGGCTGGGGCTGGGCCAGGCTGACGCCAGGACTCTGACACTCCACCTGGATCTCCCACATGAGTTACCGGCAGAGCCTCAAGCACTTGGGTCGTCTTCTGCTCCTTTCCCAGGATGCATTAGCAGGAAGCTGGATCAGAAACGGAGCAGCCAGAACTCGACCAGTGCTCCGATATGGAATGCCAGGGTGCAGGTGGCAGCTTACCTGGGTTCACCACAGCACAGGCTCTGGGGCCGTCCCTCGATTTGGCACCAACTTTTCATTGCCCATTCTAGGTTAGGAGAGTGTTAGGATAAATGACCAGCAACTATACCTACACTGAAAGGTTCACTCTGGTCGTTAGAGATCATTCCCTGGACATCTACCTAAGAAGTACAGCTTAATAATGAAACAGAGAATTCAAAAATTTAGTCTACAGTGACTTCTCTCCCTTTGGGCTGAGTTGGCTCCTTGAGAGTTAACATTTTATTTAAAAACAAAAAGGCAAACTTTGAAACAACACACGGTGTTGTGTTCAGAAATGACAGCCAGCGATGCTCCTTAGTGCGTTCCAGATCACACCATCAGCCAACCAGAGGACAAGAGAGAGACCGTCACGGAGCGAGTTTTGCTTTGTTTTTGAAGAAATACTAGAAATATTTTGATGCTAAAAGTAATTATGGGTTTTTAAAAAAATATATAGACCATCCCTGGGTAGGCACAGAGAATATTATAATTAATATTATTTTTGGATGTAATTAGCATTTTCATAGTGACATTCAAAGAATTCCACTATGGGCTTGTTCCAAGTAACAACAGCCAAACAGTATTAAGGGCTCGTGGACGGCTTTGAAAGTTGGTTTTCCAGGTAATTTATGGCAGATGGGTTCTTAAAACTGACAGAGCAAGTATCTCCTATTAGTGTGTGTCCCATTGAGATTGCCATTGTGACAGTGCCGGGACAGCTTTTCACTTTTGGAAATTTCCAACAAGGATTCATGGTGCGAAGAGATAACTGGAGAAATCCTCAGCAGCTCTGGCAAAGGGGGTCAACACAATCCCTGCCGTTGCGCACCACGCCCTGTGAGCCTAGGAGGATCCTTGGGTAAACAGAGCACACGGTACTATTCTCTCTCATCACAGCCTGTGTTCTAGAACCTAGAACTTCTCTCATCACAGCCTGTGTTCTGGAACCTAGAACTTCTCTCATCACAGCCTGTGTTCTGGAACCTAGAACTTCTCTCATCACAGCCTGTGTTCTGGAACCTAGAACTTCTCTCATCACAGCCTGTGTTCTAGAACCTAGAACTTCTCTCATCACAGCCTGTGTTCTAGAACCTAGAACTTCTCCCATCACAGCCTGTGTTCTAGAACCTAGAACTTCTCTCATCACAGCCTGTGTTCTAGAACCTAGAACTTCTCTCATCACAGCCTGTGTTCTAGAACCTAGAACTTCTCTCACCACAGCCTGTGTTCTAGAACCTAGAACTTCTGCACCAGACACCAGCGCCTTCTCTGCTATTTCAGGCCAGCTTCCCACCAGTTACTGAAAAATCCAACCAGCTGTGCCTCTAAGCACTTGCCATTTGGGTCCTAAAGTTGAACTGAATTCAATCCTAGAAAAATCTACCTATGTGGAACAAACATATTGGGGCCGCATCATGGCACAGCGGCTGAAGCAGCTGGCTGTGACTTCAGGATCCCAAATGAGCGGCAGTTTGACTCCACTTCCAAGCCAGCTCCCCACCAATGCGCCCGGGAAACCAGCAGAAGTTGGTTCAAATGCTTGGGCTCCGGCCACCCACTTGAAAACCTAAATGGAGTTCCAGACTCCTGACCTCGGCCTGGCCCAATTTGCAGCCATTTGGGGAGTGAACTAGCAGATGAAAGATCAAGCATATCTCCCTGTCCTCCTCCCCCTACCATTCCCCCTCTGGCCAGCCCTGTGGCCCAGTGGGTTAAAGCCCCCCAGCCTGTGTGCCTATTCAAGTCGCAGCTGCTCCACTTCCAATCCAGCTCGCTGCTAATGCACCTGGGAAAGCAGCAGAGCATAGCCCAAGTCCTTGGGCCCCTGCACCCACGTGGCAAACACGGAAGAAGCTCCTGGCTCCTGGCTTTGGATCAGCTCAGCTGCAGCAGCTGCAGCCATTTGGGGGGTGAACCAGCAGACGGAAGACCTCTCTGTGTCTCTGTCTCTCTAACTCTTTCAAATAAAAATAATAATAAAACACGGTCGCTCTCCCTCTCTTTCTCTGTCATTCTGCCTTTCAAATAAATAAAATAAATCTTTAAAACATTAACATTGTACTTGGAGTATCAACGTGTGGAAGAATTTAACAAATCTGGAAATCATTACTTTTATGAAATATATGAATGGATTTTTAAATTGGCATTGCAAATATTTTATTTCCTACTTAGAAAATTATTTTCCATGTTATCTTCAGCATAATCTTTTCATTGCAAGCCATTCTGTAAATGTAAAAAAGGTCTTTTGTTCATTCAAGTGTAGGAAAAGAATAAAATTATTGAAGGCATATTCTGTATTAATAAGATTTATTTTTCCTTTTTTGAGGGGAGATGGGAAAGCTATTTTGAAAATCTGATTTACATCTTACAAGTGAGAAAACAGAAATGGAATGTTTCCCTTCTTAAATTTGGGCTCTGTGAGTTTCACAGTGTCACGGCCCCGTGGCCGTTCCGTCAAGGTCAGCTTCTAAGTCTTATTCCAGTATGAGATTATCACGTCTCCCAAGATGATCATGAGCTCTCGAACAGTTTTCCTTTTTCTTACCCCCTCTAAAATTAATAGGTAGTCAATCTTGTCTCTTTAAGTAGGATTAATAATAAGAATATCAGTAATTAAATCATTAGTATAATTTAGTATTTTCGTATAGAAAGAATGAGAAAATTGCAAAATAATGATAAAGTATACTTTAAATGCACTTTATGGTATATACAGTTTGGAGGAAAGAAAGTTGTATATACTTTCTTGGCAGAAAAAATAAAAGTTTCATTACACACAAAATGCTAAACACACATGGAGACCTTTCCCCCTTGGGACTTACAGTGTCTCTTAGAGTTATTATTACAGAGGCTGTTGAATCCAAATATACACAAAGCGTTTCTTTGGACTGAGTAAATAATATATATTACATATCCATTTTTTAATCATTAGTTTTTTTCTCTTATACTGAATAAATTAAAAATATCCTAAAAGCTTGACTCAATTAGGATTTTCTTGATCACCAAGTAAAGCACCAGCTAAACACAGATAGGGTGGGAAGGTGTTGCTTTGAAAATACACTAGACATTATTCCATGAGCATGGTAATCAATGCTCCAGGGCATTGCAGCTTTCAAACCTCAATCAATATGAATTTATAAATGTTTTAAAGATCAGATGGTCTAGTTTGAAACTGATTCCTAGAGACCAAACAATTCATTGTCATTAATGGTTGGATTCATTTCCTTCAGTGTATCCCAACAAGTATATCAAGATCTTATTTAATGAATTGATCATAATAAACAATGAATACCCTGTTTTTTCCAAAAATTTAGGGTTGAAAAATAGTAGTAACAAACACACAGCAGAAATACTCAATCCTCATTCCAAGGGGTCCATTCAAAGACACTCAAGCTGTTGGTTTTCAAATACTAAGTGGTGAGACATCATGCATTTACTTGAGTATGTAAATTGGAATATTTCTTTATCTTAGTGTGTGCTCAGTCACAAGCAATAGAAATCCCAAAGTGGCTGAGACACTAAGGAAATTCGGGGCTTGCATAGCTGGAAATTCAGAGACAAGGTGAACTTTAGGGCGGGAGTTGATCCAGTGCTTTTGAATGGGTTCCTCTACAATTCTCTGAGCTCTACCCGCCCCAAGAATAACAAGACCTCAGGGTAGAGCTGTATAGCTTCAGAAGACATAAACTTCACAACCACAATTGACCTCCACCAAGAGGAAGAAATAACTTTCAGAACTTTCTCAAAAAAAAAAAAAAGAAGGTAAAACTTCTTTGCGAACCCCCCAGCAATCTGGCCCCCAAATTCCACTGCACACACATTCGCACACTGATCATCGGGGCGGTGAGGTGGTTGGATGACAACTCACCCAAAGTCAGTCTCCCCTGAGATGCTTGGCTGCAAAAAAGGGAAGAGAGGGATGAATAAAATAACAATTGAGACCCTTGGGAAGGAAAAGTCAGAGAGCTCAGACTACCACCAGCGTCTTCTACCACCTCTCCTGCCTACCACTCATTATTCTAAAAACTAAGTCAATTAACATCCTGAGACACAAATGCCCCTTCTGATAGGCCCCTAGAAGAAAAATATGAATTTTTAAATATTAAATGAACTGGCTTGCACTATGAAATTTTTACAGTGCTGGCAGGAGACCATGTCCCAAGACATGGACAAGATTAATAGCTGAAGTCAGTCCAAGTATAGGCAAACAAGCCTCGCAAAATAAGTTTTGTGAACAAATAATGATGCATATCACCTCTTTGCAATGCAAACCGGAAGATTTCATGCAAACTCACGTTTAAAAAGGAAGACTGGGGTTTCTGAGGTAAGAGCTCTGGTTTAGGATTGGGTGATCGGAGGCGGGGCAGGGCTAAGATTCCTACGATGCCAGATATTACTGTAATCCACAGGTTAATTTCAGCTTGCAGTCTGTCCAGAACAATAACAGAAACAGACTTTATCTGGCCATGAGCTTCTACTCACAACAAGATTTACATACTACTGGTAATATATGCCATATATTTTTTTAATAAAAAGGGTATTTTCAGAGCTCTAATGAAACCAAAAGGAAAATACAGACTCCCTGGAAATAACGTTTTGGACATTAGTGATAGCCTTAAAATAGACCTTTTTTAAGTTTTGGAATTTCTTTTTGACTCATCACTCTAAAATTGTTCTGAATGTGTATCTGCCCCAAAGAAGAATCGCACATTTCTATAAAACTAATTTAGTATTGAAAATAAATAATGTGTATTAATTGATCATGTAATTATTCATCAAATACGTACTATGTGTCCAAAAAAATCACAATTCCTCAAAGAATTTCAAATCTGAGAGTATCAATCCAAGATACATAAATAATTAGTGAATAATAAAAGATAGTATTTATTTAACCACTAAATAATGGATCAGGGCATACTGAAGTATAAACGTCTGAGAAAACTTGTGTGTTTAAGAGCATTGACAGGAACCTTCACATGAACATCTATTAACATCATCACATACCAGATATGTTCCATAACCGTCTCATCACCTAAAACATTATAGATCCTATCATTATCATTAGTATTTTCTAGACAAGGAAATAAGAGCATAGGGAGCCTAACCTGCCCCAAGTCAAAGTTAGCAAAAACAGAATTAGGAATTTAGCACCTGTAGTCAAATACTACAGTCCAGTGACTTAGCTACTAAATTCCCCTCCTTTCATGCAGTAAGACAAAGTCAATGAGCTCTGTGCAGATGCAAACTTCATTAACCTGAGGGACGATGAAGAACTTTTGAGAAGAGGCCCAGTACCAGTGAAGGCACAGTTGCTGGAGTGCACGGTACATGAGGGGCCTTCAGAAAGTACATGGGAAATGCGTGTTATGGAAAAAACTATGCATGGATATTTCAAAAATTTAAACGTATTGTTTAAAGCCATTTTTCCTATCGAAATTGCCAGACTGAGTCTACCAACTGGACAAGGTAGCAGGAGTTGAAAAGGTTGGACAAACCCTGTGGGGTTGAATTATAGAGCTTGGGAATAGCACTGTTGAGTTTTATGACAACTCAGTGTAACATAACCTCTCTTTCGCATCCGTGGCTGCATTTTCAAACTCCAGAGTCCTTGAAATGAAGCAGTGGGACCACCCAACATCTTTCAGATGTTTAGATTAAGCTCAAAAGTGTAGAAGTGTCCTTAATAGCAGAGAGGTTAATACTTTTCAAATCCTGGGTCAGACTACCCCAGGGAGGAAACAAGAAACATTCTGGTGACCTGGAAATCCCACAGACGCCCCTGCCCATGGAGGGCCTCCCGGCTGCTCCCCCACATTGCACACGTTCTGCTGTTTGGCCTTGCTGTGTCAGCTGCAAGTGGGATGTGGCCTCACATATGTCAGAGTCGAATTTCTCCTCCCGAGTTGAGATGGGAAGGGCTCCAAGATGGAACTGCTTCGCACATAGGTGTCTATAAATACCTGGCCAATAGCCAGGAGAAGACGTAAAATACCGTCAGTGAGATCGCTCCTGGGAAAGGTGGCTGGCTCTGGGACCCAGGAACGGACTAAGCTTGGTTCTCCCTGTCAATCATTCGTATTTTTAAATAGAGGGCTTACATTCAAAAACATGTATATTATAAGCAAATTAGCTTTCATTTAAAAAGTTTTATTCATTTATTTGAAAGGTACCCAAAACTGGACAATGCATTATAGGTATTTTCTGATCCAAAAGTGTGTAGCAGAACTATTCCGCATCTCTTCATTACTGCAGCTTTATTCATGCAGGCTCAAGTTTAATTATTTTTTTTTTATTTGACAGGTAGAGTTATAGACAGAGAGAGAGGTTCACCCCTCAAATGGCTGCTACGGCCGGCGCTGTGCCGATCAGAAGCCAGGAGCCAGGTGCTTCTTCCGGGTCTCCCATGCGGGTGCAGGGGCCCAAGCACCTGGGCCATCCTCCACTGCACTCCGGGCCACAGCAGAGAGCTGGACTGAAGAGGAGCAACTGGGACTAGAACCCTGTGCCCTTATGGGATGCCGGTGCCCCAGGCGGAGGATTAACCAAGTGAGCCATGGCGCCGGCCCTCAAGTTTAATTATTACTTTGACAGATACAAATCTCTGCTGACTCACACAGTGGCTCACCTAGAGTCCTGAGTCGTGTTAAAGCTCATTTTCTCCAACACGTGCTTCCACAATCGGATTTCTGGACTTCAGATTTAACCTTGTTAAATCTCAGCATGTTTATATTGACTCCTTATTTCCACCTGTCAAGATCTTCTTATTTTATTTATTTATTATTTTGGATTCAGTTCTAGAACCCTCTCTTCCTGACTTCCGTCTCTGGAAATCCAATGTGGTTGTCATTCATTCTCTTCCCATGCCACTAGGAACCAAGCAGAATAGAAAGTGACCTAGTGTCAAGTTGTTCCCACCCGTTCTCTGGGTGTCCAGATAAAGCTGGTCCCTCAGTTTTGTTTTTTTGAGAATAGTCACATATCTATCACTGATCTATCCAACTCTGCCGTTAGTTTTCTTATGTTGTCTTCAATAATTTTGTGAAAAACATGGTATGTTTCTGGCTGAAGTTAAACTAACATGCACATGAATGTAGAGAAGTTGTACAGAAATCTGTGTGTATACATGTGTGCACGCATACGTGTGTGTGCGCCCCCGCCACACACTTTCAAGGAAAGATCAGAGCTTTCACAGATGTTCAGAGCTTCCTGACATCTGAAGGCTAAGAACCATGAATGCAGTAAACTCTGCTGACACACAACAGATAAAATAATTCCACTTTCGAAATCTCCAATAATCCTTATTTATTGAGTCTTAGCTAAGTGCCAGGACAGCTTTCCACAGCCAGGACACAGATGTGAACAGAGCGAGCCTCTGCCCTCTCGGAGCCCATGTCCTAGTGAGAGAGCATGTCGGACCACACAGTGTGTTTACTCAGTGTGTTGAAGAGCTGTGAGCTCAGAGGAGGCAAAGTGAAGCCGAGCAGGGGCTGTGAGGTGCTTGCCTCAGTGAGAAGACGGTTTCTGTGCGAAGGCCTCAAAGAACTGAAGCCAAGGCCACTTGCGAGAAGAAGATCCGCGGAGATGAGAGCCAGAGCCAGCCACCTGCTACTAAAGTTCTGCGTGCCTGGTGGGCACCGAGCCTGTGGCTGAGCCAGCAGCAGGCCAAGATGTGTGCAGGGAGGAGTACAGGTGGAGGGGGCCCCCCGGTTCTCCACTGGGGGTGGCACTGCCTCCTCGGGTGCATTTGGAAACATGCAGGAGCGCTCTGTGGTTGTCACAGTGACTGTGGGACCCGATGGGCAGCTGGGGAGCGCAGGGCTATCAGAGTTCTTGCAATCTGAGGGACATTCTGCACAGTGAGAAACTCAGTCCAGAATGCCCACATCGCCCCCACTGAGAAACCCTGAATAACTTCAGTCATCGTATAAACTCTGGATTTGACTCTCACTGAATGGGAAGCTATTAGATGCCCAACACTGAAGAATGAATGGCCCACTATCTCCGTGTGCACAACAGTCCAGCCACTGTGTTGGCAAGGAGGGAGACCGAGGCAGAAGCACAGAGGCCAGCTAAGAGGACGAGGCTGTCACAACAACCCCCATGCAAGAGAGGGCGATGGCTGAGACGCCTTCTTGCGGGGCTGGGAGGAGGGAGGGGTGAGAACCAGCTCACGTCTGCGTCGATACTGAAGACTGAGTGGGTCACATTGCAGAGGTGGGAAGGAAGGAAGGGGTAAAGAAATTCAAACTCAGGCGTGAGCGCCTGATGGACAGAACTGTCAGCGGCTGTGGGCGTGATGGGGAAATCTGACTTGGGGAGGAAAGATTAGGAGAGAAGACCTTATCAGGTCTGACAGACAGATGCAAATCTGCGATACGAACATTTCTTATACCTCTTGTTGTAGAGATGAAGACAAGGATGTGGCTATTGGCATAGCTAAGAATACAGATGCAGGAAGAAACCTAACAGACAAAATACGTCAACATCTTCAGGTCCTTCGTGATTTGCTTTTTTTTTTTTTTTTTTCTTTCCTTAAAGGTTTTCTGAGTTACTTACATTCAACATGTCTTAGTTTTGTGAGATATAAAAATGCTTTTGAATTCTCCCAACATGGTTTCATAAAACTCACTTGTGACTGAGATCCGATTGCATTTTTTTGTCATTTTATTAGACTCCATCTACTTCTCTTTCTTCGACTGTGCCCTCATCAGCTACCCACTGCCTCCCCACTTGCAGACGCCACTGTTGAGGACTGTCGCCCCTCTCCTGAGGTCATTACAGCCACGCAACAGAGCAGAGCAGAGCAGAGCCCCTGGACTCGCCTGCGAGGAGAAAGGCCGGGATTGGCAGCAGTTTACGCTCTTTGAAAGAGCAAGCCGCACATATTTACCAGAGCTTTGGGCCACTGGAGGAGGAGAGAAGCAATTGTCACCCCGGTCCCCTTTGCTGGCAGTACCTCAAAGGTTACCAAGCTGCCCGGAAAAGCCACAGCGAGTGAAATTCGAAACGTGAATTGCCTCTCTCTTCTCATTATGTATTATTTGTCAATCACGGATAAAAGGTGGTTTCTGCCCTCCAGCTGCTACCCTGGGGTGCACATCTCACTCAGCGGTGCCACGCTCTTGTGGAGCGCTGCAAGAAAAATCAATGATTGCACCTCTCTTTGAAAGGAAGGGTGGACTCTTTTCTTCTCTTTCACTTCTAACCCGATGGCTTCACAGGCTTTGCTCTCACGGTGATGGACATCTTCAGAAACTGAAGGACTGCCTATTGTACGTGTATGAGGAAGATTTCCCAGCTTTCTCACTGGAGCCAAAGTATCTGAAACTTACTACACCATGGCAGCTGGGGTGGGGGTGGGCTGGGAATTGTACGCCTTTGTACTGAGCATTGCAGAGCAACAAAATGCACACTGTCACGCAGGTCCTTAGGCTGTTGTTTTGTTTTGTTTTGTTTTTGTTTTGTTTTTTGACAGGCAGAGTTAGTGAGAGAGAGAGACAGAGAGAAAGGTCTTCCTTCCATTGGTTCACCCCCCACAAATGGCCGCTATGGCTGGCGCGATGCAGCTGGTGCAGTACCCTGGTGTGCACTCTGGTCTCCCATGGGGTGCAGGGCCCAAGCACTTGGGCCATCCTCCACTGCCTTCCTGGGCCACAGCAGAGAGCTGGCCTGGAAGAGGAGCAACTGGGACAGAATCCGGTGCCCCAAGCAAGACTAGAACCCGGTGTGCCGGCGCTGCAGGTGGAGGATTAGCCAAGTGAGCTGCGGCACCAGCCCCGGTTCTTTAGTTTTGATGTCCTCTTTTCAGTCTCACTTTCCAATATCAGAACATATTGTCCTCACGTGTGCATTTCATTCACGTGATATAGGAAAGGCTGTTAGGACTATTTAACACCACGTTAGAACCTTCGTGACTTTTCCCGGGGCTGGGAAGGGAAGTGCAGACGTGAGGCTTCGACTGGAGCCCTAAGCTCGTGATGCGCTTCAAGCCGCATCACACAGGGCTTTCTGTCTAAACTCCCTGCCCCGCAGCACCACGCCAAAGAGTCAAACATCTTCATATAGGAAGCTCTTCAGCACGTCTTTGTTTTTTAAGGTTTATAGCTCTGGTTTTTAGAAAGGAGAAAACCTCTGGACGCACTGCTGAACTCAAGATCCTCTTTCCAGGGAAGGGCACTGAGAGCGTGAGCATTCACAGCTTTGCTTTGTTGAGAGGCAGAGAGAGACAGAGAGACAGAATTCCCATCTGCTGAGTTGCTCTCCAAACGCCCCCGCCCCCACAACGAGGACTAGGCTGGGCACAAATAATCCAGATGTCCCACGGCGCAGGGGGGAGCTCGCCTCGTCTACCGGGGGCACGAGCACTGCCTCTCAGGATGTGCGTTTGCAGGAAGCTGTGGTCAGCAGCCCGAGGCGGGAACCAAACCCTGGCACGCTGGTGTGGGGGGCAGGCGTCTTCCTCGCTGGGCCAAACGCCCACCCCGCTCCACAACTGCGATTCCTTTGTAAGCTGCATGCCACTCACACACCAACTAGAAACTGTGATAACTGTGTGCATTTTACAGGTGCCTCAAAATGCAATTAACTGACCATCTGCAATAGCAATAGAGCTCGTAGAATTAACATAGGACATTCTCTCTGTCTTGGTCTCACGGCTTCTGGCTCCTGCTCATCCTGCTTTGAGGATGGTTCCCTTAGGCCCACCTCTCTCCTCAGGCCTTCTGCTCTCTGAGCATGGGCTGGGCACCTGCAATAAGCGCAGAATCAAGTGGAGCTAAAGCCCCTGACGAGACGTGGCACGAGGCACCGGGCAGCCCAAGCCTTGAGCTGAAGCTGTGCAATGCGTGGGCACTTTGTGCAATTTCCGTCTGAAGCTATGAAGAACTCAGCGTGTCTGTCTGCACCCAGAGATGTCTCGCCTGCAGGCTGCCGCCCTGGCGGCTTCTGATTTATGCCTAACGCACTCCGGGCTCCCTGGAGGTGAACCTCGGTGAACCTGGTACAAGTTCAACATTCCTAACCAAACCTGAAATTCCGCAAGTTTGGGCTAGGATTTGATTTCCAAACGAGGACATGTCTTTCCAAGGTACGTGCTGCCAAGCACTGTTGCATATTTGGCCCTAGTGTCTGCCACTGTGAATGCTGGGAATTTCTGAATAATGAGGCTACGTAAGCGGCCTGGAACTGTGGGGACCGGCACCTGGAGGCGGGGTGGCGTAGAACACCCTGGATTCCAGGTAAAGGGGCTTCGCACAGACAAGGACTCTGCGGTGGTCCTCGCCAGTGAGGGTCCATTAGCGGCGTTGTATGTCCCTCCGTCTCTCTCCGTCCCCCAGCTCATCTGCGACACACCCTCTAGAAAGTGAGATGGGAAATCAGCCAAACTGAACATTTGCTCTTCCTCTGTTGGTTCTCTGGGAGGTCCCTGCCCTGTGCCTTCACTGTCCTGCACAGGATAACTGCTTGCCCTCCATGACGTGCTCATAACCTCGTCATCACAAGGCCTGGTTTGACCCCTTTTCTCCATGGAGATTGTCCTGACTGTGCCAGCTGGAAATAATCCCCCTTTTGTCTGGATTTTTCTAACTTTATGGAGAGGCATCATCATCATGCTATATTTGAGGAAAATGAAATTAAAGGATACATTTATTTGGTTGCAAGCATTTTTGAAACTCATCCATACAAGAGGTCTTCAAAAAGTTTATAGGAAATGAGCATTATGAGAAAATATGGACAGATTTTTTTTTTTTGCACCAAGAAAAACGTGTAGGATTTTTCTTTTTTTAAACATAGGGATTTTTTAATAATGTGTTTGAAAGGTAGAGTGACAGAGAGAAAGTAAAAGACAGAGAGAGAGAGAGTGATCTTCCATCTGCTGGTTCACTCCCCAGATGGCTACAACAGCAGTGAGGAACTCCATGCGGGCTTTCCACATGGGTGGCGGGGCCCAAGCACCTGGGCCGTCGTCTGCTACTTTCCTAGACATATTAGCAGGGAGAGAGACCAGAAGCAAGCAGCTGGGACTTGAGCCAGCGCTTCAATCTGGGCTGTTGGCATCACAGGCATGGGCTTCGCCGACTGTACCAGAGTGCCAGCCCTAACGCATGATCTTTTCATTCTTTTCTACAACAGATTGGGATATGTGTATCTCCCACTATACCATAGGATGCTTGGGGGCAGGATGAAAGCACCACTCAGCTGTTAGAAAAATGACAGTCACCCAGCTGATATTTGTTCAAAGAGGAATGAGTGAATGTTCATTGTATTCAGATAGAAAGCAACAGGTTGACGGGAACCTGGCCTGTAAGTCCCCTCACAGAGGATGCGGGAAGACAAAGCGTTGAAGCAAGAACACGCTCAGGCCCTCTGCGCCGCTGGGTACCGTCCAGTTGATGCCAAGCTGGCCACCGCGGTGAGCCCTAGAGGGCAGGCACCTCCTTGTCCTCACTCACTGCTAGGCCACCAGCCACCAGCACAGCAACCGGCACATAACAGACTCTCAATAAATGTTTGTTGAGTGAAAAATAGATGGAACTTTAAAAAACAAGGTCTCTATACAAGCTAAGCCTTTGGGCTAAACAGGGAAATTTCTGCCACCAGAAAGAGAAGATTAACTATACCAACACAATGAAACCAAAGCATCTTATGGTCACCCACGAAAAACGGGCTCCCAGTTTATTCTCTCATGCTGTCTGAGCCTCCTGGAGCTCCGAGCTTGCCTCCTGCACAACATCAAACTGCAAATGATAATCTTTGTAAACTCAGCCCCTCGCATCGGCCTGGGGCAGATTGTAAAAGCTGATGCTCTCCCTGGGGAGAGGTCTTCCATAGAGAGCTGGCTCTCTGGTTTCCAAAGGAGCTCCCAGGTCTGATAAGATCCAACCCTTTGGAGGAGGAGAGATTAACATCAGACCCAGTGGGGATTTTTAATCACATTAAAACAAGATAGCCTGTTATCTGTGCAGAAAATTAATCCTCACTCCTAGGCTATGTTGTTTGCACAACTTGACACGTGGGAATTCTTTTAACTAGTTATCTGTTCCTTTCCATTTCACAGGCTTTATTGCCTTGACATCCAAATATCTTTAATTTATGAGGGTTCAAATGGTTCTTGATTAGAAGAACTAAAAGTTCCATTATTATTTCTTGCTTCATAAAATAAGTAATGCAATCAAATCCTGAAGTGAGCATATCAGTATCACATTTCCAATTAGAACTTCACATCTACGACATCAGTTACCCACAGGCGACATCACACATAGATTTGTTTACCTGTGCACTCACAATGTAAAGCTAGATGGCGAGAGCTATAGGAAACTGCATCGCGGCTACCTTCACTCATGAACGGACCAAGAACGTTAACGACCTTTGTGAAACAAGAACTCTCTTATCCCAAGTTCCTCCCATTTCCAGACTGGAACTTAATCCAGGTTTCCAGCAGCTGAGTCTCCCAGGGTGCACATTAACAGGGAACTGGACTGGAAGCAGAGAAGCCAGGACTCAAACTGGCACTCAGATGGGCTGCAGGTGTCCCAAGCAAGGGCTTAGCCTGCTGCTCCACAGTGCCACCCACCCCCACTTTTCATTTTAAACACAAGGCAGGCCTGCTCCCAGCTGCGTGAAAGCCCTGTGCGAGGTCAGCTTCGTCCTTGCTCATTGCTGTCCAGACATCTGCCCTCGCAACAGAGAACCCATTTCCTGTGTTCTCCTGACGGGTGCATGGCAGCCGTCCACAATTCAACCAGCCACGGAAAAGTGACCACCTCCTCGCAGCCTAACTTCTCCTTTCCTGCCAGGGAAACCTCCCAAGACGCTGGGCCCCAGCTGGGCCAGAGAGGCAGGTGAGAGGGCAGCCTGGGGGCCCCTGATCAGCACCCCCCACCAACACTCTGATTCCCAGCCTGGCTGGGTTAGGTCACCTCCCACAGCTCTGGATGGAGTGAGACAGTTAAACTACAACAGCCCCTCAGAAACATGCCCCAGCTGCCAATTTGACCTCTGGGCAGCCTGTGTGTTTGAGAGAAGGGCCTGCTTGTCTGGTTCACTTAAAAAAAATAGTATAGATGATGCACTTGGGACACGTGACACACGGTGAAAAATAAACAACCCTCTCGTTGACAAGGGACCTACAAGAAGGCAGAGCTTGGGATGAACAACTGGGCTCTGAGGAAATGGCGCTCCGGCTTTGTTCCCCACCCCCTGCCCCGGGAAAGCCTATCGGTATTTCTGTAATCTAAGGCTGAAGCTCAACTTTATTGGCTCTGGAGCCTTCAATGGTTGCTTTCTGTGCAACAGGAATAAACAAGGAAACTTCTGGAAAGAGTGACTCCGGGATTCCTTCTGTGTCTTCTAGGCTCCCCTGGCTGCTGGGCTGCTAACCTGGCAGGTGGTCCGGTGAGCGATGCCATCCAGACATGGCAGATTTTTGGATGGTTAGATAGTGAGGCAATTAGAGACGTGCTGGGTGGGCTCCACCCTGCAAGGCTGCCCTGTGGATCAGCGGATTCTTTCCCTGGTGCCCACTAACATCCTCATAATGTAGGTAGGGCATGCAAAGCCGGACTCAGAGCATCCCACGCTCTGAGACTTCGGGACTTCTACATTCCTGCACAGATCCCCCGGAAGACTGCCTTCTCCTTTTTAAGATTTGAGCTTTAGGGCTGGGCATGTGGTTCAGTGGTGAAGTCATGCTTGGGATACCCGTGCTGAAGCACGGGCTGTTCACTTCCAGGGAGGCTGCAAATGTTCCTCCAGGTATTTGTGTCCCTGCCCCCACGTGGGAGATCTGGCTGGAGATCCTGGCTCCTGGATTCAGGCTGGTCCAGCTCTGGCTGTTGTCAGCATTTGGGAAGGGATTAGCAGATGGAAGGTCTCTTTCTCTCATTCTCTGTAACTCTGCCTTTCAAAGAAGAGAGAGAGACAGAGAGAGAGAAGGGAAGGAAGGAAGGAAGGAAGGAAGGAAGGAAGGAAGGAAGGAAGGAAGGAAGGAAGGAAGAAAATTTTTAAAATAAATGAACAATATTAAAAATAAACAAATACTGTACTCCATAAATATGTACAATTATTAAGTGTGAATCAAAAAACGTCTTTAGGTTTTATTTATTTATTTGAAAGTCAGAGAGAGAGAGATGGAGAGACAGAGACCTTTTGTCCTCTGGTTCACTCCCCAAATGCCCAAAGTTGCCAGAACTGGGCCTGGTACAAACCAGGAGCCCGAGCTCCATCTTGGTGTCCTAAGTGGATGGCAGGGAACCAGGTATTTGGCCCATTATCGCCACCTCTCAGGTACACTGCCAGGAAGCAGGATCAGATGTGGGGCAGGATTTGATCCCGGCAGTCTCATTTGGGATGTGGGCACCACAAATGGTGGTTTAATCCACTGCCCCACAACACCTGCCTCTTGAAAAAGATAGGCAAATAACAACTGTGGTGGTCATCATATATTGAATCAAACATGTGTCAAATCATTATACTGTGCCCCATTAATATGTGCAGTTAAAATAACAATCCAAAAAGTGCCAGAGTAAGCCTCTGGGACACTGCGTTGAGTCACTGCCAGGCTCCACTCTGGATTCCAGCCTCCCGCTAATGCCCGCCCTGGGAGGCGGCCGTGATGGCTCGAGCGGGTGAATTTCTGCCACCGTGTGAGGCCTGGATTGAGCTTCCAGCTGCTAGCTCCAGCCTGGCCCAGTCCTGGGATGCAAGCATTTGGAAAGTAAAGTAGCAGATGGAAGATCTCCCCCTCCCCCTCTACCTCTTTCCCCCTCTCCCTTCTCCCCTCCCTCCCCCTCTCCCTTCCTCTCCACCCTCCCCCTCTCTCCCTCTTCCTCTCCCAACTCTGTCTTTCAAATAAAACGGAGATGAATAATAAAAAAAATTAAACCAAAACAAAAAAAGAAGAAAGTATGGATTGCTACAAGAGACCTAAGACCTGGCATAAAGATGATCACTTTGGTATTATGCAGAATGAATCTAAATTTTATTCTAAATGTTTTAATGCTGAAATTACACAGTGAATCTATTTTCTATGCACGAACTGTTACCATTCAGTTAGCATTCAAGATTGCATAATATACTTCCCGTTGGAATCTGACTTGTATTTTACTACAACAGGTTCAGCGCTATATAAAATTCCTGAGGCACAGCTCTTAATATCTGCTAAGTATTCAATGCAGGGTTTTACTCTTTATTGTTAAAATTCTTTAAAGAAACCTTATTAATATCTTCTGGTTGGGTTGAGTCTGTCATGCATTTCTATTTTATTAATCTCATCGAATAATAGTGCATCCCAATATCTTGGATATTTTCTAGTTAGTTTAGACTTCTTATCTATAAGGTTGAAATTGCTCTTAAAAGTAACATTTACGAAAGGATCGTGATAAGATTACAGAGGTATTTAGAGGCTGTAGCTCTGTAAAAGCATATAAAGTCCGTGGCTATAAGGGGCTGACGGCGACATCACAGGGTCAGGGGTCACATCCTAGCCCTCACTGTGAACTCTGAATTCATGTCCCAAGCGACTAATTGTACCAATTTTGATCCGAAGCTTCTTGAAGTTACTCATATCCTATCGTTTATGGTATATACTGAGCCAATTTCTCACCCTCTGTGAGAACTACCTCTGGGCTTTTATGGGCCTGGAAGTTCCCCCACAGGCCTCTCTGTGTGTGTCCACGTGTGCTGTTTCCTTGGATAAATCGGCTTCCAGGGATGTCAGAACCCGGGTGGGAGTCTGGAGACGCTGTCCTGGTCACTCGGCTAGGCAGGTCTCTGGAGACAGGGCGCACGGTTCTGGCCTGCTCTGCGTCTCTCAAGCCCCACATCCTAAACTGCCTGCACATCGCAGCTGGGGAGCTGAGCACTCCCACTGGCCTCCGAATGATGTTTGGCGTGGGAACTCGAGTCTCCTCCAGGCCTCCGTCTGCAGCTCTCTTGCAAAGCAGCGCTGTTTTTTCTGTGTTGGACTCAGAACTGGAGCCGTCTCTCCAGTCTTTGGCCACGTGGAGAGAGGCAGGAAATGAAACCACTGCCTCCACGAATCAAGTCCCGAAGCCTGGAGCATCCTCACTGTGAAGACGATTCAGCCACGCCAGCTTCCTTCTGCTGCTTCTGGCCCTTGCTCTGCCGCAGACCCTGGATCCTGGCTTTAGCTTTGCTTCTGGGCCTCTTGCTGCAGAAACGGAGTTGTTCGAAGAACACTGATTAATGCATTAATGTGGAGCTGGAAGGCGTGCTTCAGACACATGTGTGGCGTGTCTGTCTCATCCTGTCCTCATAGTCATGGGCTCCAGTGACTTGGATCAAACAGTGTAGTTGTCAATCTTTCACACTCTGAATGGTAGACTTGATATTAGCCTATTTGCATGTATTCAGTGCTTTGCTCTTAAAAACAGCTTCTTGCATAGAGCATCCCACCTGAGTCCAGGCAAGTTAGGTACAGATGATAAGCGATTTCATGTCATTAGGAATGACAGATTTCCATAAATTGAAATGAAAGAGCAAGCTCCACACACACACACAAGTGAGTTCCAGGCAATGAAGTTGTTCACATAGATGGTAAAAAGCCAACTCTTCCTGGCACTGCAGTTCACTTGGCTAATCCTCTGCCTGCGGCGCCGGCACTCCGGGTTCTATTCCCCTTCGGGGTGCCGGATTCTGTCCCGGTTGCTCCTCTTCCTGTCCAGCTCTCTGCTGTGGCCCAGGAAGGCAGAGGAGGATGGCCCAAGTGCTTGGGCCCTGCACCCGCATGGGAGACCAGGAGGAGGCACCTGGCTCCTGGCTTCAGATAGGCGCATCATGCCAGACATATACAAATGGAAGCAAGATTCACATGCAGGCTGAAGACATAGGCCAGATGCAGAAAGAAGAGCCAGGGTAGGGAGGGCTGCGACCTGTAAGAAGTGCTGGGCTGGCCGGGTCAAGGCACCTTGGGGCGGGGCTCGAATGGGGTCACTGCCCTACTGAATGAGAAGCAGAGGAATCAAACCACACAGCAAGCTTCCAGTCGCAGCAAGGCCTCTCTCTGTGGCTCCAAGAGCAGCCCCAGCACAGTGTTCCAGTGAAACGCTCACTCGCTGCAGGCCAACTTCATCTTAAGAAATGATCACTCCAAGCCTGATTGGAAATACATTTTTAATGATTTGGAGGCCCTGGGGCAAGTAGGGCAGGGGTTTGGCAGTTGGATGGAGCAGATTACAGTGTGTGAACCTCTGTTCTTTCCAGAGCAGAAAATATTCTCAATCCCTCTTTATGATTATTTGAATATTAACAAACTAAATGCATATACCTAAGTCCAGCTAAGTAGTTTAAGAAACATTTGTAAGAAAGAAACACTTGTATGCTATATATACAGGCTTTGTATTTTGCATGAATTTTTAAAAACATACTCTTTAGCATTTCAGGCATGGAAAGCCAAGACACAGTGGCAAAAAAAAAAAAAAAAAAAAAAAAAAAAAAACACCAACCCTACATGAAGGATCTCCGTGAATGAGACCCCAGTGGAAAGAAGGCGCCATGAAAAAGGATGTACTTTTCTCTGAAGGGAGGAAAGAACTTCCACTTTGCCTTTGGCCCTGCCTAAATACTGACGGAGACTGTGGTCTCAAAAGGCTTCCATAGCCTTGGCAGCTCATGGCAAGAGCCTCAGGTGATCACTGATGTCATACATAAGCGTGTCAGTTGTTAAATTAACAGCAGGAGTCACTGTGCACTTACTCCCCTTGCATCCTGTGTGCTAAATGAGTTGTACTATAAGATTCAACTGTAAAACTTGTTCTCAGTTTTTTTATATTTAGTGTGTGCATGTGTGCAAACAGTTGAAATCTTTACTTAGTGTAGAATTGGTCTTCTATGTATAAAGTTAATTGAAAATGAATCTCATTGCTTCTTGGTCTTTTGGCTAAGACCAAGTGTAAAAAATGAATCTTATTTTTTTTATTTTTATTTTTGACAGGCAGAGTGGACAGTGAGAAAGGTCTTCCTTTGCTGTTGGTTCACCCTCCAATGGCAGCCGTGGCTGGCGCACTGTGGCCAGCGCACCGCGCTCATCCAATGGCAGGAGCCAGGTGCTTCTCCTGGTTTCCCATGCGGGTGCAGGGCCCAAGCACTTGGGCCATCCTCTACTGTACTCCTGGGCCACAGAAGAGAGCTGGACTGGAACAGGGGCAACTGGGACTAGAACCGGCGCCCATATGGGATGCTGGTGCTGCAGGTGGAGGATTAACCAAGTGAGCCACAGTGCGGGCCCGACACGGCTGAATTTAAGAGGGGAGAACAGACCAGTTTCTAATGCAACAGACGTTAAGTCCTGCAGGTGTCTGCTGTCAAGGAGATGGAGCCTAGCTCCCTACTCCTGACGACTGTTCTGCAGTGACTTCCACCCAGACAGTACAGTTAAGGAAGGGGCAGACAGATGCACTGCAGGCTGTAGAAACCTGATAAACCCTGCGGCAGCCACGTGCTCAGGCCAACATCAGCAGTCAGAGTTGCATATGGAGCTCATACGCTTGACCACATATGATGCATACGGCACCGACCTCTGCCATCTTCCCCCCAGAAACTCCCGAGTCACAAACTGGAAACAAGTTAGAGTTGAGAGGCATTCTAGAACACCTGACCAGCAGAGCTCCAAACGTCAAGGTTATTAGAACTAAGGAAGGTCGGCCGGTGCTGCGGCTCACTAGGCTAATCCTCCGCCTGCAGCACCAGCACCCCGGGTTCTAGTCCTGGTTGCTCCTCTTCCTGTCTAGCTCTCTGCTGTGGCCCGGGAGGGCGGTGGAGGATGGCCCAAGTGCTTGGGCCCTGCACCCGCATGGGAGACCAGGAGGAAGCACCTGGCTCCTGGCTTCTGGCTTCGGATGGGTGCAGCGCCAGCCATCGCAGCCATTTGAGGGGTGAGCCAATGGAAAAGGAAGACCTTTCTCTCTGTCTCTCTCCCTCTCACGGTCTAACTCAGCCTGTCAAAAAAATTTTTTAAAAAAATTGAAAAAAAAAAATAAAACTAAGGAAAGTCTAGGGAACTGTCCCCAGTCAAGGTGAGGGTAAGGAGATGGAATGAGTAACTATAACAGGATGTCTTGGGTGGGATCCTGGGACAGAACTGGGTGCTAGGAAAAATCTGGAGAGATCTCCAGTGGAGAGTGCACTTCACCTGATAACAACGTACCGGTATTGGCTGATTAACTGTAGCAAATGCAGCATACTAGTTAAGAGTAAGGTGTGGGGAGACAAGGCACAAAGCGTGAGGGGACTCTCGGTGCTATCCTCACAATTTTCCTACAAATGTAAAACCATCCTAAAGTAAAACTTAATGAAAGGAAATATAATTATCAGTGCTACCGCGAAGCAGGAATTCATTACCAGTCTGACCAGGCACTAACGGAGACGAGCTCACGCCTGATCCTCAGTAGTCACTGCCTGTTGACGAAGTGAATGACTCAAGGGCTCAGTGCACAGCCGGCACTTTGCTAAGAGTGCTTTTCAAAAAGATTGCTAAAAACAAAAGGTAATGAGCTGCTCATAGTTCGGAGACAAGTTAATTCCCCCAAGTCCCTCAGGCACCATTACATATCCTAGTAAATACCAGTGAATTAAATCTGTCCTGTGTGCTATAACAGCTATTAGCCATGTGTGACTGTGGGACATTTGAAATACGGCTGCATCAAACTGAGATGTGCAAAGACACGCTGGGTTTCAAAGACAAAACAAAACAAAACAAAAAACCCTACAGAATGTTTCACATCGCTAACAAGTTGAAATGATATCATTGGTTTGACTTAATATATTACTATAACTTTTTCACTTGTGTCTTTTCACTTATTGTAGAATGGCTAGTCATAGCCATCTAAAAATTGTAATCACTTATGTGGCTCACTCACACTGCATTGCTGCTTTAGTGGATCCAGCAGCCTGGAGGAGTTTACAGAGTTCCCCAGAGCAGGCAGGGTCCCTCCCAGATGTTGGCAGACTCCATTGTCCAAGTGGGTCTGACCCCTCCCCCTCGTCCCCTAGCTGAAATGGCATCTATTAAGGCGCTTTTTCTGAAATGACTTTTGCCATCATGAAAGACCCCCTGCAGAGACAAGGGCTTCCTTGATTTTTCTGCCTGATTCCCTTGAAGATCACACTTAAAACAGATTATCGGAGCCTCCTCTCGAAAGACTTGTGTGAAAATTCAGATGCTTAACGAAACACGTTCTGTTCCACACAGCACTTTCAATACTGGATTTTTGCATGGTTTTGCCTGGAAGGTACAGTTGTAGTTCCTTCGCGTTCCGTTTTGAACAGTGTTGTTCAAAGCGTGAGAGCCTTCTGAGGCCGTACCCACATTACAGCACAGCAACTGGCAGGAACGTGCGAAGTTAACTAACCGGCTGTGGTTATGCTGGGGCGGGGGGTGGGGGTGGGGGTGGGGGTGGGTGTGGAGGTGGGGGTGGGGGTGGTGTTATCTTCCTAACCGGCTATTGGTTATGCAGGGGGGGGGGGGGAGAGGGTATCTTCCTTGAAGATGAGCAAAGCAGATCCAGTTCCAGTCGGGACATGGGGGAAACGTGCATGGGGGGATTTTCATGTTAAACAAAATTTTGTTTTTTAAATGACACTTTCTTGAGCACATGACCTTGACCTGATGAAAAGCCACACAGAAGGCTTTCATGTCACCCACAGCCATACAGGCCAATCTGATCACAGCTTCCTAAATGTGACTGAAGTTTGTCACTAGAAGCAAGGGGCACGAATGGCCAGTGATTCTTGTCACCCCCTGCTCTGAGCAGCTCTCGGCAGGAAAGCATCCAGTAAGACACCCACGCTGGCTTGTTCACCTAAGAGCTTTGAAAGAAAGGATTCAGTGTGGAGTTTGTCCCACTTGGACAGGTAGACGTGTGAGATGTGAGGACAGAACGATCCAGAGCTATTATAACTTAGAATATGTTGGCTCTGCAGGGGATTTAGTCTAACAGTGTTAGTTGAGGTTGTGTCCACTAGCAATCCATGTATTTACACACACAAGAGACAAATGAGGAAAGCAAGGCACACAAAGCCCGGGTTCCTGGCCTTGCAGGGGGGCTGGGCAGTGCTCTGGGTTCCAGAGCCTTCCCTGCCTCTCCTACAAACGCCTGCTTGGCAGGGGCTCCTGCAGCGGCTGGAAGACAACAGGGCAGACACCCGGGGCCAGGAGGGTAAGCTCAGGTTGGTGAGCTGGAGTCTTGTTTTTAACACTGTCTCAACCCTCCGGAAATCTGCTCCCACTGCTCTGAGATGGCTCAGTCTGACTGCTCTTCCTTTGCCCTGGAGACAGAATTGGATCGATTCCCATACCTATGCAAAACCCACACTGCTCAGGCAATGGCTAGGGGCTCACCGTGGGAGTCTCTTCCTGTGTCCTCAAGCACACAAAGAGCAGGAAGCTCTTCTGTCCCTGAGGCCAGAAGCTCTCTCTCCTCTGCTTCAGAATTCCAGCTCTGAAACTAAGGACCAGAGAGAGGTGCTCAGCGCATTAGGCCGGCCCTGCCGTGCCTGGCTAGAGCTGTGCACCAGAAATAATTCAGCTCCCAGCAGCTGCAGGAGGGGAGGCCCATGCTTGACCATCCGCTGTACCAGGTGGCAGCAAACTAACCTCGCCCCACCGTGCACCACCACCGGGAGCACCCAGCCAAATGCAGGGAGGGCGGCACTGGCGATGGCTAGGACAGCGCAGACAGGCACTGATAGGAGGCCAGCATTCGGGACCCGGCTGCCCCACTTCTGATCCAGCTCACTGCTAATGCACCTGGGAAAGCAGCAGAAGATGGCCCAAGTGCATGGGCCCCTGCACCCACAGGGGAGGCCTGGATGGAGTTCCAGGCTCTTGTCTTCTGCCTGGCCCAGCCCTGACTGTTACAACATCCAGCTTGGGAGTGAACCAGTGGACGGAAGATCTCTCTCTCTCTCTCTCTCTCCTTTTCAAATAAATAAAATAAATCTTATTTTTTAAAGGCACTGCTAGAACCAGCCTAAATAATTAACTGTATTCAAGAATTGAGTCTTACCAACTACCAGGACACAAGGAATAATTCATTTAAAGAATAATAGGCCAGCCATAAAATAGAAAATGCTGAATAATCACATCCATGACCTAGGACACTTGCTTTGAGGGCAGCTTCCAAGTGATGCTCCACTTGAAATGCATGCACTCTGGAGCTCAATCTGTTTTCTAATTAAATATAAACAAACAGGTGCCGCTCCTCCTGTCAGAGCCCAGGGTGGTTTCCAGGAGCCAAGGGGGCTCTGGTGGTGAAGAAAGCTGGCTGCCTCACGCTGCGTGGAAGGCACCCCAAGTCCCTCCACCCAACAGCAGAGCACCCTCCCCAGTTTCCACGCTCCACGTCACTCAGATAGGTTCTGGGATTTCAAGCATCGGGTCCTACCCCCAGGCCTCTCCATGGCACTGTGTCTCACTGCCAGTGGCAGCCCTGAGTCCAACCATCCCCGCTTCCGTGTGTGGCAATCTGGGTTTGCATTTGTTGTCAGCCTAAGGGGTTAAACTTCATTTTAATAGCAGCTTGATGGATGCAGACCTTCCTTCCACTTGCCTCAGGAAGCTCTAGGCAATTTGCATTTAAAGTCACAGCATCTATCTTGGATGGAGAACAAATTTTACTACAATTAGACTTTTTTTTTTTTCATTTTGAAGGTGCTGGAAAGACTGAAATGGCCACTGAACAGACACTGAGTGTGTGGTAGAAAATTTGTGAATGCCAAGCACAGGTTCATTCTGTAATATTTAAAATTCACCGATCATGTTCTTGCAGAATACATTTTTTTACAATCTGTACACATATATTTTCAAGAAAGAATCTCGAAGCATCCTGTGGTCTTAATCTCTCAGATGTTCCTAGGAACACATTAGCCAATTAATACAGTGCCCCTTCACTAAGAAAGTCTTTGGAAACCAGCACTTGTGGCTAACAGAGAGCATCAGCTAATCACACGTTAGGGATGGCTCCTTTGTTCATTGTGTGAAAGCGGTTTCCAGCACACACGGATATATTTCTACACACAATATTTATTTGCTGAATCGGGACTAACTCAAACAAGTCACTGTGACCTTTGAATTCTGTTCTCTTTTCTGCTCCTTGGAAAACAATTAAAGGGGTTTCCCTATACGAGCAGGATTTTACTTTTTTTTCCCTTAGTCTTCAAAAGATTTTTCTTTCATCTTCTTTTTCTTTCTCTGCAGCTACAAAATGCGCTCATTAGGGGCCTATCTGTCAGCTACAAAGGAGAGAAGGCTCCTCCTGTTGCAGCAGGTAGGAGTCCCAGTAGCAGGCTTAATCTCCAGAGAGCTCGCTTCTGCTGTATTTAATAAAACCCAGCACTTGAGCTATCAGCGCCATTAGGAGGAAGCAGGATTTGGAAGAAGGAAAGCCTTAATTTATGTTGGTGTCATATGTAATTACACCATTTCTTTCCCCAGTGGGCATCGCACTCTTTCACTGCTCAGTCTTTGAGAATATTTCCGAAGGAAACCCCCTTCTATGGAGCATGAAGGCTAAGCAGCACCAGAACACAACCCACTCCTTCAGAAACAAAAGCAGGTCTGCCAGGTAATTAGCAGCGCCAGCGCCATTCATCTTGAAGTAACCCAAATCCCCGTGAACATCCGTGCCACGAATCTGAAGCGTATTTGATAAGGCAAGTTTACCCTACACAACAGGCAAATTGGCACAGACGGATTTGAGCCTGGCAACTTTCAAGGTCAACAAGCCTTACATGTGATGGATAAAGGTTACAAAATGCACCTTCTGAAGCTATTATAAGAAACCCAGTCTTACACTAGCACGTGACAACCAAGCTCAGTTAATGAAGTACTTCTCATTAATTGTCCCTTGGTTAAGAAACTCTGAAAGGTTGCAATTAATTGGAAGTGCAAAATAGTCTTGAAATTGCCAACCGCAGGTCCGTGGGGAAGGGATTTCAGTGGTACTCCACTGAGACGCCCGGGAGTCTGGGCACACATCTCACTGACCCTGACTCATGGTGCATTCAGGAGGCTCAACAGAGTCGTGTCATCCCAGAATCCTTTAATTAGAAGAAACATGGAAAACCCAAACAATGATCTGTGCTTAACATGGTTTGCCTTACCTAGTGAGAATTCTAGCAGACCAGTGGATAGGTGTGTGCATCCTTCTAAGAAATGTACAACCCAGGAAAATGTGAACATTATTAATCTAGTTCATACTTTACCTGTAGAGGAACTTTCTAGAAAATAATTTATTACTATTTTATGATACTTTATAATGAGAACTTTGTCTAATGTTTCAGGCTAATCCATCAATTGGTGAGCATTGTACACACTCTCAGCTCATGCTGTGTGACACTGACCACACAGGGTTGGTTCAATGGATTCAATGAACATAAACAGAAGCACTGAACCATCGAAAACTTTCTCTAACTTTCCCTGGGTCTCCTAGATCCATTATTTATTATAGCATATAGATTAACCTGGTGACCTTTAACCTTTAGAAGCCAGTGTGAGTGTTTAATAAACCTCTACTCTACGTGTAAACTACACTTAGCGACTAATTTTTATACTCCGTGCATATTTTTGAGCACAACATTAAGGTGTGCAGGGCTACGGACTGAAATCAGAAACGTGGGTTTCACTGGGGAGTGAGCTGGAAACCTGTGAAGATCATGGATGACACACACACCATGTAGAAAACATTGCTCAAAACTCAAATTGCAGCTTTGCAGCGCTTCTTACATCTCAACATGGTGTTGTTTTTCTACTACGCCAAGGTCAAGTCCCCGGCAGGCATCAGACGTCTCTTGCCTGCACCTGATGTCCACAGCACCCAGCTCGGGCCTGTTGGGCTTTGCTTTTTGCGCCTCCTCCAACTGCACCCTCCTGTGTTTGCTTCCCTTCCTCCCCAGCCTTCCCAGCAAGAAAAAGCAAGTCTGTGACGCCACGGAAAAGCCCAGCAAATAAAGTATCCTGACGACGACGTGGAGAACAACCACTGCATGAATAATCGTGATCTAAGTAGCACCAGGAGTCAGAGTCCCCGTGATCTGAAAATGTCACTTTTTGCACGTGTGTAAAACTACAGAGCAGCGTCGGTGACCGCGCCGGTGCTGCAGTTCCTGCCAGACCTGCTCAAGGAAAGACCACGCGTCTGGTGGAGCTCAAGCCCATTTCCATGCGCGAAGGGAGAGCAGCTCCAAGTGTTGTCCGCCGAGCTCAACACGGATGGCCCATGTGTGTTGCCTTCTCTGCCCACAGCACTTCCACCTGTCTCGCCTACAGAATTCAGAGTATGTGGACATGCAGAGTTCTGAGCCTGGAGTCAAACATCCAAGTCTAGGCCAGTGCTGCAGCTCACTAGGCTAATCCTCTGCCTGTAGCGCTGGCACCCCAGGTTCTAGTTCCGGTTGGGGCACCGGTTCTGTTCCGGTTGCCCTTCTTCCAGGCCAGCTCTCTGCTCTGGCCCAGGAAGGCAATGGAGGATGGCCCAGGTCCTTGGGCCCTGCACCCGCATGGGAGACCAGGAGGAAGCACTTGGCTCCTGGCTTCGGATCGGCGCAGCACACTGGCCGTAGCGGCCATTTGGGGGGTGAACCAATGGAAGGAAGACCTTTCTCTCTGTCTCTCTCTCTCCCTGTCTAACTCTGCCTGTCAAAATAAATAAATAAATAAATAAATCCCAGTCTCAAGCTGTAGCTGCCTGCTGTGCACACTGTGACTCGATCTCATGAAACCTCGGTTTGTCTAACTACAAAATGGGCAGAACAGTAGTATTTACTTCATAGGCCTCTATTGAGGTGTCTACTGGATCACGAATAGAAAGCTGACTTTCTGACAATGCCCCACACAGCACAGTGCCATACTCTTACACAGGACCATACGCAATACCATCTCATACACATCACCATGATTACCAGCTATTTAATTACTAGACTCCAAGACTTCTGCTCTGGGATTAAAAACAAAAAAAAGTGTTCCACGAGACCATCTCGTTGGGGTTGTTAACTTTTCCTTCTAGACCAGTGGCTCTCAGACTTGAGCCTATGTCGGCTCAAACCTGACAGTTTGTTACAAACACAGATGCCTGGGATCCATGTTGCTTGGGGTTCCTGATTCAGAAGTCTGGGATGGGCCCAAGGCTGAGATTCTCTAACAGGCTCCCAGATGGCCATAACGAATCCAGTCTACCAGGCACGCTTTGGGTACCAGGGTTCTACACTAGGGACTGGCAGACTGTTCCAGAAAGCACCAGAGAGCAAATATTTCCAAAATAGTCACAGCAATATATATGTAGAAAAAAATGAACGCAGCCACGGTTTAGCCAAAGCAGCTTAAAAAGTTTTTAAGCACACCGACATTTGAATTTTGTACAGTTTCCATGTCCTGAGATATCCTTTAGTTTTGATCATTTAAAAAATACAAAAAGCGTGCTTAGCTTGCAGGCTTGTCTTGCAAGCTCTGGTGTGCCAGTCTCCTTTCCGTACTATGGACTCCAGTGCTCCTCACCTGCCTGGCCGTCTACCTTTCCCTCCGGTCCAGTCTGAGCCCAACACACGGCTTCCCAACCAGCAGACTGGCTGCGTCACTGCCGAGTCGGTCCCTTATCCCTAGAACGTTCAGCTTCCGTTTTTCCAGCTTATCAAGCGTAGCTTCAGCCTGTCTTAGCGCGTGTGCTTTTGTGAATGTAGTGGAATCAATTAGTTGCTGCCCTAGCACCGATGTGCCCTTGTTTCAGAAAAGGTGCACGGATTTCCCCGGGGACACCTTATTTTCCCCCACTGGTCGTAACTTGTGATTTTCCTCATCACAGAAATGAGCAGGTAACTTCCTTCAGGCTGATGAGATGGGAAGGGATTTTTGCTGTGTGCCTAAGGGAAAGAAGATCCCCGCTCTTCACGGGGCAGCAAAGGCAGGGGCACTTTCTCTTGCCTAGACTGCTTGGAGAGGAGAGCAATTCTGGAGTGGCTGCAGCCTGTAAGGCTCTAGTATAAGAAGAGTGAGGGGCCGGTGCCGTGGCTCACTTGGTTAAACCTCCGCCTGCGGTGCTGGCATTCCATATGGGCACTGGTTCTAGTCCCAGCTGCTCCTCTTCCAGACCAGCTCTCTGCTGTGGCCCGGGAGGGCAGTGGAGGATGGCCTAAGTGCTTGGGCTCCTGCACCGCATGGGAGACCAGGAAGAAGCTCCTGGCTCTTGGCTGTGGATTGGCGCAGTGCCAGCCATAGCAGCCATTTGGGGAGTGACCCAGCAGATGCAAGACCTTTCTTTCTCTCTCTCTCTCTCTCTCACTAATTCTATCTGTCAAATAAAAAAAGAAGAGTGAGGTGAAAAGGAAACTAAGGAGCACAGGTCTGAGAAAAGTGCGTGAAAGCAACCAGAGTCCCATTCACCATGTGAACTTCGGGAGCGAACCACAGCTGCATGTACTGCATGATGCCTAATGTATTCCAGTTTCCGAGGGAGCAACTGTTAAGTGTGCCCGAAGCACTCTGGGCCCCCAGGTCACATGACAGGAGTAGATGACATTCCTGGTTTTCAAATGTTTTCCAAGAGTCAGGCTCTTTCTTCAAATGAGTTGCTGTGGTTTGAACGTACTCCCCCCGAAGCGTGAGTTGTTGGACATTTTACCACCAAGGCAACTATCAAGAGGTGGGGTCTACTGGGAGGTGTTTAGGTCAGAAGTGCTTTCCCTTCCTGGGGGGGTTAACACCCATTTTTAAGAGTTTGAGGCTGTGAGTTGGATCTCTCTCTCGCTCTCACTCTCTTGCCTGTCCACCTTCCGCCATGGGACGATGCAGCAGGAAGGCCCTCACCAGATGCCTTCCTGTCAATTCTGGACTTCCCGGAACAGTCAGTTTCCTGCTCAGTGTAGGTAGTCTGGCTCAGATGCCCTGGCAGAGCAGCCCGCAACAGGCTCAGACAGAAGCCTCCCGCAGAGGCGAAGAGGCGCCACACAAACAGGAGGCAAGCTCTCAGTGTGCTCTCCTGCCTGCCATCTCCAGGAATTACCCGCGGCTTTGAGCCTCACAGTGTGAACACACCCGGACCCGGAGAGCTGGAGGCAGGGATTAGAGCCGGCAGCACCGAGCTGGTGCTCTCTAGACGTGGGTTCCAGCCACCGCTCTGTCACGTTCTTTCACTGCACCTGACCACGACAGAGTGCCGGAACGCACCAAGCTTAGGGAGCTTCATTTTCCTCCTGCATAAACAGAATAACGACAGCGCCCATGTCTTCAGACGACTTCCAGAATTAGGATCGAATACTGGAAGTCCCCAGCACGACTCAAACGATTAAGGTTTTGTTTTGTTTTTAAACAAAATTCTGTGATTTAAGCAGTCATCAAAAAACTTCTTAAACCTTTCTCCCTTCCTCTCTTCTCTTGTGGTCCACCCTTCAATTAGGCTTCACACCCAGGAGTAAGGGATAAAGGGACAAGTGATTAAACCGTCTCTATGATCCTCATTTCCACTAATTTAATGAAACCCTTAGTGTGTCGGCATAAAGGAATCGCTGCCAGTCTCTTACATCAAAAGCCTGCTTGGGAGTGGAGGGATTGTCCCGGCAAGCTGGCAGGAATTATCAGCATCCTTTGATTTCCTTCGCTGTTGTTTCTCATTATGGAAAGGTGACCTATGACCCGTCTAGAAACATCTGTACACTTGGAGCACACTTCCGGGAGCTCTCTTCTGAGGCAAGGACCCAGGGAACACTCACAAAGTGCCTGACCCAGGAAAAGCAGAATTATGACTTTTCCAGGAGAGTCAGCTGCCTCTTGAGTAGGAAACGTCTTGGGGAGTCTTCCAGTATTTCAAAGGATCACAGAGCTGTTGGCTCAGAGCCAGGTGTCCCTGTCCGGGTAAGGAGATGGGTGCATTCAGCGAGTCACCTGCACCTGAGGCTGTGGGAAGGCGGGGCCTCAGCAGGACCCTCTGGTAAAAGGCAAGACTGCATGACTGTGAGTCTCTGGAGCGCCTACACGTCCTTGACCCCGTCTTCCCCCATAAGGGGGTGTGTTTGGTATATTTATTTCAGCTTTAAACAACAGGGGAAAAAAATAAGCTCATCCAAGTTAAAAAGAAAAAAAAAAAAGACTTTAAAAAGGAAAGGGCAGCTTTCCAGAAGTCTCCTGCTTATCTCATCGAGGCCTGAACTCCACTGGCTCCAAGCCCCATGGTGCCCCCAGACCCCTGTGTTCCAGGGTCTGGGGGAAGGAATGCCACGGCCTCCTTTGGCACCTGGAAGAATCCGCTGCACGTGGAGCTGTCCTCGGAGAAGCAGGAATACGAGGTTGGGGTGGGGCTCCAAGGAGGTCCAGACAGAAAACTTGGGCCACTACACGACGCTGGCGTGGACAGCGGAAGGAGGACGACTACGTTTTGCTGAAATGTTTTATGTGCTAAGGCAGAACTGATTACTGAGTGCGCACGGCTTTCTGAGGGCCAGGCCACCCCGGGTGTTCATTCACATAGGCAGAGAGACAGAGTCCCTTTAAGATGCTCCTTGTGGACTGGGTGGACTTAATGCCGTGTGCAATGGTGATTTTCAAGAGCCGCCAGCAGCCGTAGCACCTGCCGCTTATTTACCAAATCAAGCCCTCCCCTGGGTCCCTTTTGCCACCCTACTAGCAATGGAACAAGCCCAACTTTGAGCCTAGCAAGACTTCAAAGCAGTGATGAACAGGCACTCACACACTGGGTGGTCCCTGCCCTGGGGGTGGGGGAGCAGCATCTGAACTGTTTCCCATGGGAACTTGGGCCCCCAAGTCTCCAAACGCTGACAGTCTAGTTTCTCCTATCACCGCCCCAAACAACTAAGTGGCTTATTGGCAGCTGAGTCTGGAACCTCTCCTCCTCCGATCAAGGATGCTTTCACCCTTGACCTGTGAGGATGAAGAGCAGCAGGGGCCACAGCTCTCCCCTGGAGCAAGCTGTGCAGTGGCCCGACGCTGCCCCCTGGAGGATGGCAGTGACTAGCACCCCACAGCCCAGCACACTTGGCTTCTGCACCCTCATCTTCTCAAGTCTTTGCCACTTGGCTCGCTTTCTCCTCTTGTCTGAAATGCAGCCTAAGTTTCCAGGTCTGTACTCTGCTTTAATCCCTGCTTATTTTTTTTAAAGCTTTATTTATTGTTATTTGAACGAGAGAGCGAGGAGAGCGAGGAGAGCAAGAGAGAGAGAGAGAGAGAGAGAGAGAGAGAGAGAGAGAGAAATCTTTCATGCACTGATTCCACTCTAAATGTCTGCAACAGCTGGGGTTGGTTCAGGCTGAAGCCAGGGGCTGGGAGCCCACGTGGGTGGCAGGGGTCCAAGTACTTGGGCCATTTTTTGCTGCTCTCTGAGGTGCACTAGCAGGGAGCTGGATAGGAAGTGGAGCAGCCGGGATGTGACCTGGCACTCTGATATGGGATGCCAGCGTTGCAGACAGGAGCTTAGCTCACTGGCCCCTAATCATGGCGATTTGGCACTTTGTGTGCAGATGTGTTGCTTGGATGGGGAACTCCTCTTCTGTGAGGCGCCTGCCATTGTGTGAATCTTGGTGGGGAATGAGACACGTTCTCCCCTACAGATATAGAGAGGACAAGGATTTGTCCAACTCACCCCCTTGGCAGCTAGGGTACTATCCCAGGATCTACACTTGGCAGACAGGGATTGTTACTGGAGTAATTTGAAATGTTATTTCCAATTCTCTACCACCCTGCCCCCACCCGGTGTCCATAACCTTTGCTAAGTGATTTTACAGATAATTCCCCAAGGGGGCTGGGATCTGTCTCACTGCCCCCGACTTCAGGCTCACCCCATGACGGGCTGCAGCAGATGTGACAGTGCAGAGGTGTGGCGTGTACTTCCACAGCTCGGCATGCTGTCTCAAACTTCTGCCATCACCATGAGAAGAAATGGCAGGTAACCCACGAACTCATACAGAGAACCCACCCTGAGGTCTGGGACAAGTACAGCCAAGCAGAGCTTAGACCAGGGAGTCCTCACCTGACCCACACAGCGGCCAGACTGTGGTTTAAAGTCACTGTTATTTAAAGTCACTGAATTGAGCAGTAGCTTTGTTTCGCAGCACTGATGTGGCAACCGCTGACTGAAATATTCAGCCCTGGGATTCTGAACCTGCAGCTCTTGAAGCCTTGGACAGAGTTCATCTACAGAGAGCCCACATTCAGGGGAAGTGCCAGAGACAAGGTCTAGTGTCTAGCAGAGGCATTAGCTTGACCAAGGTTTCAGCTACCCGGTTTCCCTATTTTCATCTGATTTCCTACCATGGTCTAATGGCCTTCTGGGCTGTTCTATGAGGTAACTGACATTCTTCCAAGAAATCTACTTTCAGCTTAGTTTCTGGGTTAATATCTCTTATTTGTAAATAAGAGCCCTGCCTGAAGCAGCCTTGTTTTCTTTTTGCTGTTACTGCTTTGTTTTTGAAGCTAGGTGGCCGGGCAAAGCAGAGAGAAACTGACAACCCTCAGGGCGCAGAAAGCAGGGATCTGAGCCCAGGGCCCCTCGGTACTGGTGGTACTGGAGGTACTGGTGGCCAGGGTAGGGGACACCCTTCATGGTGTAGCTTGGGTTTTCATTGCCTGCCTCTGAGAACTTCCAAAACAACTTTCACCCACAGCATCTGAGGAATGAGTTAGGTGAGGAGGCTATGATTCCAAAGGAGGGATCAAAATTTTTTAAGTATAAAATGACCACAATCTGCAAACTGATCAGCTATACCTCACTGACAGCTCAGCTGATCCCCTCCCTGTTGATACTTAGACATCCGTCTGATGTGTGCTCTAGTGAGGAAAGGCGGGATAAACCATTAAGCAATAAAAAGGCTTTAACTGATAGGCATAAATCCTATATAATAAGCTTCTCCAACGTGTCATGCACTAACCTGGTTTCAGTAATAAACAGGATTCAAGAAAGAAAGTTTTTAAGTATTCAAAGCCATACTTAACTACTACAAAATCATTCATGCACAGACTTCCTTATTCAGAGTTATCAAGATCAGCAGAGACACTTTTTTTGGTAGTTGATTTTCAGCCTGGCTCTTGGAAGAGCACAGTTTTTCAAAGGCTCAAAGTGTACATAATTGGATGGTATAATAAATGCCAGATTCTTCAGTGTTTTACAAGGTATGTAAAGTGAACAATCTATGTTTGCCATTATTGTCATAAACCAGAAAATCGGGGAAATTTATAAAGTTGACATTGTTGTGCCATGCAATCCTGGATAGATGCATTTCAGTGAAGATGGAATGGAATTGGGTTTCATCACTCAAAATTTAAACCAATTCTCTTGGCATTAATTTTATATTTAATGCAAAGTACTTGTTTCTGGAAATTGGATCACACTCACTCTGGTGTATATGTAAAACTTTCACTGACTCGTATATACATTTTAAGTTTATTATCTTTTGCCTTTACACAAAACCCTTGGCAGGCAATTCTTAATGCATCTATTTTGGAGATAACTGAGTCTGTTTCTCGTCAGTTCTAAATTTAAATGCTTTTCTTGATGGTTGGAAATGCTTGAAGTCAGGGAATTAGGGGGTAAATTCAGTCCATTTGTGCTTCTTCAAAGAATTAAGAATTTATACAATAGATGAAAGTTTACTAAATAATGTCCACATTCTGGATTTCTAAAGGCAAATAAGGAGTGACCACCCTTAAATACTTGTAATTCATGTGAAACAGCTAGTTTTAGAGAGCGAGTGTGGGGGGAAGCAGGAAATAAAGGAGATGCAGCAAGAGGTTCCACAGAGAAAGTGACCAAGACCTTTCTATTCTTACGAGACAAAGAGGAAAAAATGTGACAAAGAAGGAAAAAACATCAGTAAAGCAAGCTGCAGTAAGAATCAGATGGTCTGAAAATGTCACGCATGAATAAAAAACAGGGTATGAAATTCAAATGTATATAATTGGCACTTATTTTATCCTGTATTTTTATTTTTACACACATGCTTGCATGCACACACACACACACATACACACACACATGTGCTTACACCAAATCACGCTTCAGAAACTATTTTGTAACACAGTTTCATTAATTATGTTGTGTACATCTTTCCACGTCAAAAATTTAGTTCAATATATGTATTTAACCACTACATATTCTATTTTGTAGAATTAAAAAACTTCCATTGTTCTTGTGTGTGTGTCTTGATCCCCCACAAGGTTCTTTCTTAAAGTGGAATGGGGGTGGGTGGGCGTGTGGCACTGCTGAGAGGCTCCTGCGTCAGAGCCCTGGGCCCAGTCCTGCCTCCTCTGTTCCCCATCCAGTTTCCGGTTAGCGCATCCTGGCAGACGGCAGAGGATGACTCCATGGCCTGGGTCCCTGCCATCCAAGAGATCCAAGTGGATTTCTGGGCTCCTGACTCCCATCTGGCCCAGCCTTGGCTATTGCCAGCGTTTGGAGAGGGAACCAGTGGATTCTTTTCTCCTTCCTTCAACTCCCCTCCTCTCTTTCTCTGCCTTTTAAGTAGATAAACATATAAAGTCAAACTACAGTCCCTCTGCACCTTGAATGAATGAAAATCTGGAAGCAATGTCTGTAAGATAGCTGGCCACGTGCCCCTCCGCTGTTGCATCAGTCTGAATGTTCCCGGGCACACCCACAGCCTCCGCTCACTCCAAGCTCCTGTGTTTGCTATTATTCTGTCTCTATCACTTCCTAGAGACCTAATTTCTTTTGCCCAACCTGGGGACAGTAAGTCTTCACATTAAGAGCTTTGAAAATACAGTTAGTTGTTCTTTTCCATTTTGCTCACCGCCCTGCAGCGTTTAATAACTACATCCAAATGGGAGGGCGCTTGCCAAAGTTGGTGGGAAAATGGAATTAAAAGACGTGTTTATTTTGGTGCAAAAATTTGGAATCTATGCTGTTTTTTTTTCATAGTATGCATTTTCCATGAACCTCCTGAAGACTTTGCTATTCTTCTGCACCAAATAAACTTCTCCTTTCATCCTATTTTCCACTGGCTTTTTGAAGTACTCTGGGATTCCAAGTACCCAGTTGCTCACTTGATTGCTCACTTGATGCTCATAGGGACTTAAGCAGAAAGGCAGGGCCTGGGGAGGTGGCTGTTTAAAATGTACTGTGGCCTATTCAACTAAACGTTTACAAGACATGCACGCTGTTTCTTCAGGGTCTAAGTTCAGGATACTGGACCCGTGGAGTGCAGAGATACTTCCAAGAGAAACCCAAACAATCAGGAGGACGCATTCACCTCTGTTGCCTACATGTGCCACTGATTCTGAAGACCGATCTTGCAGAACTGAGTGGAAATCCGGGATATTCTTAACTCACGTATGTCTGATACAAATTAATCCTGAGATTGCTGAAGTGATTGGAGTCAGGCTTCTTAAACATGCTGTTTTCGGAGTGGAAACCATCCAAGTGCCCAGGAACAGGGGACTGGTTAGATAACTTAGGTTGCACTCCACAATGCAGTGCTCTGCAATTGTTTTTACGTGGTCTAACAGCAGAAACCTGCGATCTGTGCAAAGATGTTTATAATTTATTAAACAAGGGGAAGAGGACGCTGAGAGAACGTATTTTCTTCCATTTGTAAAAATAACTGTTTCATTTTTACCTGGATATCTGTACATGACTCGCGTGGTTACCTTGGACAGGTGGGATTACTGGAAACCTTATTTCCTCCCCCTTTGTGTACACAGTTGCTCTTCCTATCGTTTCTACAGGTCACATGTTTTAGTTTTGCAATGAGAAAAACAGTCTTGAATCGTTTTTAGGTGAGAGTAAGAGCACCACGGGGACCTGTCCCATGTGACCTGAAGGGGGCTTGAGGCACCCTTGGCAAGCCCAGGAAGAGAAGCAGCTGTGGCTCAGTGACTCCGGCCATGGGGAGGGCCCTGGATAAGGGGCTGCTGCATGGCCTGCGCCCTGTGCTCCTGCAAGCAAAAGCGCATGGAGGGGAAATAATGAGTGATTAAACTACCATGCGTGGGTTTTCATAGCTTTCGCTTTGTCCGAGGTCACGTGACTCCTCCACGTAGGCTACAGGCAACGCGTTGGTTCTTGCTGACAGTCACAGGTCGGTAAGGTTAACGTAAGAACCAGGTAAAGAAAGGGAGACCAGGGGCATGCTTCTTGAATGTCTCCCATTGAAGTAACTACCGCTGGAATCCCAGAATGTGTCCTGTGGCTCTTGAGAGACCAAGGCAAGCCCTCAGCGTGATGAGTTCCTGGGTACAATTTGCTCATGCAGAATTTCCAGCTGCGATGGCACGTTGGAGAACATGCCTGGAAACAGAGAAATGCATCTTCTGCTCTCTAGTGTGGTTCTTTGTTCATGGATAAGCAACTGCTGAGAAAGGAAAGTGGGAATTGGAGAAGCCCATGTTGTGCTACAAATAGAAGATAGTCACTGGTGTTCAGAGACCCCGCAAACCATGCCTGCGGGGTGGGGAGGGGAGACTGGCACCCCTGTTCTCTACCTGCCCTTGGGATCACGTCTCAATCCTGCTGGCCACTTCCCTGTCCCGTAAAGGGAAAAGGAGAGCCACATCCTCTTTATTGCCCTTAAGTATTTTCGCCTAATACTTCTCGGCCTTGTGTGCCATCCCGAGGATGCTGAGCCCTGCAGGGAGAACTGGGAGAAAATGTAAGAACTGAGAGCTTTGTTTCAGTCTTACAGGTCAACAGGTTTATTTTCTGAGAGCCACTGTCTCTGGACTTGCAGGACAAACATCAACAGAGCAGAAGAGGTTCCCGAGGAGTAGATTAGGGGGTGTTAATATTCTTAAGCAGACAGAAAACTTCTGAAGAATGAGGAAAACAGGACTCAGGTGACGGCCAGTATGGTCCACAGGTCACGGCTGCCAGCACCAGAGCCCAGCCTTTACCAATGGCCACTTATTTCCTTGTCGCTCCTTTGGGTGTGATATCCACAGTGTCCAGGCTCATCTATCATTTTGTTGGACTTCTTCACAGCCTGTTTCCTGGCTCAGTTATTTATGTAACATGATTCCACATGGGAAAGCCCAGCTGTTAAAGTTTTAGAATCAGGCAGAACACATTTTTACTAGATCTTTCATCTTGTCTACAGTGTTTTTCTTGGTTTAAATAATGATAACAGCATGCTAGCACCCCCACCCCCACCCCGCACCACCTCCACTCACTCCCCTGGATACACTTCTGGGGTCCCAAGTAAAGGTGAACTCAGAGCATGATCTTTGGGTGGCCCTGCAGATGTGAAAGTAACAGAGCAAGCACAGCCCAGTGGTATCAAGATGGGGGATAGGAGAGGAGAGTAGAGCATACTGGGACATTCTGAGCATAGACATAAAGTAGGACTGTTCAGAAAAACAGGGTTCAGGAAGGTGATTGGAATACAGTAATCTGGGTTGAGGTCCAGGCTGGCCGCAGAAGGCATGACCATGTCACCTGGTTGGTCTGTGCCCACTTCCTAGAAGTGCCTTCCCTGTAAGGTTCTGGTTGGACACAGGAGTCTTGGGCGACCTTGCTGGGGAGGGGTAAAGCAGCACTTGTAGCTCACCCGTCCATCACAGATCTGCCGCCTAACCTTGCTAGCCTGAGCCAGTGGTCGAGCCAGTGCTCGACTTTCTCCTGGATCCCCCTTCAGAAGACTCCTGAGGTAGATGTATCCAGGGCTGAACTGAAGGGTGCCGGCTTTTTCCTGTAGGATGTCCAGAGCACCAGTCTCAGGGCAAGGACTGACACAGGGTTTTATCCAGAAGCTTCTCCCGTGTCCTGCTACGTGAACCCAGTCAGCTGTCTTACAGACCACTACAGCAGCTCCTGCAATTGTGGAAGGTCACATCCGTTGCGTGAATTGGCCAGCTTTTTCTTTCAAAGCTCACCATGAATTGGGCCTCCCCTACTGCCCCATCACTCAGTATATTCATTTTTTCATGCAAGCTCTCGGGTTCTCCAGCATTCTCTGTCTGTGGGTTTGAAAACGTGGTTCCTTTCACCTCTGCTGACACTGCCTGCAGTAGGTCTTGGCCCAATCATTAGCTTCTCTGACCACCTCACCTAAATCATCCTTACAGTTTCTCTCCTGGGTCCTCATTGGAGACTGCATGTGCTGTACAATTACTTTTTATTATTTTTTTATTTTGATGACAGGCAGAGTGGACAGTGAGAGAGAGACAGAGAGGAAGGTCTTCCTTTTTTCTGTTGGTTTACCCGCTAATGGCCACTGCAGCCAGCGTACCACGCTGATCTGAAGCCAGGAGCCAGGTGCTTCTCCTGGTCTCCCATGTGGGTGCAGGGCCCAAGGACTTGGGCCATCCTCCACTGCACTCCCGGGGCTCAGCAGGGAGCTGGACAGGAAGAGGGGCAACCGGGACAGAATCTGGCGCCCCAACTGGGACTAAAACCCAGGGTGCCAGCGCCACAGGTGGAGGATTACCTATTGAGCCGCAGCGCCAGCTGTCCAATTACTTTTTCGGTTGATTGTCCTCCCTCGAATCTAGGTTCCAGACCAGCAGGGGTTCTCTTGTTCAGCATTGTACACTCTGACCTAGCACTGGTCTGGCACAGAGCCAGTTCTCAAAGGATGCATCGAGGAACAGAATTACCTGCTGGGTCACAAAGGACAGGACTCATTTTCCAATCTTTAATGGTGGAGTAAGAACCAACGATGATCCAGAGATCCATCCTCTCTATTTCTGTATTTCACAGTGGGCCAAGCTAATTGCCTAGGGATTCAGGAACCACTCATTTTGAACAAACTTTTCTGTTCTGTATTAACAGATTAGACCTCTCTGAAAATGTCCGTGATGGAAATACTTAAATGCATCCAACATGATGGGTTAGAAGTGTCTGTTCTGGCCTTCAGTTCACTTAGAGCTTAGAGCTGATTAACAGATCTGAATGAGGTTTTCAGAAAATGCATCCAACCTCATTGCTCCAATTTGTGTGTTCTAGCTCTTAATTTCATCCTGTAAACTTCTTAAAACCGTATTTCACAAGTCACAGTACTCTCCTCATTTTCCAACATTTAATAGAGGCCTCATTTGTGACAAAAATTTGCAAATAGCATTTCTATCAAGTCAAACCAAAAGGCAAATTCCACCTTAGACTTTTCAAGAGTCCCTGCTGAATGTTAGGTTTTCCCAGGATCTTTGTAACTTTTAATTTCCAGGGTCCAGGTTTTGGTATCCTCTTAGGCTTGTAGATCACTTTTAACACTGAGACACTGCAAAGACTCTTTGATGCTGGCTTTCTTGAAATCCTCCATGCCTTGAATGTCTCTTTTTTAAGACAGTTGTTTAAGACTTTTTTACTTAATGAAAGGCAGAGTAAGATAGACACCTTCTACCTGCTGGCCACTCCACAAATACCCTAAACAGCTGAGATGGAGTCAGGCAGTTGATGCCAGGGTCAGGGACTCCATCTGAACATCCCACATGGGTGGATGGCAGAAAATCAAGTATTTGGGCCATTATCTCTGCATTCCAGGCATATTCGCAGGAAGCAGGATAGAAGTTGAGACTCCAATTAGCACTACAATATGGAAAGTGGGCATTCCAAGCAATGCCTTATTAACCTGCTGCATCATAACAAGTTACCCGATTTTTCCAGTATTTATCCCAGACAGCACAGCTGGTCAAAAATATTCAAGTGGCCGATAAATGACAGGTACGGGCACTTTGGGGACAAGACATGGATCTCTATACATTTGCTCCTATGCTACTTCCTTGTCAAACAAAGCTCACTTCCAATATTTCTGTTTTTCATTTTTACTTCCAAACCTGTTAGCTTTAAGGATATTAATAGAAATCTACAAACTGAAAAGACTTTGCTATTCTACATTAAACTCAACAGTCAAGCAGGTTGTTCTGAATTATTCTGAAGTGCACTAGAAATCAAAGATTTGCTGTTTTAATTAACACTTGCAATCAATTGGTACTTACAATGAAACAGCAGAGAAGAGTCACAGAATATACTAAAAGACACTATGCTTTTCCATTCACATCAGAATACAGAGATCTTCAGAATGCTCATGGGAAAACATCTTATGAAAACACTACGCATAGGTCTTACCATGTTAGCATCTAAATACACTGTTTAATTTCATTTCCCATGCATTTCTGAACTGCGCTCATATTGCCTGAGTTCTAAGTATACCCAATGATGCCGTTGTTTGAACTTGGTTTGGCCAATTCTTCCTAGCAGCAGTACAAATGTAACCGTGGTAGTATGAACGTAAAAGCGTGAAGGCACTGCGTCACAGGAAAGGCACACGCTTTCCAACACTGCTCAGTGGTGAGCTAAGTAATCCGACTGCGATGGACACTCCCTATGCAAAGATTTGGGGCAGAGAATGAGAGTTCTTTGCCTGTATATCTGGGCTAAAGGTGTGTGGCTGTGGACAAGACTCAAAACAACAGTCAATAATTAGTAACTGTTGCTTCTATTTAGAATCGGGTTTCAATCGCCTCTGAGGGAATTTAAGACTTCCTATACAAAGCAAACCAGCTAAGTGACTCTGGCTCCCGCAATCTTGCTCAAGGCCATCAATAAATAAAAAGGGCAGGTAACAGGAATACAGAACATTTCTACTTCCACAGTACGCAGAAGGCTGCACTTTCAACTTGTTTACCTCATTTTCACTCATATGACACATAAAACTGGAAGGCTCTGGAGAGTTCATTGTTTTATTACACACCAGACAAATGAACTAACCAGAGGTTAGGATTTTATCTGTGCTCTTAAAGTCACAGGAAATACATTTTCATCTATCTCCTGTTTTCTGATATTGTGTGACATTTCAGATTCTTTTGGGATTAGTTTACATTAAAATGATAGAAACCACAGACAGCTGTCTATAATAAACTATGTGCTATTTTTTGGTAGCTAATAGAGACCTGTTGATTACGAATGTGAAACAAGACTGTGTAGTATTCGAATGCTATATATTTGGAACATCTATTGTTACTGTCTATCAAAATCTCTCATTGTTTGCAGCTTCTTATGTCTTTTTGAAGGCTTTGCTAAAAGCCCCAGCCCTTGCTACAGGAAGCTTTTCCTGCACACCCAGGAAGTGCAGATATGCAACCACTTGTCCCTCTCTGCACCACGGCTGCTTTTGAGCCTTGTGTTAGGCAGGAGGAAAAACACATTCAACTCTGACTCTGAGGCAGGTAATGGGCAGGAATGAGAGAACACAGACCCTCTGCCCACCTTCCTCAGCTTGCGTCTTATACTTCCCAAGTGCCACAGGAAGCCAGCTACCTCAGGTCTTCCACACACCACTGTGCTCCCCCCGCCCAGCACACAGTCAGCCTGGGTGCTGTTGGGAAGGTCACATGCTGAACTGCCACCCGCTTTGTTTTCTTCTAGAATCGCGAGACTACCTCAATGTCGTGCTTCCGTATCATACCCTGTATCTGCAATTCACTTCCCTGTCTGCGCCATGTTCCAGCAGCAAGTCAACGGCACCTTTCCATCTGCAATGAAAGACTACGGCCTCTCCAGTGGTTCTTCAAAGAAGGGCCACGGGAATATTTTACAAGTCTTAAGTTAAACTGACATCTGTTCCAATTTTTATTTTGAAAACTGGAAGAGGTGATTCAGCCTATTCTGTCCTACTAGACTGATCATCTTCTCAGTGAGATGAGGGGCCCAGTCGGTCACAGAGCACACACAACCACCAGCTGCACCACGAACAGCTATCTGGAATCTGAACACAGAAGGCTCTCAGGTCAGTGCCCAGCCCAGTGGGGCCAGGCGTGAACAAGGCACTAGACCACCCCAGCTTTCCTCAGCCACAGAGGAGGTTCACAGACTAAGCTGCCTTTTGATAGCCCATCACTGACACAGCTGAGGTCACGCGGAACAAAATTGGCACAGAACAAATCTCAGTAGAGATGGAATCAGGATAGTCAAGTCAGAGAAAGGAGGCCAGGGAGAACGCCGGAACTTGGCAGGCTGGGGACTTCTGCTTCTGCCTGATATCCAGGTCTGGGCAGCCCGCTCACCTCTGCCTCAGCTGATCCAGAACACTCTTTTGCATCCCACCACCCCACCAAGAACATAACAGGAATACCTGAAAATCCTGTGGCTTTAAACCATCCATACTGCCTGCCCTCTAAGGCGGAGAACAGGATTCAGTGTAACTCTGAACAAAAACACAAGAAAGAAAATGCTAGTTGCTTTTCTCCCTAGGATCCCTTCTTTCTTCCACTTCCCAGAGGTTGTTTTAAAGGTCCGCCCAGTAGAAATAAAGCTGTCTCCCACAGCATCCATACACAGCAGATCTGACACTAACCTACTCCAAAATGCCAAATTCAAGATTCAGAACTGCCTACCTAGAATATTCTTCCTTTTCTTATATTAAACTTGGGTTATTAGTTAGCATATAAAAAGTTAGGTGATATAGCTTTTGGGAAGTCCAGTTGGTGGCAGAGCTGGACAACAGATGGTCACCCAAAAACCTGACCCAGAAAGGTGACTTACTTTGCATGGCTGTGCTGCCAGTGGAGCCCTATTTTGGGGATACCCTAAAAATCCATGACCTAATGTACAGTCTGCGACAGTTCAGGACACGGACAACAATCTTAACCTGATTCCCGCTCTTAAGCAAGAACATGTAACTTTCACCAGAGACATGCCAAAAACAACCTACAACAGCTTTTTTTATTTTGTCAAAACTGTTCCAAAACAGAACACAAACCAGGCAATACACAGTATGCTTCAGATATTTGTTGAAACCATGACAAGTAATCCAAAAGGGCTTTTAATTAGGTGGCTCTCAGTTTCTATTTCTGCAGAAAGAGCTACTTTGGAAATAGTAATTTGTGAGTTTTTTGTATATAATTTTATTTAAAAAGTTTGTTTTTAAACCTTAACAGAGAAGTTAAGAGCTATATCTACTTAATACTGGATAATTCAAGCTGTAATCTTCTGTCAGCACTGAAATTTTAGGTCAATTTGAGTTGAGCCTTAAGAAACGTTAACCACTGCAGGCACTGTGATTAACATCTCTGTGTCCCACATCAAACCTGGATTGGATTCCTGGACCTGGCTCGTTTCCAGCCGATGCAGACTCTGCAAGGCGGTGGTGGTGGCTGACGTAACTGGGTTCCTGTCACCCAAGTGGGAAGGAACCCTGGATTGTGTTGCTGACTCCTGACTCCAGCCTTGCCTAGGCTGTTACATGCACTGGAGGAACGAACCAGCAGATAGGAGCTCTGTCTGCCTCTCACAAAAAAAATCCTAACTTTGTAATGACTGGCTTATTGTAAAATGTGTAATTCATGCTTGCCGAGACAGAAAATGGCTGGGGGTGTTCCTTCACTATTAAAATGAAAGGATATGCATGTCGTAGGACACTGGAAAGTAGTCTGTAAACGGTTTATCACCTACAAAGTCATACAAGAGATTCCAGTTCAAGCTGACAAACTAGGTTTAAAGTGCTGTATTAAAAAACAAATACAGTTCATTTTGGGGCAACTGATTATTTCAGTTTTAAAGAAATGACATTAACAAGAATGGAAACTGCAGGTATATTTTCATTCTAGAATTCTTCAAATGTGCTCTTTTTATTCGGGAAATGTTGTCCTTTTCAGAACACGACAGCCTGCTGGTCAAGTCTTGGAAGACATTTATCTACACTTGACCAGAGGTTTCAGAAGCTACTCTGCCAGGTGGCCAGTCTTAATGCTCTTATGTTACATGTGAACATTACTTTTAAGTCACGACTCATTTATCCTCCTGAAGACTTGCATAGGCTTGTTTTAAATATTTTAAACACCTGTAATAAGCTACAGAGTTTGCTACTGGTAGAGGTACTCTGGTTAATGATCAAAATGGTGTGGCCAGAGGAAAAACAAGCATTATAAATATGAATTCAATTCTTATCAACACATACCGAGTCACTTTTCTCAATAAAAAAGCCAATCCAAAAAAGATCTTTTTATAAAGATTTATCATGTCCAAATCACAGTGAGAACTGGAATAATTTACCAATTTTGTTTCCTATGACGTGCCTTAGAGATACCTCACTCAAAATTGGTACTGGACACAACAGAATGACATTTTCAGAATGTAATATTGCAATGACAGTACTGAGGTTGATTGTGACATACCATTAAACTCTGAGTATGAAGTGGCTACATCTTAATTATTTAAATAGAGCATTGGTCCAATAACAAAAATAGAGAACAGCATCTGGAAATTTATCTCATTCAGTGTTCGGAGATAAAAAGTTAGCCATTCTTTCCATCATTATTCTCTGCAGGTAAGTCCTTGTTCACAACGAAATCTGATGGCAATTACATTCTGGCCTTTCCCCAAGCTACTGTACGAAGAGGATACTGAAGGCCATCACGACACAGCACACAGCAACATAAGGACTCTTCCGTTCACCTGTGGAAACACAAGGAGATACTCGGCTTGATCGACTGAGGGGTCACTGTGGATGATTACAGGGAAGAGCAACTCTAAGAACCCAGAGAACATTCCAGCTTAGGAGGCCCACAACATTGTGGGGGTGGAGGTGGAATAAACAAGGAATGAGGTGCAACAAACCAACAGGCATGATCCATAATGCAATACAGTAGACACGTATCTCCAAGACCCCTTCCTTTCCACATATTTAGGCAACTGACAGTGTCTCCTCCGTGTCACCAAGTAACCCCAGACAATAAAACAGTGCAGAATGTATGACAAAGATTCAAGAGAAACCATCTCAAGCAAGTCCATCCAGGCCAAAGAATTATCTATTCTAGTCCTATAAAAATGAAATGTCTACCTATTAAAACAAATCCAACATACAATTTTGAAGCACAATTTTTCCCTCAAGGGTCTAATTAATGATACTGGAAGGAGAGGGGTGGGCAAACAGCCAGAGATGGAGATTATCAGAGCAGAGTCACAGAACTGTATTTTAAAAAGTATACACACAATCAATGCTTGATACACTATTTTTGGGATAAAATTTGCATCAAGCCTATTTTAGTATGTTTACTTCTGGTTAGAAATGTAGAATTTACAAGTATCTACTTTTGTGTGAGTCCATTATCACATGCACGTGAGGAGACGTTTTGCATGAAGTAAGCCTGAAATCGAGCTAAGTCCAACTCCTCCTACTGCTCCCCGCGTGGACTCATAGTGCATGCAGCAGGAGCCTATACGGTGTCTCGAGGGCTGAGTGAGAACAGAGCAAGGGGGCAGATGCTCCTGTCTCGGTGCGCACTGGACATGCTCTGGCAGGAAGAGATCTTCACACTCATAGTGCATGCAGCAGGAGCCTATACAGTGCCTTGAGGGCTGAGTGAGAACAGAGCAAGGGGGCAGATGCTCCTGTCTCGGTGCGCACTGGACATGCTCTGGCAGGAAGAGATCTTCACACTCATAGTGCATGCAGCAGGAGCCTATACGGTGCCTTGAGGGCTGAGTGAGAACAGAGCAAGGGGGCAGATGCTCCTGTCTCGGTGCGCACTGGACATGCTCTGGCAGGAAGAGATCTTCACACTCATAGTGCATGCAGCAGGAGCCTATACGGTGTCTCGAGGGCTGAGTGAGAACAGAGCAAGGGGGCAGATGCTCCTGTCTCGGTGCGCACTGGACATGCTCTGGCAGGAAGAGATCTTCACACTCATAGTGCATGCAGCAGGAGCCTATACGGTGCCTTGAGGGCTGAGTGAGAACAGAGCAAGGGGGCAGATGCTCCTGTCTCGGTGCGCACTGGACATGCTCTGGCAGGAAGAGATCTTCACACTCCTCTCAGCTGTGCTGTTCTACAGTGTTTTAAAAGTAGCTTTTCCAACTAACTAGGTTCCATAGTTCACTTACCAGGTTCAGTCAAGCTTCACCATTCTTATTGATGAATATTCTCAAGGTTAGATTCCTTCCAGAGCCTCCTCACTGAGCTCCTGGTGCCATACTCTCAGTAGGTGTGTTTATATTATTAACTATGCTTGACAACAACATTCATAGAAAACATCCACATTTATACACACATACACCAGAGAGATTTTAGGCAGTTCACAGAAAATGTGTTTTATAAAAAAAGTATGTGCCGATTTCCAAATTTTATTGTATCCAAAGAACCTATCTTTTGATTCTACTTTTCCATGAACTTCTGAAGTACATTGGCATATAAAACAAATATTTGGTGTTGCTTTTTCTATCCATCAACATTTAATGAACCACCTTCTAGCTGAAAGAAAATCTACAGAGTGAAAGAAAGTAGTATTACAATGCCACTAACTCAACTGAAAAAAAAATCTTTTTTTTTTTTTTTTTTTTGACAGGCAGAGTGGACAGTGAGAGAGAGAGACAGAGAGAAAGGTCTTCCTTTGCCGTTGGTTCACCCTCCAATGGCTGCCGCGGATGGCGCGCTGCGGCCGGCGCACCGCGCTCATCCGATGGCAGGAGCCAGATGCTAGGTGCTTTTTCCTGGTCTCCCATGGGGTGCAGGGCCCAAGCACTTGGGCCATCCTCCACTGCACTCCCGGGCCACAGCAGAGGGCTGGCCTGGAAGAGGAGCAACCAGGACAGAATCCGGCGCCCCAACCGGGACTAGAACCCGGTGTGCCGGCGCCGCAAGGTGGAGGATTAGCCTGTTGAGCCACGGCGCCGGCCAAAAAAAAATCTTTTAAAACGCAAAACTATCTTGGCTCACAATTTAACATTGTGGATTCTCTTGAGGTTTAAAATTAAAAAAGACATCAAGTAAAACAAAAGTCATTCAAACATAAATTTCCAGTAGACTTAGGCAGTCTATTATTCTTCTTAGGGCTATTTTCTTTGTCTAACAGTTTTGAACACCTACAAGAAGAATTAATACTGTTCTAAGTTGTCCATCTGCTGAAAATTAATTTTTGAAGCAGTTGTTCTTCATTCTCAGGCTTAGAATACTGTAATTTACATATGGGTTTCATTTTCCTGTTTTTAATTTTCTTAAAAGAGATTGCCATGTGGTAGAGCTAGCCATCTCTGGTTGAACTTGGGCAGGAATGTTACTTCTTGTCTGGTCTCAGGTCTGTAGAAGCGAATGTGAAACAGTTGCTGTAATGTGGTGTGTAACATGATAGGACGATTTGCTGGGTCTTTTCCCATTAACTGCACCCTCTCTCTGTGGATATATTCTATGTCAAGACAAGAGGAGCATGTGCATGAGTAAGCAGCAGATCAGCATCGACATTTTCAAAGCCACTTTGCCCAAATAAAAAAGCCAACGCTCTCACAAAGCTGGGAAGAGTGATCATTTAAACTGAACCACCCAACACGTGACATTCACACAGCCAAGAGGCGAAAACGGAAAGAGTAAATGAGCAAGAAAAATAGAAAAAAAGCATTATTCCTAATGAGACATAAATAGAGCATAGGACAGGAAATCATTAAGAAAGCTACCAAGCATGCACCTTCAACTTAAGTGATAACTTCAGGAGTCAAAGGGTCAACCTGGGCTGCCTCCCGAATGGAGCTATATTTTTCCAACTTATTACATAAATGGACTTTAAATGCATTCATACTTCTGTGTGACTCTGCAATTTATGACAAAGCTGAGAGGAAAACAGCCTAACTCCACGTGCGGCTCTTCCTCGTGCTCTCTCAGCAGTTGCGGGACAGATTCTGCTGCTTCTGCTCCCGGGCAGTATTCTCACATTTCGTTCCCAGGCCGAGCTGCTCTGAGGCAAGTCTTCTGGCTTACAAGTATTTACACTCACCATCAGCTATCAGCATTGGCCACGAGGGAGCTATTTCATCTCTGTATCTTTCTCCTCTTGGTTCTTTTTAAGTGCTCAGATGTGTGCTGTTCTTTCAGGGTTTGCAGCTGTTGTACATGGCTCAGCCAGATAAGCTGTCCCACAAGTCTCTGCACGTCTAGGCTAGGCCTTCTCGACTGCAGCACTACTCCAATGTGGGCTGGATAATCGACTTAGGAGGGCTGTCCGGTGCTGCCTACGATGTTGGGTGATGGTAAAGTTAAGGAGAGTTCTCACAAGATTCATGTGCCAACACCATTAAGAGAATCAAGAAGGACAAAGACACTGCAGCCCAGCAAAGCACTGAATTCCCTAGAAGATAACGTCTGTGTCACTGGTCACCAGATGAGAGAGAGAGAATCTTCAAAGAGACTTTTCTATGAGGCCCTCTGTGCTTCTGCTATCATTTTTACAGCAAGGAATGCAAAAGGTCAAGTAGTTCTATGATGTCATCATCCCAGGTTTAGAAACAACATTTTAGCATTCTGCCGACAACTTCCCGTCAATGGGTCTTGTCTACTGAAAGCTCAAGGGAAGACAACTTGCTCTCCAAATTATTTCCATGGTGAACAACATATGAATCTTATAAGACGCTTTTAGGATTTGAAGACAGTTTATGATATAACCACTTGTAGATATCTTACATCTATTCCTAGAATATTTTCAGAAAAATTTCAGAGAATTACAAGGACTTTGTATTTTTCAATCTCTAACTGTTTTCTATTATGAACCGTCTTCTAAATTTTCCACATTCTTCACAAGCTGAAAACTGGAGTAAAATATACCATTCTAAAAGAAACATAGTTCACGGACAACAATGCTTAAATTTCCTAGATCGTTTAAAGGGATTAATGAGAGAAATTCAGGTCACTGTCAGATGACCAGTTAGATTAAATGTCAAATGCAAGAAAAAATTTTTAATAAAAGTCTGATAGCTTTCAAAAAGAAAAAATTAGTTATGTATAAATTCAATGTTAGGAGAAGAATACTAAAATAAAAATTCTCTTCATCATGCAAATAATTTCAGAGAGAAGAAACATTTTCAGTCCAACTGGTATTAAGTACAAATGATGTAGGTTTGTTTTTATTAATTAGTTATGTTAAAAATGATACAATCTATTTTTCAAGAGTACTGGTAAATTACAGCTATATAATACATTTAAGTTCCCCCAGTCACCAATCATTTCAGAGTCTATTAAGTGCTGGGGACAGTGCTTAATGCTATATAAGCACCACCATAGGTGATTGGGATGAGTAATTATTTGTGTTTATAAACACAATTAAGATACTGCTAATCTTAAACCCTTCATCAGACGAGAAATCAATCTGTAGTTATCAAAATGGTAAACAACACACAGAACAGCTCACCCTGTAACATGAACGCAGCGTGCATGAAACTGTATGTGTCTGTCTGAAATCCCTCTTGGGACAGGCCTTTGACCTAGTGGTTAGGATACCAGTTGGGATGCCTGTGTCCCTTATCCAAGGGCCTGGTTCTGAGTCCCAGCTCAGGCGCGTGACTCTGGCTTCCTGCTACTGAAGAGCCTTGGCAGGAAGAGATGGCGGCTCAAGTAGTGCGATTCCTGACACCTCTTGGGAGATCTAAAACAACACCCTGGTTCCTGGCACTGGTGACCACCGCAGCATTTGGGACATAAGCCATCATATGGAAGTCCTATTCTCTCCATTTCTAAAATAGTTATAAAAAAAAAATCTGAACCAAGCATGTATAGTGTCTATAGTACTTAAAACCTAAATTAGATTTTTCTTGTATTTTCTATCTCCACGCTACTGAAATATTATTAAGTATCCATCAAATTTAGTTTTAACTAACACAAAGGACAGGGCTTACTGGGACTCTATAAAGTTTAGCAAAAATAAATAAAATCGACAAGCCTGAGTTTTTAAAACAGATTAGATTTGTGTGAACAGAGGGAGAGTATACTCACCAATTCGGGCGCACTTCCAAAATATACCCAACAGCCTGCACAGAACAAGAGAGAAAACAAGTGGCTATGGGTTATTGGAAAAGCTAATCATTTCTCCTTCTGTATCATACAGAAAACTAATCACACATTTGCAATTTAACCTTTAACACTTTGCTCAAAACTGAAATCTGCCAATGTGATGTTTAGTAAACATTTACTAGTGCATGAAAGGGCAACAGCATATCCACCACGTGATGAAAAGTGCTATAAAATGGAATACATTAGTGTCGGGGTCTAATCCGGAGTAAAATAATGGGTAACAAAAACTTGCACAAGGGCTTAATGTATTCAAGATTCAATTATCTGACAAAATAATACATGAACATAGGCTTTAAGTGAATTGTGAGAGTCAAAACATGCACTACAATTTTTAATTGTTAAGAAATGCAGCGCCGTACTTGAATAATCTTTAATTATGAAGTCAAATGATAGTGTTTATTTATCTGTGTCATTAGTGAAAATATAAAAATATATTTAAGAAGAAAACTTCCCAATTCAGAGGCTACTATTAGTTTACTGAATATGGCATTTAAAACAATATTATCTGGAAATAAGATGAAGGACGAGAAAGATAGACAATTAAATCCTATGAATGACTGTTAGACATGAGTTATATACTATATGGATGTACCATTTGTTTGGCATGTATAAAAGGTGATAGCTTTAAAAAATTGGCTTAGTTTTCAATGAACAGAGATATCTAGAAAAAAACTGCTGACACTGTTTTGTCGATTTGACAATAGAATTCTAAATGGTTTAATACATGGTTACAAGGATAAAGTAATGTTTGTTGTGTAAGCTAGAACTGAGTCAGCAAAATCACAATATAAAATTAAAGAATGGCAATTCCAGGGAAATTTAAAATGTACTATTTTTGTGTTGAGAGAAATGGCTGGCTAATAAATCATGGCATCTTGTGTACTGATGACTGACAGAAAATACTGGATCATTAAGTTCTATGTATGTTGCTGTTCTAAAGCCTAATAACTTCCTGACTTCCAAGCAAAAAATCAAGAAAAAAAAACCCCTCAGCACAGATTCAAAGAAATGGGCAGAAATACAAAGGATGGAAATCTGACAGGTCAATCAAGTCTACTGCAGAACTATAAGCCAATACAAGGGTAGACTACCCTTAAACTCAGTCCCACTTGCTGCCATCGTGGGAACGTTATTATCCCTGTAATAACAGCACTTGCCATCACTGAATTGCTCACGAGGATCGAGGACTACACACAAAGTTCCTGGAGTCATCACCATGCACTGTGTTCAGTAAGGCACAGGCCCTAAAGCACATGTGACAGCAACTCCGGCCTGTCTCTTACATTTGGCTTCTATTTCCTCATCAAAAATTGGAAGGTAGCAGGTTAGGCATCTGCAAAGCCATGGTTCCTGATTCTAAGAAACCTCTGATTCTAACACGCACTTGTAACTTAAAGCGGCTCTGGTTGAGGGAGTGAATTCAGGCAGGTGGATCAGGCCGCCTGAAGGTGCTAGCTGGGTAGCTTAGGGCTGCACAGAGAACAGCCTGAAACTATTAGGATCACAAAGTCAATGTATCACTTAAAAACTGTTATGACCCAAATAAGCATACTGAAAGCTTTATAAATGGGTCAAAAAAAAAAAAAAAGTCTAACCTGGCAACTCAAGAAGTTCCCTTTTTCACCACCTGTTTTCCTTCCTAGACATATTTCTGTAATAGTCCAAATGCTACCTATTAAATAAAAGATGCACTCTGTTGACAAAACCAATACAATTATGATGCTTAGTTTCTATGGCAACGTAACAGTAAGTGTTTCTATTGAAAATGCTGTGGGGTCGTTCTCTATTATCTGAGGCAGCAAAAACTGAGGTTATTTTAAATATTCAAGTCCTCAAGAACTTGTTTTACCTAACCTGGCTACACATCTCCATCTAGGTGTGGTATACTTGGGCTTATAGAAATTTCTCCTACAGGAAATATTTATGTATAAATAAAAAGATTGTAACATTTTCGAAAGCAGAAACAAATTCAGAAAAGGTTTCATTCCATTGACTGTATTAGTATATACTACAACATGCACAATAGCCTTGCCTCTTTATGGGTCTCTTATGTAAGAGGAATATACTACCACTCAACCTCTACTGTAAGGCTGGCGGCCCTGAGAACTCCTCTGTTCACGTGGCAGGTTGTGGACGCATTCCTGCTCCCAAAGGAGTGAGGAACAGACATCTCCATCTCCACACGCAGCCCTACCTGCTTTGGACAGAAGGCTTCCATAACAGCCTCAGGAAAGGGCAAACCCAAGTACTCTACTGCTGTGTAACTATTCTTAACCCCAGAAACACAAGTATCTGACGAGACAAATCCCAAGAAATTCTTCAAAGACAGTTAGGTACTGACTGGCTTCTGCTGTATGCCTTCGCTACAGGTTAACCGTAAGGTTTGCCGGGGAAAGGATGGAGAAGTGGGACGGACTGCTTGGGTGGAATGACTTCACGCCCAACTAAGCAGTAAGTGAAGATGGTGTAACTTCAACAGTTAGACAAAGTGAATGACGTACTTAAGAGTCAATGCAACAGGAGTTCCGAGTAAAGACAGAGCCTGCAAAGAAAGTGGAGGCAATGTCCTCCCTGCTGGGCGGACACACTTCAAGTAGGTTAAGGACCTCCACCATACACTCATTTTAAGTACCACACTTCAGGTCACTTTGGAAATTTACCTCACTGTAGTAAGATAACATAAACACAAAGCTTTTTTATTTTTAAAAATGGAGGGAGCAGCAATGTAAAGTGTTATTACCACACTAAATTACACTTTTGAATCAATTTATCTAATGACTGTCATGATAACTACTATTCAGTGTCTGTAAGAACCAACGTGTGATTAGACATCATTAGTAACATACCCAGTTTTATTTCTGTCCAGCACGCTGGGTGCCAAGGATCGGATGTAAGCACAGGTACATATAAGCAGCAAGATTACAGTCAACAGACTCTGAAAATTGAAAATGGCAGACTAAAAAGAGAAAAAATATATATGAAAAACTGCATAGATAAAAAAATGCCAGACAATTCCATACTAAGAATCATGTTTTTATTTTTTCAAAAAGGCAAACACAATGACAATGCCTGACAACATGTAAAACCAGGCCACTTGAAGCACGTACTTTCCTGTCCAGTCATTGGGCTAAGTAATGCAGGGGGAGCAACAACAGTAAGTTCTAAATATAAGAACATAAAAATGCCATGAATCAGGCATACTGACCAAAGCTGAGTCAGTACGTAACCAGCACAGAGGTCCCAGGAGTCCACCCTGAAGTCTCCCTCCCCTGCCAGTAGCCGGGTGAGCGACCTCACTGAGCACCTGGCCTTGCTGTTCTACATCTGTGAAGCTGGGTGGGGGGGGGGGGCGGGAGACGGCATCAATGGTCACCAGTTGCTTTCAACTCGGAACCTTCTAGGATAAAAATGCTCTAAACCCATGTATTGACCAACAACAGTCCCTTAGATTTGGATGAAAGTCAAGTACCTGCTATTTTACTGTTGAGTCAACATTATTCATCATTTAATAGCTAAATCTTTAAGTTAAAACAGAGGCCAACTTTATTAGGAACTTAGCTCAAGTGTCCCCCCTCTTCAGGAGTGTCCTGGAGTCCATCTGTGCTTTCTCCACTTTCACGTAGAACTTCCTTTCCGGTCCCCACAGGAAACCCTGGCCGAACTTACTAACCCAATCACGGAAGGGTGAGCGCTGTGTTATCAGAGTGCATGTCCAGCACCTGTGCCGACCCACACGGTAAGTAACGAAACCATTTTAACAAAGTGCACCATTGTTGTACATTTAATAACATCTCCTTCACACACTGGTTGATGTAACACATTGACCTCATACAAAAGCCAGTAATATACCGATTCAGTAAACTTAGAAATATTTCCCCCCAAATCAGGACCAATATAAAGATCACAAATTGCAAAACTGCTACTTGCAAAACAATGGTAACCTGGTAAGTCCCAAAGAAAACAGTGAAAAAGACCTTAAGGGAATTACGCTGAGTGTGCACAGAATTAAACCTGTTCTGTCCCATCATCCTAGGAGTAGGACACTTGTGGGGACTTAAGATGAGTAATAATAAATGGCTCCTATGTCACTGAAATATCCGCAGAATTGAAAACTTGGCACTTAATGGGTTAAAATATGTGGACCAACAGCCTTCATGTGTTACCATCCAGTTGAAAGACAAAGCAAAAAAAAGACTCCATCCGGGACAGGAACTAGGACAGAAACCTCAATGACCTAGGAGAAAGCTTACCACGAAACGTACAGCATTGGCATCAAAGGAAAAACCAAATGCGTAAACATATGCAAGAATGTAAAAGCAGAACAATCATATGCCAGGTTCTTACATTGGAAGGCAACACTGTTAAGCTAACATATGAATCTGAAGTAAAGTTAATACCAACAAGTTATTTTTGAAATAGCTGATTCTGAAGTTCACATAGAAAGTGAATAAGCCAGAGTAATCTGAAGGACTAGTCCTGTCAGAAATTGTCACAATATACAGAAATCTGCCATCCACTGGTTCACTCCCCGAATCACCAGGACTGAGCCAGGCTCAAGTCAGTAACTACTTCTGGGTTTCCAACGTGGGCGGTGGGGGCCCAAGCACTTGGGCCATCTTCTGCGGCTTTTCTCAGGACATTAGCAGGGAGCTGCATCCGAAGTGGAGTGGACAGGGCATGAAATCAGCGCCCACGTGGGATGCTGGCACCACAGGTGGCAGCTTTATCCACTGTGCCACAACTCGGGCCCCTACCATATCCTTTTAAACCTTTTACCTCTTTTATATACCTACTATTTACCAATATTCTTGATGACAAAATATGCTTACATTTAGTGCTATCTGGTATGAAAGAGGATGCAATATTTCACAACCACTACATCTTTAGGATGTAAACTTTTATGCAAAGGCAAGAAGATGCAGCAAGTATGTCTACGTAAGTCTTTTACCTAATTCTCAACTTGTCTGAACACAAATTTTCTAAGTGCTACCTTTCATGGTATGAAAAAGATAAAAAAATGACTTGTACTTACCATTTCAATAATTATCTTTTTTTGTAATTCCTTTATGTCTATAGGAAAGGTAAAGTTCAATACAGCTTGCTTTTGACTAAAATGGGTTTTAATTTTGTACCTGTGAAAACAAGTGCTAGACATATCTTGAAATAAACCAATAAATTTACTAATGATCAACTGTGGGTAGAAAAAACACGCTCTTAATGCATTTCAATGGTCGAATGTTGACATGTGTATGAATATATTAATGAACAGCACTGGACAACAAGCTCATGAAACACATTTCCTCCCAGCCAACATGACTAAACTTGTGTATTTCGTGTGTACTCTGTCTAGAGACTGAAGCTAGACATTAGATTCAAAAACACACATGGTGGGGCAAGCTCTGTGGTGCAGTGGCTCAAGCTACCACTTGGGATACAGCATTCTCTATCAGAGTGCCTGGGATGGAATCCCAGCTCCTCTGTCCTCTCTCTAGCTTCCTGCTACTGCACCTGAGGGCAGCAGATGATGGCCCACATGGGAGGCCTGGATGGCTTTCGTGTGGCCTGGCTCAGCCCTGGCCTGTTGTATGCTTTTGGGGAGCGTGCCAGTGCATCAGTGGATAGAAAATCTCTCTGACCGCCTCCCCATCTCATTCCCCAACCCCAACTCTGCCTTTCTAGAAAACTCTCTAACCACCTCCCCATCTCATTCCCCAACCCCAACTCTGCCTTTCTAGAAAACTCTCTGACCGCCTCCCCATCTCATTCCCCAACCCCAACTCTGCCTTTCTAATGAAAATGTTTTTAAGAGATCCATGAGTTGACAGCTTCCTTTTAGGAATTTCTAGCAAAGCATGAAAATACTCACTAAGCGCTTACTTTGTGTTATTTTCACACATGTGAGGCAGACATTATTACTATAGATGAGACTACTGAGGAAGACAGCAGCCACAAGCCACTAAGAACACAATGCATGTTTTCAAAAGTAAACAGCAGCAAGTAGCAGCCAAGTGATGACTTTGGACAAAGAACGCAATTTTCAGAAGGTAAAGTGTCAAGGAGAAAGCAGCAGGGTCTCAGGGTTTCCTGAAAGGGAACAATTTAGATGGGCAAAGGAGAGGGAGAAAATACAATGGGAACCACCCCGCTCCCCCCCATATTCAGGCAATCATCAGCATATTCAGTCTATGCAAAAAGATTTGTGTTAAAGTAGCTGGGAAAGCAATTTGTGTGTGCATTTATCATCTTCCTAAGGGAGTATCTAAACTCCTGGGTTTGTACTATGTACATATGCTTCAACGACATGACGTTGGAGATTGGCTTCTAAATAAGCCAGCCTGTGTGGGAGAAGAGCAGGGCTCATGATGAAATGCTGAATAGATGAAGGCTTGTTTGTTAGCATTCTTTCTACGTTTGTATTAATTTTTTCACAATAAAAGATATGCAGGCATTTGGAAACAGCCTGTTATGAAGGATGCACATTTGTGTATGTGAAACCATTTATAGTTATGAACTAAATGATGTACACAACTTTTTGTTTTTTGACAGGTAGAGTGGACAGTGAGAGAGAGACAGAGAGGAAGGTCTTCTTTACTGTTGGTTCTCCCCCAATGGCCACTGTGGTCGGTGCAACGCGCTGATCTGAAGCCAGGAGCCAGGTGCTTCTCCTGGTCTCCCATGTGGGTGCAGGGCCCAAAGACTTGGGCCATCCTCCACTGCCTTCCTGGGCCACAGCAGAGAGCTGGCCTGAAAGAGGGGCAACCGGGACAGAATCTGGTGCACCAAACAGGACTAGAACCCAGGGTGCTGGCACCGCATGTGGAGGATTAGCCTAGAGAGCCATGGCGCCAGCCACAACTTTAAGAATTTAAATGGATCACCTTTAGCTGGTGAGGTCTTTGATGCACTCCAGACCGTGGTCAGGACAGCGTTTTGGGGTTACAGACATCAGCCTGTCACCTATAGTGGTCCTCCTGACGCTTAGCTCCTGCTGTTCTCGGATACAAAGTGTTGGTCTCAGGATTAAAGCAAATCAGGGTTTTCAATATGAAAGTGTTATTAAAGTGAACAGAGGAAGCTGAGCATATAATGAAGTCATAGATGATTTTAAGAAAGTGGTAGGTAAATTGATTTACCAAGATTAGTATTTTAAATCACGGATCTTTTCAAGGTGCTGTTTCTTGCCTGTCTGGGGAACTGACACACTCTTCCAGGCTCGGGTGTCCTCTCCTCTCGGAGGCCCTCTCCACGCTGAGCAGGGTCAGCATCTTTGTCTGCGTGTTACATGTGTGCCTTCCTTCAGTTGCACCCGCCGAACTACACCACTGAGGTTCTTAACAATCTCCACTACTAAGTGAGACAGCACATGGCAATCACTGGAAAATGCTGAGCGAGTAATAAACACGCTAACTCAGATTCCAGATTAACAATGGATATTTTTCAACAAGGACTGTAGATCAGACTGCTGAACACAGCATCTTGCCAACTACTCAACAGAAGCCTCCACACACCACTATAGATTGGTATTTAGCTGTGAATGCTATTTTGAAAAGCCAAGTTAAGCAGCAGCATTTTATATATTTTAAATAGATTCTTCTCTAACATTGGCACTCTAATTTAGGCTTTCCTAGTAAATAGAAAGATGGATCACATCAGGTTTGTAGTATTCTCACAGCTAGTCCTTAGAGTGCCAAGTAACGAAGGCAGCTGTGTGTGGACACCTTCATCTCCCTCTGCAAACTCACACTGATCTTGGCGTGCACCTCCCCGAAGGAATACCTATTTATTTCTCTGGCTGGTGAGCAAAATAAGCAAACTTTGAAAATGAAAAACGAATTTTCCAGGGCGGGCAGATCTTTACCGTGTTTTGCTTGCCAATTGTACTTAAACAATATTCAAGGGACAGAATTTTATAACCAAGAATATTAAAGCTTCAGATTCATTTGAACAGATGTTTTTCTTAACTAAAGTTGTTCTATTAATAGTTGGTATTTTGCTTGCACGAATGTGGTTTAAAAAATAAGACAATAAATTATGTAATCTATCTTAAATGAAGAAGTATACCTTATACTTTGCAATGCTTTTGTTCCTGAAAATAACATATTTTCCTCATAAGGGCAATACTGTAAAATGATTTTACTGCCGACTAAGCCTGAACATTAAAAATCAAAGTTGTGAATAACAGTGCCATAAAAGCAAAAGTAAAGCTGAGAACTTCTATAGTATTTTAAAATAGTGATTATAAAATAGAAACATCAACTTTAAAAGGCCGGCAGTAGATCATGTGTTTGGTGTAAACTAATAATCTAGACCTACTCAAAGTAAAAACACAGAAACCTCGCATTTGGCTTTCTTTCCACTCCCCAGAGTAGCCATATGGTGAGCACTGTTAACAACTGGATAAATAAAAAGACACTGGCTCTTTTCCTGTGCATAAACATTGTATCCACAGAGGGGCTTTTCTGAAAAATAGACTTCTACTACATACATTTTCCTACAGTTTTCCTTGAAGGAAGAAACTTAGAATCAACAGCTCCCGACCAGTGCCCAGAGACCCACTCAACTCCAGCTGTCTAGGAAAGGCCCGTGGCTGAGGGCAATGGGCTCCACAGCGATTCTGAAAAAAGTTTTGTATTCTGGGTCTCTCTGTGTGTGGTCTTGGTCATGTTTACTTTATCTCTGCTTGACTTAGGATCTGTCAAAGAGGATATCACTTTACTAACCCTTAACGATAAGCAGTCTACAAATTTTCATGATCAGCAACAACATGCAACAGTTAAAACTATTCTACTTCTGCACCTATGCAGGTATTCTGGAGGGGAGGGTAAGAGGAAGGTGAGTACTACAATTGCTGGATGAGAAGTAACTCATGGAGGGCGGGGAAGACGGGGCGGGCAGTGTTATGGTATAGTAGGCTAAGCCTTCACCTGAGGCGCTGGCATCCCATATGGATGCCAGCTCATGTCCCGGCTGCTTCTTCTGATCCAGCTCTCTGCTTATGGCCTGGGAAAGCAGCAGAAGATGGCACTTGGGCCCACAAGAAGCTCCTGGATGCCACTCAGCCCAGCTCCAGCCACTGCAGCCATGTGGGGAGTGAACCAGTCGATGGAAGCTCTGCCTCTCAAATAAATAAATCTTAAAAAAAAAAAAAAAGTAACTCACGTTTAAATTTTGATACTTACCAATTAGTTCACATTCTATTCAGAGTCCACCAATTTCTATTCTCAATGAATTGAAAACAGCTTTTGTTGCAAATGAAGCTCTCCTCTTGAGTATGTTTCTATTGTGTTCTAACAAATTACACCAACTGAGACACTCAACACAACACAAATGTGAAGTGACAGGCCTCCAATGGGTCTGACAGCTCCTCCTGAAGCTAGTCCAGCCTGCAGAGGTTACAGAGGAGCCTCCTCTCAGACTTTCTGTGACTAGGATTTCCCAACTCTCACCCATCCTCAATCAAATTCTTAACTTCAGTCTCATATGCAAAATTCCTTTTGCCTTGTAAGGTAACACATTCACAGGTTTGTGAAAGGGAGGCGTCGTATTCTGTTTACCATGACATCAATATTTTCTTTTTATAAAGAGGTATTCAGTAACATCCCCTCAACATAGGGCTGCCTGTGGCACTCCCTTGAACACAACTCACATGCAATGAGAATGGTGACCCTGAGGGGCTGCCCTGCAGCACAGCAGTCAAAGCCACTGCCTGTAACATCAGCCTCCCGTAAAGGTGCTGTTTGGTCTACCAGCTACTCCATTTCCAATCCAGCTCCCTGCTAATGGCCTGGGAAAAGCAGTGGAAGATGGCTCACAAGGGAGACCTGGAAGAGGCTCCTAGCTCAGTATGGGCTGTTGTGCCGCTCTGGGGAGTGAACCAGCAGATAGAAGATCTCTGCCTCTCCCTTTCTCTAACTCTGACTTCACAAGAAATAAATAAATCAATACAATAAACATTTAGTGGCCCTGGGTTTGTGAACTGCAAGGATCAGGCCTTGACCTTTGACCTGTACTCAGAGTTGGCTCATTTTCACACCACATGGCTTGGAGGTTCTCAAACTTATGTTTCCCAGAGACCCTGGATGATCCCTATGCACCGCGGACACATCATACCACTCTCATCTCATCAGAGTTTGACAGGATTGAGACAAAGCAGCCTTACTGCACTGAGTTAATTTACCCAGAGCGGAAAGCAGTTATTTTGCATCAGCAGCCTGAAGTGAATCCGCTGGGCTTTCATTCTGCCGCCACTACAGGACGTGCAGTAACATCAATGCACAGGCAGAGGCAGATCCATGCAAAGTCCAATTAGAAGCTTAAAAAGAAAGCACCCAAAGCGGAGGAAAGGCACACATTAACAGAGGAAACATCCCAGGCCCAGACACTGCTCCAGGACTGGCTTCCAACCACCTACTCTGCAGTCAGGACGCTGACTGAACCCACGGCACTGTCCCCGGCTTTCGATCCTTTCCGTACCTTCTAGCTCATCTATTTTTTCGATTATCAAAATTATTTAACGACCTTGCTGAATAAAGCCTCTTTTTTTAATGCATCACACGTTGCCTTGGAGCTGCAAATGTTGAGTCTCCTGTGCTAAAAATGCATTTTTACTGACAAACTAGTCTCTCCATTTAGCTGAAGTACTTGAGAACAAGAATCCAAATTTTCAGAACTCTGCAGATGACAACAGCGTCACCTGTATTAACTGCTACTCCTTCTAGATAGAAACAAAGACTTTATTCCCCTCTAGGAGAAGGGATACCGCAATGATACTCCTGACCTAACTGTGATAAACAGTTCAGTGCAAAGTGGGGCAGCATGTTATCATTTCCGAAACTAGGTCAGGGCAGCATCTTCCAACTAGTTTCTACTTACCAAGTCATATACCGCTATTAGCTCTTACGACAGAAAACGCAGACACGTACAAGAAAGTACACACACACACACACCTCTGGGGCCTCCTGCTACTCCAGCACCCGTGGCCGCGATCCCTGTCCAAGTAGATCAATTTGTTCTTTGATAAATCACACTTCGCTCTGTCAGGTGATTTTCATTTGATGTCCCTGGTCCTGTTAAAGCCACAGCCAAGAGCAGAATCACCTGTATTTGTCCGCCTTAGCAACACCAGTGGCTATTGGTCGTTATTTCTATCTCATGGTCATGGAACCTACAATTAATCTACCATGTTTGTGCTGCTTGGCTCCAGAGCTAACTTGGGATATTTCAGATCTAAAAATAAGGCAACAGAAGTGTCTAAAATGTTAGAAGCAAGCAAATGTAACACTATGATAAATACTGCAATTAAAAATATGCACTTTGGCCAGCGCTGCGGGTCACTAGGCTAATCCTCCGCCTTGCAGTGCCGGCACACCAGGTTCTAGTTCTGGTCGGGGTGCCGGATTCTGTCCCGGTTGCCCCTCTTCCAGGCCAGCTCTCTGCTGTGGCCAGGGAGTGCAGTGGAGGATGGCCCAAGTGCTTGGGCCCTGCACCCCATGGGACACCAGGAGAAGCACCTGCTCCTGCCATCGGATGAGCGCAGTGCGCCGGCCGCGGCGGCCATTGGAGGGTGAACCAACGGCAAAAAGGAAGACCTTTCTCTCTGTCTCTCTCTCTCACTGTCCACTCTGCCTGTCCAAAAAAAAAAAAAAATGCACTTCACCCATGGCCAGAGAAAGTTTTCTGAATAGAAAAATCTTGCTATGGTTAGGTACTGTGACCATGTAAAATCAAGCAAAGACAGAATGAGAACACAGAGGGTAACGCATTGAGCGGCCCCCCCCCCCCCCCCCCCAATTCGAATCTCATGGAGCTCATCAATCCCCAGAAGTCTGGACTTAACTGATTTGGGCATCTACAGATTCTGCAAGGCCCCTGGGCGGTTTTACTTGCAAACTGGAACTCGGCTGGAGAGGATCCGCGCCCACCCTCAGACTCCCGCCCTGTGCTGTCCAAGTGCAGTTCGAGTGAGAACTCCACGTGTGGCATGAAGAACGCTTGCCTCTCGCCCCCGATGCCATTTCACTGAGGCTGTCAGAGGAGCTGCGGCGGCAGACACGACTTTGTTCCCTGCCCCGTACAAACCTTCCTCTTGAATGACCTACGTCATGAATGGCATCACAGCACAGGAGAGGGGCACAGGATTTAGTGACCAAGGGAGCCGTTCCCCTCCAGCTTCGCTATACCCGCTAATACTGGGCAACCTAGGGAGCCCTCTGCATTTGCTTTTTCATATGTGAAATGTGCCAAACTATGCAACTTTTTAATTAAACATTGTACCAACTTTTTTCATAGAGCGCTTAATATATCACCTCTGGAACGTCATTAAAATCCCAAGCTTAAGAGAATATACAGCAAAAGGTAGCTCTCTTAGCCCAAATGGCTGTACGTCACTACCAGTCACTCGTGTATCCTCTCAGAGCGACACTATTCATGCAAAGTAACACAAACGTGACACAACGTTAACCCTATGTGGCCATATGCTCAACTGCAGATGAAGACCTTTAGGAAAACAATGCCATCTGTACTAGACACGTACACTTTGCCCCTGTCACTATCCCCTGAAAATCACAGCGTAAGGACTGTTCACACAGGATGCACCTGTATTAGCTACTGGAAGTAGTCTAGCGAGGATTTAGACTGTACCTGAGGATGTGGGCAAGCTACGGGCAAACACCCATTCTCTCTGAGGGGCTGCACCTCCGTGGACTGTGGCATCGTGGGAAAAGGGGGGCAGGAACCAATGTCCCATGGATATGCAGTGACAACATTATTTAGGTGGGCGGGCAACAGATCTCCAAGACTTCCTCCATTCTCATGCTGTTTCCCTCAACAAAGCATGGAGACCTCAGCCGCCTGAACATTAAAACCCACCTGAACCCAGGCTTCACAACCCACTAGCTGTGTGACCCCAGGCAAGGCCGTGGCCTCGTTCCTCAAGTCCCTCTCCCAAGGAAAACTACTCAGGAGTTGCTGTGAGCTTCAAGCAAGACAATATTTATAACCGGATGTCTCTGGATGAGCTGAACCTGGAACACAGCAAGCGCTTAATAAATGAAAGCTATTATTATTATGAATTTAAGAAAAGCAAGGCAAGACAGCCCCAATTCCACTGATCTTCAATACAGTGCTGCTGCTAGCCAGTGCATGTGACACTAGGAATGAGGAGGAAGGCATCCTTGACCTGGATCATGTGACAAATAACTCAATTTCACCCCCTAGAAAGAATCAGAAATGAGTCTTCCTTCTACATTAAAACTGAAATCGGAGTGACTTTCTCAGCAGGTTAAGGGCACTGCAGTAAGGACTCTAAGGAACCTTGGTAGGTGGGGGAAGCAGCTGACATGGGCCGTGCTCACCAGAGAAGGACTGTGTCATGAAGGGCCCCTCTAGCAGGTGGCACCCCTGTCCAGGGGCGACTGTGACTGACGCTCCAGCCACAACCCAAGCAGCTGGCATCAAACAAGCGGTGACCGCTGAGTCTCAACGGGCAGGGGTTGGGTGCTGGACGGGATTTTCGTAACAACACAAGGGCAGTGAATTTTCGCCACGGAAATCCTAGCTCTTCCGGGGCCACGGTGGCTTTTCAGAGTGCAGGGACAAGCATGGAGGGCTTCCCCACAGAGAGGCGTCCGCGGTCCACACTGGGCACGTGGGCTTCCTCGGTTCCCCCGGGCGGTTCGGAGGTTGCACTCTCACTCCCGATTACGGTCTCCGGGCCTCGCTTCTCATCCTGCACCTGCCAACCTCGGGGATCCGCCGGCCAAGCTGGTCCGCGGGGGCCCAAGCCGTCAGGGGAACGGGCAGGAACACACATCACTGCGCGCACAGAACCTCACGGTGGGTGGGGGGCGTGGGAGAGGCCTCCCCGGCCGGACGCCGCTAGGACTCGTGCCACGAGCTCCCTCAGAGCCTCTGCACAGAGTGTCCGTCACGAAGACCTGCGTGTGCACGGGCGCATCCTGCGGACAAGCATGGGAGGCGCCCGCCAGCGAGGCCACGCGTTCAACAGGTGAAACTGCTGGTGTGCACCCTAGGTGTTCGATACAAAACGGAAATCAAGCAACGGCGCCTGGGTCAAGCCCGCAGGGAGAGACGAGGAGACGCAAACGCGAACATCCCAAGCGGAAAGCGGGGCAGCCCGCACGCCTCGGAGGGTCAACGACCCCAGGTGACCTCTGTGACCGCCAGGTCCAGGCACCCCGGCGCAGCCCACGTCGGACACTGGCCTCCACCGGACCCCGGGCTACTGTCGGGCGCTCGGCCCACACTGGACGGGCGGGCGGGCGGGGGCCGGCCGCTGCGCTCCGGGGCCTGTGCAGCTCCCCGGCTCCGGGAGCGCCGAGACACCGACACGGCTCCCTCCAGCCCCCGCTGCCCGGCCCGACTCGCAGGGGCGCCCGGCAGCCCCAGTTCTTACCATAGTGAGGTCGGCGGTGCCTCAGCCACATCACCCTTCCGGGCCCAGGGCGGAAGAGGTGCGCGCGCTAAGCCCGCCCTTCCCGCTGTCCGGTTGGACCTATCACGGGACCGCCTCCGGAGCGGCGCCAATCAGACGCAGGGATAGGCTGCTCTCTACCGGAAGGGGCGGGACTTAGGGGGCGTCACGCCGAGCTGAGGAAGTAGCCGACGCTCTGATTGGCTGCGAGCGCTGTGTCTGTGGGAGCGGGCGTTTCGGAGGAGACCGGAAGTGGAGTCCCTGAGAGGTAGGGTCCGGAAGTGGCTGCCGCCTCATCTTTCCCTTGGCTTTCTCATTTTATTTTTTTGGCAATGTACCCGCAGGGCGTGGACGTCTCCTCAGATTCGCCTCAGCGCGTGAGCCGCGGGGGCTCCTGGGCTTGTCGGGGCTCGCTGGCCTCCTCCGCAGGGCGTGCACCTGTTGGGCTGTCGCCCTCGGGGGATTGTTGGGGATAGCGGCGCCTTGTGAGGCGCCGGGTGCGTTGGGGATCCCTGTGTGCTGGGTCGTACGGCTCCAGCCCCCTTCCTTGTTTTCAGTCGCCAGCTCTTCGCAAACCACACAGCGCAGTCAGGGTTTGGAGCCCGCTAGGCCTCTGGGCCAGGAAAGAACTCTTTGCCGTTTCCTGAGAATTTAGCTTTAAAATCTGGCGTAGTGTTCTGTAGCTTCCTCTGACCTTGGTAACCGCATGGGTGAGCTCCCAGGTCTCTCACGTGGGTGCAGGGGCCCAAGGACTCGGGCCGTAGCAGAGCTGGATCGGAAGTGGAGCAGCTGGGACTTGAACCGGCGTCCAAACGGGATGCCGGCGCTACAGGCAGAGCTTGGCTCAGCCTGCTATGCCACAGTGCTGGCCCTTATTGCTTTGCTAATTCACACAGTGAAGTTCCTGTAAGGCATTGACTTACAGCCCTAGGAGTTTTGCGGCCCTGTGAGACTCTTGAATATTTGAGGCAACAGAATGATTTGTGTTCCTGCTGTTAGCGACAGTTATGTGCTGCTGCACTCAAAGGCGTTGCTCTGTGTCCCTGACTTGAGTTTTGAATGTGTTACAGTGAACTCTCAAGAGCTCATGAAACAGACAACCTAGCAAGTGTTTACCGGCGCCTGCGCTGTCCCTGGGTTTGTTAGGTGGTAGGGGAACAAGGATGGCCTGTCCAGAATGCAGGAGGGCCGGGTGTGGTACACTGCACTGTGGTCCCTCCGCGTGAAGCCTTGCCTCAGGCTGCCTGTGAAGAGCCTTCCAGTCACAATTGCTTTTTTGCGTTTATGAATGGTGGTTAATTAGAGGCCATGGGTTCTGATTTACCTCTGCTTGAGAATCATAGAGAACAGCATGCCCGTTATTTTTAAGTTAGCATAGAGGAACACAGGTGAACATAACCTGCTACGTGTCATGCTTACTCTGTTCATGTAAGATTGCAGACACAGCTAATCTGACAGGCGGTGAGATCGTTGGGGAGGTAGTGACTGAACCACATATTAATTAAGCACGTAAATCCCCACTTTTTTTCCCCAAAGGCAATAAACTAGATTAAATACTTAAATCACTCCTTCAGGTCTGTTTTGTTTTCCTGGTATCTCCGCTGTGGATTTGCATTTCCAGTCTTGTTTGATTATTTTCTTACTAACACCTGACATTCCTTTGGCCCCAAATTATTGCCTTTTCTGCATCAGGAAGAGTATTATCAACTCTGGTTCCGTAAGGGATTTTTAGAAGTGTAGATTAAAAGTTGTGTATTTTCTTTAAAGATTTATTTACTGATTTGAAAGTCAGAGAGTCTTTCATCCACTGGGTCACTCCCCAGTTGGCTGCAACAGCTGGAGCTTTGCCCATCTGAAGCCAGGACCTTCTTCCTGTCTCCCACACGGGTACAGGGGCCCAAAGACTTGGGCCATCTTTTACTTCTTTCCCAGGCCATAGCAGAGAGTTGGATTGAAAGTGCAGCAGCTGGGTCTTGAACCAGCACCCACATGGGATGCGGGCAGTGCAGGCGCAGCTTAACCCGCTATGCCATAGCGCCAGCTCCATAAGTTGTACATTTTTGTATTGTGTGGAGAGAGTGCACAGGCGTCCTCAGTGTGGTGAGGATTCAGTTAACAGAAATGCATCATCTAGTCAAATGTGGCATACAGTAACCACTCAGTAAATGCTGGCTGTTACTGTGTGCCACGGCTTTCTCCACTAAATTAGAAGCTCCCTGAGGGGAGGGATCCTGATGCAAGAGTGAGTGACTTTGTTTTGAGCTGCTTTGTTACTGCTTTCATGCCTCCAGATGAGGTTTTCCTCATTTCACTTTATGCTTTGGTGCGGTGTTAATGTTGGGGGAATGGTTGCCTTTTCCAATCTGTGACACAGGTGCTGAAAGACCATGGTTTTGCTTAGTTGCTGTTTCTTCTGATCCTCAGGGTGCCTCCAGCCTGGGCTTGAGGTTCTTGGTGTTCTAGCGCTTGTGCGTTTTCCTCCTTTTTATTGTCTTAAACAGTGGATCTTGGAGTGAGACCTACAGTAGTCTTCTTTGCCTTTCGTGTAATTTTTCCACCTTAACGAAGTGCTTCTCTTAACCTTTCTGTATTTTTAATGTCCATTTATTTACCTTTCCATGCAACAAAACCCTTCTAAAGAGTTCTTCCCGTCCTATTTTCTCATTCTGTGTTCTTCCTCGAGCCAGCTCTAACACATCTGTTGCTTGCACACTGCCCTACACTTCCCTGTTAATGTCATCAGCGGATCTGGGTGTTGATTACTCTCGCTCTTCATTTTATTTAGTTCTCAGCAGACTTTGGCACTCCCGATCACTCCTTTCTCCGTGATGCTCTCTTGGTTTTCCTTTTGCAGTGTTGATGGCTCCTCCCCCGTCTCCTTCGTCTGATCCTTCTATTTAGTCATTTGTTGTGGAAGTGTTCCAGGGCTCAATACTTGGTCCTTTTTCTCTCGATACCTCCTTTTGATGATATCATCAGTCTTATGACTTTACATATCTTTTGAATATCAAAGAATTTCACATTTGTATTCCTAGTCCCCTCTCTGAACGCCAGATTCACATAACCAGTCATACCTGTGCATCTCAATTTGTGACTCTAAAAGACATCTCAAGCTTCCCAAACTGAATTCCATTTCCCCAAAACAAGAGTGTAGTTGATAGTGATATATCAGTGATTGTTTCCTACTTTTGGTAAAGATACTCTGGTTCTCTGAGATGTTAGTATTGAAAGAAACTGAGTGAGGGACATTACAGGAACTTTCTGTATTATCTTTGCAACTTTTTTGTGAAAGCAAAATGATTCCAAAGTAAAAAAAAAAATTAAAATGGAATGTTACATTACTTCTCTGCTTAAAATCCTCTCATGGCTCCTCATTTGATTCTTAGGAAAAGTCAGTGTCCTTTCTTTGACCTGCAAGTCTCTACATAGTCTTGCTCCTGTGACCTGTCTTTGCGTTTCCATATGTCATTCTGTTTATTGCCTCCAAGCCTTGGGTCATGCAGACTCTTCTGCCTGGAAAGGGCCTTCCTTGTTTGTCATCTTCTAGTCCTAAGCCGTTTCCCTTCCACCTCTCCCTTTCTTCTTTAAGATTCCTGTTAGGTATAACTCAAGGAGGCCTGCCCTAACGTGTCAGGCTGCCATTAGCCCCACTTTCCAGAGCGGTTCCCACTTGCCTGTATATTACACAAGGTTGTATTGTAATTCTGTTTGGAGGAACAGGCATGGTGGTGCAGTGAGTTAAGCTGCCACTTGGGATATCCGTATCCCATATCATAACGCAGCCTCTGTTTCCAGGCAAGCTCCCTGCTGATGCACCCTGGCAGGCAGCACATGGTGGCTCAAGTACTTGGGCCCCTGCCACCCATGCGGGACTCAGATGCTTGACTTTAGCCTGGTCCAGTCCTTACTGTTGTGGGCATTTGGGGAGTGAGCCAGCAGATGGAAGATCTTTGAGACATGTAAAAAAAAAAATAATAATTCCTTTCGGGTGTTTCTCACTAGAGAACTTGGAATTTGTGATACTCTTTTAGGATATCAGAGTTTGGTACATAGAAAGTAGTCAGTGAATGTTTTAATGCATTGGTGGCATGACTAAACACTCTCACTCCTAAAGTAGTAGAGTTCTGATTTTAGGCTGGATTTTCAGAGTATAAAATCAATGTTTTATTTGCTAGAAAAAGGTGACTGTCTTTAAACTAATAGAAATATTTCTTTTGTACAAGTAGTATGTAGTTAATGCATTTTATAGCTTTGTATCATTTGCTTCTTGTCATTTGTGAACTTATCAGCAGTGATTAGAAAGTGAGTTGTAGTTTTTTGTTTTTCCTAAGACTGAAGTCATTGATCCTGAGGACTACTGCATAGTGAGAAAATTTATAATGTTAGTGAGTTCTTTTGGGGAGAATGCTGTAAAGACTTGTATTGCCTCCATGGAGAAATTTGTATTAGAATTCTAAATTGTTCATAAGGCATTGATGTTTTGCCAAATGTTGTTATTCCCAGTTGCTTCTAATAAACCTTTGCTTATGTACTGCATAATCCTGGGGTGTTTACAAGGTAATACAACATTTTTCCCCAATAATCTTAAATTTGTTCATGGGGTATTGAATGAAGACTAGTTTGTTAGCGTGATTTCTGACACTTGGCACTATTTTTGTTTTTAAAACACTGTTTAATCCTAGGTAATGTGTTAGATTTCCCTTTCTGATTGGCATTCTGAATTCAGACTGTCTTCTGACCATAATCTTCAGCGTGTAAACCAGTCTGTTGAATCTTAACCTAGCTGTTTGGACTAACAAATAGATTATCTATAAATTCTGAGGTCTCAGTATTAATGATGAGGTTGATAATGATGATTAGGCCAGAGATTAAGTAATTAAAAACAAATATTTCTTGGAGGCCACTGCATCTTGGCTCTGTGCATAGTTTCCTGAGCTTTTCTAACCCAGCAGCAGTGACTGAAATGTTGAGGTGAACATAGTTCCATCTGGTCTTGCCATTAGGTTACTTGTAATTTTATTTGAGCAATGAATGAACATTTTATTGGATAAAGAAGGTATTTGCTCAGTTGGAACAGAAACAAGAAATAAGATGCAACTATTGTTGAAGAAACTTGTCAAAATCCTGACACTAAGGAGACAAGCCAATATTTGCTGCAGGATTTACAAGTTGCCAAGTTCCCGTTTGAGAAATATGACCTTTACATTCAGCACGGTTCAGTCTGTATATAAGGAGCGTGTCTGAATGAGCAGCTGTTCAGAGAGAAGAGAGTCACATCTGTCCAAACTGCAGAGCACATACAAAGTGAAAATTTAAAAGTTCGTGGTGTTTCTTTGCTAATTTGTAGGCAGATACTTTTACAGTGTTGTGCTCATGCTAATGGAGTACCATTAATGGGTTTAGCTTGTCTTTGTTAGAAATGATAGCAAGTTGTTAATTATTACTCTTAAGTTATTGGTATTATGCTCATATATGAGTTTAATTTAAAAATAATTTGCCTTAATATTATGTTTATGAACCCAACTCCTCATTTTTAACATTGATTCTATAGAGAAAACCGACTGAAGTCATGACTTAGAAATTGCTCTCAGGAACTTCCCAAACAACAACAGAGAAAGTTTCTGAAGTTCAGATGTGATGAAGAGATCTGTCCTAGCTCTCATTATCTGACTTCTGTGCCCCAGCAGCATCTGTGGAAGAGAAGGGGATTGCTTTGGTTGGGGTCGTGGATAACCACTGGTAATCCCCGTATGATTATTACTGTAACTTAGCAAAGAGCATGTTGATAGAAAATAGAGAAATATTTGCAGCTTTCATTGGTAGTCTTTGGAACCACACAAACAACCTTACATGTTTCCTAAGCTTGTAGGAGGCTTGACGTAATATTCTTTGACTGGCAGTCCTAAGAATGTCTAAAAGAACCTGAAACGTGGGTGTCAGGACTTGTCCCCTCTTGGCTTTTATTTTCTGATGGTAGAGATAGATGTCTGTTTTTTGGTAATCTGATCTCCTACCCACATCATGGTGTTATGCATATATTGTGAAGAATTGATGGAAAGTATAATGGAAGACATATATTCTGTCTAAAGTTCACGTTTCCGTAAATTCCTTGATAAGCAAGAGAAGACAGATCTTATGTGATTATAAAAGGTGCTTAACTTACTCTTTTCTGTTATAGTAAAGATAGAAGAGAAAAATGCAATTTTTAAAAAAATATATTTATTTATTTGAAAGGCAGAATAAGAGAGAGAAAGAGAGAGAGAGAGACAGACAGACAGAGAGGGACAGTTTCCATTCCTCCACAAATGACCGCACGGCTAGAGCTGGGCTAATCTGAAGCCAAGAGCTAGGAGCTTCTTCTGGTTCTCCAGCATTGGTGAAGGGGCTCAAGCATTCGTGCCATCTTCTTCTGCTTTCCCAGGAGCATTAGCAGGGAGCTGGATTGAAAGTGGATCAGCCAGCACTTGAACCAGTGCTGATATGGAATGCCAGCACCATGGGCAGTGGCTTTACCCACTAAGTCACATTGCTGGCCCCAAACTGCAGTTTTGAAATGCACATTGACTAAATCCCTCTTTTAGAGGGTATTTGTCTATATGCTGCAGAAATATGTTGAATTTTGAGGAGAAAACATTAAATTTATTAATTGGTGGCTTTAAAAAACTTGGAAAACACTTTCTACCATGTAACCAAGACTTAAAACAGTTGTTTTGAACAGATGTGTATATAATGCTTTCCCTTCTAGAATCCTTAGGACCATTACACAAATATTCATCAGTTGTCTTTTTGAATTACCTATTACTGGTTACTCATTCTGTACCCATAACAAAGTTGTCAGTATTTTCAAAATGTCATGTGTTTTAGATTTGATGATACTGGAAACGTGAAACTGAAAACGTAAAACTTCCAGTTTGAATATCATGAGTTTAATATACTATTTCCCAAAATATAGTACTCATGCTCCTGGCAGAATGTATACGTTACTTACTTGATAACTTTTTGTACATACTGAGATAATTGAAGTTAGGAGAATTGAAGGATTTGCAGAGATCCCCACAACCGCTAGATAACAGCAGTGGTTCTTGCTGAAATTTGTCCGATTCAAAGGCTGAACAAGGTGGCTTTAAAAAAAGTGGATCTCTCAGCCTTACAACCAAACATCCCTATGGTCTGCTGCAAGTGGAGTCAGGTCTGAGGTGTCATCTCTCAGTGCTGCTTCCTGGTGTGTTCATTTTGTTCACAGCAGCTCCAGGCTTACAGCATCAGGACGTCAAATCTTGTAGAGAAGAGTTTATATCCTTTATCATGGAAGTAGAGGTCTTGCAATTGAGCCTCCCTGTCTCATCTCTGAATCAGTCACCGGTAGTTAGCAAGTAACATTGGCTTACCCTGGGTCCTGCCTCCACCTTGAGGCCTGGGGCCAGAGTCAGCCTGCCCAAAACCTTGGGTTGAGAATAGTAGAGGGAGGCATTCAAGGTTCTCTTGATACAACAAGGGGAGTCTGTGTGGGATGGCAAAATAAAATTCTCTCTGAATGTTGGATGAATGAAGACATTTTTAATAGCAGCATTCTTTTTTTTTTTTTTTTCCAAAAATGTTTATCTACTTGAAAGTAGGCGGGGGCAGGGAGAACAAGAGAGAGGGCTCTTTCGACCAGTGGTTCCCTCTGGAAATGCTGGCAATAGCCAGGGCTGGTCTGTGGTGAAGCCCGGAGCCCAGAATTCCATCTAGTTCTCCCAGATGGGTGGTAGAGGGCCAAGTACTTGACCCAATATCCACCGCTTCCCAGCATGCATACATAGGAAGCTGGATCAGAAATAGAATAACGGGAACTGGATCTCACTCTCTGATGGCATGCAGGCATCTCAAGTCGCAGCTTAACTTGCAGCACTACTGTGTCTGCCCGAATGGCTAACCTGAAATCCCGTGGGACGTGAATCATGGCTTTGATGGCATTGCTCTCCAGTGCTGAGAGAGATAGCTAACAGTGCTGAATCCTGAAGTTGGGAGCATTCAAATTAATACAGATGAAATTAATTAGGCTATTTGAGTTACTGCTTGTTATTGTTTGAATAAGATGTGGGGGACCAGTGCTGTGGCGTAGCAGGTTAAGCCACTGCCTGCAGTGCTCCCATCCCATATGGGTGCCGTTGGAGTCCTGGCTGCTCCACTTCTGATCCGGCTCTCTGGCCCAAGGACCCACGTGGGAGACCCAGAAGAAGCTCCTGGCTCCTGGCTTTGGATCAGCGCAGCTCTGGCCGTTGCAGCCATCTGTGGAGTGAACCAGCAGATGGAAGACCTCTCTCCTCTCTCCTCTCTCTCTCTCTCTCTCTCTCTCTCTCTCTCTCTCTCTCTCTGCCTCTCCTTTCTCTGTGTAACTCTTTCAAATAAATAAATAAATAAATATTAAAAAAGAATAAGACATGACTCCTGAACTCACGTGGATGTTCACAAGCTTGAATTCCACAGTCTCTGTCAATGTGCCATTCTCCAGCCTCACCAGGTGGTACCCACCTGATCTTGTACTGTGAACCACAGTAACCCTCATGCATAGGCGCTCGTTTCAGGCATGTAGTTGCAGCACTGAAAAGCTAATACACGACTACTTACTGTTAGACTGCTTAGCTCAAACATCCCAAATGGCATGGTTCTAATGGTATGCCACAGGATGAGAAATCTTGGAAAATATCAGCACTTTTATTACTGCTTGTTTCTTTACTATGGGTGCTACATGTAATAGCAATATACAAACTAAGTAGCTTAAATGTTGTAATATTAATATACTATGTGTTGGCTTTAAAAGATGTTTATTTGAAAGAGAGGCAGAGAGAGACACACAGATAGAGGTCCTCCATCTGCTGCTGGTAAACTGCTCACATGCCTGCAACAGCTAGGGCAGGGCAGGCCAAAGGTAGGAGCCAGGAACTCAGTCTGGCTCTACGAGGTCGGGGACAGGGACCCAGTTATTACCTACTGATTCCAAGTGTGTGTTAGCAGTAAGCTAAAATCAGACATGGAGCCAGGCACTCTAGGTTGGGCTTTGGGCATCCCAAGTGGCATGTTCACCTACTACACCAAACGCCCATGTCTTGGCTTTAAGAACAGATTATTTATACAGTACTGATAAGTATTGTAATAATTTCAGCCTTTTCTATTGTTCTTAAGTTCAATTTAAAATATTTTTAAGAGCATTTGTGCTGGTGTTCCTGGTATAATACTTATTTAAAATATCAAAGAAGTCTAATAATTCTTTAGATATATTCCCTTCATTTTGAAGCTTTAAATTATATATTTAAGATTAAACTCCTAATAGATGTCTTTTCTCCATCTTTTTACAAGTATACATCTAATGAGTATCATCAGCCTGATGCTCAGTAACACTTACTAGAAATCACTTTATTTTGACAAATACGTGCTATGGTTTGGAGGTTAGTTTGGGTGTCCTCTAGAGGCCTGTGTATTAAAGGCTTGGTCCCCAAAGTCTTACGATAATGGCACTGAAAGAGTGGCAAGTGTCCAGTTACACTGTTGGGAGGTGGGCTTTTGGGAAGTGATTGGGTTGGATAAGGTTGCTGGTGTGGAGCCCCAGGATCTAATCCTGGTGGCTTTATAAGGAGTGACATAGACACAGGTGTTCTCTCTTGCCATGTGATTCTCTGAGCCACCATGGCATTCTGCCAGCAGAAGAGCCTTAACCAGAGACCTACCCAGTGAGTCCTGCTGTTTCTTGGACTCTGAACCTCCCAAACCGTGAGCCAAAAAATAAACTTTTTCTCTGTATAGAGTCTGTTTTCTGAGATATTTTGTCGTAGTAACAGCTGACAAATGCATTATGGACAATTTAAACATACAAGCATAGGGGCTTTAATGGTTTCTGATACACTGATCATATAGCGCCATTGGTATCAACCCAGGGTTCATTTTATTTCATTTATGTTCTCCTCACCCTTTGCTCTTCTCTTCTAAATTACTTTCAAAGAAATCCCAGGAATCATAGCATTAAAAATGTACATAGTTTACTATATATATCTATATATATTTAAAATGGACACTTCATAGAACACAGCTACTATTCTTTTAAAATATCAAATTTAACAATAATTCCATAATGTTAGCAAATACCTTAATTTGGCTTGGGCTTTCTCTAGTTACTTTAAAAAGTTTAAGTTTTTTGGTTGAATAATGATTTAAGTTTGCTGTTGTTTTAAGTATCTTTTAACATGTATATTTTTCCCAATACCTTTATTTATTTATTTATTTTTTTGACAGGTAGACCAATAAAGAGAGAGAGAGAGAGAGAGAGAGAGAGAAAGGTCTTCCTTCCATTGGTTCACTCCCCAAATGGCCGCTATGGCCAGCGCTGCACCAAACCGAAGCCAGGAGCCAAGTGCTTCTTCCTAGTCTCCCATGTGGGTACAGGGGCCCATGCACTTGGGCCATCCTCACTGCCTTCCTGGGCCACAGCAGAGCGCTGGACTGGAAGAGGAGCAACCTGGACCAGAACCTGGCTCCCATATGGGATGCAGGCGTCGCAGGCGGAGGATTAACCAAGTGAGCCATGGCGCCGGCCCCCCAATAACTTTTTAAAGATTTGTTTTAAAGACATGGTAAGAAGAGGGTTGGGGAGCATGGGGAGACAGAGAGATAGAGAGATCTTCTTTTGGGTTCTACATTTCCCAAATGGCCACCATGGCCAGGGCTGGGGCAGGCCATAGCCAGGAGCCAAGCCCTTTATCTGGGTTTCCCACATGTGTGACAGTGGCCCAAAGACTTCAGCCATCTTGTATTGATTTCCGCATGCGTTTGCAGGGAGCTGGGTCAGAAGTGGAGCAGCTGGGACTTGACCCTGGGTCCATAAGGGATGCCAGCATCCCAGGTGGCAGCTTAACCTGCTGAACCTAACCCAATACTCTGTTGTCCATTGAAACTCCTTTGTTGAAGAAACTAAGATGGCTGCCCGCTGGAGTTCTCTCTGTCTAGATTTTGCTGGTTGTATCTCTTTAGTAGCATGGAACGTGTTCCTCTATCTTTTGTGTTCCTGGAGATTAGTAGTTAGATTCAGAGATTTGATCAGAATCATGTTGATTTTCTGTTAGCATGAATTTATCATAGCTCATAGTTCAGAGAGAATTTGTGGATGTTGCCAAGGGAACATATTTATGCCAATGTGTTATGCGTTCTTTTCTATTTAACTCCCAAAACAGTAAGTATAGTTTTAAGATAGGATTTATATTAGAAAAGTCAGAGTGTGAGGAAAGGGGAGGATAATAAAATAAATATAAAAATCAATTGACATATTTACTGTATCAGAATTAGAGACAGAGAGGAGAGAGAGAAACAGAGAGGGGCTGGGGGGAGAGACCCTTCATTTGCTTCTCTGTTGGTTCACTCCGTAAATGGCTGGAACAGCTGGGGCTGGACCAGGCCGAAGCCAGGATCCAGGTGCTTCCTCTAGTTCCTCTGTGTGGATGCAGAGGCCCAAGCACTTGAGCCATCCTGCACTGCTTTCCCAGGCACATCAGGGAGCTGGTTCAGAAGTGGAACAGCTGGGACTCGACTTGGCACCCATATGAGTTGCCAGCTCTGCAGACAGCATCTTAACCCACTGTGCCACAGCCCAGGCCCCCACCTCTTTCATTTTAAAACAAGAGACATAAGGAGTTCCTCAAAGAAATATTTTTTGGGGGATTTGATGAGTAGCACAAGAAGGATTGAGCTGTATACTTTTAAATTTAAAATTGTTAGAATAATCTAAAATAAAGTAGGTATAAGGGTATAATAATCTTGATAAGGAACTTTGCCTGAATTATTTGAAGTTCCCACATGAGAAATTCAGAGTTATTTATCATCTCACTATGTAGATCTGGGTAAGGCTTTGTTATAACTTGTTTATAGGTTAAGGGAAAGCAATTTAAGAGCAGAAATGAAGAAAATTTATTGGTAGGAGTTTACAGTAGTTGTGATGTCTTGATAGTCATCAAATGAGAACAGTCAGAGGGAAAACTGAGAAAGTGAGGTCCAGTATGAAATTCAGAGACCATCCGGGGTTGAGTCTTTCCTTGGTGTTTGTATATCAGATACTTCTAAACTTGAGTACACTTCTGCTCTTAAATAACCCGGCTGAATTTTGATTTTCTCATTTTTAGAATGTGTGATTGTGAAGATTAAAGCAATATATGGCAAGTTCCTAGCACAGTTCATGACGTTTATTCCATTCCCTCATTGACACACACATGGCTTGAGTTCTTAGGTGAAATGAACGATTTAGTAAGACCCGCTTTGTGGTAAATGTTGTGATTAGCTATATATTAGCCATATTTGAACCTTAATTTAATTTTTGCTGTTCATATATTTTCATTCTCAAATTTCGCTCTCCCTCTCTCCTTCATCCTTTCCCTCTCTCCCTGCCTTTCCCTTATTCTCTCCTGTGTCCTGTGTCAGAGAATTCCCTTGATACTGAATCAGACATACCTGAACTATTGTGATTGTCATATCTTGGAATGTTCTTATGTGGCCGAATCTCAATGGGCAATAGCTACTTTGCTATTAGACCTATGTAGACGTCGAATACAAATGCAGTTTAGCAAAAATCCAAGCATCTTATAACAGAAGTCTTATACAGTTGGTCATGATCATCATTTGTCCTGAGCTAGGGAGGTGTCATACTAAAATACACACAAAAAAACTTAGTACAGCTTGTTTTAGAAAATTTTATGATTTATTTTGTAGTATGTCCTTGTTTCCTTTGGAAATAGGGCCCTTGTTAAATGAGAAGCATGCACTTCAGTCGGCATTTGTCTGAATATTTTGTGTTTCTTACATTTTGTGTACCTTTGTGTATCACTATATCAAAATGATATAGTCATATAGGCAAAATTGAATTTAATAATATGCATTTTATATGTATATTAAAGATAACTTTCTAGGCATTAGAATTGCATTGTTGCTTTTAGTGGATTTGATAGTGTATTCTTGGTATTAAATTTTCTGAACATTAGATTCCTCATATAAGCATTCTTTTTCATCTCTTGTTTTTGTTTATTTTGGTTCTGCAATTTTTTTTACATTGGAAAATATAGCAATTTTCATTTGTCACCTATTATGTACTCTATATACTTCTTATTATTTTGTAAATACTTTAACTCCCACAGAGCAAAACTTTGTATTGCTTTGAATATATCTATTTTAGTTATAATTTTTGTAAAATTTTCTTATATTTTCCTAAGTGGATTCAAAGTTTCTGGAGGGAATGCTTCATTTTTTTTTTAAATTTTCTAGAGTTTTCTTTATTGAGCACAAAGTTTCTATCCACTGCTTCCTTAATGTCTGATGGATAGGTAGATGGAGTAGAATTTTTGCAACTGGTTTCTTACACATTGATGTCAAGTCATTATTTCAAACTAATGAGCCTTTTAAATTAAATATTTAAAAAGTGAATTTTGCCTTGCAAAATTAAACTTCTCTTATACAAAGTGACTTTACTAGGTATGAAAAATTTCATTAACTCTTTTGTGAGAGTGATTAAAAATAATCAATTTTTTTATGAAGCTTGCACATTTTCCAACTTCTTCCTAATGAGAAAGGCAGTCTTGATACTTGTGTGGTTTGAAGCTTGTCGGCAAATTCCATGTGGTTTGTGTGCATGGTCATGGCTAATCCAGTGGTATTCTAGAACGCTTAAAGAAGTTGGTAGTCTTCTTTGGATTCAGTTTGGAATGTGTGTGCTCATGTACTGTTCCTAACTCTTACTCGCATTTGAATTAGATGAAATTGCCATTTGTGTAGGTTAAAAATCAGTTTCATATGATACCTAAGTATTTTTGGATGGTTGAACTTAGATACGTTCAACAATTGAGAATACATTAAACGTTTTTTTCTTCCAGATTAACTCTCATTTCTCTAGTACCACAACCTAATCATTCATTCCGTTATTTGCCATTAAGAAATAGATAGATGCACATTGGTAAGAAAATGGTGGGTTTGTGAGAGGGAAGAAACTAGTGCAGTTTTGTTCCTTTTCCTGGTAAGAGCTTTTAGTTGCGTTTTGCTGTTCAGCATCGCAGTTGGCAAGAGGGAATCCTCTCTGTGAGCTTCACGGGTGGTGTTTTGTGGGAGCACTCTCCCTCCTCTGGAATTAAAACAAGAGGTGTCAACAATCCCCAGGCTCAAGGCACCAGAATTACCAAGTTCTCATTGATAAAAGACTGTGTATCCTTGAGGAATGTTGTCATCTCTTCTCAATAGGTCTGTGAAGTGTCATTCTCACGTGAAGCTGCAGTTAGAACTGAAGTGTTGCTGTGCCAGTCTAGAAAGTTTCCAGAGTGACACATGTTGTCACTTCCTTTCTGCCAAGCTTGTTTGTAAGTGAGAGTAGCCATTTGATGAAAATGAAAGAAGTGATTCTTTTTAAAGTTTGGGTCCAATTTTAATGACATTTTGGATCCAAGTGTTAGATTCTGTGTGGGGAATTTATTCAGGCCTTAGATCACTTTATTGCTTTTTAGTACCCACCTTCCAGGATAAGAGGAAAGGAAGGAAGTGAAATTTAGATGACTCACTGAAACAAATGATCATTGATGGTGTTTGTAAAAGATACGTAGAGGAAACAAGCAATAACAGGATATTCGGAATAGCAGTTGGCATTCCACTGTTATGAGAGGAAATGGAGACTAGACTGTGAGTGTGGCACAGATGTCATGTTTTTTACACTTGTTTCATGGTTCAAATTCTTTATTTTAGAAGCATCAAATTAATTCATTATTTTCCTTGAACATCAGCTGTATATTATGAGTTTTTGGGCAAGATTATGTTAACAGTCCTAACTGTTTTACTACTACCCTACAGTGGCTGACATTCCTGATTTGCCTGGTATTGAGAGATTTCTTAGGATGTGGCGCTTTGTTTTAAAACCAGAAAAATCCCAGCTAAACCTGGACAGCTGGTTACCTTAACTTTCATTTTCAGATTATTAGAATGTGATTAATTGTGATACAATTAGACTGCTACTTAATAATTTATACATGCTTTACTCTTAAAGTTTAGGATATTCCAAACTGAAAATACTACTTCAGGAAAGCATTTTTCTATAGAAGGGGTACTTGACATTTTTGTTTTAATTGCTTTGGAAATCTAAAGGTAAATTGATTTTGTGTTTTTTTTTTTATATTTTTGGTAAAACACTCTTAATTTACTCTTTGGTAACACCAACTGGAATATTACTAGACATGCAATAAATAATGAAAATATTAGGATTGAATTATGAATTTAAAGTGTCCTCATTGTGAGAATTCTGGTAAAAGATAAACATGAATGGTCAGTGCTTTTGAAACATAATAAGTACATAGATAATCTTTTCCTTTGCACTTAATTTTCTTGAATTATCCTGTTACTTGCTTTCCAAAAGTAAATAACCTCATGGTGGTTACAGAAACCCTCTTTTTTTAAAAAAATTAATTCTATACATTCCTGTTTTTGCATCTTGTAATGCGATAGGACATTTAAAAAAAAACAAAACTATGAGGGTACTATGGGTTTAAAATTTACATTTTCTTTCCACCTTATTTTAAATAATAAAGTCAGATAAAATAATGTGACCAGGAATCTAATTGCAGACTATTAACAGCATGTGCTGTGTGCTAATCTTTACTCTGAACTCCCTTTAGGTTTCTGCCTGCTTTTCTCAACAAGGGGGCACTTGAGTTAATTGCTTCATTAGAAACATGCATTTAGCCCTGTCTGAGCTGTAAGTACAACGCCCTGGCAGAGCTGCAGAGGCTGAACACCTGCAGCCCAACAGCTTGACCAGAAGCCATGACTTACTACAAGGGAAAGAAGCAAAGCTCAAGTTCAGAATGGTGTTATCAATGATAACAGTGTTGGGACGGACTTGAGCTGGCCTAAGAGAGTTGGCTTCTGCATTTCTCCATATCAGCATCCAAAAGAGCATACAAAATTCTTTGTAAACTAATTTAAAAAGTGTCTTGTTTATTCAGAAGCAACTGTGAATGGTATTTGTTCAGGCAGTAGATCACATCAATTGCATACCAGCCAACAACTTATTTCTCCGCTAAGAGAGGCCAAGTATCAAAGACACAAAGTACTAAAGATAAGCTTCTCAATTCTCAACTGTTCTGAGCTCTCAATACAGCCACTGATGTACAGACTGGTGGGACCCCACTGTTTCCACCTGCAGGCTCCTCTTAGATCCTTGGCTCAGGCTGGGAGAGGTGCTGATACCACTGCGACCGTTAGTGCCCTTAGAACACAAAACACAGGCTTTCTTACAGCCCTAATCAATCCGTGTCTCCAAGAGGAGTCCACCCCCTTTCTTCCAGTAGTCTTGGGGCAGAATCTGTGACTGACTGTTTCCCTTTACAGCCTGGTGAAAGCGGAGATGGTCAGCTTACTCTAACTGCGTCTGAAAAGAGCTCCAAGTCCTCTTTGCTTCTGTTTCTGTGGTTGGTTCTCAGATATGTGCTATTTGCTATTTAATGAGAGGGTGACCTCAGTAAGTAAAAGAATGAAGTGCTTTCAAAACTGGCTCAAATACCATATTATCACAAAATCAGGACAAACTGGGACAGATAAAACTTCTGAGCCTACTGAGGCACAAAGTGTTCAGTGATGCTGGTTTTCACCTGTGAGGTATTAATATGTTAAATGGTTAAATGTGACTCACAGGTGGTAGTCTAAGTTTCACATCTGAACTTAATAAAATAGCAATCATTAAAATAAAACCATTTTTTTTTGTGAGGAGTATCTAGAATTAGAAAAGTGAAAAATATTTGAAACATGAATAATTCAAAGATAATTATAAAATGAATCTGATCCGCAATTGTTTTAGCATTATTGATTTAGGCCCCCGCCCCCTTTTATTGTGAAAGAGTTACGGGCATATTGGAATATTGAATTTTAAATGAGTTTATATAATTAGAAATTTGTCACTTGTTTCAAATATGGTGGAAAAAAATACGAACAAGTGAACAAGCAATGAATTCAATTGCTGTTTTAGCATAATTCTAATTTGTATGTTGCTTTCCAAGAGTTAAACTGACGGTAACAGTAGTGTGGTTCTTAAAGCACACGTAAGAAAAAAATAAACTATGGGTGTTCATTTTTGTATGTTTGTATATAAGTACAATAGAGGCAGAAATTAACATTCTACTGCCCCCTCCAAGAAATTGTGCATTTGGGGCCCATTAGAATTATGAAAACCACTGTATCTTTTTCAGTAATGGGAATAGAAAAACAGAACACATTTTCCAATAATTTTCCAGTTTAAGTGTTAGAGACCATGTGAATAAATGAAGTGTACAGATTAATTGACCTAAAAGTAAGTATTCACAAGTAGATAAAGCATGTCAGAATTAAGCACATCTAGACAAAAATGGCCAGTGTAGGAAAAAAAATGACTAAATGAGATGTTTAAAGATTATGCTTTTATTTTAGTGATTATGATGTGAAATCTACAAATTTAAAACCTAAAATTTTAACATGGTTAATTTATGGGGCTATAGGTGTTTATAACGTCCTATTGGAAAGAACAAGTAGTTTTCTGAGTAAACTTTGGGTAGAAATTAGAATTATTGCTAGTTTATCAATTTGGGGGGATCTTAAATTCTTAATTTTACACTTTTTTGTTTCATTCTGGGGTTTACTCTGTGAATTTATTTTACAGTTCTAGCAGTCTGTAATTAGCCATCCTTCCCTACCCCAGAATATATAGGTTTTTAACATGTATGACTTGCTTTGTGAAGAGCTAACAAAATGGATTTTTATTTTCATACTCAATTGTAAGTTGAGAAATATGATGCTTTATTTATTAAAACAAAATAGTTTCAAATTGAGAAGGTACATTAAACTCATAATTTCTGAATTTTCTTAACAGTAGACTTATTATCAACAAAATGTCAATATTTTATTTTTGGATTTTAATGGCATTTTATATATAGATCATAAAAACTTGAAGCAATTTTATGCCCTTCTCCTTCAAATGAAAAAGTGAATGATATCCTTATAGTTTTTCAAGGACCATCTTGTAAGGATTCAGGCTGTGTGGAGAATATAGTTTTCCCTCAGTTCCCACAGGGGGCTGGTTCCAGGACCTCCTACAAGTACCAAAATCTGAAAATCATTAAGTCCACTATATAAAATGGTGTACGAAAATAGAAATTATACATGTTGAAGGGGTCCCGTGTAATGTTTGGATGCATGTATACATTATGTAATGTCCAGTCAGGATGAACATACCTGTGTCTTCAAGTATTTAACATTTCTATGTGGTGGTGATGCGGTAGTAGAAAGAACTTCCATCTACGGGTTCAGTCCCCAAACACCTGCAACAGCTGAGGCTGTGGCTGGGCGTGGCCAAAGCCAGGAACTGGGAACTCAGTCTGGATCTCCCAAATGGGTGTCAAGGACCCAAGTGCTGGAACCATCACTTGCTGTCTCCCAGGATTTGTATTAGCAGGAAACTGGATTGGAAATCAGCTGGTACCTGAGCCCAGGCACTCTGATGTGGGATGCTGGCATCCCCAGTGGTGGCTTAACTGCTGTGCCCCACACGGGCTTCTGTATACTTTGCATCATCTCTAGATTATTTATAATGCCTAATGCAGTGGTGACACTTGTTGGGCTGAAAGTTTTAGGGAATAATGACAAGAAAAAGAGGTCGGCATACATTACTGCAGACTGAACTGTTTTACTGCTACTCTAAGTGGAGTAACAATATAACATTTTCTTTCTTTCAACTCTTGCAGACTTCTTTTTTAAGCCAGGCATTACAACAGTCACCAGGATTCAGTATTCAGGATTCAGTATCATGCTGAATTTAAGTTTTATTTTTTTGGAAATTCTGGGAATCTCCCTCCCCCCCTGAGTATTTCTGATCCGTGGTTGATTCAGCCTGCAGATGCAGACCTGTAGGAATGGAACCCTCTAATGTGGAATCTGGGGATACTGAGGGCAGAGCCTGATTCTCTCTAGTTTTTGTTTAGAAAAGAATTTTTTAGCACACATATAAAAATTGTACACATTTATTGGGTACCATGTGAAGTTTCCATATGTCTGTTCATTATGTGATATCCAGTTAGATAAACATATCTGTCTCCTCAAATATTTAACATTTGTTTATGGCAAAAACATTCAAAAATACTATTTTGTAGTGTTTCTCTTTTTAGTAGAGAAATGCACAGTACATCATCTATACTTACCTTACTGTGCAAAAGAACCCTGGAACTTCTTATTTCTGTGTACCTATTATTCAGTACCCATTAATCAAACTTTTCCCATCCTCCTTTCCCTCTTTGCCTTTTCAGCCTCTGCTAACTGCCATTTCACTTTTAACTTCTGTAAGCTCAACTTATTTTTGACTCCGCTTCCAAGTGAGATTATGTGATACTTGTTGATCTGTGCCTTGCTTATTTCACTTAAGGTAAGGACCTCCAGTTCCATCGGCTTTGTTACAGATGACAGTATTCTGTGCGTATGTAGCATATTGTCTTTATCCTTTCATCAGTGGATGGAACTTAAGTCCTGTCAGTTTCTTGGCTGTTGTGAATAGTGCTGCAGTAAACATGGGGTTTCTTCATCGGAGTGATTTCATTTCCTTTGGGCAGCTACCCAGAGGAACGATGGTTGGTTCATTTGGCAGTTGTTTTAGATGGTTGAGGACCTCCTTACTCTTTCCCACAATGGCTGTGCTTATTCCCACCAACAGTGTGTGAGTGTTTTTCTAATCTCCACATCCTTGCCTTCATTTGGCATCTTTTGTGTTTCTGATAATAACCAATGTAACTGGAGTGAGGTGGCGTGTCACTGTAGTTCTGAATTGCAATTCCTTGATGGTTAGTGCTATTAAACATTTTTTTTTTCATGTACTTGTTGGCTATTATGTCTGTCTTTGAGAAATGCCTGTTTAGGTCTACTGCCCAATTTTTAAAAAAAAAAACATTTACTTTTATTACTTTGAAAGGCAGAGTTACAGAGAGATGAGAGAGAGAGAGATTGATTGATTCTCCATCCACTGGTTCGAACCCCAAATGGCCTCCATGGCCTCAGTGGCCAAGGTTGGGACAGGCTGAAGCCAGGAGCTCAGGGTTCCTTCTGGGGCTCCTATGTGGGTGCCGGGCCCCAAGATTTAGGCAATCCCAGGTGTGTTAGAGGGGAACTGGATCAGATGTGAAGCAGGTGGGCCTTGAAACAGCACCCACGTGGGATGCTGGCATTGCAGGTACACCACAAGAATGCTGGCCCTTCAACTGCCCACTTTTAAAGTGGATTTTTTTTTGATTGATTTGCATTCATCTAATGACTTGTCAGAATATATAACTTCTGGTATTCTCTTCCATTCTATAGAGTTTCTCCTTACCCTTAATTGTTTACTTAGCTGTTCAGAGCACTTTAGTTTGATGAAATCCCATCTGTCTATTTTTATTTTTGTTCCTTGTTCTTTTGGGTCTGCTCAAAAACAAAACAAACAAACAAACAAAAAGCCTTACCTGCTCCAGTGCCCTGAAGCCTTTCCCTTGTTTTCTTCTGGGAAAGTCTCAGGTCTTACATTTAAGTACTTAATATATTTTGAGTGGATTTTTGTATAGTGAACGACAGGGATCTAGGCTCATTGTTCTGCATGTGGCTACCCAATTTTTCTACTAAAAACTGCAGTTTTTGTAACATGTGTTCGCAGGGATTTTGTCAAAGATTAAGTGGCTGAGATGGGTGGGTTTACTTTTCAGGTCTGTATTCTGTTTAGTTGGTCTGTGTGTCTGTTTTTATGCCAATAAGCTTTGTAATTACTATAACATTATAATGTGTTTTGATGTCAGGTGGTATAATTCTTCTTGCATCATTATTATGCCTCAATATTTCTTTAGCTGTTCAGGGCCTTTGTGGTTATCTACACATTTCAGTAGCACTTTTTGGTAGCTCTGTGAAAAATAGTGGTTTTTGGTAGAGTCGAATTTATGTTGTAATTTGTTTCGAGTAGTATGGACATTTTAACAATGTTGCTTCTTCCAATCCATGAAACTAGAATGTCTTTCCATTCTTTAGGTCCTGTTTGATTTGGTTTATCAAACATTTATATTTTTTCATTGAGAGGTATCTCAATTCTTTGTTGAATTTTATTCTTAGGTATTTATTTTTGTAGACATTGGAAATAGAATTTCTTTTTCAGGTAATTCACTATTCTGATAACACCACTGATTTTGTATATCCAGTTTGTATTTTGCAGCTTTGCTAATTTTGCTTACTAGTTTTAACAGATTTTTGGTGGCGTCTTTGAGGTTTTCTGTATTTAACATCATTGTATCTGTGAGCTGACAGTTTGACCTTTTCCTTTCTGATATGGAAGCCCTTTATTTATTTCCCTTGCCTAATTGCTGTGGCTGGGACTTCTGCTTCTGTGTTGCATAAAGTATAGAAAGTGCGCATCTTTGTCTTGTTCCAGATACGAGAGAGTTTTCAGCTTTTTCCCATTTGGTCTGATGTTTACTGTTGTCTTGTCATACATGGCCTTCATTGTGCTGAGATCTATTCCTTCTCTATATAATTTGTTTGGTTTTTGTCGTGAAGAGATGATTGATTTTATCAGCACCTTTTCTGCGTGTGATTTAGGCACTTTGTTCTGTTGCTGTGGTGTACCCTATCAATTCATTGTGTGTGTTGAATCACCTTTGCATCCCTGGGATCAATCTTACTCAATCATGGTAAGTAATTGTTTTTTGCACTGCACACTGCCCCTAAAGCAGGCATCTAGATATTTAAAGCCAGAGTGCAGAGAGAGGAGAAACAGAGATCTGCTGCTTCACTCCACAAATGCTTGCAGTAGCCAGAACTAAGCCAGACTGAGTCCAGGAGCCAGGAATTCCTTCTGAGCTCCCAGATGGATGACAGGAACCCGAGCATCTGCACTATTCTCTGCTCCCTCCCAGGTGCATTTGCAGGAAGCTGGATGAGAGTCCCCGAGGAACTGGGACTCAACCGGGCACTCAGATGTAGGAATTGTCTGCTTAAACTACTGAATCATAGTACCTAGCCCAATAATGTTTTTTATATGCTTAATATGCTTTTTGGTGCTTGCTGGCAGCACATATACTTACATTGGAATGGGACAGAGAAGACTAGCATGGCCCATGTGTCAGGGTGACAGGCAAATTCATGAAGTGTTTGATATTTTTGGCATTTTTTCAACAAGTCTCAGGGAAAGGTTGAGGTGATGGACACCATTCTGACCATTCCCTCCCCCTACTATGGATAGAGGTCTACTGGGCATGACTTGAGTGTCACTACAGATCCAAAACATTGGACAGAGCTCCATAGCCCCACCCAGCACACATCTCTGGATATCAGCTGTAAGTCCCAGGCATTCCACTGAACTACCGAAGCATATTCCTAAGAAAAAAGCCTTTAGAAGAGATACCAACAAATACTTTCCTTGATGCATAAAAATAAATGTAAAAATAATAAGGAACGTGAACAAGGAATATAGTAGGACACCCCAAAAGGAACACAGTTATGCTGAATATTAGACTGTGAAGATGAGGACATAGACGAAATGCTGGAAAGGGAATTCAAAATAATGATTATAAGATTACTTAAAGAGAAACAATTACATAAGTTAAATTCATACATGACATGGAAGAGAAATTCTGCCATGGGATAAAGATATTAAAGTAAAATCAAACTGAAATATTAGAAGTGAAGCACTCACAGTATCAAGTAAAAATACAGCAGAAAACATTAACAGACTCAGTGAGGCAGAAGAAAGAATATCTGAACAGAAGACAAATCTTTTGAAATAGACAAACGAAAAAGAAGAAAACCAAAACATGAAACCATGTTTATGATTTATGAGATGCCATCAAATGACTGAATATATGTGTCTTAGGAATTCCTAAATGACTATAAAAGCAGGATGACATAGAAAACTTATTCAGGGGCCGGCACTGTGGCGCTCTAGGTTAATCCTCCGCCTGCAGCACCAGCATCCCATATGGGCACTCTTTCTAGTCCCGGTTGCTCCTCTTCCAGTCCAGCTCTCTGCTGTGGCCCAGGAAGGCAGTGGAGGATGGCCCAAGTGCTTGGGCCCTGCACCCGCATGGGAGACCAGGAGGAGGCACCTGGCTCCTGGCTTTGGATCAGCGCAGCTCCGGCTGTTGCGGCCACTTGGGTAGTGAACCAACAGAAGGAAGAACTTTCTCTCTGTCTCTCTCTCTCTTACACACTGTCGGTAACTCTGCCTGTCAAATAAATGAATAAAATCTTAAAAACTTATTCAGTGAATAATAGCTGATAATTTTCCTAAATTGTAGAAGCATATGGACATCCAAATACAGGAATCACACAGAACCCCAAACAGACATGATCACAAAACATCTTTACCATGATACATTATATTAAAACTTTCAAAAGTAGAACATACAGATTCTAAAATGTGCAAGAGAGAAACGTGAGATTACTTTTAAAGTATCTCCAAGCAAAGTAACAAATTTCTGTTCAGAAACCCTACTAGCTCTAGAAAAGAATGGAGAGATATAGTCTAAGTCCTTAAAGAAAAAAAGCCTTCAACCAGAATATTGTACCCAGCAAAGCTCTCATTTATAAATGAAGGTGAAATAAAGACCTTCCAAGACAAACAGAAATGGAAAGAATTTGTCACTACCCAGAAAGGCTAACTAATGATCCTTAAGGATTTTACTACACACAGAAACAGAGTAGATAGCATTGTACAAGTGTGTATGGTCACAAAACCTGATAATAATACAAAGGAAATCTGAAACAAAAGGAATATTTGTGAAAAAATGGCACGACCCAAGTCATTACTTCTCAATACTAATCTGAATGTAAATGTACTGAATTATCCAATTAAAAGATGCAGACTGGCTGAATAGATTAAAACACAAGATCCATGTATATGCTGCCTTCAAGAAATGTGCCCTGCCAACAAAGATGTACACAGACTGGAAGAGGGTGAAAAAAGATATTCCATGCACATGGAAATAAACAGCAAGCAGAAGGAGCTGTCTTAATATTGAACCAAATAGACTTCAAGAACAGAACTGTTAATGAAGAAGGTCATTATGTAATGATTAAGGGATCCATGTAACATGAAGCTGGGACTATAGTAAACATACATGCACCCAAAGCCAAAACACTCATCTATTTAAAACAAACACTAGTGGATCCAAAGGGAGACATATGCTTCTATACAGTCATAGTGGGAGACTTCAATACTCCACTTTCATCAGATGAACTGGAGAAAAATCAACAAAGAAACAATAGAGCTGATCTACATTATGGACCTAATGAATCTAATCAATATCTACAGAACATTTTGTCCCACAGGGGCAGATATACATTCTTTTCATCAATGCATAGAACTTTCTTTGGGTACACCATATGCTTGGCCATGAAGCAAGTCTGCAAATGCAACAAAATTGAAATCTTACCATGTATCTTTTCTGATCTCACTGAAACGAATCTGGACATTAACAGCATAAGAAACTCAACAAAATATACAAACGCCTAGAAATTGAACAACATGCTACTGAAGGAACAGTGGGTCATAGAAGAAATCAAAAGGGAAATATAAAAAAATCCCTGTGTATTTAAGTGGTGCCAGGTGTATTGTCTCCATTTTCATTTCTCATTTTATACATTTGAATCATCTTTCTCTTAGTCTGAGCCCTTTATTATTATATAATGACTTTTTTTTACTAGTTTTGTTGAAAAATCTATTATTTGTTTATTTGATAGATAGATACATTGATAGAGAGGAAAGAGAGAGGGAAAGAGAGATACACTATCCATTGGGTCACCCTCCAAATGCCTGACCTGAAGCTGGGAGCTGGGAACTCAGTCCAGATCTCCCACATTAGTGGCAGGCACCCCATGATTTGGGGTATTGCCTCTAGGGTTTGTATTAGCAGGAAACCCGTGGCAGGAGCTGGAGTCAGATGTACTCTGGTACAGGAGGTTTATTTATTCCCAGTCTTATCTGCTAGGCTAAACACTCACTCCTAAAACCTATTTCTAATCTGATAAAGGTATGGCTCCTAATGTTCTATTTCAGGCTCCATTAGCATGGACTGTTTCTTCCGTACTTTGGCTTTCAGTAACTTGTGTGTTTTTAGAAGTCAAGTGAGATTCTTATAAGCAGCATATAGTTCAGTCTTGTTTGCTTACGTTGGGTCACTGTGGCTTTTTAAATTGTATTTACGTATTTATTTTCATTGTATTTAAAAGAGGAGGGGCAGAGTGTGTGTGTGACACAAGCTGCACGGTGCTGCCTTGGAGGGTGTGCATTAGCAGGAAGCTGTAATTGGAAGTGAGTAGAGATACACAGGTGTGGGATGTGGGCATCCCGAGTATCCTCTGAACCATTGTGCCAGAAAGCATTCCCCTTCCTCCACTGCCTTCCAGTTGTAGAGTTTAATGCATTCATATGTGAGGTGATTATTTTTTGGTAAGGTCTTTCTGGTGCCATTTTGATACTTGTTTTCTAATTTTGTTGTAGTTCCTGTCTTTCTCCCTCTTACGTATTCTTCCTTGTGGTTAAGTAATTTCTTAAGTAGTGTCTTTTGATTACTTGTTATGTCTGGGAAGTATATTATAAATTTTTTGCTTTCTAGTTACCATGAGACTTACACAATACTTCTTTTTGTTGTAACAAGCTATTTTGAAATGATAGGAACATAACATTCATCACAAATCAGGAAAATAAACACAAAAAGAGGTCAGATATACTGGTAAAGATTTTCACATTATTCCATTTCTCCTCACAATTGATTCTTTTTATTTCTCATTTTGCCTCTTTCTGTCTTAGGTGTTTCTTACCATTTTATGTAGCGTTCATTATTTTTAATTGGTTTTTAGTCTCCCCCACTAATATTAATGATTTATGACACCATGTTTGCAGTATTAGAGTGTTTAGGAGTTTCTCAGCACAATTAGTCTTACCAGTGTGTCTTCTGCCTTCTGATATTGTTTGTTACTGTCTATCTTTCAGTTTGAAAAATTCCCTTTAACCTTTCTTGTGAGTCAGATCTGGTCGTGTCATCATCCTTCCTCTGGGCCTGTAAGATTTCTGCTAAGAAGTCTGTAGTCAGGTGAATTGAGACCCCATCCTGTGTTATTTGTTTCATTTCTTCTGGAGCTTTGAGAGTCAGCTCTTTATCCTTAACCTTGGAAAACTTGATTGTAACATGTCTTGGAGTAGACTTGGTTGGGTTGCGTCTGGCTGGTGACCTTTGATCTGTACTTGATAGTTTTCTCTCTCTAGGTTATTATCTCTTTGAATATGCTTTCTATCCCTTTGGCATTTCTAGTTCCCTCTTGAATCCCAGTAACTGATACGGTTTTTTTTTTTTTTTCTTTTCACTCTATTCCAAAGTTTCTGGAAGATTCTTCATTCCTTTGATTCTTTTTGTTTCTTTTTTCTCCTCCAACTGTATATTTTTTTCTATTCTTTATTTTTTTGAAAGGCAGAGAAAGAGAGAAAGGGGGGGGGGAGATCCTATTTTTTAGTTTACTCTCCAAATGCCTACAACAGCTGGTCTCCCATGTGGCTGGCAGAAATCCACCTATGTGAGCCATCACCTCCTGCCTCCTATAGTGCACATTAACAAGAAGCTGGTATTGGGAGTGGAGCCAAGTTTAAACATAGGCATTCCACTATGGGATGTGGGCATCCAGAGGATGCCAAATACCCATCTCCTACTGTGTATTTCAGATAGCGTGTCTTTAACCCACTGACTCTTCTGTTTGATCTATTCTGCTATTGATGTTTTAAATTGCATTTTAAATTCACTTAGTGTACTTTTCATTTGAACCATTTCTGTTTGATTTATTTGAATTTCTTCCATCTTTCTGTCAAGCTTCTCTGTTAGAGTATTAAATTATTTGTGTTCTCTCTGTTGAAGTTCATTGAATTTCTTTAAAATAGCTATTTTTAAGTCTCTGTCCAAACATTTGGAAATTTCAATTCCTAGACGGTTAGTTTCTAGCATCTTGCTTTGTTTATTAGGTCACAATTCCCTGGAGGTTCTTGACACGTGTTGGTTTGTGCATTGAAAGATTAGTTATAGTAATCTGGCTTTTCTTGTAGCTGTCCTTTTAGAAATTCCAAGCAGTCTGTTTATATTATTAGAACTTGTGGATACTTCTGTTACTTCAGCACTAAATGGCACTGTAACTTGAAGTTTGCTACAGGTCCACTCTGGGTGCATTTTCACTGTTTCAATCTTAATTTATTCAGTCCTAAATCATTCCCCAAGCTGAGATCTGTCCCACATCTGTAGTTGGTGTATTGTTCAGAACAAACCAAGCAAGCACTTACAAGGTATAATCTGTCCCTACAACTCTGTTGCATTAACTGGACTGGGCCCTGATGCCTTGTCCTGTTGCTACCAATGCCAAAACCATGATGCTTCATCACACCCAGAGCCACAATCCACTGCAGCCTGGGAGTGGGATTGCATCCCACTCTGCTGCAGTCTGTTTGATGCTCAACAGAATCCCTGTCTGATGTTCATACCAGGCGCTGGTGATGCTGACTGGTATAAAACTGATCAATTGAGGAGGCCATGTAATTCTGTTTGCTTGTGGAATAAGTCCAGAGACTCCAACTGCAGACGCTGGCTGGGGCCAGGAAACATAGGTATTTTATCAGCCTGCCACTGAGTCCCAGTACAGTCTGCTTCCCTGCTGTCTGCCCGAGGTTGTAGGAGGGATGATAGAGGTAGCCTGTCTGCCATCCAGACAGTCGCTAGGTGAGTCATAGTGGTCTCCTTAGGCCCTGTGTGATCATGGGGTCGCATGCCTGATCCTGGAAACGTTGCGATGATACATGTTGAAACAGGTCCATCCCACCAGGGCACAGGTCTCTGCATGATACAGGGGCAAGTCTAGACACCCCACCCACAGGCACTGACCTAGGGATGGGGTCCTTTGGGATCTGCCTAGTGTTGACCTTTACCAACACAGGTCCCAAGATAGTCTTGTTGTTTGTGTCTGTGCAAGGTTGGAGGAGGATGATAAAGATAGCCCCTTTGCTGCTTGCATTGGCACTATGCAGAGTCACCCCTGGGTCTCATAGTCCCAGGGGTACACACCAGGCCCACTTGATGCTGGCTGTGATAAGTGCTCAAATGAGTCTGTCTAGTCCCAGGGGTGCACACAAGGCCCACTTGATGCTGGCTGTGATAAGTGCTAAAATGAGTCTATCCAACTGAAGCACAGATGTTTACCTAACTCCAGGACAAGTCTGCCATTTCCATCTGTGAGAAGTAATCTAGGTGTAGAGGCCTCCCACCTGGCCGAGCAGCCTTCCGATATTCAGGCTACAGATATGAGCCTGTGGACAAGGGCTGTGAGCCCCTGTGCAGCTCTGAGATTTTCAGCGGTGCCATCAAAGAAGTGCCTCCTTCTATGTGACTTCTTGTTGTTGTATGAAAACTAGGCTTTGTGGGTCTCTCACTTGGTTTCAGCAGCTCCTATGAAGAAGACTGTTGAGTTAATAACTCAGATTGATGGGGAGGTGGTTGTCAGAGCAGCTAACGTGGGTGTGGCTTTGGTTCACCTCTTTCTAGTTTTTCATCTTTATGCAGTGGTCCTGGTTTTGACAATTAATAATGTATTTTTCTTTCCATATGTTGACTTTTTTATAACTTTGTTAGCTTCAACAGTTGACGTGTCTTTTACTGAAGTGCACATAAAGGATATTCCTGTATTAGAAAAAGAATAGTTAACTTGCTTTTAAATCAATGCTATGTGCCGTAGCACAGCTTTAGCAGCCAATCTAGGTAATAATTGAGAATGATTTACCTGAAGAATCACTTTTGGATTCATAGAAGAAGCTCTGATCATTATAAGTGAGTGTAAGGTTATTGCATGCCAGTCTTGCTAGATTGCTAGACTGGTAGGGTAGTTCGATTTTGCTCAGGACTCTGTCTCCATGTCTCATTACTGAGGTCCAGATGTGAGGGGCATACTGCTGTTGTACCCAAGCCTGGGTATATTGCCTGGAGGATTGTTTCCAGCAGCAGCCCTCGGAAGGCCATGCTGGAGCTTGTCCTGCTCAACATTTTGTGTGAATGATTTGAGTCCTTAGAATAGATATTTATCAGCTTTTTACATGACGGTGTCAGGGAGAGAGATAGTGAATGTGTTGGATCTTAAGAAGAACATCATTATTCTGCCTAAACTTGACAAGTCAAGTATGAAATACGAAATTGCACTCCTGCAAAAAAGTATCAGAAACACCTCATATTGTAAACATAGGAAAGAACAAATGCAACTTAGCAATAATGTATGTGGGGGAAGTTCAGTTTAGTTGATAGCAAACTCAAATAGAAATCTGTAGAAAACTAACAGGAACCAAAGTGCCAAACACAGCTTTCACCATTTTCATTATCATTAAATATAATAATAGCAAATATGGTATTTCCTGGAAGTTATAGGGAAGCACTGTTTGTGATGAGGCTTTGCCTGTATTTTACTGTCTCTGGTACAACTAGAGTATCAGTTTGAGTTCTGGGCTATGCTTTGAGTGGCAGAGATTAGTAAGTAAATTCTGAGAGAATAATCAACGTGGTGAGGTACGAGAAGGCACATATCTATGAAGTGTTTTAGTTAACTCCAAAGGCATAGCCTTCAGGAAAGGCCTGTCTTATACTAGAGGATTTAGATTTAATCTGTGTGCTTCCAGCTGGTAAAACTATGAGAAAAGGGTAGACTCCATGGGTGACAGATGTGAGATAATGTTAAATAAATCCAAGGACAAATATAAGGGAACTCCAAAAAGTTAGTAGTAAAATAAAGTTAACAGATTTTATTTTGGTGCAAAAGTCTTTGAATTGATTTATAGTTTTTTTCATAATACAGTTTTTCCAAGAACTTTATGAAGTCACTCTTGTATTTGTGGAAAGTCTACTGTGGGATTCCTTTTGGAATCCCAAGTGGATGTGTCCAGCTGTCAGCAATACGGTGTGAGGGCACAGTTGTAGGTTTCTTTCTTGTAGCATGACCCAGAGCCAAGACTGGCTAATTTGTCATGTGTCTCATACTGATTATAAGTTATGAGCCAGGTAAATAGCTATTTGGTGGAGGACTGAAAAGTCAAGTCTTGGTTTTGGTTTGGAATAGTCTGAAAACAACAGCTTCTCATCTAGTAATCCTTAGCACAGGGCACAAAGCTCTCTGAACACTTCTTTCATAGTCTGACCTAGTTTCTTTACCTGGTAACTTTAAAATTTAATTAATATCCTAATCAACTTATCTATGAGAGAGTGAGCTCACTTACATCTCCTGGTTCACTCTCCAAATGCCTAAAATGGCCAGGGGGCTAGAATCAAGGGCTGAGAGCTGAATGAAAGTCTCCCAAGCCAGTGGCAGGAACCCACACCTCCCTCACCAGCTCCTGGGGTCTGGAATCCCATGGCTGTCATAACTGGCATCCTAACTACTAGTCCAGACTCCATCCGTATCTGATGATGTCTCATGGAGCCCTGATTTTTGTCTTCAGCTCTACCAGACATGTGCATCAGTAACAGCAAAAATGTTGTAGAGTGGATTCCTTGCTCACCCCTGACTTTGTGTGTGGTCTTGGCTGTTAGACTTCACCTCTCCCTTCTAGAATACAGTGGAGATACTAATAGTAGCCATTTTCATAAGGTTCTGGTGAAGATTAGAAGCTGATGCATGTCAGCATACTTGGCAGTTAAGTATGGCACTCCGTGAGTTTTTATTTAGTTTCTAAGAGTTCTAGGTCTGAAAGTCTATACTCACTCATATGAAAAAAAAAAAAAGGCTTTTCCTCAAAACACAATGTGCCTTGGATGGAAAATGTAGAGTGTGTCTTTTTTTTTTTTTTTTTTTTTTGATGGGCAGAGTGGACAGTGTGAGAGAGAAACAGAGAGAAAGGTCTTCCTTTCCCACTGGTTCACCCCCAATGGCTGCTGCAGCCGGGACACTGCGCTGATCCAAAGCCAGGAGCCAGGTGCTGCTCTTGGTCTCCCATGCGGGTGCAGGGCCCAAGCACTTGGGCCATCCTCCACTGCCTTCCTGGGCCACAGCAGAGAGCTGGACTGGAAGAGGAGCAACTGGGACAGAATCCGGCACCCTGACGGGGACTAGAACCTGGTGTGCTTATCCTAGTGAGCCACTGCGCCGGCCTAGAGCAGTGTGTCTTTATGGAAATGTGTGTGTATGCCTAAAGATAAAGACACAGGAACGCTGTTTTGGGGAAAGTGAGATTAGTGTTTTTAGGAGTTTTATTTATGTAGATTTATGTTATTTTTTCAAGTAATACTAAAGTTCTTGTGAAATTGCAAAGTCTTTAACAAAAAAAGGATGATGATTTTCTTAGATTTCATAACCTTCTAGTCCTAATTTCCAGCACTACATTGTGTGGTCCTGATTCTTCGCTTATATTGTATGGAGTAAAGAGTGGAATATATTTTACAATAAAATGGAGGCATTACTTCTACTTGTTGCAGCATTCATTTTTGGAAAAGTATTCTTTTTCTGTTATTTTTAATGGAGTCAGAAATGATAAGTTGTTTAAATATTTTCATTTGATATGAAGATACTTCAGAAATTATGGAATCAAAAGATAAGTTTATTTTGGTACAAACATTTTTGGAATCTATGCATATGTAATTTTTTTCATAATACTCATTTTCCAAGAACTATTGAAATGCCCTTGTAAGTGATTTTGACAATATTAGGCCAGTTTGTTTTTGTCTTCTTTTTTGAGTTTACTGAAAAAAATTCAAACAGACATCCCTAGAACAAAGGATAATTAACTGGTTTGAACATCAATTAAGAACAACCTTCCAAGGTTGTTTATAAAATTTTACAGCATAGTTGGTCCAAGAAACCAAGTCAGGCTTTAACTGATCTGGTACTACTTTTATTAATCCTTTTTGTTAGTTCTCTGTTCACAATTTGGGATTGTTCTGTCAAGATCAGAGATTGAAAACTAAAAAGGCACATGTCTATTGTCATGATTTTTTGGGGGAGAGAATTTTTTGTTCAGAGCTCTCTTTTAGCATATGTAAAATAGATGTACAGGGGCCAGCACTGTGGCACAGTGCGTTAAAGCTCTGGCCTGAGGCACCAATATCCCATATTGGCATCTGTTCTAGTCCCGGCTGCTCCTCTTCTGATCCAGCTCTCTCCTATGGCCTGGGAAAGCAGTAGAACATGGCCCAACTCCTTGGGCCCCTGCATCCTCTTGGGAGACTTGGAGGGAGCTCTTGGCTCCTGATTTTGGATTAGCTCAGCTCTGGCTGTTTAGGCCATTTGGAGGGTGAACCAGCGGATGGTGGACTTTTCTCTCTCTGTCTCTACCTCTCTCTGTAACTCTGTCTTTCAAATAAAAAAAAATTAACAAAACTTTGAAAAATATATGTACAGTCAGATCGAAGTATGAATAAGTTATTTAGTAACCTGATATGAGAGTAAGGGAGTAAATTAGCATTATTCAGGAGTTTACTTTCAAATACCCAAGAACAGTCACAGCAAATATGTTCAGGACTTCTCTTAAAAAAGGAAAACAATAATTGAAAAAAAAAATACAAATAGTCAAGACACACACATGTGAAATTTGCTTATGTACTTGAAAGGCATACTTACAGAGAGAGAGAGAGATCCTATGTGATGGTTTCCCATTTGGTTCATTGACCAAATTGCCTCAACTACCAGGGCTTGGCCAGGCTGAAACCAGGAGCCTGGAGGTCCATAAGGGTCTTCCACATGGGTAGCCATTGTTCAAGTTATTGGGCCATCATCTACTGCTTTCCCAGGGACGTTAGCAGGTAGCTGGATTGGAAAAAGGAGCAGCTAGGCCTTGAATCAGTGCTCAGATGGGATGCCAGTGTTGCAGATGGTAACTTAACCTCCTACTGTTCCACAACACTGGCCCTCATACCATCCATTTTGATTCAAAGGTTCAATGTTGGAAAGATGTCAGAACCTAAAAATTATCCTATGAAAACAGTAGCAGGTACATAGGCAGAAATTGACAGATTTTAAAATTGATATAGAAATACAAAGGAATAAGATTTAAAAGCAGTCTTGAAGAGGAATATATGTGGAAGAATTACAGATTGAATTATTAAGACACTGTAAACCTGTAGTAATTAGGATAGTGTGGCATTGGTGTAGGACTAGATGAACTGACTAATGAGACTGTCCGAGGAATGTGGATACTGACCCACGGATATTCAGTCATGGGGTTTAAGACAAAGGTTGTCACTACAGTGCACTTGGGACAGGAGGGCCTTCCATAAGCAGTGCTGTGTCAGTGAGGAGTCTATAAGCAGAAGCTGTATCTTGACCCTTATCTGACATGACATACAAAAATCAATTCTGGATGGATTTGGGATCTAAATGTAAGAATTACAGTATTAAACCTTCTAGATAATGCAAGAGAATATATCACAGTCACCAAAGAGGTCCTCAACTGGACTCAAAGAGTGCTAGCCGTAACATAAAAATGGATAAATTTTGATTCATTAAGATTAAGAATTTATTTTTATGGGAAGATACCCTTATGAGAGTGAAAAGATGGCTCATCAAACAGAAGATGATACAGCACGTAGGCATATAAAAGGATTCATATCCAAATTGATAAAGGAGAAATCATCAAGAACCAACAAAAGCATTAATAATAAATAGATAACTGAATAAGAATATTGGCAAGACTGAACAGATACTCCACAAAACTGGATATTCATAAATCCAGTAAATAATATGGAAAGGGCTCAGTATCTGTTTCACTCCTGGGAAATGTGAATTAAAACCACAAGTAACACCTCTACAAACCCACCCAAATGCTGCAACAGAAAAGGTGGAAAGTGCTTCCAAGGATGGGAAGTCTTCACAACTGTCATGCAGCAGTTGGAAATTGGTCAGCCGTTTTAGAAAATGAGTGCGCGTGAAGTACCGTGATGAGCATGTATATATCCTTAGATTCTGCAGTTCTGTTCATGGGTGTAAATGTGGCAGACAAGCATAGATGTCTGTGAGAATTCTTCCTTAAAACCAGGGAGGTGCCCAGAGGGATAAATTATACTATATCCACGTAGTGAAATAGTGCAAAGTCCTGAAGGTGCTCCACATCTGTCCGTCACAGCGTGGATGTGTCTGGCAGGCATGATGTTGGGCAAAGGACGATAGACACAGAGTAGAATACGTTGCACAGTTACATTTCTTTGAGGCACAAAAGCATGCTCAGCTGCGGTCTCTGTTAGGACAGCGTAGTGGGTGTCTGGGAGGTAGTGCCTGGAAGGGCAGGCGTATGAGACTGAGTTGGAGTGGTCGTGCCCTGCTGCTTTACGTAGGTATTGCTTACATAGACTTGTTCACTTGTAAAATTCACCCCCTTGTAGTGTTGACATGCATTCCTTTATGCTTGAATGTAACATGTCAGTTTGGTATTTTTTTTAAAGATGTATTTATTTGAAAGACACAGTGACAGATTGAGTTGGAGATAAAGAGGGAGACATTCACTGGTTCAGTCCACAAATGGTTGCAACGGCCAGGGCTGGACCAGCATGGAACCAGGAATCAGGAACTGATGCTGGGTCTCCCACGTGGGTGTCAGGAACCCAAGGACTTGCGTTGTCGTCTGCTGCCTTTCCAGGTGCATTAGTAGGGAGCTGGATCAGCAGTGGAACAGCCAGGACGCATACTGGCATTCTGACATGGGATGCAGGCATTGCAAGTGGTAGCTTAACCCGCTGCACCACAGAAGCTGCCCACAACAGAGTTTCAGAAATTGACCTCAGGATGTCATAATCTCATATCCTTGGTCTCTGTTAGAGGGCCTCCTGCCTCAGTGGAAAGAGTGTTTGAGTCATTGAGCCTGGATACTCCTTTTGTAGGGCGTAACAGGGTACTACTGCCAACAGTGGAGTTTTGAGATTTTCTTTTCCTGTGACTTCTACTGACTTGTCATTTCTCACAGTCTTTCTCCAGACAGAGGTTAAGGTCAAGTTTATCCTCACTAATTACTATCACATTCCCAGGCCATTCGCCTAAGTTCCTGTGACCATTTCTTTTGTTGTAGAAAAAGAGGGTATTTACTCTTGGGGAAAAGAAAACATAAAATTTACTCTTCTTCTTGTTGAAATGGTAATTTTTATTCCACTCCATTACCTGGGAACATCAGTTGCCATTTAAGGCCTCTTTTTTTTTCCTCATCTGTATAAACTGTGAGTCAGTGTTGAGCAAACTGCACTGTACTGAGTCCAGTGTTTGTATTGTACAGTTTTTGGTTTTAATCATTTCCTTATGTCCTTGGTGTTTGCATAGCTCTTAGGTCAATACAAAAAAAGTCATTAGTTGATAGTTACAGTTTCTTATAAAAATATTTATTTTTCCATTTTAGGTGATGAAAAATGGGGAGAAAAGTAAGCAGAATCCGTCTTGCTTCTGAACCAAGTATAATTCACTTTCTGCAAATATCTTGGGAGAAAACAGTGGGATCTGGATTTGTTATCCTACTTACTGATGGTCAGTCGGCATGGACTGGGACAGGTAATGTTAAAGCAAAATTTTAAAGAAAATTGAATGTGCTGTTTTTCAGTCCTCAATGATTCTTCAGATTGAAGTGTTTAGTAAATATCGAGTAAAACTGACATTACCTTTTGAAACGTTTCCCTAAAGTTTATTACTTTATCATCTTCTATCATCACTATATCATCTATAAAATACATTGTGTGATGGATGGGCCTTTGCTGCAGTAGTTGATGCTGCTTGGGAGGCCCACCTTCCATATACGAGTGCCTGGGACCGAGTCTTGGCACTGCTCCGGATTCAGCCTTCCTGCAGTAGTGTACCCTGGGAGGCAGCAGAGGACAGAGTAAGTACCTGGGTCCTTGCTGCCCTATGAGAGACCTGGATTGAGTTCTTGGCTAGTAGATTCTGCCTGGCTTAGTCCTGGGTACTGTGGGTGCTTGAGAATAAACTAGTGAATGGAAGAGCTCTGTCTCTCCCTCTCTCTATCAATAAATAAATAAATAAAGATTAAAAAAAGATAAACTGCACTGTGAAATTTTCTTTCTCAAATGTTATAAATTATGTTATATAGCATAGTCAAATTAAATTTATACTTACAGGCTTTAAAAAGTATTTATCTAAGACACACACCACACACACACTGTATATATCTATATCTATATCTATATCTATCTATATCTATATCTATATCTAACTCCCATCTGCTGATTCACTCCCCAAATGCCTGCAAAAGCCAGAACTGGGCTGAGGCTGTGGCTAGACACTGGGAACATGTTCTGGTTGTCCTATGGCTGGACACTGGGAACATGTTCTAGTTGTCCTATGACTGGGCACTGGGAACATGTTCTAGTTGTTCTATGACTGGACACTGGGAACACGTTCTGGTTGTCCTATGTAGATGGGAGGAACTCAGTTTCTTCAGCCATCACTGTCGCCTGCCAGGGTCTGAATTAGCAGGCAGCTGAAGCCAGGATCTGGAGCCGGGAATCAAACCCTGGTACTGCAGCATAAGACACGGGAACTGGTAAGCACTTGCTCCTCACAGGTTTTTCGATTTGATTATTTGTGACAGAGAACAAGTACCTTCGAGGTAGGATTACTGTAAAATACAGAAACTTCAAAGGGACTGTTTCCAGGACTTACTATGGAATACAATTTACCTGTACATTAAAATTATATTAGATTTATTTTTATATTTATTTGAAAGGCAGAGTTATTGAAAGAGAGAGAGAAATGTCTTCCATCCACTGGTTAACTCTCCAAATGGCCACAAAGGCCAGGGCTGGGCCAGGCCAAAGCAGGAGCCAATGGCTTCTTCCAGGTCTCGCACATGAGTGCCGAGACGCCTGTAGCTGGGTCAATCTCTGCTGCCTTCCCAGGTGCTTTAGCAGGGAGCTGGATGGGGAGTGCAGCAGATGGAACTTGAACTGGTGCCCATACGGATGCCAGCACTGCAGGCGGTGGCTTAACCCGCTACACCACAAGGCTAACCCCTAAGCTGTAAACTTCCATGTAGGAGAACTCAGTTGTTGGTTGGTTGGTACAGATTAGGTGTGCAGCTCTGTGCATGTCGCAGAAGGGGCATGGCAGCTCTTGTTCTAGTCTGAAGAACGTGCACTGGGCTCAAACCTACAGTATTGAGTAAAGCTGGTCTTTGGGGAGAGAGGAGCAGTTCTGACGGCACTGTCAGGGAGGCGGGTCTTGGGTGGCATGGTGGTTTGCGTGTAAGCGGTGCTGTGTTTATCACTTGGGTATTTCTAGCTGGCAGATGGCGAGTTTGGAATAGTAAGTCATGGTCAGGTGGTCTTGAGGCGCTTCCGGAGCCTTCATTACCAGAGGAAGAGGTTACTTTCTGGTCTGCTCAGTGAGCCTCCTTTCCCAAGGCAAACTCATAGCAGTATGTTGTTAAAACTGTCTTAGCATCGAAGTTTAGGGGAGAATAATAAGCTAACTTTTAATCAGAAATTTAACTTTACACTTACAGACTTACAGAACACTTTGGCTATGTCCTATAAAGTGGGCTGGCAGTTCTCTTTCCTCTTTTTTTTTTTTTTTTTTTTTTTTTTAAGATTTATTTATTGCGAGAGAGAGAGAGAGACAGAGAGAGAGAGATTGTCCATTTGTTGGTTCACTACCCAAGTGGCTGCAACAGCCAGGGCTGGGCTAGGCCAAATCCAGGAGCTAGGGACTCCATCCATGTCTCACACATGGATGTCACAGGCCCAGGCGCTTTAGCAGGGAACTGGATTAGAATTGAGAACTGGGAGTCAAACCGGAACCCATATGGGATTCTGGTGCCATTAGTCTCACCTAATCTGTGCCACAGTGCCAGCCCCTGGCAGCAGTTAATACTATCAACATGAGTGTTGTTTGTCTAGATCCTAGGGATGTACATGGAGAGGGGGAGACCCATGCGATCTGTCCATCACTTGTTCGGACCTAGACAAACATTAGGATGCTGCATGCTCAGTGAATGCTTTTTGATTGGAAGAATGAAATAATGTCTCAAATAAATGAAACCAGTTACAAACAAGAAAAGGAACTGTTCATTTTAGAGTTTGCATGTTTTTGAATAGAAACTCCAGTTTCATATTTCTTTAATGTTGACATTAATCACAAATGTAGTACATTCTACCATTTGTTTTCCAGTTAATGGGATTTAGTGTGACAAAAATTTGATACCAACCTTGTGCATTCTTTCGTGGCTTGTTCACATTTTGGCTTCTAGTAGTGAACAAGCTTTCAAACAGAAATCACTATATGGTCATTTCATTTTGAAAGATCTCTAGTACAGTTTGATATCTCACATATGCTTATGCCTTTCATTATTCATTCCTCTTTTCTTGTTTAAACCTCAGGTATAAAATATGAAAGCAAATAACCTATGTCCATGTTTAATTAAGTGTTATTACATAAAAAGTAGTTTGGTGCTTTACAGATAGACAGTAATGTGAGTAAGAACATTGAAACAATTAAATAATTGAAACATGAAAATGAATTTCCTTCCTATACCTCATCCTGTTTCTACGTTCAGCTTTTTGATTGCTGCAACCTTCAATTTGGATATTTTTTTTCTTTTCAGCTAAGTGAAATTAAAAGGATGTGGGGTTCCTTTTAACCTCCCACAGACTGAACTCACCGATTTCTTTCCCATTAGCAGTGCTTTATCTAATGAGTGATTTGTGGGTCTAATTTTCATGTGGCCTGTCATCGTTTCAGTATTACGGAGGGTTCTATCAAAGGGTTAAATTGCAAAGTGGGGTAATGATCAATGACTGTTGTGAAAATTGCTGTCGGAAGTAAGGAACTTATCCCCCTCTTGAGATTATTGAGAAATAAAGTAAACCTAATTATTTTATCATTAAACAGTTAGTTGTACTTAGAATTGTCCTATACATAGATAGGTATTTGCTGACCTGTATGGAAATAATGTGACAGCTCACTGGAAAAAGGATCTTTAATAAATGAGGCAGTCCAGTGGGTTGAGGATGTGATACTGGTCAGACTGCTGTGTGGACAAAGCTGCTGTGACCTGAGCTCCTGTGGAACCCGAGGAGGGTGCAGTCTTTGGCTCACTTTGCGCAGGCGTCTTCTTTTGTCCCCAGGTCTTCGTTCACCCACACGCTGTGTTAGTGGGATGCTCTCTGGGCCCAGTCTGAAAGTAGTTCCTAGGTTTTGGTTATGTTGGCCTGCTCCCCTTTCACGCCTTGTGATGACTGGTTCCGCTGCCTTCTTGCTGAATCTCATTATTTCCATTGCTTTTATCCCTGGGCGCTGATATTTTATGGACATGAATGCTTGCAGCTGTGCTTCTTCCTTATGTTCCTAGCCACAAGATGCAAAACTGATGACCAAGTCCTTGTTCCAGGATTGAAGTTCTGAATAGACAGATTTTGACATTCACGTTTACAGGAAGTATCCAGATACAGTTTTTTAAAGAATTGATAAGATTACTTTGTTACATAACTTAAAACAAGAAGTTTAAGTAGAAAGATAGATTCCTTTTATTTGTTTTTCTATCTGAAAAATTAGATTTTGTATGGTAAGAAGCACAGCCTCCATGAAAGGAGGAGCCCAGGGGATAACTAAGGTGGGCTCTAAGACGGCGTCTGCAACATTCAGATGTGAGCACTTGAAGGCTCCACAAGACTGGCATTCTTATTCTGACAACTGGTAACTGTTGTATCCCGCATTCCTAGAATAAATAAATAACTCCTGCACATAGTACATCCATAGTCAATATTTTTTGTATATTAAATGAAGGAATTCTGTTTGAGTATTTTCAGGTAGGTGTGTTTTCACTCTTAGGAAATTTAGACTGTATCTAACAGATTTGTTATCAGTCGATAACTCTGAGTCGTCTTTTGTGTTTTTTTCTAAGTTTCTCTGTAGCTTAATTAAAAAAAACTCCCAGAGATTTTTTTTCTCATTTCTCTGTGAAATAATGTGTAACTTTTTAGTATATGTGCTGCCTAAGTGAGCACTAATGTGTAACTTTTTAAACGGTGCAGCGTAGGCATTTTGTGTAGTGGTTAAGTCACTACTTGGGATACCTACATCCCATATCGGAGTCCCTGGCTTAAGTCCTGGTTACTTGGCACCTAATCCTGCTTCCTGTTAGTGTGTTCCCTGGGAGGCAGCAGATGGTGACTCAAAAATTTGGTCCCTGACATGCACCTGGGGTGTACCCCAGGTACCTGGATGAGTTCTGGACTCACACCTTCAGCATCGTTTTTGTGGGCATTTGGGGAGTGAACCAGTGAATGGAAGATCTCTTTCCTCCCTCTCTCTTTCTGCCTTTCTAATAAAATGGATGCAAATAAATAAAAATTCAAAAAATAGTGAAGATGTATTATTGGGAGATTATCTAGGAAGTACTTGGCCTTCTTGTTTTTTGAGCAGGGTTACTAGCATGCTTGAAAGGTTGTAGGTTTGATAGTGATGATCATATTAAACATGAATATGCTTTAGAGACGGAAAATAGTGAAAGTGCTTTAGAAGCTGTAAAATCCTGTAGAAATATAATGTGTTTTTAGTTTTACCTCTGTCAAATGTTCCACTGCAGATAAAACTCATATTTCACCATCAGAACTATATAATTAAAAAAAAAAAAAACTGGCCAGGGTCATTCTGAGATCCTCATTTTCTCTCAAGGGACTTCCAGATACCTGTAACTATCCTGATCTAAGGGATGGGAAGGTGTACTGTATTTGTAGGGATTCTTTAATCAAGATTTCCTGGTATCCCATGTTTTTCAAAATCATGGCAGGAAATAATTCAGCCATTGTCCCAACTCTCTACCTCATCTCAAACGCAGACAACCAGAGAGGCTTGAGTCCCAGTTTTTTCACTTAACAACTCAATGATCTCAAACCATTTCTTGGTCTCTCAGTGTCAGTTTTCTGTGTTACAAAATGAAAATTATATATTTAAGTGATGAATAAAATAGGCAAATGCTACCCGCAAGTATAAAAATATGAGTACAGAACCGTATGGGTCTTTCAACATGGTCATAGCCTAAGTTGGCGGAGGAAATCACCAAACTGCACACACATTCCAAACAAATGTTAGATTAAATCTTGTCATTTTAGGATTTTTAAAAAATATTTATTTCTTTGTTTGAAAGACAGAGTGTCAAAGGCAGAGGCAGGGACTAAGAGAGAGAGATCTTCTATTCACTGGTTCACTCCCCAAATGCCCAAACAGCAGGCATAGACCAGGCCCAAGCCTGGAACTGGAGACTCCCCCTGGGTTTCTCATGTTGGTGGCAGAGACATAAGTGCTGGAGTCATCACCTGGTGCTTCTCTGGTGCATTGGCGGGGAGATGGATTGAAAGAGTTGCCAGACTCAATCGCAGACAGTCTGATACTGCATGTTACAGGTTGAGAACCTGTGCTGCTACACCCACCTGTAAGTCTTGGACTTCTGTACATTTGGAAGCAAACAGATGAGCGGATAACATTGTCACCTTTGAATGTAAGGGAGGGAGAACTTCAGATGCCATGTTTGAAGAGATATTAAAAAAATCAAACTGGTTGACAATAACTTAGGTTCAGCTATAGATTCACGTAGTATCTGAACTCAGTGCATGTCTGTGTGACTGAGTGTAATGGTTGAGCCAAGGTGGAATGTTAGGGCTCCAGACTTCTTCAGGAGTTAAAAAAGGAGTTCTCACTGTAAGGAAAAGAGCCTGGAAGAGTTATGCTGATAATGAAATAATATTGACAACACTGTTCCCAAACTTGGGGTGCAGCATAAAATTTGACCATGAATGAACAAAAATCCTCAAGATCATAATCTTAGGCTTCTGTTATGTATGGATAGGAGTTTAAAATTGAGTGCTTTGTCTCAATTATAAACAGTAAGTTAAGAAATTAACTCTCAAAACTGTCTAGAACTGATAAAACCCATAAAACTCCAAGAAAGACCAAGTATGCTTCCCGTAAGACTGCTCCTACCCACACCCTTACCTCTGTGGGGAGGGGGGAGAGCAGGGCTAAACATTACCAAGCATGAGAAGCAGCAGATCAGAAGGAGAACACGTCAGAGAAAGAAGAAACAGAATACAGGGCTGGTGCTGTGGCCTAGAAGGGTAGGCCTCTGCCTGCAGTGCGGACATCCTATGTGGGCACCTGCTCAAGTGCCTGCCGCTCCACCTCTGATCCAGCTCCCTGCTAATGCATCTGGGGAAGCAGTGGAAGGTGGCCCCAGTGCTTGGGCCCCTGCACCCATGTGGGAGACCTGGAAGAAGCTCCTGGCTTTGGCCTGGCCAACCCGAGCTGTTTTGGCTATTTGGGGAGTGAACCAGCGATGGAAGATTGATCTCTCCCTCTCTCTCCCTCCACTCCCTCTTTTATCTCTGCCTTTCAAATAAATAAGTAAATAAATTTAAAAAAAAAGAATACTCCAGGAAAGCATATAGTGATCTTAAATACATTTCAAACATTCAGATATTTGCAAATAGTTTCTTTGGCTAGACAAATTTTTCACTTAAAGACTTCTAACTAATGTTTCCTATTAGTTTCTGAAGCAGAGATTACGCAGGAAGCTGATGACATGGCCATGGAAAAAGAAAAGTATGTCGATGAACTGAGGAGAGCCCTGGTGTCTGAAGCTGGGCCAGCCGATGCATACACGTTTGATTTTTCTCGAGAGTCCTGTCGTTTCTCCTTTGAGAAAAAGCTGAAAGAAGTCTCAGTAAGTAAAACCTTCCATAGTGTCGTGAGTGGTAAGAAGACCACTAGTAAGGAATTATGTTTAATGTTTAAGTAATTAGCATGTTACTCCCAGTAGACTGAGAAGTACTTGGTTTCTAGCATGGAAGCTGAGTCCCAGTTAAAGTCAGTAAGTGCTTTACATTAATGAACTGTGAAAAGTTGCCACTGGCAAATGTCTGTTTACCGTGTTACCTGCCAATTACATGGATGAACAATTTCGAACAAAATAGAAGCAGAAGCATTACGCCACTGTGACAAGTGTTTTTTTTTTTTTTAAGTAAGTTTGGGGAGATACTAATTTTAAGAAAGAAAATAATATATTTCCCTTTGGATATTTAATAATTACATCTTATTTTCTCCCTTATTACACTGTATTTGGAATTACAAAATGGTATACTTAAGTATTAGAATATAATTAGGCATCAAAGGTACTTTATGTCATCACATTTAGAAATACTAAAGTAGAAAGAAAGAATTTCAGTCCAGGCTCCCCAAAGCTTATATGCTTTGCAGACAAGATCTGCTGCTCATCCTGTTCACTTCCTGCACCAGTTCAGATTAAGGTGGGTGGTTTATTTGTTTAAAACTGTTGTGCTTTTGTTTGGATATTTTACTTCAGTTGGTTAGAGAGTGAATGGTTTGTGTTTTTGACAGTGGCATGTCAGAAACACATGAGAGCTATAATATAAGAAAGAGAGGGAGATCTTTACAACATAAAGATTACAGAAAAATGATATATTGAGAGTAATGTGTGTGTGTGTGTGTGTGTGTGTGAGAGAGAGAGAGAGAGAGAGAGACACTGCGCACAGTAACATCCACTGGTTCACTCCTCAACCGCTCAAGATGGTTGAGTCTGGGCTGAGGCCATTACTGAAGCTGGACTGGGAACTCAACCCAGGACTCCTGTGTGGATGACAGGATCCCCATGACTTGAGCCATCAGTGTTGCTGGCCAGAGTTCTTAGTAGCAGGAATTAAACCCAGGTACTCCAGTGTAGGATGTGGACATCTTAAATGCTGTGTCAAACCCCAGGTTACTGAGAATTTATGTTGGAGCTAAACTAAAAATTCTTTAAAAACTGCCTCTTCAGAATGATGAAAGAGATTTTGTCAGAGAAATATTCCAAGAAACATGTAGAATTCTTATTTTCAACTACAGATTATCAGATAGAGTATGATATAAATGAATGGCTTTAGTAATTTCTATTTCAACTTACACTTTTTCTAATTAGCAAGCAATTTATGTAAATTTCAATATACCATGATCCTGAAAATGCTAATTTAAAATCAGTGGAGTAGGAAGGTTTTAAGTAGCTACTAAAATTTTGTAAAGTTTATTACAAGCATTCTTTCCTGGGGACCAAGATCAATTAGACATTATACCCTACAGAACTGCTGTTTGTTCTAGTATTTTGAAATAGATTGTTGTCAGATTGGAAGTGATACCATGTCCCATTCAACAAGCTTTTGTGTGTAACAATTTGCATTAGTTTGTGCAGCAACCCTTGGTTTTCATCTGTTTTGTATAAATCGATGCATATTAAATTCCATGTTTTTGAAGTACCTGTCAGAAAGCGGAAACTTTTAAAATATTTATCAAAAGTGAATAAACTTTATTTTTGTGCAGTTTTGGGCTTACAGAAAAATGAGTGGGAAGGAAGTACAGAGATTTGCCGTATGCAGTCTGTCCCAACCCATACATACCTGCCCTGCAGCAGTGCTTTGGAAGAAGTCATCAGCTTTAATTAAGTACACCTGTTTTTATAATAGTTCATTTAACCTTTATAATTTTTTCATTCTTTGTTGATTTTACTGGATAATTTCTTTCTAATCTCTTAAATTGTTAATATTTCCCGGATTTGTAATTTTCTTCGCATTATTTATTTTTAATTGAAATGCAAAAATTGTACAGATTTATGGAGTACCATGTGATGTTTCAATATGGATATAAATCTTGTAACATTCAAATCAATGCAAAGAAATCTATAAGCACTTATCGTTTCTTTATGGTGAAAACTTTAAAAATCATGTTGTGTAACTTTTCATTTTTAAAAAAATGCATGCCGCATTATTATCTGTAGTCACCCTACTACGCAACAGAACATCAGACCTACTTTTCCTAATGCATACAACCTAGGATCTGTTAATCTCCCTTTCCCCATCCCTCCTACCTGATACGTCTGCCTTGGTGAAGTCTGGTTTGGGTCCTGTGGTGGTTACGGCTGGAGCTCTTGCCATGGTTGGCATTACATCAGGGTTTGCAGTTTGTGTAAAGAGAGTCGTTATGGTGCATGTCTTTTATAGTTGGCTTGGCATGTGTTCATATCGAATACTGATGGTAATCCTGAAAGACTTCTTAACAACTTGAAACTGATCAGCTTTATCAGAGACAGGACCTTGAACGACTACCTTTTCAACAGGTTTTCACAGGAAATGGAAGCAAGTGTAAGGATTCCCAGTCATGCACAGTGTGTTTGTTCCAAGAATGTCTTAAGGCCATAGACTGAAGTTTAGATAGCTGGCTCTGTATGTATTCATTCATTTATTCTATTATGAGAAAAGAAAAACTATTCTTTTTTTTCTTTGTCTTTTTCAAATTTTATTTAAGTTATACATTTCATGTGTTTCATATATACAGATTTAGGAACAAAGGAACATAGACTACTCTTTGAGCAGTTTGACAAGGAGGAGTTTATTCCTGGCACAGCTTACTGGAGAGATAGTTTTGGGTATTTAAATGAGGTAAACCCGTTCAGTGCTATGGTCAGCATCATGGACACAGCTGAAAAATCACAAATTTTCTGGCCAAAGTGCCATGGGAATCTTCCCACACTTCGGATGTGATCTGCGCGGTGGTTTCAGAGTGGCCGTATCTTGTAAATTCATCTGCTGGCCAGAGCTCTGTGCACAATTGGAAACATAGCAGGAGCTTTTAAAAACTAATTGTGCTTGGAAGACCTAAAAATTGAACAGGAGTTTGCAATCCTCTGCTTGATGATACAGACATCTGATGGTTGCCAGAATGACCTCCTAACCTCTGAAAAAGGAAAAGACTGAAGGAAGATTTCGACTCAGAAAGCAGAGTTCTGTTGGCTCCCGACGTGAAGTTACTGTCATGTGGCCAAGGGCGCGTTCCGTGTGTTCTGAGCACACTTGCAATCAGACTCGCTCCTCTGAGGCTCGGGGTGTCTGGGCATTAGTTCAACAGCTGTGATAGGTCTCGTGTGTGTCGAAGATAACTGCCCAATTTGAACATTTCAACATCCCTGCCATATAAGCATTGTTTAAATATGGACCCAATTCTCTTTTCCAGTTCCTTTTTGTTTAGAAAAAGGATATAACCACTGCTTTTTTAAATTAAAAGAATTGCTTCTTTTGAAATGTTTTGTTTGAGTGGAAGAATTGTCACTTTCTGATGTGGTGAAATGTTTTAAATGTATAACTTATCTATCGAGGTTTATACTCATTTTTTGGAAGAGGAGTAGCTCCACATAAAATATGTGATTCCTGTGGTGCTCCGAATGCCCAAAATTTCATATTTTTTCCAGTTGGAATTTGTATGAATAACCTACTCATTTTCATTTCCACTGCTCAATGTTGAATTAACGTTGAGTGCCCACTCGACACTAGCTCCATCTCTCTGTGCCATAAGAAGCCCTGTGCCTTCCCTGCCTTGGTGCTCTTCAGCTGGCAGTAGCTGGCTCTGGCCAACAGCGTGGCCTAGTGCTAGGTTTGGGGACTTGTTTCTGCACCATGTGTACTGTCAGTCATGCAGGAAGCATTCACGTAGTTTATGTTTTCCCTCTACCGGTACAAGTCTGCTGATGCTGCAGTCTATACAGTGTGATGCCAATAACACATCTTCATAATGCATTCTTCCCGCTTTATAAAAGATTTGTTTGTTTGAAAGGCGGAGTGTCAGAGATCTGCCATCTGCTCTTTCACTCTCCAAGTGGCCCAAATGCCCACAACTGGGAAAATGTCAGGAGCCAGGAACGTGGAGCTCCATCGGTGTTTCCTATGGTCCCAACTACTTGAGCCATCTTCTGCTACTTTCTCAGGTGCGTTAGAAGGAAGCTGGATTGGAACTGAATCCACAGAGACTGGAACTGGCTCTCCCATATGGGACACTGGTATCAGAAGCAGTGGGTTAATCCTCCTGGCCACAATGCTGGCCCCTCTTATTATTTTGTCTGTTTATTTTCTGCTCTCTTATTCACTCTGCTTTTTTAAGACAGATGTTCGTTCATGGAAAATAAAAAAGATTTTTGATAAAATTAACATTGTGCTTATCATTTAACTTAGTTGTGATTAAATTCTTGTCTGTACAGATTTAAAGTAATTTCTTAGATTCATTCCAGGTCAGCTAACAAACAGTTGTATATTTTTAAAAGTAGCCTTCTTGCAGGATAGCCGTGAGGTCTCAAGGAAAATGAAGCATGATTTCTGTGTGCGTGGATGCACTTGTCATGAAATATTGGATTGGGATATAATTTAGGATGAAGATATGGCTGCTTAAAAACCATGGAGGTTTGTTTTGCTCTCATGGAAGCAGGCACATGGGCCGTCATGGATGTACATGATGACTTTTAGATGTCGGAGACTCGGGCTTCCTTGATCATGGTGCTTTCTCACTTTTAACGTAGCTATGTTTTAATCTCACGATGCGCAAAGGCTTCTCTAGACTCATTCATTTTGCTCACCTTTTAGGCAGTAGGACTCAGTTTAAGAGAAAGAAAAGAACGTGTGTCTTTACATTTAAGGCCATCACATCTGAATTGCATCCTTCCCTTTTGCTCAGACTCCATTGTGCAGACCTTAGTCACATGGCCTCATCTAGCTGCAAGGGAATCCTTGAAATGTGTATCCTCAGCCATGACTTGCACATAGAATTTTCCATTTCTGTAGCTAGAGGGGAAGTTGGGTATTGAGGAATAGCTAAGCAGTCTTTGGACATTCAGGAAAGAATGAGGCATTTGTCATTCAAAAGGGCTCATGTTGACTGTTGCAGTGGTATTTCTCCAACGCTTTCAATACAATTATTTGTTTCAGTGGTATTTTGGTTTGAAAGTGCCACATCACATAGCTATGTACTGGCTACTCTGTATCTCAGCATATGTTGCAATTATTGTGTGTTTATTTATTTATTTATGTGGAAAATTCATTCCAGTTCAAACAGCCTTCTTACATTTATTCAACTTACATTTCTCAGATGTATGAAAATGAGGTAAAATAAGTTAGCCAAAAACACCAGGCAGCACTGTTTTTAAAGACAGCAGTCTAGAATCCTATATTATTGCCATGTGTCCCTGTGGTTTGGAGGACTCTGAATTCAAAGGGCCATTTCCAGATGAAATATCAGAATTGTAGCATTTATTGTGGTGCTCTGCCAAAGACTTTGTCAAAAACAATAATGACTTTCAGGTTTGTGGGAGTCTGGGTTGCAAACCTTTTGTTTGATTCTCTGAAAAAGAAACCAAAATATTCTTTATTTCGATGATAAAAGCATTTATGTACAAGTGCCATTTTATACTAAATGCCTTACGATTTCCTTACTGTTTTGGACTGTGGAAACTAAATCAGTAACATAAGTTGAATAAAAATCTTTTGCAAAGACTATTTTCTAGGTAAGCCACTGAAGAGACTTTACAATTACTTCTTTACAAACAAAATTATTAATTTTAAATTATACCCTTTTGTGTTTGCAGACTCATTTTTCTTCTTTCATATCACCATGCTTTGATTTAACAATGTTTTCATCTAGGAAATATCTCAGTTATGAAATCATAATTGTCTGTTACTCTGCGAGTGTGCAGGGATAAAGCAATGTGGGCACAAAAGTAGGAAGTAGCTCATCATTCTAGCACCCTTTGTTGGATTGTCACTGCATTCTCTTTGCTCTCTGTTTAGAGTTAATTAACTGTGTGTCTTTGGATCTACATTTGAACTCTGTGCTGCTCCACTGATGGGTTTATCTCTGTGCCAACCTCAGACTGTCTTGATTTCTTAGGCTTATATTAAGACTTGGAATCAGATATTTTAAGTCCTTCAACTTTGTTCCTTTTCTAAGTTGATTTGGATATCCTTTGTCCTTCAGATATTTTAATGGGATCTAGAATTTGTCAGTTTCTACAGGGCTACTGGGATTTTGGTTGAGAATGCATTGGATCTATTGAATTGTCATCCCAACAATGTGGAGTCTTTCTAAAACATTTTGCAGAAGATTTATTTATTGTATTTGAAAGACAGAATCATACACACACACACACACACACAGGAGGGGGATGGAGTCTTCCATTCTCTGGTGTACTCCCCAAATGGCTGCAAGAGCCAGGGCAGGACCAGACTAATGCCAGGAGCCAGGAACTCCATCTGTTTGAGTGACAGGGGCCGAAGGACTCGAGGCATCATCTGCTGCGTTCTCAGATACATTAGCAGGAAGCTTGATCAGAAGCACTGTAGCCAGGACTCTTGAAAAAGAAGATATTTATTTAGTTGAAAGTCAGTTACAGAGAGAGAAGCAGAGACAGACAGGGAGATCTTCTGTCCGTTGCTTCATTCCTCAAGAAGGCTGAGATGGCCAGTGCTTGGCCAGGCGGAAGCTAGGAGTTTCATCTGGCTTCCACGTGGTGGCAGGGGCACTAACACTTGGGCCATCTTCTGCTTTTCCCAGGCCACTAGCAGCGAGCTGGATTTCAGGTCTCTACAGCACTTTGGTAAGGGATGCTGGCATCTCACGTAGCCCCTTAACCTGCTGTGCAACCGTGCCAGTCCCTAATGTGGGATTTTCTGACCAATACAAGATATATTACTCTGTGTAGTTCAGTGTTTCATAATTAGGGGAAATGTGGCATGGTCGGGGGCATTTAGTGATGTCTAGAGATGGTTTTAATTGTTGTGTTCTGTGGAAGCTACTGCTGTCCAGTGGGTGCTGCTCAGTGCCCACTAGTGCACTGGACAAGCTTCCGTACAACAAATGTCAAGGAGCCAAGGGCTAGCACTTCAGTTGTGTGTCCCTTTGATAACTCAGCAATTATGGACTTTTCAAAATGCAATGCTGTCTTTGGATCAGCGCAATGCGCCAGCTGCAGCGCGCCTGCCGCAGCGGCCATTGGAGGGTGAACCAACGGCAAAAGAAAGACCTTTCTCTCTGTCTCTCTCTCTCACTGTCCACTCTGCCTGTCAAAAATAAAAATAAAAAATTTAAAAAATAAAAAAAAACAAAATGCAGTTCTTACACATTTTGTGTCATGGGTCACTTGGAGGTCATGAACCTGAAACCTTCTTTCTTTCCCTCATGTCAGCATTTTAGGATCTAAATTTCCTCCAAGCATGGTTAAGGCTAGATTCCTCAAATGTTTAGAACGTTGTGTTGTTGAAACTATCTTCTGTTTCCTTTTGGTTTCCATTTTTATCCTTACATTTTACAGCAATGTGTAGCTTAGTTTTCATTTTGTTTTTGGATGTCTCAGACGTCATTCTGTCAGTGGTTTTTAATTTAGTTCTATGTTGTTGGAAAACCTTCTGTGACCTGAAATCTTTTAAACATACTCCGATTTTGATTGTGGTACTAAATATGGTCTGCCTCTTTCAGGTTCTGTGTGCACTGGAAAGAAATATTTGTTCTACTCAAGATTAATTAAATCAAGGTGGTCGATGCTGTTATTTGAGTTTTCTATGTTCTTGCGTATTTTCTGCTTCTACAAATAAATGAGAATGTGTTAAAATCTGCAACCGCAATCATGTAACTGTTTACTTTTCCGTGAAGTAATATCAGATATTCCTTCATGTGTTTTGAATCTTTGTTATTAGTTGTAAAACGTTAAGCTTTGCCATATCCTTTTAATGAGTTGACCCATTTTATCATTATGAAAGGACTGATTTTTTAAAATATTCTTTGATCTAAGTTCTGTATTATTAGACATTAGTCCTACTCCAGCTTTTCTTTGCACAGCAATAGTGTAATATATCTTTTCCTATCCTTTTGCTTTCAACTGTTTTTTTATTTTTAAAATTTTAAAAGAAGTATATAGTTGAGTCTTTCTTAATTTAATCTGGCAGTTTTAATTTTTGATTTTAGGCCATTTACATGTGATTTAATTATTGATAATGGTAGCTTTAAAATCTCTATTTATTTATTTATTTATTTATTTATTTATTTTTTTTATTTTTGACAGGCAGAGTGGACAGTGAGAGAGAGAGAGACAGACAGAAAGGTCTTCCTTTTGCCGTTGGTTCACCCTCCAATGGCCGCCGCAGACAGCGCGCTGCGGCCGGCGCACCGCGCTCGTCCGATGGCAGGAGCCAGGAGCCAGGTGCTTTTCCTGGTCTCCCCATGGGGTGCAGGGCCCAAGCACCTGGGCCATCCTCCACTGCACTCCTGGGCCACAGCAGAGGGCTGGCCTGGAAGAGGGGCAACCGGGACAGAATCCGGCGCCCCGACTGGGACTAGAACCCGGTGTGCCGGCGCCGCAAGGCGGAGGATTAGCCTGTTGAGCCACGGCGCCGGCCAAAATCTCTGTCTATTTAACACACCGGGTTCTAGTCCCGGTCGGGGCGCCGGATTCTGTCCCGGTTGCCCCTCTTCCAGGCCAGCCCTCTGCTGTGGCCCAGGAGTGCAGTGGAGGATGGCCCAAGTGCTTGGGCCCTGCACCCCATGGGAGACCAGGATAAGCACCTAGTACCTGGCTCCTGCCATCGGATAAGCGCAGTGTGCCGGCCGCAGCGCGCTGTCCGTGGCAGCCATTGGAGGGTGAACCAACGGCAAAGGAAGACCTTTCTGTCTGTCTCTCTCTCTCTCACTGTCCACTCTGCCTGTCAAAAAAAAAAAAAAAAGAAGAAGATGGAAGATCTGTCTCTGTCTGTCCCACTCTCTCTGTATCTCTGCCTTTCAAATAAATAAATCTTTAAAAAAAAAAAAAAGGGAAAAGCCATTATAGTCATTAAGTTACCATCATTTGAAATTAAATCTGTTAATGTTAAAGCATGTAAGGTGATTCTGTTTCTTTGATAGTTTCAAATGGGAGTTTCAGTTTTTCAGAATTTTTTTAGGTCACCTGCATTTATAATACTGATTAAATTACTGCAAGAAACAATTTTTTACTTAATCTTTTTTTTTTTTTTGACAGGCAGAGTGGACAGTGAGAGAGAGAGACAGAGAGAAAGGTCTTCCTTTTGCCGTTGGTTCACCCTCCAATGGCTGCCACAGCCAGCACGCTGCGACTGGCGCACTGCGCTCATCCGATGGCAGGAGCCAGGTGCTAGGTGCTTATCCTGGTCTCCCATGGGGTGCATGGCCCAAGCACTTGGGCCATCCTCCACTGCACTCTTGGGCCACAGCAGAGGGCTGGCCTGGAAGAGGGGCAACCGGGACAGAATCCGGCGCCCCGACCGGGACTAGAACCCGGTGTGCCGGCGCCGCAAGGCGGAGGATTAGCCTGTTGAGCCACGGCGCCGGCCTACTTAATCTTTTTTTTAAAGGTTTATTTTATTTGTTTGAAAGTTACAGAGAGAGGTAGAGCCAGAGAAAAGTCTTCCATTCCTTTACTTCACTCCCCAGATGACCACACTGGCCAGATCTGAGCTGATCTGAAGCCAGGAACTTCTTCTGGGTCTCCCATGTGCTGTAGAGGCCCAAGAAGTTGGGCCATCTTCTACTGCTTTCCCTGGCCACAGCAGAGAGCTGGATCAGAAGTGGAGCAGCTGAGACTAGAACTGGCGCCCATAAGGGATGCTGGCACTACAGGCTGAGGCTTTAATCCACTGTGCCACAGTGCCAGCCCCTAAATTAGTCTTGAAAAATCTATTTCTGAAATAGTGAAGACCTGCAGTCTATGTTCTCAGGTTAAGTGAATTATGTTCAGTTATTTGCTTTCTTAAATATGCATTCTTTTTATCTAAAGGAAATGTTTATTATGAAATTCTGTCAAGAATCAGACACACAAGATCTGGAGATGTACTGTGTATGATGGAAACTGTAGGTAGCAATACTAAACCGCATATATGCAATTTGGATCTGATGTATTCTTACCACATGTACACAGAAAGGCAACTGTGCTGTGATGGACAATGTTAATTGGTTTTGTTATAATTGTTTTACCTTGTAAACACTTTCCAAGTTAAACTTCTTAAATGCATCCCTCAAAATTAGATTTTCATTTATTACCATCCAAAATTATAAATACACACCAATTGAGAAAATCATTAGAATCTAAAACATTTTAAAGATTTATTTTATTTTACCTTATTTCATGTTATTTGAAAGGCAGAGTGATAGAGACAGAGGGAGAGAAATAAAAAGACATTCCATTCCCTGGAATATTCCCTAAGTGGCTGCAACAGCTGGGACTGGGCCAGGCTGAACCCAGAAGCCTGAAACTCCATTTGGGTTTCCCACATCTGTATAAGGTGCCCAAACACTTAGGCCATCATTAACTGCCTTTCCAGAGACAGTAGCTGGGGTCTGGATATGACTTGGTGCAGTCAGAACTTGAACCAATAGCTCTGATGTAGGATCTGGTTTTTGCAGATGATAATTTAATCCCCTTCAGCACAATGTCAGCCCATCTGAAACATTTTAGGGGGCTGGCACTGTGGCATAGCAGGTAAAGCCACTGCCTGTAGTGCCAACATCCCATATGGGTACCGGTTGAATTCCCAGGCTATTGTCCTTGGAAAGCACTGGAAGATGGCCCAAGTACTTGGATCCCTGAACCCATGTGAGAAACCTGGAAGAAGCTCCTGGCTCCTGGCTTCAAATTGGCACAGCTCTGGCCGTTGTGGCCATCTGGGGAGTGAACTAAAAGATGGAAGACTGCCTCTCTCTCTCTCTCCCTCTCATTTCCTCTTTCTCCCTCCCTCTCCCTCCCCACCCTCCCTCTCCCTCTCCCTCTCTCTCCCTCTGTCCTTGTAACTCTACCTTTTAAATAAATAAATATTTAAAACATTTTAGAACTATCTGAACTTTGATGATGATGATGACGACACATAGTTCTATGTTAGTAGGAAAAATGTATAAAGTAGTTGCTAATTAAATTGACATTAAAATTAATATTTTGTGTATGAAGGTCTAATAGAAGGCTTCACTCATGTTAAATTACTCATGTAATTTAATAATTGCCCTAACTGGGATGTTTAGGTTGGTGAGATTGGAGGGGATCCAGTATAGTGTGACTATCTGTGCAAAAATACCGAATTTAGGCAGTTTGCAGGAGGAACTATAAAAATACTGCTCAAATTAGAGTCACCTCTCAGTGTTCACAGCTGGGGTTGGGGGAAGATATTGAGAGAGAGTTCCCATCTGCATCCCTGATGCACAGAACAGTTGGAGCTGGACCAGGCTGGAGGTAGGAGCCAGAACCCATTCTGGGTCTCTCATGTGGGTGTCAGGAAGCAAGAAACCAAGCTACCTGACCATCACCTGTGCCTTCCAGGATGCACTTCATTAGCAGGAAGCTGGAATTAGCAGTAGAGCTGTGACTGAAACCCAACATGCCAATACGGGATGTGGCATCGTAGATGCCATGTGAAATGCTCACCCACTTTCTTTTAAAAAATGTTTTAAAAATATTTTTGATGAGCATGTAATACTTGTATAATTGTATTGGGTAATGCTGTGATATTTGCAAACATATGCCTAGTATTCACTTATCAAACCAGACAACTAGCAGCTGGCCTTTCCATTTCTTTATCTTTTTATTACGTATGGAACCTACCAGCTCCTCTCTTCCGTTCTTTATAGAGATTGCATTACTGTCGACTCCAGTGCCGGATCATTGCACTGTGGAATGCCAATAATCTTTGTTCTATCTGATTGTACATTGATGCCCATTATTCAGCCTCCCTTTGTCCTTCCTGCTCCTTCTCTTTCCAACCCCTCCCCATCGGTATATTGGAAGTGGGGATTGACTTATTTGTAAATCCAGAATGGCATAGAACATATAGTATTTCTTATTTTATATAACATAATGATCTCTAGTTCCGTTCACTTTGCTGTAAATTTCGGGATTTCATTCATTTTTGTGGTTGCATGTTTCAGTATGAAATGTATGCTGCGTTTTCTTAATCTACTTTTCTACTTAAGCGTTACTTAGGTTGATTCCATATTGTGGCTGTTGTGTGTAGTGCTGCAATAAACTGGTGACTGAGTACAAGTATCTCTTCCATATGCTGATTTCATTTCCTTCTTCTTCTTCTTTTTTTTTTTTTCCTTTCGTTTCCTCCTGATATATCTGGAAGTGAAGGAGCTGGGTCAGGTGGCTGATCTGATTTTAGGTTTTCTTGGAATTTCTATACTGTTCTCCTTAATGGCTATACTCATTTGCATTTCTACCAGCAGTGAATAAGGGATTTCTTTTCTTCATATCATCACCAGGATTTGTTACTTTTTGTCATTTTAATAACAGCCATTTAGACTGGAGTGACATGACACCTCATTGTACTTTTTATTTGCATTCCCTGATGGTTGGTGTTAATGAACATTTTTTTCATGTTTTGTTGGTCATTTCCGATCATTTGCCCATTTGTTAAATGGAATGGTTATTATTTTGTTAGAATTCTTTTACTTTTGTATTTTTTGATAAATAAAAAGAAAAATCTGTATTTCCCAAGTCTTGTAGTTGTATGAATCCTAGATACATGTCCATTTTTATGCTTTTGTCCTTACATGAGTGGGATGAATTTCCATTTTTTGTGTCTTTAATTTCTTCATCAGTGTTTTCTGATTTTCATTGTAGAGGTTTTTAACATCCTTGGTTAATTTTTTTTGTCCCAAGGTTTTGTTTGGTTTGTTTGTATCTGTGGTGGATTTTGATTGCTCCCTATAATTTTTTTCTCAGTGAATTTGTCTTTGATGTGAAAAATGACAATGATTTTTGTGTGTTTTGTATCCTACAACTTTACTGATTTTTCAGTTCTAATAATCTCTTGGGTAGAGTCGTTAGGCTTCTCTATTTGAAGAATAATGTAATCTGCAAACAGTGATAAATTGACTCTCCTTCCACATTCACGTTTTTATGTCTTTTATTTCATTCTTTTGCCTAGCAGCTCTGGCTGAAACTTCTAGTAGTATAATATATAAGAGTATTAAACATAGATACCCTTATCTGTTTCAAGATCTTGATGGAAATACGTTCAGCTTTGTCTCATTCAAAATGATGTTGACTGTGGGTTTGTTATATACAACCTTTATTATGTTGAAGTATTTTTCTTTCATAACTAAGTTCTTTAAGGTTTTTTTTTATTTTTTTATTTTTATTTTTTTTTTTACAGGCAGAGTGGACAGTGAGACAGAGAGACAGAGAGAAAGGTCTTCCTTTGCCGTTGGTTCACCCTCCAATGGCCGCCGCGGTCGGCGCGCTGCGGCCGGCGCACCGCGCTCGTCCGATGGCAGGAGCCAGGAGCCAGGTGCTTTTCCTGGTCTCCCCATGGGGTGCAGGGCCCAAGCACTTGGGCCATCCTCCACTGCACTCCTGGGCCACAGCAGAGGGCTGGCCTGGAAGAGGGGCAACCGGGACAGAATCCAGTGCCCCGACCGGGACTAGAACCCGGTGTGCCGGCACCGCAAGGCGGAGGATTAGCCTGTTGAGCCACGGCGCCGGCCAAGGTTTTTTTTTTAAATCATGAATGGATGTTGGATTTTAACAGGTGCCTTTATTGTGTCTGTTGAGATGATCATGTGATTTTAGTCCTAAGCTGGGCTGATGTGATGTGTTACATTTATTGTTTTGCATATATTAAATGATCTCTGTTTCCCTGAGATAATTCTTACTGATTTGTAACTGATCTTTCTGATGTGTTGTCAGAATCCATTTGCTAGTAGTTTTTAAAAAAATTTTGCATCCATGTTCATCAAGGATATTGGTATATGGTTTATTCTTTGATTTATGTCCTTTCCAGTTTTAGAATCAAGGTAATTCTGGCCTCATGGAATTAATTTCGAAGGCTTCCTGCCTTTCAATTTCCTGGAATTAATTGCTCCAGAAGAACTGATGCTGGTACTTCATTAAAAGTTTCAGAGAATTTGATAGTGAAGACTTCTGGTCCCAGGCTTTTCTTTGTTGGGAGACTTGACTACTAATTCAGACTCATTGACCTGTTCAGGTTTTTTGTATTTTCATCATATAAATTATAGATATCCCTAAATTTTTCCATCTGTTGTAGGTTTTCCCATTTTTTTGACATGTACTAATTGATAATACTTCCTAATGATCCTTTGTGGCATCATTTGTAATATTTCCTTGTTCATCATTGACTTGATCATATCTTATTTTTAATTAGTATAGTTAAAGGTTTATCAATTTTACTTTTTCCAAAGGTTACTGTTTCATTGATGTGATATTTTATATTAATTTTGGATTCCATTTCACTATTCTCTCCTCTGATAATTATAGATTATTTTCTGTAAGTAACTGAGTTTGGCTTGTTCCTGTTATTCTAGTTCTTTCAGATGAATTGTTCTATATTTGATTTTCTTTTTTATGTAGACACTGATTGCTGTAAACGTCCCTCTTTGTACTGTGTTTTCTGAATTCCCAAAGATTTGATATGCTGTGTTTACACATCTATGATTTGTAAGGAATTAAAAAATTTCCCATTTTGACTTTTTCAATAAGCCACTGTTCATTCATGAACATGCTGAATGTTCACTTGCCATATATTTTGTAGCTTCTATAGAGTTTCTTTTGTTGTTTATTTCCACTGTGGTTCAATTTTTTTGTGTTTGTTGAGATAGCTTTCTGGCCTAATATGTGGTCCATGCTAGAGAAGCTGTGTGATGGACAGTGTGGAAATGTCTGGTAGGTCTATTTGGTTATGGTTTAACCGACATTTCTTTATTGATGATTTGTCTGAATGGCATATACACTGAGGATAGCCATGTGTCAAATAATGAGATGGAGTCAGTAATCAAGTTTTCCATCAAAGGAAAGCCTAGGACCAAATGGCTTCACTGTGGCATTCTACCAAACTCTTAAGAAGAACTAATGCCAATACTGAAACTATTCTAAAAAACTGAAAAAGCCACAGAACCTTTCCAAACTCATTCTTTCAGGTCACTTACTTTGATTCCAAAACCAGACGGGATACAATAAAAAATAAATTTAACTGGAGACCAATATTCTCTTTTAACTTTGATATAAATTCTCAACAAAATAGTAACAAACCAAATCCAGCAATATATTAGAAAGATCGTCAGAGGAAATTTTATCACCTTTCGATAACCAAGAATGTGTGAGACCTCTGCAACAATAATTGGAAAACACTGATGGAAGAAAATGAAAATACCCTTACAAAAATAGAAAGGTGTTTCATGTTCATGGATTGGAAGAATATATATTATTAAAATGTCCAGTACTCCAAAGCAATTTACAGATTAAATGCAGTCCCCATCAAGATTATTATGACATTCTTCATAGAATTAGAAAAAAAAAATCCTAAAATTCAAGGTGCCAAAGTGTTATTGAAAAAAAGAACAAATATGGAAGCCTCACCACAGCAAATTATAAGACCTACTACAGTGCTATTGTAACCAAAACAGCATGGTACCAGCATGAAAAGAGACATGCAGAACAATGGGACACAATAGAGTGCCACACAATCAATACATAATGGAATATTACTCAACCTTAGAAAGGAGTAAAATTCTGATACCTGCAACAAAAGATAGAATTTGAGATCATTTTGTTGAGTGAAATATGCCAGGTACAAAAAAACAGCTTTTGGGAAAACTTCTATAACTATATTCAATAAGAGCATTGAGAGTAGAAATCCTCAACTGTTCCAGATCTGAGTAAAAATGCTTTAATTTTTCCAGCATTCCATATGATACTGGCTGTGGTGTGGTCACACATAGTCTTTATTTTGTTGAGGCATGTTCCTTCTATACACAGTTTGTTTAATATTTTTATAACGTAAATGAAATTTGAATGTTTTCAAATGATTTTTTGCAACTATTCAGATGATCATATGATTTTTATCTTTGATGCTGTTGATGTGATCTCTATCTTATTTATTGATTTTCTTGTACTAAACCAGCTGTCATTCACTAGGATAAATCCCAGTCTATAATCACGGGCTTAAGGCACCCTAAACCATAATATTCAACAAGTAAATAAATATGAAGACAACAGTTCCACAGAAGTATAAACAGGCTAAAAACAACAATCAAATCACAGAATGTCTGTTTCATTCCTATACAGTTTTTTTTGTATTCTATATTAACTACTACATATCAGAGAAAACATACAATGTTTCTCTTTTGGGGATTGGCTCATGTCACTAAGCATGATTTCCAGTAGCATACATTTTGTTGCAAATGACAGGATTTCATTCTTTATTATGGCTGAATAGCGTTCCATAGTGTATATATACCACAATTTTTTTATCTAGTCATCAGTTGATGGACATCTGGTGTGCTGTTTTCCAGCGAGGTTTGGAACTGTGAGTCGAAAGCTGGGCAAGGATTACTGTTAGAGCAGTTGTCAAATTTTACTAGTTTTACAAGGACTTTTATACTTGCACAGTCACAGTATGCTTCTTTTCTCAAGGGGTTAGTACTGGGAGAATAAGATTAATTCAACAAAATATATTTTCCTTAAAGGAGATAATATTCATGCTTCATATAATCTAAAGGAACTATCTGTATTAAAAAGGTGACCAAAATATTTGCCTTCAAGGACAGATACAGCCTGCAGCTGCACGAAAAATGGAGGTTGCATTATCTGGCAAAGAAACGTTCTCAGACCACTACATGATGGGGGCTTTTGCCCCTATTCCCTATTCCCTGAAGTGTCCTTTAAGCTTCTCAGGTATTCAACCTCCTTGGTCTCCACAATCTGGGTTGATTCCATATCTTAGCTATTGTGAATTAATCTGCAGTATACATGAATGTACATATAATTATTTCATATGTTAACTTCATTTTATTTGGGTAAATTCCCAGGAGTGGAATGGCAGGGTCATAGGGTAGATCTGTTTTTAGCTTTCTGAGCAATCTTGTACTATTTTAGATAATCTTTATATCATTTTGCATTCTGACCAACTGTATATTAGGCTACCATTTTCCCACATCTTTGCCAGCATTTATTGTTTTTTTTTTTTATTTTTGGATGATAGCCATTCTAATTGACGTGAGGTGAAACCTCATTGTGGTTTTATGGTTTTTATTTAGATAACCCTTATGGCTAGTGAATCTGAACATTTTTAATGAACTTTTGCCATTTATATTTCATCCTTTGTAAAATGCTTATCATGTCATTTGCCCATTTCTTGACTAGATGGTTTTTTTGTTGTTGTTGTTGACTTTTTTGAGCTTTCTGTATATCCTGAGTCATAATCCTTTATTAGTCGCATGGTTTGCAGATATTTTCTCCCTTTATATCAGTTGCCTATTCAGTTTGTTGAGTGTTTCCTTTGCAGTTCAGAAGCTTCTTAGCTTGATGTATTTTTCCTTTGAATGCCTGTGCTTCTGGGGTCTTTTTCAAGAAGTATTTGCATATGCCAGTGTCTTGCAAAGTTTCCCTGATGTTTTCCTCTAGTAATTTGATGATATTAGGTCGTAGAGTTCAATACCTCATCCATTTTGAGTTGATTTTTGGTATCTTGTTTCATAGTGCTGAATGCATAGATCCAATTTTCCCAACACCATTTGTTGAAGAGATCATCCTTTCTCCAGGGTTAGATTTTAGCTCGTTTGTCAAAGATTAGTTAGTTGTAGATGTGTAGGTTGCATTCTGGGGTTTCTGTTGTTCCATTGGTCTGCGTGTCTATTTTTGTACCAGTACCAGGCTGTTTTGATTATGACTGCCTTGTGTGTAGTGTGTTTTTAATCTGCTATTGTGATGCCTTAGTCTTTGTTTTTGTTTTTTAAGATAGCTTTAGCTATTCGAGGTCTCTTGTATTTCTATTCAAGGTTTCTTGAATTTTGGCATTGCTTTTTCTAGATCTGGATAGAACGTCCTTGGTATTTGAGATTGCATTGAATCTGTAAATTGCTTTGGGTAGTATTGACATTTTGATGATATTAATTCTTCCAAACCATGGACATGGAGGTTTTGTTCAGTTTTTTGTATTGTCTTCTCTTTTTTTCTTAATCGTTTTTTTAATTTTCATTGTAGAGATATTAAAAATCCTTGGTTAAATTTATTCTAAATATTTTAATGTTTTGTAGCTATTGTGAATGGTACTGAACTTAGAAGTTCTTTCTCATGAATAGCATTGTTTGTGTATATAAAGGTTATTTATTTTTGTGTGATTTTGTATCCTTCAACTTCACCAAACTCTTATGAGTTCCAGTGGTGTCTTGGTGTAGATTTTTGGTCCAGATTGATAGATAGAATCATGTCATCTGCAAGCATGGATAATTTGTCTTCCTGCTTTGCAATTTGTATTCTATCTTTATACTAAAATATGTAGGTAGAACAAAGTCCATTTACTTATAAATTAAAATGTACAAATATGTCATAAACCAGCTACCTGAACTGTTTAAAAAAATTCTTTACTTTCTATCACAAGTTCACACACTCTGATATACTTTTTCTCTTAATTAAAAAGAAATTTGGCTGCTAAAAGAAAAAAAATTTAATTATATTATGGGCCTTCCAGTCTGTAGAGGTTTGTGCACCATTTCTTGTAATGCTGGTTTGCTGGCAATGAATTCCTTTAGTTTATAATTTTTAAAATACCTTTATTTTAATTTCGGTTTTGAAGGGTGTTTTTACTGAATGAATTTAGTGATTCTGGAATGTAGTTTCTTGCTTGTTCAAGTTTCAAGACTTCCAATGTGTTGGTTTCCTGTTTTCTCATCTTTTTGGTTTTTTTTTTTTTCTTTGATATATGGTTGCTTCCTGGTGGCTTTTAATATGTTCTCTTTCTTTGGTTTTCAACAAATCTGACTGTGGAATGCTTGGGTGTGGACTTTGAACAAGTTCTTTTTTGCTGGGCTGGCTGAGCTTCCGGAATCTGTAAGTTTATGTCTTTCACCAAAATTAGGAAATCCTTACCTATTATCTTTCAAATGTGTTTCTACCCCATATTTTTTCTTTTTTTCTGAGGCTTTTTAAATTCTTTTTCTCTTTGTGTTTCAAATTGCCTAATTATACTGACCTTTCTTGAAGTTCTGTGTCTTTTATTTCAATCTAATAAATTTTTAAAAAATCTTTGTACTATTTTTTTATTTCTGATGTTTTCATTTGGTTATTATTTACAGCTTTTATTTTTCCCTTGAGATTTTCCATCTTTTCATTGGTCACCATCTTTTGCTTCTAGTCTTTGATCATAGTCATCATAGCTGGTTTAGAATTCTTGTCTGATGGTTCTAGCATCTGCAGTATCGCACGTTGGTCGGCATTGACCGTGTCTCCTCTGCAGTGTGTTTTGTTTCTTAATTTGTGGAAAGCTTTCAGTTTGTATATTGGACATTGCGAATGGTGTATATAGAGAATGGATTCTGTTAGACTCATTGGATGAGTTTGTTATTTTATTTATTTATTTATTTTAGGTCTGTTTTTAAAGTCAGTTGTCTTGGCTGTCCTCCAACTTCTGTCCCGTTTCCCATGTGGTAGGTGTTAGCTGAAGTTTCTGGCCAGTTCTTTTAGCCTTAGCAGTGCTGGTTGGAGTCTGTACTGGGCTTTGAGTTTAGTAAGAGGTTTAAAGTTTATCCCTAGAATTTAGAAATGGCCTTCTGTTATTATATTTTCTCCCTCACTTTCCAAGTGCTGTGATTTCCCTGGGAGATCTTTCCTGATTCTTCAAGAACGTAAAATTATCATTTCTGTTAATTTTAGCTGCTCTGTATGGCAAGGTTTGAAGCCCTTGCTCAGCTTAAAAACCTGTAAAAATTAGTATCTTATTCAGTGTTATTCACCTTTTCCTCTGAATCAGCCTGCCTTTGCTCACTTTCCAGTTTTTATTACTTTGTCCAGAATTTGAGATTGCTGTCCATGACAGGGTTGTCCTATGGGAATGACCTGGCCATTGAGTCAGAGTTCTGGGTTAGCCTCTGATGTTTGCAGTCCCTTACGTCTCATGACTTCTCCTGTATTTCTACTGTAGTATGTTTATATTGTTGGACTTTACGCTTCTAGAGAGATCGGTGCACTGACCTAGTTCTTTAGAATCCGCTCTTCTGCTGTCCTAGTTTATGACTTGTCTAATTAAAGTCATGCCTGTATTTGAGAAGTGGAAAATTTCCAGGGGAAAGTGAGCAGCTGGTATTGACACTTACAAGAGTTTTATGAAACGAAAGTAAGCAAAGGGGCAGTGAGGCTGAACTTTAGGAAAAAGTATCTAATGGTGAGATTTGTGAGACTAAACAGTCTGGCAGGAGGACTTTCTCTGACCCATTTCAAACGGAATTGGGAAAGTCAGCGGAAAAACAAGTAATAATCCCAGGTCATGTATTGGCAGATAGATGGTTTGTGTGATCTCATAGTTACCTTTCCCTGGGGCTGTTTGACTTTGTGTCATTATTAGGAAAGTCCTTTAGGTTGCACATTATTAAAATGAGTATCTCCATTGGAGAAAATGGATTTCTCCAAAAACTCTTCTCATTCGCGGTAAAAGTTCTTGTGAAAGGGAAGACATCATTACGCTGCATCTCCCTGTGACCTTCGTGAAATTCCACGATAGCAGCAGCTTGAACCCTGTTGTTAATCATTGTCTTCCCAGTGTCCAGCACGGTGCGTGCCCAGCACATGACATATTTAATAAGGATTAGTATCCCTTCTGTTTTTACTGTCCTTTATTAAAAAGTATAATTCTAGAAGGCGACAGTCAGGGTTGATGTTTTACACTATTTCTCTTATTCCTATGTTTCCGTTATTCTAAGTCTGCAAACCTGAATTTAAGAGAATTGTTTTTCCATATAATTTTGACCATAGGAAAAATCTAAAGGGCTTAATTATACCATTACTATGAAATACACAGCAAGAAAACAGAGTATCAAATACATGTGCTGGAAGACATGATATTAAACACAGGGTCCATTGTATTGAATTTTAGCTACAAATTATACTTGGTGTCCTTTGACAACTTTCTTAAGATTTATTAACCTCACTCTCATCATTTGCAAAAAGCATAGAGAGAATCAACCTAAATATCCATCTACAGATAAAACTATAAAGAAAAGGTGATACGCACATACATGATGGAGTAGTATTCACTCTTTACAAAGGAGGAAATAGTGTTATCTGTGGCAGCGTGGATGAACCTGGAATACGTTGTTAGGTGAAATAGGCCAGGCACAGAAAGACAAGATCAGCATGGTCTCTTTTATATGTGAAATCTAAAAATGTCCAACTCGTAGAAACAGAGCATAGAGTGGTGGTTACCAAGTGCAGGGTGGGGAGGGGTGTGTAGAGATGTTGGCCACCAGATACAACATTTCAATTAGAAAAAGTTCAAGAGATCTATTATATAACATGGTGACCAGAGTTAATAATATGTATTGATTCCTGTAAATCACAAAAAGAGTCTATTTTAAGTGTTCTTAAAACAAAAAATGATTAGGATATCAGGCAATGTGTATGTTAATTTACTTCTTTTAGCTAGTTCAAAATGTATACAATAATTTTGCACAAGTAACCATATTTAATTTTGTCAATAAAATTAAGATAAAAGGTGTAATTACTACCTATATAATATGGTAAATAGGAGTTTGGAGTGTGTTTGTAAGACAGTTTAGCATTGTACTAGATGCCCAGTATATGCTCAGTAAAGCTGCTGTTATGGTGGTTTTTCTGTTCATCTTAGTCCTTTTTTTTAAAGCAATGTATTTATTTTTAAATATGTATTTATTTGTTTAAAATGCAGAGTTACAGAGAGAGAGGTAGAGAGAGAGAGAGATCTTTGATCTTCTGGTTCACTCCCTAAATGGCTGCAGTAGCCATGGCTGGTTCAGACTGAAGCCAGGAACCAGGAGTGTCGTACTGGTCTCCCAAGTGGGTATAGGGGCCCCAAGGAATAGGGCCACCTTCCACAGCTTCCTCAGGTACATTAGCAGGTAGCTGGATTGAAAGTAGAGCAGCCGGGACTCAACAGGCCCCCCCCCCCCCCCCCCCCCCGTATGGGATGCGGTTGCTGCAGGCAGTGGTTCAAGCCACTGCACCATAGATTGAGGCCCCCAGCTTAGGCTTGTTTGTAGTTTCTTCCTTTTTACTTTTTTTTTTTTTTTTTTTTTTTTTTTTTTTTTTTTTTTACAGGCAGAGTGGACAGTGAGAGAGAGAGACAGAGAGAAAGGTCTTCCTTTGCCGTTGGTTCACCCTCCAATGGCCGCCGCGGTCGGCGCGCTGCGGCCGGCACACCGCGCTCGTCCGATGGCAGGAGCCAGGAGCCAGGTGCTTTTCCTGGTCTCCCCATGGGGTGCAGGGCCCAAGCACCTGGGCCATCCTCCACTGCACTCCTGGGCCACAGCAGAGGGCTGGCCTGGAAGAGGGGCAACCGGGACAGAATCCGGTGCCCCGACCGGGACTAGAACCCGGTGTGCCGGCGCCGCAAGGCGGAGGATTAGCCTGTTGAGCCACGGCGCCGGCCATTCCTTTTTACTTTTAAGATAATTTTACATTTTACCATGAGGCTAATAACTTACTTTGACCTTGAACCTTCCGTGTTTATCTTTTGAATCTGAATTAAATTGTTTGTGAAAGGGGGAGTTGGATTAACACAGATTTCCTCCCTTTTACCACCCGGGGCTCTGGCAGGAGCTTCACGGAGCGCTGTTCCAGCACTCTGTCTACTTCTGTGCTCCAGAGGGAGACACTGCAGTGACAAGTTTGTGACTTGGATTTGATGTGTAAGAAATACTTACTAAATGTCCTCTTTATGTAATGCATTGTGTGAGATGCTTGTCTTCAGTCCAGCTTTTCCTGTCATGATTTACTTAGTACATGTCCTATAATGATAATAGTAAGGTTTGAACAAATATATAAGAAAATAATAGAAAGATTGTTCTCAAATATACTCCAGATGAAAAGATACTCTTTTGTAGCAGAGTGTTTAACAAGTTGTAAGCACTTAAACATCTACAAGTAAAAAAAGAATTTACATATTATTTTTCTAAGATTGTACAATTAATAGTACTAAGACCTTTATTATTAAGTCAGAATATAGAAATATAGTCTTGCTTTAATGATTAGATCATATCATTGACCTGTTGATATTAACTCAACAGTTTCTCAACAGTTTGACTTCTTAATAGCTTCCTTAGCTCTGCATGTATTTAAATAAATCCATTTCTGTTTCTTTTTAATGGATCTTGAAATGTGAGAGAAATCTCTTCTGTACATGGTATTTTGCTATTCACAGAGCGTTTTTTTCTATTAGATTTTGCAAGCATTCTTCAAATGGCTTAATTCAAATTGAGTTACATTGTTACCTTAATTCTAATGTTCCATACTTTTACATTTTTTTGAGCTATAGGAAATATGCATCATGAGTATGACATTATATAGTATACTCTGTTATAGGTTCTACTTACTGGTTGTATAATGATTAAAGTCAGCTTTCATTCATTCAATCTGACGCAAACTCCAAATATTTCTAGCATTCTTTCTTAATTATAATTATTGCTCTCTTTTTCATCTTTTGAAGCTATGGTCAAGGGAGCTACATTTTTTAGGGCTGAATATTTTGAAATATTTAGACCCAGTTCAAAGTAATATTTCATCAAAAGAGATGGTGTTGTGAGAACTGGTTTATAAATTCACTGGTATTTAAACCCACTGAACTGCTGTCTCATAGGTTTTAAGTGTTCTATATGGTAACATGTTCTTAGGATTTTGAGTAGTGAGAGCACAGCATATTATTTTTTCCCAATAAAATACCAGTTTGTTTGGTATACTCTGTTTTAAATGAGCTGCAAAGCCAAAATGGACCACCCACAGAGAGCCAGCCAGGGATTATGAGCCTTGACTGGCTAAACTACTGCCACCTAAACAAATATCTTTGTGAATGCTGTGAGCTAAGTAAGTGACTGCTTAGAAAGGAATCTTTCCAAGTGCTTGAGCTGCTAAGACTCTATATTAAAAAATAATAGTAAAATCAGAAGGATATTTATTGATAGAAATTTAAAAACTATAAGTAAGTTGAGCCTTCTAATTGTGATTTAGTTACTTTCTTTGATTTTGGTATGACAGGCATCTTATAACCACTTTAAGCAACGTGTAAATAACTGCTTGTACAATATAGTCATTTTTCATCAAATACTGGTGTTTTTTTTTTTTTTTTCCTGTTGCCTGTCTCTGTGTTTAGCCATTTGAGTGGGATTCAGGGAATTAGTTTGAAAAGCAGTTGGCATTCTTGTCAGTTTTATTGGATGTCGCTGAATTATGCACATTCATGTCAGTGTACTCCAGTGACCTAAGCCTGTTACTTTTGGGGGGAAGCTTCCTGGTGTTTAAAGCTTCCCAAGCTTGATTCGTGGGGTCGCGCTTGATTGGCAGGTAGAAGAGTGTGGGATGATGATGCGTTGTTGGAGTAGTAGGGGTCACTTGAAGTTCAGAGTGTTTCCCTGGTAACTTAACTAACTGCTCAATTAGAAAAAGATAATGTCTACTGAGGATGCTGTGATGCTGTCAGTGGGCACAGAAATGTAGGTGCGCCGAGCTGCCCTGCGCTGCATGTATTAACTACCGTGTAACACTTCGAATGGTTCAGCATAAATGCGTGCAAGTCCTTGTGTGGATGGAACATGAACAAAGACACAGATTGCGGAACTTGTGTGCCATGAGATTTATTCATTAAATACACCCTGAACTTTGGGACATTTATTGTGCGCTCTCACACATAGCTATAACCCAGTTAAAGAGGTTCTTAGATTTACTGTGACTGGAATTGTTGTTTGCACAATAAAGATAAATGTAATTATTCTGGAAAATATATGTAATTCATAGTCTCTTGGTCATGAGGATTTTATAACATACTTATGAGAAATAGAGCTTTTGGGTTTTGTGTAATATAACGAGTTTCAAAATAAGATTTATTTTAGGCTGGCGCTGCAGCTCACTAGGCTAATCCTCCGCCTGTGGCACCAGCATCCCGGGTTCTAGTCCCGGTTGGGGCACCGAATTCTGTCCCGGTTGCTCCTCTTCCAGTCCAGCTCTCTGCTGTGGCCCAGAAAGGCAGTGGAGGATGGCCCAAGTGCTTGGGCCCTGCACCGCATGGGAGACCAGGAGGAAGCACCTGGCTTCTGGCTTCGGATTGGCGCAGCGCCAGCCATAGCAGCCATTTGGGGGGTGAACCAACAGAAGGAAGACCTTTCTCTCTGTCTCTCTCTCTCTCACTAACTCTGCCTGTCAAAGAAAAAAGAGATCTATTTTAAATAAAAACATTCTTTATATAGAAATAAACATCTATCACTTTTTATGTAGGTTGTTTGCCCATGGTGCTGAAGATACACTAACAGATTAAGTGAAAATGAGCTACTCTACATGATAGTTGATTATGTTAAATTAGACTGGAGGGCTAATTTTAAAGTCAGTTCCTAAAGTGAAAGTTGAATGTAATCACAGTTATTGATGAAAAATACTTTAAATTGCCACTCAATGTAATATGTGTGGTACTATCTACCAATAAATCTTTAATTGAAGTGCTAAGCTGTACCAAAACTATTAGGCCAAACACCTTGGGCCAGGGATTGGCTCTCCTTGGGGAAGAAGAGGAAAGGAAATTAAGAGGAAACTGCTGTGGTCCCCCTCTGCCCCAGGACTGCTGCCTTCTGTGTTTGTTTTTCTCCCCACCTGCTGTTGTTAAAGGTGAGGAATCTGTGGATGGAGGAAGCCTGGGTAGCCTTTTCAACTGTTGCTGACAGTCATCTGACATCCAGAGGCAGGACAGTGAGACTCACCCCAAATTGCATGTTTTCAACAAAAATTACCTCAAAATGGATTGCAAGATTAAATGTTAAAGCAAACTTTTTAGAGAAAAAAACAATCTCTAGACTAGCTTCAGAATCTGGGACTTTCTGGCAAGCTCTTAGAGCTGACCCCAAAGCAGGAACTATGACAGGAAAAGTTGAAAAACGGATTTCAATGGACTTTAAAACTTCTGCTCTGTGAAGAGAGTGAAATGACAAACTGCAGACGGGATAAAGTATTTCAAAACCACACATCCAGCAAAGAACTAGTATCTAGAATGTGTGAAGAACTCTCAAAACACAACAGTTAAAGAAAATAGTAAAAACGCCCAGTGATTTAGTTGGAAAATGGGTACAGAGACGTGAACAAACATTTCACGGAAAAGGATGTGTAGGTTAAAGCACATGAAGGAATTTCAGCTCCAGTAGTCACTAGGGAAATGCAGAGTAAGACCATGGCGAATCATGGCTGCGAACTTGTAAGCGGATTATAAAAACTTTAAGGAAAAATGGGTTAAATATAATTTTATATTGGTACAAAAAGTTGAGAGCCATGAATAGCTTTTTCTTAAATAAAAAAATCTAGTCCTGGGCCAGTTCTGTCCCGGTTGCTCCTCTACCAGGCCAGCTCTCTGCTGTGGCCTGGGAAGGCAGTGGAGGATGGCCCAAGTGCTTGGGCCCTACACCCACATGGGAGACCAGGAGGAAGCGCCTGGCTCCTGGCTTCAGATCGGCACAGTGCTGGCCGTAGTGGCCATTTGGGGGGTAAACCAACAGAAGGAAGACCTTTCTCTCTGTCTCTCTCTCTCTCACTATGTAACTCTGCTGTCAAAAAAAAAAAAAACCACCAAAAACCAAAAATAATATTTTCATGACCTTTTTGAAGAAGTCTTGTACCTCTAAGAAGGGCTATAATGAGAAATAATGGCAATTGTAGCAAATGCTAGTGTGACTGGAGTGACTGGCACACCTCATTGCTGCTGGGGTGTAAATTTTCACCATCACTCTTGAGAACAGTTTGTCAGCTTTTTATAAAAGTATGCATTTAGTATCAGCCTCGTGGGCATTTACCCAGAGAGATGAAAATTTACATTCCCATGTAATCCATACAATAGTATTCATAGCAGCTTTATTCTCAGAAGTCAGAACCTGGAAACAACTGAGACGACTTGACCATTCAACAGATGAGTTGTTGAACTGACTGTGGTACTTCCAGGGATGGAATGCTAATCAACAATAAAAATGGATGAAATATTCGTTTTTACACAAGAACTTGTGAGCTCTGCGACTCCATTTATCTAACAAAATTGGTGAAATGAAAAAATACACAGAAAGCAATCAGATGAATAGTTAATAGGGTTCAGGGATGGGCAATCGGGTGGGTTTGTGCAGATAGAATATGCTTCTGATTGTAGTGATTGGTACAGGAACCTGCATGTATTAAAATTATATAGAGCTTTGCACACAGACATAAATATACATGCGAACTTGGGAAATAAAAAGATGGATAGATGGCTTCAATGTCATCTGATATGTATCCTGATAGTGATACTATATTGTAGATGTACAAGTTGTTCTGTGGAAAACTAAGTGTATACACAACCTCTCTGTTTTATCCATAGCTACACTTTATATTCCTACAGTATTACGCAACCTCTTTATATTACAACTACAATCTACAGTTACTTCAGAATTAGATATTTGGTGGTGTAGCTCAGGGGTAGAGCATTTGACTACAGAATTCTATATTTAACAAGACAACCTTTGGAAAGCATATTAAACTTTCTGAAAATCCTATTAACTTAAAATATTTTTGAAAAGAATGTATCTGAGATTCTCTCCCAATTTTATCCATATCTACATCTGAATATTTGTATGTATTAAATTTAAATTCCAGAAGGTAATTTTTTAACCACTTAAATTTTAAACATATATTTAATTTTTATAAGTATGACTATATATATATATTTTTAAAAGATCTATTAGGGGTCGGCGCCGTGGCACACTGAGTTAATCCTCCACCTGAGGTGCCAGCATCCCATGTGGGCGCCAGTTTTGGTCCCAGTTGCTCCTCTTCTGGTCCAGCTCTCTGCTGTAGCCTGGGATAGCAACGGAGGATGGCCCAGGTGCTTGGGCCTGCATGGGAGACCAGGAAGAGACTCCTGGTTCCTGGCTTTGGATCCACGCAACTCTGGCCATTGCGGCCATTTGGAGAGTGAACCAAGACCGTTCTCTCTGTCTCTCTCTCTCACTGTCTGTAACTCTACCTGTCAAATATACAATAACAACAACAATAAAATCTATCTATTTATTTGAAAGAGTTACACAGAGAGAGGAGAGGCAGAGAGAGAGAGCGGTCTTCCATCCACTGGTTCATTCCCACATTGGCTGCACCAGCTGTAGATGTGCTGATCTGAAGCCACAATCCAGAAGCTTTTTCTGGGTCTCCCCCATGGGTGCAGGGACCCAGGGACTTGGGCTGTCTTCTACTGCTTTCCCAGGCCATAGCATACAGTTGGATTGGAAGTGGAGCAGCTAGGACTTGAACCAGTACCCATATGATACGGCAGCACTGCAGGCAGTGGCTTATTCCATTATGCTACAGCACTGGCCCTAACTATATCTTTTTAATGTGAATAATCAGAATTCATTATTAAGTTTTTATTACAGTCAAATTAGCATTTTCAAAGCTTTGTAATTTGGTAACAGCTAATTCAATACTGTAACTACCAATAAGTATGAATTATTTCAGTTTTTTTTTTTTAAATATTTAAGGCACACAGATTTCATGTATTTCCTATATACGGAGTTTGGAATATAGTGATACTTCACATCCTACCCTCCCTCTCCTCCACCCTCCCATGCTTCTTCCTCCTCCCTCTCCTATTCTCACTCTTAATTTTTACAAAGATCAGTTTTCAGTTACTTCATACTCATTAAACCTACACTAAGTAACGAGTTGAACAAATAGTGTGTAGAAAAAGCACTGCTCCTCAACAGTATAGACAAGGGCTGTAAGCAATCATTGAATCTCACATCAGTTTAACTCCAATATGTTAGATTTTAGGTGCACTATTAGTTACCACTGATCAGGGGAAATATATCGCATCTGTGTTTTGCAGACTGGGCTATTTCACTAAATATAATGGATTCTAGTGGCATTCATTTTGTTGCAAATGACAGGATTTCATTTTTTGTATTGCTGAGTAGTATTCCATAGTGCATATATACCATAATTTCTTAATCCAGTCAACATTCGATGGACATCAGGACTGATTCCATATCTTAGCTATTGTAATTTGAGCCCCAATAAGCATGGGGGTACAGATACCTCTTTGAGATGCTGATTTCAGTTTGTTTGGATAAATTCCCAGGAATGGGATTGCTGAGTCATAGAGTAGATCTGTTTTCACCTTTCTGAGGTATCTCCATACTGTCTTCCACAGTGGCTGTACCAGTTTGCATTCCCACCAAGAGTGGGTTAGGGTACCTTTTCACCCATGTCCATGCCAGCATTTGTTGTTTGTTGATTTCTGTATGAAAGCCATTCTAAATGGGGTGAAGTGAAACCTCATTGTGGTTTGGATTTGAGTTTCCCTGATGGCTAGTGATCCTGAGCATTTTCACATTAGCAGCGAACTATATCAGAACTGGAGCAGCTGGAACTTGAACTGGTACCCGTATGTGATGCCCCTAAAGCTTTTTAATAAAGTCTTTTTTATTGTTTGAATGATTTGAGCAGGTTATATTCAAGAAAACTCATGTTATTTTGAGGAGTCGACTGTAAGAATGAAAGAGAAAGGTATTCTGGCAGGATTAGTGAAAGATTCCTAGGGAAAGGTATGCATAATGCCAGTTTTTTTGTTGTATATTGTGAAATCAATTATTGCTGTATTACAAAATTATATAACTATGAATTTGAGACAGTGGCATCTGAAACAAATTAACAAAAAATAATTACCAATGTACTTTTGCTTGTAACAAATTATATGAATATTTTTGTAGTAAACATATATCCCTAGTTACTGTATAACTTTATATTATACAATTTTGATTTGATTATATTTGATAATTTGTATCATATGATAATATTACAAATTCATAATTTAATTACATAATTATACAAATTGTTTGATAGAAAATAATATATTGAGGTAGAAAGTCTTTATAGCATAAGGGATCTTCTCATTTACCAAGTAAAAAAACAAAGTTGACAGATTTTTTCTGTACAGCCCACTGTGTTATGTACAAAACAATTATGGAGAAATAAAACTTTCTTTTTGCATTTCAAAAGAAACCAAGAATGGTTGTGCTAACAAAAAACTTTTTAGAAAGAACACATAAAATGTTAGAAACTTATAAATCAGGCTAATTGAACCTCATTATATGAAAGTACCAGTTTTTAAATAGAACATGATCTGTTCTTTGAAAGATTATAGTAGTTCATGAACATAAAATTATTAACATATTTCCAGTGATATAATCAAAAGTCATATATGAGAAATGCCTCATCAAATTAGGTTCTTTTTTTTTTTTTTTGAGATTTTAATCCTCGTATTGAAGCTTACAGTTTCACTGGACTTTTGGCCCCAAATGAAAAAACTAGAAATAAAAAAAAGCATTGGCAGTGAGAAGTGACAACTGTCCCCTGGGGACCAAAGTTGAGCAGAGCCTGGCAGGGAAATGAGGGGTCCAAGATGCCCAGAGAGCAGACTGTGTGACCTCCCTGAGCCGTGGCTGCCCCAGGCAGCGAGAGGTAACTCACAAGGACTTGTGGGTATGGGACAAGGCAAGCCACTGGTCCCATGGGCAGATCTCTCCCATGCCTGATCAACTCCACTTTGGCCAAACTGGGCTCATCCAATAGGACAGTCTGGGGGAAGGAACATGGGTGCTAATGCTGACACAGTGAGTACCTACCACTGGCCTCAGGGCGTAGACAAGAAAGCCAGAGGCAGAGGCCAGCAGGCCACACTGACTCCACTGCAATGACTGGAGCACCTGCTCCTGGTGCCAGGCTGTGCAATTAACTGCTCAGGGCTCTCAGGACTTCCAAACTCATTCTCTCCTACCTCAGGTCCCCCATCTGTGTGGCCTCAACCTAGGACCCCACTATTTGGTGGCTGTGACATAAGACTCCTACCACTCTGAGGGCTGTGTCAAGCAAAGGAAAATCTTTTTCTAGGAGGAACAGGAAAAGAAGAGAGGCCCACATGCTTCTCCTACTCCAGGGAGCTGGGAGAGGCCCCTGGTGCACTCCACACTACAGGTGGGCTGGGTCACAGCATCCAAGAGGCTGTCATGGTAACGAAGTCCTCAAAGCTGAGCTGAATGTTGCCTTGTATGGCGGTGTCCTTCTCCCGGAAGGCCTCGGTCAGCACCTGCAGCTGAGTGCACACCTGAATGAAGCAGTCGAGCTGCATGGCGGGACTGGCAGAATGCAGGCAGTAGTGGGAGATCAGAAGCTGGGTGAACTGGCGGCTTAGGTTGTAGCCCATCTGGGACAGCTGATGGAGCCCAAGTGGTCCCGGTCATGCTGCTGGAAGAGGTTCTTCCACTGCTGGATGAACTTCCACAGGACTGAGAACCCATAGACATCGATTGGCCTGACTTGGTCTTGTCAAACATGTTTATCATCATGAGGTACATCTCATCACTGAATGAAGACCAGTTGGAGTTGACCAGAGCCGGCTTTAGCTCCTTGATGGAAATGTAACCACTGTGATCAGAGTCCACCGACTAGAACCAGGAGTAGGCCTCAAGATGTACACCGGGAGGGGCGCCGCCCTGTCCATAAGGCCTGGGCTGCTGGGCACCATAGGCACTTGGAGGTGGTGGACCATAGGGACTTCCTGGGGCTGCACCACCATATGGTCCCCCTGGAGTTCCAGGAATTTGTTAGGTGTGTGTATTTTAATAGGAAAAATATTCTCCAAAGAAATTGTGCTATTTTACATTCAGCAAAGAATCACCATTTCAAGTGCCCCGCATTCTCACTAATGATTGGGGTTGACAGTCTTAAATTTTAGTCATTCTAGCATAACCTGTCCTACAAATTCCAGTTGTTTCTGCATCCTAGAGCTCCAGTTTTTGCCTTATTAGCTTAGTGAGACTGAATTGTATGTTCCCCCGTTGTGGCAGCTGGTGTCCCCAGTCAGAAATCTGGACAAATTCAATTTATGCATTTGTCCTTTCACAGGACCAAGGTCGTGTTCTGCCTGTTTGATTTCTGGAATGTCATTTCACGTGTTCTTTCCAGACTTACAGTATTACAGCAGGAACACAAGCCTGGTACTAGTTGTCTGTTAGGGTCAGAATGGGAATCCTCAGCTTTCATCCACCTTTTGATGTAAGTGTGTACATTGAACTTGTTTTCTTGACTGTATTCTTGAAAATGCTTTTTCTGTGCTGTTGTTATCACGTTCTTTAAAAGTGCAGTGTCTGATAAGCTGATGGTTTCATGCACATGCGTTTGGTGACTATAGTTCGTTCTGTAGCTGAGGAAATGCTGCTTCTTATAATGCACATTCAGTTATTTCAGTTAGATTTGGCCATCGTGAGTGGAACAAAGTGGTGAATGATTGCACGAATCATTTTGCTGCTGTTAATGTTGATGTTCTTTTTAAATTTTAGAAGCAGAAATGCACCATGCTAGAGAGAGCTGTAAAGGAAATTTCTAATGGATGTTATGAATTCTAAAATGCACAGTGAAAGGGAGACAGAAAGTCAAACAAAATAAAATTCGTGGGATTGGCAGAAACCCGAGTGATTGGATTGTGATCATCTTAATTTCACTAGTTTTTAAATGTCAAAGACTATGCTTATTTGGTCTCTTTCCCTCACATTTTGTACTCAATTCCCTCAGAAAAGAATAAACTGGAGGGATGGCCTGTTGGCCAGCATTAATGCAAAATTTATTTGAAATGGCTTATGCTGCTTTAAGTAGCTCATATGGGGCTTTCTGTTAACAAGACAAAAACATTAGAATTTCTCAAGGTCAACAAAATAGTAGAGGGCAACTAAGAGATATCTGTACAGTTTTGGAAGGTGGAAGGCAATAACTCAGTACATGATCCAGGAAGAGGGTGTGCCTACATTCAATGTGGGTCCCTACAGAGGCAAACCGACTTACACACAGGAAGCATCAGGGACTGGAGGAACGCATCAACTAAAGGTTGGGTGCACACCAGAACTGGAACCCTCACAATCTGCTTATGACTCAACAGGGACCCCAAACCGATGTGCACATAAATCTCCCCTTACTATCAGTTCACAGGCCAAAGGCAGCGGAAGGGAGGCTAAGGGATAGGGAGGAGGGCATGAAGATTAAATCTGCGTCACATCATTAAAAGTAGGCACCAGCTCCTTTTCCTTGGTTCACTGCAAGAATTAGAGGTAACCATTCCTGCGGGCGCCGCAGCTCACTAGGCTAATCTTCCACCTGCAGCGCTGGCACACCGGGTTCTAGTCCCGGTCAGGGTGCCGGATTCTGTCCCGGTTGCCCCTCTTCCAGGCCAGCTCTCTGCTGTGGCCCGGGAGTGCAGTGGAGGATGGCCCAAGTGCTTGGGCCCTGCACCCCATGGGAGACCAGGAGAAGCACCTGGCTCCTGCCATTGGATCAGTGTGGTGCACCGGCCGCAGTGGCCATTAGAGGGTGAACCAACGGAAGGAAGTCCTTTCTCTCTGTCTCTCTCTCTCTCACAGTCCACTCTGCCTGTCACGGAAGGAAGACCTTTCTCTCTCTCTCTCACTGTCCACTCTGCCTGTCAAAAAAAAAAAGTAACCATTCCTTAAAACTCAAGTACAAGAATGAGTTGATCAGAGAAAGCCCTTGCAGATCTGGGCTGGCCAGGGACACTTATCTCAGATATGTGTCTACCTGGCAGTGTCCTCTGGGGCCTGCCTCTCAGGGTTTACAAGCAGTGGTTTACTGCTGTCCCTTACTTATGAGTGGCTGGCCAAGGACTTCAGGGCATGTGGGGAAATCCTGTAATGTAAATGCAGTGATCAGATCAAATAAAAATACAACATAGCTTTGCCTGATGGAGACCCCGAGGGGACAGAATAACTTTGTAGTGACTTAAAATTAATGTTTTCAGATGAGTGAGTTTACATCAGTGAAGCAAAAACAGAGTATGCCTTATTAAAACAGCTGACAGAGAAAGGAGAGAGCTCATGGAAATTTAAGTAATTGTTTAAAATACTAGAATGGTAACAGTTAATGAAAGGGACTCCCAGGAAATAAAAGAAAAGCAGGACAGTGAGAGAGGAAAAATAAGAACATTTGATGATCAATCCGGGATGTTCATTCTCTATTAAGAGTTCCAGAAAAAAAAAATTGTGAAATTGGAAGAGGAGAAAAGGAACATGATAGAGAAGAAAGTAATTATTTAAGAGAGAAAATAATAATATGTAAATTAAATTTTTAAAAAATTTTATGATATTACTTAAAATGCCCATTCTTTCTTTGAAATTTGTGCTTTTTCCTGTCACATTTAGGTGGATAGTACATTATCAAATTCAGTTCAAAAGTGCTTTCAAGTCTAGATTTGACTTCTCTCTCATAATGTCGTTACATAAAGAAACACTCCCTAAATCTCAATGCTTCTGTGAGAGTTAATCTGTTCTATGCAATTTGAGAAAATATGATGATATTCAGTGACTTTAATTCTGTAGAATGATGGGTTTTCTATCAACAAAGGTCTAGGACATCCTCTTCTCTAATTAATGGTCTGTGCTGGGAGGAAGTACTTTACAGCAATGAGTTAGATGATCAAATAGCTATTTTTCCATTTAAAAATAAGTCTTATTTTCTTTTTAGTAAATTAAGAAAAACAACTCCTCTCCAGCTGATAGTTTCTAAGAGAGATTAGATCTTTTTATTGATTGTGACAGTCCTTGTTTATATTCCAATGCCAATATTAAGGATTTTCATTTATAATTAATACAAGATCATTGTCAACCTGTAAAAAAATATTTTCAAAATAAACCAATAGAATTCACCTAATATATACTATGTAAATAATAGTTATTATATAGAAAGATGATAGTAATATCAACTGCTGTTAAGTCAGCATAGCTTTTGAAAAACAAAGATAGCAAATGAGGAGGAAGTGATTTTATGAATAGACAAACATAATATGATGTTTCGCTTTTATGATTTGTAATAAGTTTTTTAAAAATATTTATTCTATTTATTTGAAAGACAGAGTTACAGAGAGAGGCAGAGAGAGAGGTCTTCTATCCGCTGGTTCATTCCCCAGATGGCTGCAACAGCTGGAGCTGAGCCGATCCAAAGCCAGGAGCCAGGAGCTTCTTCCTGGTCTCCCACGTGGGTGTGGGGGCCCAAGGACTTGGGCTATCTTGTACTGCTATCCCAGGGCACAGCAGAGAGCTGGATTGGAAGAGGAACTGCCGGGACTAGATTTGGTGCCCATATGGGATGCCAGTGCTTCAGGCCAGGGCTTTAACCTGCTGCGCCACAGCGCAGACCCCTGTAAGTGTTGATTTCTTTCTTAAGGCAATTGCATGTTATATGAAGAACTACACATGATATTATTTTTTATTTTTAAAATTTATTCTGAAATTCAGTGAGGGAAAGACCAGCGAGATATAGAGAGGGAAATCTTCCACTCACTGGCCCATTCCCCAGGTGGCTGCAATGGCCAGGCCAAAGCCAGGATCCAGGAGCTCTACCTAGGTCCCCCTTGTGGGTGAAAGGGGCCCAAACACTTGGACGGTTTTCCTTTCCCAGGCCATTATTAGGGAGCTGGATTGAAATTTGAGCAGCTGGGACTTGAATTGGCATCCTGTCTCCTGTGTCACAGGCAGCGGCTTTATCCACTACATCACAACACTGGTCCCTACGAGTGGTTTTAATTGTAGTATATGAAAGGAAATGTTGCCTAGTTTTACTGAAACTTTTTTCTTTCATTATGAAACAGAAAATATGATAATACAAAGAAATCATCCCTATAAACAACGTGGAACAAAAATAATTCTTCTCTTCAATCCCTTGCCAAATTGCTTTACTCTCAAAATGATGTGTGCAGCCGTGAACACATTAGTGTCTTACTAGTGTGTAAGCTATATTGTGTAAGCTATAGTGTGTGAGCTATATTGTGCCCTTGCCACACAAATTAAGACAAAAAGTATATTGAAAATTAAATTCCTATAACATTTCATTTTGTGAAATTTTTGTTAGCCTGTAATTCTGAGATTAGTAAACAGATTACCCCATAAATATGAAAATAATTATTAATTTTAATTTAAAAACCATTTTATGAATCTTGATGTGAATGGAAGGGGAGAGGGAGCGGGAGAGGGAAGGGTTGCGGGTGGAAGGGAAGTTATGGGGGGGAAAAAGCCATTGTAATCCATAAGTTGTACTTTGGAAATTTACATTCATTAAATAAAAGTTAAAAAAAATTTTTAAAAAACCATTTTAAAACTGCCCAAGTTTAAGTCCATACTTTTATTATTTAAAGAAAAGAAAGATTATTCAGTTTAGTGCCACTTATATTTCCAAATCATGCTTTGGTCTTTTTGCAAAGCAAGTAATTTCTCTTCCTCAGGGAATTTGCACTCTAATGGGGCTGTCAGTCATTGAATTGAAATCTTGAGGCACTGGGGATACAGTTAAATGGTAACCATGGGGACTGCATTATGGGGAAGCATTTTAAGCCAAGGCCTCCCATATGGGTGCTGATTTAGATCTGCTCTCCACTTCTGGTCCAGCTCCCTGCTAATGTGCCTGGGAAAGCAGTGGAGTACAGCCCAAGTGCTTGGGACTCTGCCATCTGTGTGGGAGACCCAGGTGAAGCTGCCGGTTCTGGATTAGACTTGTACCAGCTCTGGCTGTTGGCAGCCATTTGGGGAGTGAACTAGCAGATGGAAGATGTCTTTTTCTTTCTGTGTCTCTTTCTTTTTCTGTAACTTCGCCTTTCAAATAAACAAATCTTTTTTAAAAAGGCATGAACACTGTTGTAGGAGTGAAACAGATGAGTACGCTGAAAGAAGAAATCTTTTGGTTTAGGATATTTGCAGATCCAATCATAATGTAGTTACACATCACCTGGATATGTGTTTATGTCTGTATAAGACTTTTTGTTGTGATAATAGGTGATGAATTAATGACTGTATTCCATGCAGGTTGAATTCTGTTTTCATTTACTAATGACTTCCCATATGAGTAACATGGGAGTTATTTTTTGGCATGAAAACGAGTGGTGAGATAGGGCGGACAAAGTAGAAATTCTCTTAAAAAATGAGATCTTGGCCGGCGCCGTGGCTCAACCGGCTAATCCTCCACCTTGCAGCACTGGCACACCAGGTTCTAGTCCCGGTGGGGGCGCCGGATTTTGTCCCGGTTGCCCCTCTTCCAGGCCAGCCCTCTGCTGTGGCCCAGGAGTGCAGTGGAGGATGGCCCAAGTGCTTGGGCCATGCACCCCATGGGAAACCAGGATAAGCACCTAGCACCTGGCTCCTGCCATCGGATGAGTGCAGTGCGCCAGCCGCAGCGCGCCATCCGTGGCAGCCATTGGAGGGTGAACCAACGGCAAAGGAAGACCTTTCTCTCTGTCTCTCTCTCTCACTGTCCACTCTGCCTGTCAAAAAAAAAAATGAGATCTTAAATATAATGTGATAGTGTGGCATAGTGAGTTAAGCCACTGCTTATGACACCTGCATCCCCCCTTGAAGTGTCTGGTTTGAAGTCCCAGCTTCTTTGCTGTTGAGCTAGCTTCCTACTGATGCACCTGGCAGGCAACAGATGATGGCTTAAACACCGGAGCCCTGCAGGAGACCTAGATAAATTTCCTGGATCCTGGCTTTAGCCTGGCCAGCCCTAGTCTTTGCAACCATTTGGAAAGTGAACTAGTAGGTGAAATCCTTCTCTCTCCTTCTTTCTCTCTGTCTCTCTCTTCCTCACCTCTTTCTTTCTTCCTCCCTTTCAAACGAATAAATATATCTTTAAAAAGTAAAAAAATAAAATGTATGAAAAACCAAAATTTCTTGGGGCTATGCATTGAAGCATTCTTGACAGCAGAATTGACGTTTGTGGAAAGCTTCATAGTTAAACATTTTGATGTTGTTTCCAAATAAGACTTTACCTAGAGTTCCAGAGACACCTGATTGGATGAAAGCATAATTCTTTTAACATTTAGAAAATTTGAGTTCTGTTATCAGGTTATAGCATTGTATTGCATTATGAATATTTTCAGATCTTCTGTGATGTTATGATTATAAATGCACAAAAATTTATTTAAATGCTTCAATATGCAATTAATTTTATACAAAATGGCTATAATTTTGTATTACAATGTATAATTTTTAAGTGCAAATGTTTAGAATAGATCCTTACCTTTAAGAATCTGATTGATATTTCTTCATTCTTCGATAGCTAAAACATTAAAAAAATGATAGTGGCCTTGAATTTTGTGTTCTAAATATTATCATTTTAATGAAATTTCATGATTGAATATGTTGATCATATTGTACTATGCATTATGTATCCAGTATTAATTTTAATTATGCATATGCATTGTCTAATTAAAATGTTTATTAGTACTTCCCTTGAAATGTTCTTCTAGATATTGATGGTAACAACCCCATTGCCCCAAGGTGTCAAAATACTGTGTAATCTAAAATGAATTTCTCTGCATGTCTGTGAAGGTCATCCTTGACCAGGTAGGAGACTGATAGCCTGCTGTTGGTAGTGCTCTGTGACGGTCTTTATTCAGACATCAGAAAGTGTCTCTGGGCATCCGGTGGTGGGGTGTATTCATGTGGGAAGTTGGTGATAGCTGTGACAGTGTATTCATGTGGGAAGTCAGAATCAGCTGATTCTGGTAGTGACTCTGCTTTGCTTCTGAGCCTGTCTGCTGGCTGCTCTTATGCTGTTTATGGACTGCTATCAGCTCAGTGCTGCACGAGACGCCGCAGACCTCCTGTCCTATTTTTTTTCCTGTTTGACTTCTTCCACTTCAAGAGGAGACTAAATTGAAATGTCATTACTTGGAAACACTTATTTTTAAATTTGCATGTAATATTCTGTATTTGTCCTTTTCAGGGAGTTAATATGGCACTTATGTTACCCACTAACTGTTCTAAGTGCTTTGCAAATACTAGTTCGTTTAATAATAATAACAACCTTGTAATGTACATACTGCTATCTTCCCCATTTAACAGATGATAAAACTGGTGCAGACAAAGGCGCTCAGCTGGTGTGTGCTCTCAGGATACGCAGTTATTTTTATTCTTAAGGGAGGCAAATTTTATTCTTAAGATAAGACCAATTTTTGCTTTAGCAAAAGACAATATGATACAAGTCTTACTTTTTGATACATAAGAGAATAAAAGTAATACCTGCTGATGAAATCCAGAGAATCCCACAGTAATTACTGGTGTATGCGATTCAAGTTTATTTTGTTTCAATTTCAATCAATTACAGCTGACTACTTTTTTAAGACCTTAATAGGATTTGCTACTACGAGAGGGTGAGGTCGTTACTCCTGAGGTGTGCTTCCTTCACTCAAGATGGTTACGCATTTTTCTTAGGTGTCACAAGTGCAGAGACCTTCAGTAGGTAGGCTACTTTTTCTTGACCTGGAATCGGCACTCATGATTCCATGGGAATTTGATACAATGGACTTTCTGGTTTGCTAACATCAGCAGTTTTCTCTTATCATTATCTTATATTCTGGTTTGGCATATACCTTTAAAATACTCTTTTTGAGTAGCTATTGTATTCACGTGCTTCTTTTCCACAGTGAAGATGAGTTGGTTACTGTGCCTGCTCTTGTCATTTTTCACTGAGTAACTATGGGCTTCTCAAACTTCTTAAAGTATTCATTAGTGAATGTGGGGGGAGACAAAATTCAAGTAAAAGAAATTATGTATTATTTACTGTCTTCTGTTTGGATTCCTGTTTTCGTGGCTATCATTATCAACAATGGTAAAATTACTCCTTGGTTTATTGGTGAAGGAAGGAAGAAATGTATCCAGAAGGCTTTTGATGATCTCTTATTGTGTGTCTGTTAAAATGTGTCACAGACTTTCGCACTGAGCCGTTTGGTGACTTTCTCCTGTTTGTTTTTATACACTTTTTCTGTGTGAATACATCTCCAAAGTGACTGGGTTTCTAGAAACATAAATAAAGAACAGATGGCGCTCACACCTTGTGATGAATGCGAGGGGGACAGAGCTTTCATCAGGTCCCTTCGTGGTCGCCGTGGTAGCTGTCATGTGGCAGACATCTGTGGCTGCTTGGGAAAGCTTCTGCTGCCGACTTGAAGTCTCCCCAGTCTGGTGTCAGTCGTCTTTACAGTAGCTTTCAAGCCATTGAGTCTCCAGTCATTTGTTAGTCTGAAGAAAAGAAAGATAATTCAGCGTAAACAGGGATTTGGACGTGTCTCCAGAAAGATGCTGTTCTTACTGATTTTCCCATAACTGTACTTGTACAAATCTATTGATGAATGGTGGTTGATTTCTCTTTACTTGTGAGCTGCATTCAGTGGGGAATCCCCCTTTATTGATGAAACTATTTGAATGAAAACATTCCTGCACATGTGGACCTTTTGACAAAGCACTGTATAATAACACAAAGCATTGCAATTTAGATGAGTTCAGAGAGAAGAAGAAATGTAAAAATTTAAGTCGTGGGTTATATTAATGCAATTCTGCTGTTTATGACCTGGATGTTCAGATCATGAGCAGCCCATAAGTGCTTATGACATGGGTGCTCTGGAGATTTATGCAGCTGTGAATTTTAAGTTTGCACCACAGATTCCATGGTTGGGGAGTTGTCTGTTCTTTCCTGTATTACATAAGGCTTTGCTTTTGTACTTCCCGTTGCAGTCACCTTTGAAGTGTTCAAAACATTATGTCTTGAACATCATGAAGAAAATTGTAGGGAATATTGAAAACGCTCTTAACTTTGAGATGCAATGTGTAACAAATCTGTAGCTTTGAAAATCTTGGGAACTGATAGAAAGGTTTATGTGTTTGCAATCTGCAAAATTCCTAAGATCTTAGAAAACCCAGACATCATGTCAAAGGTCTTCTGGATGAGATTATTAAAAATGCTGTAGTAGAAGACATTAAAGTTTTTAGACAAAAAGCCATTGTTTGTGAACTTAAAGGATAATTTTCAAAAATTTTCATAGATTCATACAAAGAAATTAGCTTTGTTAACTTTTATCTACACTAAGACTTCAGCTATATATATGTAAGCAATTACTAAGCAGAAGAAATCTTTAGCTTCTTATCATCTAAATTACCATGAAATTCAAAATGCTAGAGTATAATGATTTTATTCACTCATAGCTCTTATGTGAATTCCAAATATCTAAGTTGTTCCTCAGAGGAATTTTTGTTATGTATCTTTTGAAGAATATTTCCAATACATTATTCTTAAAAGTCCAGAAATCATTATTCTCTAGACATTACTAAGATCAAAAATAAAAAGTTGTAGTAATTTTACAGTTTGAACATATTTTGGGCAAGTAGCTTATTGTATTAAATTGTTTGCCATTAACATATGTTTCAGTCCTGGCAATACACTGTACCACATAGTGACTCTAGTTAGTAATACTGTCTCGTATATTTGAAATTTCCTAGGCAAATAGATTTTAAATGTGCTCACCACACACAAAGAAAGGTAACTATGTGAAGTGATCTGTTATTAGCTTAATTGTATTCATTCAAACTGTATGTTTATATCAAAACAAATTGTATACTTTAAATATATATATATATATTCCTAAATTTTCCAATTATACTTAAAGAAAAATGGAAGGAATTAGAATTTAAAATTTTTAATTAAAAAAATTGTTAGAGATAGGAGAGACCAAATGACTAGGAAGATAAAAATAATCCTGAGATCTATAGTCATTTTACAATGTAAGCTCAGAAGATATAAAACAATAGTGGACTCTATTACAGCTTGAAATTAAAAAATCGGAAGTCATATTGAAAGTTTTAAAGTTACTTCTTTCAAATAATCAGAATAATAAGCAGATGAGAAAATAGAATATTTGTGTAGTATATGTTATACTAATGAATTAATGAAAGGATAGATGGCTATTTTTATCTAGCAGAATTTGTACTTGTTTTCAGCATACTGAAACATTGAAGTATTTAACTATGCACTAGTTCACAAAATAATTATTGTGCAAAGAACCATATATGAGGACATTTAAAAAAAAGTTCCTGGAAAAATGAAATTAAAAGATAATTTTATTTTGGTGCACAGTTTTTAAATGTGTGCATAATTTTTAAATAATGCACATTTTCATGATTTTTTAAGATCCCTTACATGCATGGATTTCAGAAAAATACCAAATTTATCATACCTATTAAATCCATTTTCCATGAACGTTCTGAAGTGTCCTTGTATAGTCAAATTTTATGTAATAATTTAATTACTGAAACATTGTCTTCCTGACAAAAATAAAGTACAGATACATAAAAAAATTCATATACAAAAAATTTAAAGAAAGATGATGAAATATTTAGGGTTGCAAACCATCCAGAACATTTTAGAGTACAACTTGCAGCTGAAGAGTTAGCCCAGCTTTAAATGCACATTTTAGTAAAGACCACCGGTTGGTGAGCCAAGCCTGCGATGGATGACATGTGAGCTAAGAAACAGGGCACACAGCAAAGAGAATCCCCAGGGTGCTGGTGAAGGGAGATCTAGAGAGAGATGAAACACAAAGCGAGTGCTGTGCTTCCTAACAGAAAGTGAACAAAATGGACACTGTCGTGGGCTGCTTGTCTCCCAGAAGAGACAAAGTGGAGGGCAGTCTGGGCCATTCTGCTATTACATTGCAACAGCTGGAGTGTGACATTTTTCTGCTCTAAATCTACAGACTGAATAATGCTCATATTGGACCTCACTGGTCTTTACTCATTGGTCTTCTGTGTTTCCCTTGGCGTGGCAATTTGGTTAGTGTGCAGGATAAATTTGAGAAAAACTATGCTCTTCATTTTAGGATGGGCATTTAAAATAAACAGGCTCTATGTTTATTACTGTGGAAACCAGACAGTAAATATGAGTGTGAACAGAGCGATTTCAAAAGACTAAGTGATTAGATGCCAATGGGCCTGTGATAATACTATGATTGTTTTGTAACTTGAATTTCTACTCTTTTGAAATGCTTTCTGAAATAATTTTGTGACTTCCATGTTGATTGTTTGCTGTATGCATATGATTTTCCTTTTAGAATTTGAGTAGAACTTAGTCATTCTTTCTACTGAACAGAGAAAGTTGAATACATTTCGGCAATAGCAGTTATGATGGCTTGAACCTTCTGAAGGTGGTGCATTCTCAGTAGTGACCCCCAACATTTTTCATCCTGTCCTCAGTGAAATGTTCAGTGACATTCTGTCTCGTAAGCTTACTGCATCTATCTGCTCCATTCTGTGGTCTTTATACTCTGAAAGCCTAATTGTAACTGTCCAACTCCTTTGGTATATAATTCAAAATTTTATGTAATTTGCAGGAAAATAAATTCAACTTGACTCTTATTCGTGGCAGATCTACTAACCTCATCTGTAAGCCATTCTATTGTTTCATCCAGAAAGCTGTATGTTATGTTTACTAAGTGTAGAGGTTTTCTGTGGCTGTGTAGTAAGTTGTTATAAGCCCAGTGGCTTAAACTACACCATTTATTATCTCACAATTTCTGTAGGTCAGTTCAGGCATGACAGCGGGACTTTCTGTTCCATATCTCACAAGGGGGAAATCGAAGTAGTTCAGGTTCTCATCTAGAGTTAGGGTCCTTCTGCCAAGCGTATGTGGTTGATGGCACCATTCAGTCCCTGCTGCCCATTAGCCAAGGGTCACTCAGCTCCTTCCTCGAGGCCCCTTCCTTCCTTCCTTATTTATTTATTTATTTGAAGGTCAGAGTTACACAGAGAGAGAAGGAGAGGCAGAGAGAGAGAGGCCTTCCATCGCTGGTTCACTCCCCAATTAGCTGCAATGGCCAAAGCTTCTTCTGGGTCTCCCGCACTGGTTCGGGGACCCAAGGACTTGGGCCATCTTCTACTGCTTTCCCAGGCCATAGCAGAGAGCTGGATTGGAAGTGGAGCAGCCAGGACACGAACCAGCTCCCATTTGGGATGCCAGCACTGCAGGCAGCAGCTTAACTCGCTTATACCACAGCACCAGCTCCCTGGAGTCCATTTCCAAGGCTTTCTCCATCTTCAAAGCCAGCAACAAAGATTTTCCCTCAAATTTAATTCCCATTATTAATGAGAAACCCTATCTCCTTTAAGACTCATTTGCATTGATTAGGCCAAACTGGCATAATCTCCCCTTTATCAGTCGGTTTTGCCATAAACCCTAACCTAATCACGGAGTGACTATCTCATCAAATTTACAAGCTCTCTCCCACACACATGAGATTACACAGAGCATGTCTGTCAGAGGGTAGGAATCGGGAGAGCTGACTGAGAACTCTGCCTACTGCTAAGATAATAGAAGTTACTAATCTCCCTGCCCATCTTCACGTGTGTGTGTGTGTGTGTGTGTGTGTGTGTGTGGTTTACCCTCCTCAGCTTCAGAAAAGGACAAAGCCCTGTCTAAACTCCCGAGTCCTGGTCTTTCCTCGCCTTCACTCTATTTAATTTATGAGAACTGCTTACATTCTCAGCCACTGTTTTATCTTGGGGTTCAGATTTCCCTCACTTAGCCACATCCATCAACTGTTGGGTACCTAGTTCTTAATTCTTTTTTTTTTAAGTCAAATGAATATTCATGTCTTTTATAACTACTCAGGTTGAAATTTATTTTCTTTTTTTGCTGGTACTTTTTTTTTTTTTTTTTTTTGGTCAGGCAGAGTTAGTGAGAGAGAGAGAGACAGAGAGTAAGGTCTTCGTTTTTCCATTGGTTCATCCCCCAAATGGCCACCACGGCTGGCGTGCTGCCCCGATCTGAAGCCAGGAGCCAGGTGCTTCCTCCTGGTCTCCCATGCGGATGCAGGGCCCAAGGACCTGGGCCATCCTCCACTGCATTCCCGAGCCACAACAGAGATCTGGACTGGAAGAGGAACAACCAGGACAGAATCCGGCACCCCAACTGGGTCTAGAACCCAGGATGCCGGTGCCGCAAGCGGAGGATTAGCCTAGTGAGCCATGGTGCCGGCCATTGCTGGTACTTGTTTGGAACACCTGTCTCTGGTCCAAAGACAAAACTAATTACATTAGCTTTTACAAGAAGTCATTGAAAGTGTCATCTTGCCTTTAGTAGAAAACTACATATGGCCTATAAAGATATGATGTTTGGCCCTTACATATGGGACAGAACTTCAAATGAGTTAATGAGTTTCCAACAATTAAAATCTGGAGATTATACCCCAAAGTCTCAATTTCTGACCTCTTGAAAAATTAGAAGTTTGTATATACAGGTCATCCAGCCCTCCAGACAACATTCCACTATTACTACCTAGTGGCTGCCCCCTTAGAATGGAAATGGCCTCTGCAGTTTACCATTCCATCAACTTGGCTTGCTCACCTTGCCTTCGTGGCATGTGGAGACATTTGGCTTTGCAAGCCCTAGTTAACTACTTTAGCTTGTCTTTCTAGTTTTTCCTTTCTTCATTTCATTTTATCTTTTTTTATTTTTATTTTTTAAAAAGGTTTATTTTATTTATTTGAAAGAGTTACAGAAAGAGATAGAAAGAGAGAGAGGTCTTACATCCATTGGTTCACTCCCCAGATGGCCACAACGGCCGAAGCTGTGCCGATCCGAAGCCAGGAGGCAGGAGCTTCTTCTGGGTCTCCCCTGTGGGTGCAGGGGCCCAAGGACTTGGGCCATCTTCTACTGCTATCCCAGGGCATAGCCCCGAGAGCTGGATGTGAAGTGGAGCAGCTGGACTAGAACCAGTGCCCATATGGCATGCCGACGCTTCAGGCCAGGGTGTTAACCCACTGCGCCACGACGCCGGCCCTTCATTTTATCTTTGTAATCATGTTGTGTTTTAGTTGCAAGGTTATGTTTAAATTTCTCTTGCCAGATAATTCCCATAAGGACAAGAAATGTATTTCATGTTTTTATTCTCAGCCTCTAGCACAGTCCTCACGCCTACTAGGAGCTCAGTGAAATTGATCTGAATGGTGCTAATTCTGACTTTGTGCCCATATCTACAGATTCTGCATTCATAGATTCAGACAACCAAGGATTACAAATATTTGAAAAATATATCTTGTACTAGACATCTACAGAATTTTTGGTCATTATTCCCCAAATAGTATATTATAACAACTATTTGCAGAGCATTTGCACTGCTTTAGGTATTTTAAGTAATCTAGAAATGTTTTTTTAAATGTTTGGGAAGATGTGCATAGGTTATGTGTAAATACTACAAGAAGATAGATAGATAAAGGACTTGTGCATTTGAGGATGGAACAAATGCCTTGATACCAGTTGTAGCTGATTAGAAGGCAATACAGACTAAAGTGTGAGCTCTCTAGCAGTATTAGAAAATCTTAACACGAAATTTTATTCTGTATTAGACATGAATTTGCGGGGTCATTTGGATTTGCAGAGGTAGTCCTCTGATGGAACAGGGGTGGGGAAGCACTTCACGTTACCAGGATCTTGGTCATTCTGCACCACCACGGAGTGTGTGAACTGGAACTTCCCGCTGGTGTTCTCTGTTGAGGCTTCTGGAACACTGGTAGAAAATAGAGTACCTGGTTGACTCTGGGTCCTTTCTCTGCAAGAAATTGAAAGACGTTGTGTCTATTGACATCTGCTCATCCATCACTGTCTCTCAATCGTCTAAACATGTCTTCTTCCCATTATTGATCATTATAGAACATTTTTTGAGAACAATGTCTGATGATTGGAAGATTAAATTCAGCTGATTAATGGGATTTCCACTGTAGTTCTTTATTGTTTATTATGAGATTATTGCATGAAAATATAAATGGAATTATTAAGTATGAGTCTAGAAGATGAAATTTGTCGTGTTCTATGTGTTTATGTTGTCTGCTGAATTTTGAAAAGGATGATTCTTCCTTTGAGCCTTCAGTTCTGTTTTTCAGAGGTGCCATATGAGCAATTAATAAAAACCTCTCTATCTGGCATCTCAGTAAGTATTGGTGTGTGTGTGTGTGTGTGTGTGTGTGTGAAATTAGAAGTAGCTACTCAATTTTTTTTTTAAAAAAAATCATAGATTGCTGTTGGCAAGGAGAAGAAAATATTTAATCCAAGACAGGGTGTTTCCTCTAGGTTACTCACGGATGAGGTAATAACAATGGAAAAATTTGCAGCATTGCTTTCTCTCTTTCTCTGCTAGATTATGAACAAGTTCTTTGTGTGATTCTATTTTCCTGTTGTGTTTCACAGGCCCCAACCGTTCTTTCTGGCCTGTCCCCTTTGCAGTGGTAGTTAGTAGCAACCACGTAAGCTGTCTACAAGAAAATAATCTGTGCTTGTATTCCAACAACAGCCACTATGTGTGGTACTCTGTGGTCTCATTTTTAGATACTGTTCCAGGATTTATTATGTTTTTATTTATGATGTCCAGTCCACACTCAGGGGAAAAAACAGGGACAGGAGTAGTTCTAATCCTTTTCACATCTTTCTTTTGAATTGGCTAGAAGATTACCAGAGCAGTATGGAGGACATTAGGTTCCTTTAGGGCATAGCCATAGACTTTATTTACTGAAATATTAACTATTTGCAGCCTAGATATTGGGAGTCTAATTATAGTCCTATTTGTGATACTTAGTTTTTTCCATTAAGTAACTCCTGTATACTGTTACTTAATTTTTCATTAAGTAAGTAGCTTCTATTATCCCCAAAATGTGCTTATGTATTCTAAGATTGGTATATTTGTGAAAAATATTTAAAATTATATTTATGAGCATAATTTTATACGACTCCTTATACTATGTAATAGCTTTCCTATTATAAATCTGTGTGCTAAACTTAGTGTTACTGCACAGGAGTAGGGGTGCTACTTTAGGAATCTGCTTTTGGGGTTGTTACTGTAGAGACTCAATTTCAGGAAGTCTTTCTAGATCATGGGATCAAATTGATCAGATTTCCTAAGGTCATAAAGAAATCTGTGCAGACAGTCTTCTGAGACGGACTGCATTAGAAATATCCCTGAAATGAGGTTTGTTGGTCCCTGGGAAGTTGAAGGCAGAATGTCTATAGGCTTTCTTGGCTGCCAGTCATGCATGGCTTCTAGTTGCTATAGGACTAAGAGACAGTGAACCAGAATATCAGCTCTATCCAGTTGAGGATAACAACCTTACCTTGTGGGAACTGCCTTCTATTTCTTTGGTTAAAATCTCCATTTCTGCGATAATGAAGGGGATGGTGGCTGTAATGATTGCTCTGCTTTGTACGTACCATTCCTATGTGGAGAGTTCTGGTCCAGTCGCTGTAGGGGAGTCGCCTGGGTCTGATCCTTCTGTGATTTCCCTTGATGCTTGCCTTTATTCCATGTGCAACACCTGTGTGGCAAACTGGAATTAATCCAAAGCATGAGGTTGTAAAATCTTGCTATGAATCTGTAAGCATTTACTTACCCACTTTACAAATTAAACTTGTAGGAGTTGACTTTACAACTGGGTCTCTCTATGTGACAGAAAAACCAGGCACCACAGCCCCTTTTTCAGTGTATAGCCAAACACTGGTTTATGAAATTATGATTTTTCCCCCATTTTATTTGCTGAGCAGAGAGAGAGAGAGTGGCAGAGACAGACAGGTGAAGAGATGTCTTCTATTTGCTGCTTCACTCTCCAAATGCTTGCAACTGGGGGAACTGGGCCTGCCTAAGCCAGGAGGCTGGAACGCAGCGTGGATGTCCCACTTGGGTGACAGGACCCAAGTAACAAAGCTAATGCCGGCTGCCTCCCGGGTGCACATTACTAGGAAACTGGCACGGACAGCAGAGCCAGGACTCAAATCAGGAACTCCACTTTGGGATGTGGGCCTCCCAAATGGTGCCTTAACGGCTGCACCAAACACCTACCACGAAGAACATGTATTCTGTGGTTTTGCGAACCGGTTCGTTTAAGGGGGATGCTTTTTACCCTTTATTGTATCATAACCATGACCAAAAATGTGAAAGCATTTCTAGTAGTTGAGCATAAATCATTGATTTGAGTGTTTAAGTCATACAATCAAAATAAACTTATCCTTTAAAAATTTTACAAAATATTCATTTTGTGTCTGATGCTGTTTCTCCATAGATAGGACTGTTCACTAATGTGTGTCTTAGTGTAGACCGTATTCTCTGTATCCTTGGGGTGATGTCTGTCCCCACACTCTTCCTTATCTTAGGGATGCAGGAATTTGTCCCTTAGCACCTCACTGAATGAACTGTCATTGCTAGATTGTCAAAATGCAATAACTGCTATAACATCTGAACATTTTTTGGCAATGGGCATTTATTCTCATTTGAGGTTGCATCATAAAACAGTTCACAGAAGTGGAATTAAAGTATGCCAAGACAGTTGATTTCTTTTGGACTTAAATAAAACTAAGTTTCTGGCTTTAATATTTGCTAACAGCAAAATGCTATTCTGTGTAACATGACTTATTTACCTAGTTACCAAACAACAGTTGTTTTTTTGGGTTGTAATGGCATGATTTCATGGCCAATGGTAATTTTAACTGCTAGAATATTTCAACATTTGTGTCTGACTACATTTATACTTTGAGTTCACAAAAGGTAAAAATTCTTGGTTGTGATTTAATAGTCATAGTTTATATAATTTTTCTGAAATGAATGTATTAACATTTGAAGTCTTAAAGAATATTTCTCTTCTATTTCCAACTACATGAAGCAGTATCTTTCTGTAATATAGTTTGCCCTGTGTGAGCACATGATAGGAACAGGAGGAACAATGATGAATTGAATTTCAGGTTTTCACAGAAGATTGTACTGGAACTTACTAACTACATTTCCCATATCCCTTATACTATTTAAATCTGAAATTTAAAACTCAAAAGCTGAGTTTGTACTGGTGATTCTTAGAGACTTCTGTACTGACTGACAGAATACTTGAAACATAGGGAAAACTCAGTACGTATCACTTAGCACTAGCGTTAGTAGTAGAAAAAATGTTGTGGCATAATTTTTAGGTCTTTTATCCTATTTTAATTTCAATTACAGCACCTTAGATTCAGAACTGTTAATAGTAAAATGATACAGATTTAGGAAAAATTAAATAAATAAATGAATGAATATACATATGTATTGTTTTTTAAAGATTTATTTATTTATTAAAAAGAGCTACACAGATAGAGAAGAAACGGCAGACAGAGAGGGGGTGGGGGAAGTCTTCCATCAGCTAGTTCACTCCCCAACATGCTGCAAGGGCCAGAGCTGCACCAATCCAAAGCCAGGGGCCAGGAGCTTCCTCCAGGTCTCCCACGGCTGTGCAGAGGCCCAAGGACCTGGGTCATCTTGTACTGCTTTCCCAGGCCATAGCAAAGAGCTGGATCAGAAATGGAGCAGCCAGGACTCGAACCAGCACCCATATGTGATGTCAGCACTGAAGATGGCGGCTTTACCTGCTATGCCACAGCGCTGGCCCCTATATACATTTTTTAAAAGCAGAAGCACACGTGAGGAAATGTTATTAATAGACTATAGAAAATGAAATAAACTATTAGTAGTTCAGTTTAGATTGAATATAGTAAATGCCCCTAATTCAAATCTGATTACTGATGGCAGTATGGTTAGTTGCCTCTCATCTTTCCATTAATTAGTGTGAATCCCAGTCTGTAGTAAGCATACATCTTTTCGGCCAGTGGTATGATTCATTCAGTCTTTATTCAGCCCACAAATACTCTCTGGGTGCTAAAGATACACTGGTGGAAGATGGTAGACATCTATTATCTAACATCTAATTCTAATTGTGAGTCAGTGTGTAGAAAGACAAAATACAGAAGTAAAAAACAAAACAGACAAAATGGTAAAGCTGATTTTAATTTTCAAGTTGGGGAAAAGTGTGAAGAGAAAAATATAGTGCAGAATGGGAACTGTGGGGGGCTTCTCTGAGGAGGATTTGGTTATGTAGTACCTGCCTCCCACAGACATCCTTTATAACATGGCATTTTCCTTTCTTGGACTACTTTGCAATTATATAGAAATAATTTTAATACAAAATGGGTGTATGAAATTTTACAAAATGATCCTTGATGCCAAAATTATTAAATTTCAATGTAATATAGTTTCTAAGCAAAATAAGTAAAATTTTATTTATTGGTAAGACTAACCCAATTAAATAAGGCAGTAATGCCAGCAACTGTGATAGGCGTAATGAGAATTTTCTTGTTATCACACTCCATCTATTTCCCATTTCTGTGATTGGCTTTAAATGTTTCCCAAAAAAAGTTTCAAGAGTTAAATGTGCTATTTTTCTACTTAATCTATAAGTGAATTATTGCTATCTTATTTTGGAATAGCCTTTGAGGTAGAGTTCAGTGGGAAAGAAAGACAAAGTCTGTACAAAAGCAGTGGGTTCATAACAAGAATGGAGCCACAAAATGAAGAAATTTCTGGCTCAGAAAACTTTTAGCTTAGCATAAAACTAATAGTAGCCTAGGGAAGGACAATGGATTACATTATTCTTACGATCTATTAAGTAGTAAAGCAGAAAAATTATTAGTTTGTCCATCAATAAAATGTTTATTGATTTTGATTCTCTAAAGGAACTGGTTGTGGGTCTTAGTATATGACGGCTATTGAGCAACCTAATGAATAATATTTTATACTGCTTTTCTTCATATTGAGGCTGACTGAAATCCCTTTACAAGAGTGATTCTGAAGGCAGTAGAGGGATGTGGGATAAGTATGCAGCAGAGAGATTAGTTCAGCTTTTTCCAGGAGCAAGCAAATCTTAGCATGAGCAGAGGGATGGGGATGATGGCCTGGAAGTATTTTAGGAAAATGATCATTGCGCTTTTAAATAGTCGTTGTGAGAGGTAAGAAGACTTCAGCCATGTAGGGCTTTTCCTTGTAGGCAACAGGAATGCCTTAGTGTAGTATGTTAAGCCAGGATTGACATAATCAGATTTACATTTTAAAAGGCTGCTGTACTAAGTGTGGAGAGTGGAACACGGGCCTGGGAGAGTGGAAGTGGAAGGCTGTCACAGTAATCTAAGTGGCAGGTCACAGGAATTGGACAAAGATAGCAGTAATTGAGGTACAGATAAGTGGGCAGATTTGAGAACTCTTTAGGATGCACAATTGACAGAAATTGGAGATTGAATAGTTGGGGAGATAAGGGAGAAAAAAGCAAAATCAAGCGTGATGCTGTAGAATTTAGATTAGTCCGCTGGTGGGGATGTTTCAGGTAGCACAAGGAAGGCAGGTTTGCTGGGACAGTGGATGAATTTAGTTTTCAATGTGGTAAATTTGAGGATCCTCTCAGACACCAGATGTCCCTTAGGAAGCTCGGTTTATGGATTTGATGCTTAGAATGCTGATGGTCACTGAAGATATAGATCTGGAATTTATCAGCCTGTTATTAGTACCTGAAGCCTTGAGAGTGCTTGAGACCACTCAGGGAGAGAAAGGAGAAGCAAGTGAACGAGAACAAGAATGGAAGCAACATTAGGGGACAGGAAAAAAAAATTGGAATCCTCAGTGAAGACTGAACAATGGTAATGGATCTAGCACGAAAACAGAATCAATACAAATAAAGTAAAAGCTGTGGCATGGTCTTTGGTTTCAAAAACAAAGGCCGGGGCCGATGCACCCCTTATGGGCACCAGTTCAAGTCCCAGCTACTCCTCTTCCAATCCAGTTCTCTGCTATGGCCTGGGATAGCAGTGGAGACTTGGAAGAAGCTTCTGGCCCCTGGCTTCTGATCAGCTCAGCCCTGGCCATTGCAGTCATTTGGGGAGTGAACCAGTGGAATGGAAGACTTCTCTCTCTTTCTGGCTCTACCTCTCTTTGTAACTCTGACTTTAAAATAAATAAAATAAATCTTAAAAAAAAAAAAAGGCCGGCACCGCGGTTCAATAGGTTAATCCTCCGCCTTGCGGCGCCGGCACACCGGGTTCTAGTCCTGGTCTGGACGCCGGATTCTGTCCCGGTTGCCCCTCTTCCAGGCCAGCTCTCTGCTATGGCCCAAGAGTGCAGTGGAGGATGGCCCAAGTGCTTGGGCCCTGCACCCCATGGGAGACCAGGATAAGTACCTGGCTCCTGCCTTCAGATCAGCGCAGTGCGCCGGCCACAGGGTGCCAGCCGCGGCGGCCATTGGAGGGTGAACCAACGGTAAAGGAAGACCTTTCTCTCAGTCTCTCTCTCTCTCACTCTGCCTTTAGAAAAAAAAAAAAAGAAAAGAACAAAGGTCATTGATGGCTTTGGTGAGAGAATTTCAGTGGAGAAAATCGAGGGAAGGGGAACAGGAAGGCGGTCCTAGTAGGAGATTAGGGGAGGTTGTTTTAAAGGTAACTGACTGCAAAGTTTTGACATGGCCTTCATGACCTGGTCAGGGCTTACTTCTCCAGCTTGTTATTTGTTGCTCTCTATCTCATTCCTTAATTCTCAGGCATGTTTTTGTTTGTCTGTTGGTTTTTCCCCCTAGTAGCATGTATGATGTTCACTTACCTTTGGGTCTTTGAATCTGCTACCTCTTACGCCCAAAGTACTCCTGTATTCCTCGTTCCCCTTCCATGGCTAGCCCTAAGTTAGCCTTCAAGTCTCAGATTGGTATCTGCATTCTCCAGTGGAGTCACTTCCGCTGCTGTGTGCTACCATCTACCATTCAGCCATGGTGGAATCCTGATTGGCTTCGTCTCAAAAAAGCTGGGTGGGGAGAATTGCAATCTGAGTAATAGTTTTCTGCCACCCTGACACCCTGTGTCCTTGACCTTCTCTGTAGACAGCCAGTTTCCCTCCTGCTTCTTCGCTAGGTTATGACACAGCCCGAGGGCCCTCACCCTTTCCATGCTTCTTGGGCACTCCAGCAGCCAGACTCCTGAGCCAAATCAGCCTCTTGGCTTCGCAGGTTTCCCAGCCTCAGGTATTATGTTATAGCAACACAGATGGACTAGGATGGGGCTCACCAGGACAAAGAAAGAAGCCGTTCTCAGAAACAGCTGTTGATAGTGATAATAAACTTGTACCATTTCTTCAGCTGCTTTTGCTCATTGGTGCAGTCATATTAATGAGAAGGCAGATCCAGATGGAAAGGGAGTGGTGAAGGATATTGCTAAGAGTGTGGTTGGAGAAGGATTCCTTGGAATCTGGATTATATACAGAAACTGAATTTTGCAGGTGGCAGTGGACTTAAGAAGGTCATGGTAAGGGAGACAGAGGATGAAAGAGATGTGGAGGTAAAAATTGTGGTCAGAACCTCAGACGTTGTAATTAGGATTCAGAGAAAATGCAAGTATAGGAAATGATAAGACTGAACTGTATCAATGACTCAATATATCAAATAAGTACCCAGAAGCAAGCCTAAAATTTAGTATATAAAGAGAGTGATCAAATATTCTCTAATTTTGCAGAGCCTCAAAACTATTCCTGCTAATATCTAATAGCCTTATATGCTTTGTAAATATAGAAGCAAACCTGTTGAATAGCAGTTTTTTTTTTCATTATTGTCCCCCAGGATGCTATAATGCATTTGCCAAAAATAAAAGTTTTGATTTTGCAGCAGTTAGTGTTTAGAGGTTCTTCTAGATGTTCTTTAGCTGGATAACATTAGCTTTTTTAGGAGGTCACTTTTCCCTGCAATATTAAAGAACTTTGCTGTCAGATTATAAAAGGGTACTTTCATGTTTACTGTTAATGTTCTTACATCAACAATGAATGTTCTGTAGCCATAGCTAATAACCTAAAAGTAGAACTATTTCACCTTATCTCAAACCCTGCTTGTTTGTGTTTTGTTTTAGTTTTTATCTTATCAAAGTTATAAATGTATGATAATTTTATAGGGCAAATCGTTTTTACAAAGCTTATAATGAAAGAATGGCAGTCCCGTACTCCACCCCCAACATAATTTTGCTTTCAACTCCTTTTGCTAATTCTTATGAACTCCTGCATTTTGAAATAACTGGCTTATAGTTTTTTTTTAAGCTTTAGATATTATTTGTTACCTTTTTATGGTGGAAAATGAGTAGTGTTCTTAACTTATCACCCCTTCAAACACATTCCTTCTCAGTTTTCTTGTAACTTCACAATACAGTTGTATCTTAATTACTTTGTATATTAATTTTTGTTATACTAGCACTGAATAGTTTTATTATTGTGACTCTAAATATTATCAACATTAGAGAAAGAGAGAGTACTATGACTGCTAACTCTGTCTTGATCATCTTTCCAGATTTAAAAAAAAACAGTTTTTGGGGTAAACATCTTTAATTTCTACCTAAATTTTCTGACATATTACTCTTCTGTCAGTACTCAGTCATTTTGTAACACGTCACTTCACGTGTGTCTGTGTGTGTCTCATTTCTTAGAGAATTCTCTGTGCTTTCTTTCCCCTTTGGAATGACATCCGTTAGAGCCAGTTGCACGGCTCCCCCTGAGTTCTTCGACTCTGCTTCTTAGACAAGATTCAGTCAGGCATTCAGTAGACGCATCAACAGCAGAGATGTAATATAGTGAATTACCAGAACTCAGACAGCCCAGAGAATACAGGTAAGCCAGAGAGTAATTACAGCCAGAGGCTTCCATACCAACTGTGGGAACAGAAGCAGAGATTGGCAGTCCGGAACCAGGATCTTAGACTGAGACCTCTGAGTCTGGAGTTGGTGCTGGGCTGGAAACCCAACACAGGTGCTGTAGAGTTAGGGCATGGACTGCTGAGGACAGACTGCTCATGACTGGTATCTCTGAGAATTCATTGTACTGTTGCATTCTGGGAGTGCCAGTGGGAGAGAAAGTGGAAGAAATGTCCTTGTTGGAGTAAGGCTGGAAGATACTGAAAAACTGTGTCACCCCACCACCAAAAAACAAAAGCAAAAGAGCCTCTTTTTTTCTGCTCCTACGTCCTAGTCTCCCTTTAGAGCGTCCTCTTGGCAGAGTTTAAGGAAGAGTCAGGTGACGGCTGGGCTTGAGAAATGTTTTCCAGGGGCTGTGATCCGGCATTAGCACAACAGGGGCTGTGCTAGGGCATTAGTAAGCAGAGAGCAGAAAGAAGGGTTGGTGTGGCCTGAGAAGCAGTGCAGTCCCAGCTACTCAACACAGTGATGCTTCCCTGTGTATTTAAACTTCATCTGAATCAGCAGTGGCAGCCACCTGCTTCCATCTAGTAAAATCCTACCATTTTTCCTGTAGATGGAGAAGACCATGCTCATCACTGAAAGCAAAATCAATGTCGACCTCTTGGTGTGTTAATTTATCTTCTAATTCAGGGCACAGAACACTGAAACCAAACACCTAGCTAAGTAGTATGTGGGTTAAAGCCCAAATTGTGAAGTTAACTGACCCTGAAACTCCTTCAATAAAATAATTTTATAAATGAGGAAGAGAATTAGAAGAAATGAGTTAAAATGTATAAAACCATTCTTTGAAGATTCTCTTTTCCTGTCTTTTGTATTGAATTCCATGTTTCTTTGGTCCCTTATTGCCGTGTTCTGAATGAGCTCCCCCCCAAGTAATCATATGTTGCAGCCTAATCCTCAGTGTGTTTTGACTTCGAGGTGGGGTGTTTGGGATGTGAGTAGGTCATGAGGGTTAGTGCCCCTATCAGAGAGGCCTGAGGGAGCCTCCTAGTGCCTTGCCTCTCCACCATGGGGGATGCATAATGAAGGCACCATCTGTTAGAAGATACTGAATGTGCTGGCTCCCAGCTTCCAGAGCTATAAGCACGCCTTCTCCTAATACATTCTTCAGTCCAAAGTATTCTTAGTAATAGCCTGAAAAGAAGACACATGCCGTCCCCTATCTTGGTTTAGTTTACCACACTGACAGAGCATATTCTCACATCACTTCTCATGTGAACATGTCTTTATAATTTGAAGGAATTGATTCATTGACTTCTGGTATCCAGTGTTTCTGTACAAAGCCGGTGCCATTCTAATTCCTGGTCAGTCATAGGCTCTGAAGGCATTTAGAATCATCTTGTCTCAAGTCTTCTAAAACTTAATGATGTCTTGATTTGAGTCCTCTAATTCAGTGGACCTTTTCTATCTGGAATTTGAAATCTTTCAAGTCACGCATTTTTTCCCTTTTCTTTTTTAAATCCTATATTCTCTTTTTTTCCTCTCTTTTGACTAATCCTCTTCTGTGCATTTTAAAACTTCTGTAGTGATTCTCTAGTTATATTCTCCAATTTCTCATCTCTATTTGATGTGTGTGTCTGTGTTCGATCCTTTCTCTCCTCAAATCAATAAGTGTAGTTTTTTTTTTTTAAGATTGTATTTGTTTATTTGAGACTAGAGTTACAGACAGTGCGAAGGACAGAGAAGGGTCTTCCATCCAGTGGTTCACTCCCCAGATGGCCGCAACAGCCAGAGCTAAGCTGATCCAAGCCAGGAGCCAGGAGCTTCTTCTTGGTCTCCCACGCGGGTGCAGGGGTCCAAGGACTTGGGCCATCTTCCACTGCTTTTCCAGGCCATAGCAGAGAGCTGGGTCAGAAGAGGAACAGCCGGGACTTGAACCAGCACCAATGTGGAATGCTAGCGCCACAGGCAGAGGCTTAACCCACTACTGCCACGCTGGGCCGGTAAGTATTGCTTTTACCTGAGCCTCTGCACTCGGTACCGGGCTGGAGTCTGCCCTCGGGAGGGAGAACTGGGTCCTCACCCTGTGTGAGTAACCTCCACCTCGGGAGGGAGAACTGGGTCCTCACCCTGTGTGAGTAACCCCCACCTCGGGAGGGAGAACTGGGTCCTCACCTTGTGTGAGTAACCTCCAGGTTCTGCCTGCTTTCTGTGATTCACCAGTCTCCAGAAATATCCATGTTTTTCCTGTTGGTTTTTGTTTGGCTGCAGTTTTAATTGTTTTATAAACTTCATCAACTCCAGTAGTCTGTAGTACAACTTTCTCTGGGGTTACCTGAACTGGAACTACTTCAGTGCCTTAATTATATTTTCTTAACAAGAAATTCAATTTAATACATAAATACCATCCATCATTCTTTCAATTTTTCTCAAGTTCATCAAAAATATGCACTAAGTTATATACCCTATAGGCAGTTTTATTAATTATTCATTTTAAAAGCTCCCAGAAAATTTTAAAAAATCTTTTTAGACCACTAATTTATGGTTATCTTATGTGTAGTAAATAACAGAATACATCAATATAAATATTGCTATTTTTTAAAAAAACATATTATGTCCTGAGAGCTGTTTCTAAAAATTTATTTTGTTTATTTGAAAGGCAAAGAGGCAAAGTGACACAGAGAAAGATATATTTTTAAATTTTTATTTAAGTTATGCAAGTTTCATACATTTCATAGATACAGATGTAGGAACAAATTGGGGCTCCCCCCACCACCCACGTTCTAACCATTCCTCGCCCTTTTGGATCCCCAGTCTCAATTTTTATAATCTATTATCTATTATAATCTATTTACTTAGTGGTCTTACTGGTAGCCCTACTCTAAGTATTGGAGCTCAGCAAACGGTGTTAAGAGGAAGCAAACAGAACAAAAAAGAACAAAACTAAACAAGATTGTTCCTCAGTGGGAGAGACAAGGGCTAGAAACAGTCATCCATTTTGCAAATGACTATTTTGTTTGAATACATTATATTTCAGGCCTTCTGTTAACTGCGTCAGATCAGGAAAAGCATACAATATTTGTCTTTTTGGGACTGGTTTATTTCACTTAGTATAATGATTTCCAATTGTGACCATTTTGTTGCATTAGACAGGATTTAATGTTTTTAAAAGATTTTATTTATTTATTTGAGAGGTAGAGTTATATACAGTGAGAGGGAGGGACAGAGAGAGAGGTCTTCCATCTTCTGATTCGTTCCCCAATCGACTGCAAAGGCTGGAGCTGTGTGGATCTAAGCCAAGAGCCACAGCATTGCACTAAGCTAGTTTTTTTATATAAATATTTTGCATACAAATTTGTTTCCTTGAGATTTGGTCTTAAATTGTGGTAAGCAAAGTTTTTTAGGATTCTTATTAAATATTTTTGAGTGAAAAAATGTGGTAGATGAATTTTTGATCCATACTTTAAAAAGATAATTATTAAACGTTTAAAAATTTCTCATGAATCAATTCATAAGTCACACATAAAATTAGAATTTTTTCTCAGTTCCCTTTAGTATGCTTTTTAAAAGTGGGATTTAGAAACACATGACATTTTTATGATTTTCTGAAGTCTTGCTAGTTTTGAGTTTATTAGTTTATGATAACTGATAATGGGGTTATACTTAACACAGTGAGTTTTTATGAAAAGTTTTTATTTCCAAATAGTTTCTAATGTCAGTGTAATATTGTTTTACCAATTGTGCTAGTCCATCAAATAAATGCAATTCCATTCTTATTTATGGGTAGAGAAGGAGTGGATTGGGGTTAAGAGATTATGCTAAGTTTCTGATGTTGTTAAATGGGAAAGAACTCAAATTTCATAGTTAGGGAAAATAAAAGCATTTTTATTGTTTTAATTTAATTTTCCTAAAGAGATGAGAGAACTGATTGTTATGACACTGAGGAAATTGGTTTTGATTCAGATAATGATTATCCATGATATTTCATCCTGTCTGATTGTTTCCTAAGTATCCATAGCATGACATTTTATCATATTGTATGTGCTGTCCAATGTTTGCTTGCTCACTGTTTCTGTGAGCAACAGAAACTATGCAACAGCCAACAGTGATCCCACCCCAGTGAGTTTTCTCTGTCATAGCCACTCTGGAATGCTGTGTTAAAGTAATCAACTGGTTATTTTTAAGAGGCAAATCCCATTCACACTGACTCAAGAACGTCAGAGTTTTTCGTGCTGTTAGGTTTCTGTTATGACTTATTTACAGAATCTTTCTTGAGCAGCCCTTCAGATACTACGAGTCTCCTACAGGAAAAATCACTGCTTTGAATACAGAGGCTACAGTTGCTTGTTCACAGCCTTGGTACAAATAGATGTCAATACTGGATTCCAAAGCAGAGGTGCCTAAGGCTCCCATATACCTTACAGTTGTTGACATTACCCAGGGATCACTAATAAGTATAATAAAAAAGAGGGAGTAGGCAGCAAATTAGTATTTCTGCTTAGAGATGATTTGATCATGTTCTCAGCTACAGTAGAGGGAATCAGTTTCAAAAATAAGCAATGGTAAACTTCACTAACAGACTTAAAAATCCTGATTAGCTCAAAACAGAAAAATGCCTATTACAGTGGGTTCTTCACATCCTTGGATTCCACATCTGCAGATTCAACCAAGGTCAAGCAACCACAGATTCAAAATATTCAAACAAGTTCAAGCAACCATGGATTCAAAGTATTTGGGAAAAAACAGTTGCATCTGTGCTGAACACTCACACAGACTTTTTTTTTTTTTTTTTTGGTCGTTATCCCTTCTACAACCCAGTATAACAACTCCTCACAGCAGCACATTATCCCAGATATTGTAAGTAATTCAGAGGGGATTGAAAGTCTATGGGAGATGTGATGGGTTAGATGAAAATTCTACACCATTTTATATGAGAGGTTGTGGTCTTTCTGAGGATTGTGGTCTGTTCTACACACATGGATTTCAAAATGGCACCGGAATACTGGTGAGCTCACATTTTACTTCCGCTATTCACAAACTTTCTGAAGTGATGCTGTAAATGAGTAAACGCATCCTGTTTCATCATGTAGGAACGGAGCACAAGTATTCTGTGTCTTTGCACGTTTGTGCCTGCTTTTTGGGAGAAAAAGGAAGCAGTAAATGCTCATAGTAGGACTGGACATTGGAGACCACTATGCATAAGAAAAAATGCTGCCTTGGGGCTTTTATTTTAGTAGAGGAGTTTGACACGCTATATTCAAGTAATAATTTTACGTAGTTCTTAGGTGATACTTAAAATATGAGAGTTATTACATGGCTGTAAAAGGCTAATTATTTGAAGCATTATATTGTAATTCACAGCTTTCACTTCCGGGTCCTTACCTTTTGAGAAAAGAATCTAGGTGATCCTAGGTAGGCAGAACCTTGCTTGAGATGTTTACAGTCATTTGAGATGTTTATCCATTTTTTAGTGGGTCTTACGGAAATTTTGCAAGAAATTTTATTCCCACTTCTCTGTGAATGTTCGGCAGTTGGCTTTTATGCATCCAGAGCTGTGCACGATACTTGGGAGGTACTATGGGAGATACTATGGAAGAAATATGAGAGCTGATCCCAGTCCTCTGTAAGGTTCGAATCTAAAGGCAGAGATAGCATTACTGAAACAGAGAAAAGGCAGAAGTGGGCTGATACTGAGGAATAATTGTGAGAGACTGAATTCTTAAAGAAGTCCATGGTGGTTAATTAGCTGGAGAGAACTTGAGCAGAGCTTTGACGAAGTTAAGGCGGTGTGCCATTGATGTAATCTTTGATTGACAGAAAGACCAGTAATCACAATAAACAAGGCCCTGGCCAAACAAATAAGAAAAACCAAAAAAAGAAAGAAAAAGAAACAAACAAGCAACCGAAAAGGTTGTTTCCTGAAACTTAGCTTTAATGGGGGTCAGATTTTAAATGCTGAAGTTGTTGTTGTTACCTGCTGCAACGGTAACCCCTGAGAGGCAGCTAGTACTGCCTCCTTAGAGTACTCCTCAACACTGACAGTTAGTCATTCTCAACGTTTTTGTATAGGAAAATAAAGACATGGCGCACAATCTTAGAAGATTCTGGACTGACTGAGGAGCTTAGGCAGCATGGGTACTCAGAACTCTCAATAAGGTTGAGAACTGACTGCAAAAAGAAACATTTTTGTCCATGTTTCTAACAGAACAGACATGCTCTCAAAATGTGTTTAATTTGTGGTTTCTGCTGCTCGTCTACCATTTGAAGTCATGTAGATTATTTTGAAATGACAGAACTAATAAATAAAGAACAGCTGTGCTAATACCCCTACACATTAAACAAGAATGGAGAGTAAAAGATTGGAAAGCGGACACAATAATACAATATAGCTTTTGTTGAGTCTGCCAGCCTCGGGAACCCTCCTCAGGTCGTCGCTGGCCCTTTGTGAGGAGCAGTGTGAGGACCGGCTGCAGGGTAGAGGCAGAGCCCAGAGATGCTCCATGCTCCGCAATTCGGCAGGCCTGAGCGAGGCCTTGAGTCCAGCACAAACAGGCCTGTGGCTCCTGGCATCTACACTGCGTGGGATGGGTAGAGCCCCAGCACTGAAGAGGAGTGTGTGCCCCTTCCCCACCCCCGTACCATGGGTAGACGGGCACAGTGCGCCAGTTACCCACTCCTACATCCAAAAAACTCTCCCCAAAAATAGTCTGTTTCTAGTAAAATCTTGTTTGTTGAAATTGGGTTTCTAGATGGTTCTGATTTTTTTACTACTTTGTTTTGAATATTTTTTCAAGAAATTGATAGGAATTATGTACTACTGCAGTTGTAATGATTTTGTGACTGTTTTAAAAGTTGCGTGAGTGAAAGTCTAACATCTTTTGATTGCTGTACAAAGCCCCTGCTTGTTTGCCTGTTCTGAGAAACAGAGTCCCTGCCTGTTAAGGAGCTAAAAACTGGTGAATTAGAAAATCGATGCCCAAACATAGTTGCCTACTTTTAAGAAGAAATAACAACATCTTATTTTATACTGAATTAGCTTTACAGAAAGATTTAAGAATTCTCATTTGGAATTTTGAATAACTCCATTTGAGTGATAATTTGAAAGATGTTATTGGTGATTCTGGTATTAGTCCCTCCTGCCTTCGTCGCCTAAGATGGAAATCCGGGGAGCTGGACTTGGGTTTCTCTTGGCCTGTTTACTTTACTGCTTACTTTATCCAGGACAAAGGTGTAGCATGAATTCTTTATCCATCTGGAGTTTTAAAACTCAAAGATGAAAAACTCTACTTTCTAAAAATGCTCCATCTTCTAAAAGCTGCTTGACAGTTGTGGTAGTGAGAGAATACAAGATCAATTTGTGGGTTTATGTTTGCTGATAATGTAGTCTATTATCTAAAAAAAAAGGCTATTTTTTCTTGTTTTGTATTCATTCAAAAAAGTACTATTTTACAGGAGTATTTTGTCCTCAACTTTGTGTGTTTGTGCTCAAAAAGCTTCAAAAGTTAAATGCAAAAATTTACTTTGAATTTATTTATTCACTTCATACATAAAATTTTCTTGTTTAAATACACATGCTTGGTAAATGGACTCACTTGTCATTATACAAGAAAGTGGCATAAGCTTTGGACCATTTGATCTGAAGTTTGAGAGAAATAGATGTGACAAATATTTTGGAATAACTTCAACTGAATAAATTGGTTAGAATTTTTTGAAGGCTGTTTTGTTAAACATTGCTCAAACTGTTTAATTTAGGGTAAATATGTTTGTTGAAGAACTCATTTAAATAAAGGAAAAATACCTTATGTGATTCTCCTTCTTTTGTTAAGAGACAAAAAGAGGTGAGATAAAGCGAAGAATTAAACTGACATTTATGACCTGCTTGGGCTTAAAAATTACAAATATACAGGGTTGCTTATGTTTTTTTTCTGTACCCAGCATTAGTATTCAATCCTATAAGATACATCTATAATATCAAAGAATATCCATATATATTATTTACATTTTATGTAACTGAGTAGATATTTCTTAACATCTAGGAATCTTTAGTATGTAAGTCTGTTGGCATGGGGTCTGTAATTCGGGTTATCTTCCACTCCTGTTTTTCTACCTAAAGATTTAAGTTAGCAAAGATAAATCATCAAGAAAAATTTACTTTCTAGGGTTATATAATGAAAGGAATTAACTGAAACATGCTGTAAAATGCCATTCAGATTTCAGACACTGGACTGCAGGTCTGTCTTCATGATTTCTAGTTTTACTTGTAAGTTGGTTAACAAGAATATGTCCCCAAATTCCCATAGATCTTAATTTCTTCATACTTCCTAATCTGTATGTAACAAATTTCTTAACCTATTTATAGAAATATTCTTTTCAAGACAATCCCTGTGGGGCATATTGTTGTCTGATAAATGGCTTAATGAAAATGAGCTACCACCAGGAAGAGCAGTTACCCAACCTAGTGGATAAAGTCATCATCCTGCTGTGTTGTACTGTACTACTAAGGTGGCTTTATCTGTGAAAAAAAAGGAAAAAACGCCTCCGATTTATTCTTTTGCTACTCACTCACTTAGTAGACTCTGTCTTCAGAATTCTGTGCAAGTTCTGAGCCCAGTCCTCCCTTTCCTGGCTGTCTAGGTAGATAGGGTCCTCTGATAGCAGGAAGTGCAGTGACCACATAGAGGACTCCTTCAGTAGGCTGGCTAATTGCTCTGAGCCTCAGTTACTAATTCAGGAAGTGAGTGTAAAAGTTCTCTTTTGATGAGGATTAGATGAGGTTAGATTTTTGCTGGGCTTGAGTTACACTTCCACCATAAGACTTGAGAGCTATATAAAATAGTTACTATTTGTAGTATCTTATTATCAAGTGTAATTACCCTAATTGTAATATCAGCTCTAATTATGTTTCATGTTCCTAATTGTGGTGTTACTTTATCAGCATTGGGATGGTTTTAAGGCTCTTATCTTTATAGAAATGTACTCAACTTGACAAAGCTGTTATTGATCACTTGTAGTAATGAATTATGGTCTTTAGTACATAAAGGAATAATTGCTGTGGGATAGCTCTAGGCTTTACCTTTCTTTTACCTATTATCAATGTTTTGATATTTTTTTCAGTAATAAGTTAAATGTCAATTATTCCTTTTTACCATTGTTGTTAGCTCAACCTGCAGTTCAAAATCTGCATATATACTTCCTTTCCTTTTTCTGAGGACACAAAATTAGGCGTCAATAAGTAGATGGTATTATGTGTATATATGATATATAAATTGCTTTCTTTGCTAGTAGGTGAGTGACTTATAAAAATTATTCATAGGCTGTATGTTGATTTACTTGATACACTTTAGTAAGAAAGGGGGAAGTAGCCCTTTTTTCCCCTTCACTGCACTTGTATGAGTGTACTTTAAAAAGTTCATGGAAAATAGAATTAAAAGGTGAATTTATTTTAGCACAACAAAATTGAAATTCATGCATGTATTTTTCATAATATGTGTTTTCATAAACTTTTGAAGACCCCTCATATCCATAATTTTCAAAAAATTTTGTACCGAAATAAACTTCTTTTTAAAAATATTTATTTATTTATTTGAAAGAGTTACAGAGAGAGGTAGAGAGAGAGAGGTCTCTATTCACTGATTCACTCCCCAGATGGCCACAACGGCTAAAGCTGCACCAATCCAAAGCCAGGAGCTTCTTCTGGGTCTCTCATGTGGGTGCATGGGCCCAAGGACTTGGCCATCTTCTGCTGCTATTCTAGGCCATAGCTGGGAGCTGGATCGGAAGAGGAGCAGACAGGACTAGAACCAGTGTCCATATGGGATGCCAGTGCTTCAAACCAGGGCTTTAACCCGCTGCACCACAGTGCCAACCTCCCAAAAGAAACTTATTTTAAAATTTCATTTCCCACTAACTTTTTGCAGTATCACTGTATCAAGTAAATACATTGTATTTGAGTCTTTCATGTTATTTTCCTCTCAAAAGAAATTGTGGATGCTTGAAAGTGGCCAGCTGACTGTTGATATTACCTGCACACTAACCATGTTTTCCTTTCATTTTAGTTCAGACTTGGTTCCTTCAAACTGGAGACAGTTGCAAGCCCAGCTGAGATCATTAGAGAGCTTATTTGTTACTGCCTGGACGCCATTGCTGAGAATCACGCCAAAAATGAGCACCTGCAGCAAGAAAATGCAAGACTTCTGAGAGACTGGAATGATATTCAAGGACGGTGTGTACACGGGGTGCTTGCGTTACAAAGCCACGAGCTTCCCTCTGTTGTAGCCTCAAGCTAACGGATTGTAGACATGCATCTATTGGAAATACAACTGTCATGAACTATTCCTTTACATAATATGATTAAATCAAATTGGCGCTCAGTGGTGTCCATAATGGGCAAGCAAATAAATAATAAGGAATAATTGGGCATTGCAGTTCAGAATCCATTACTGTAATATTCATAAAGAATGTAGGTAAAGACTTTATAAGAATTAGTTACTCTCCAATTGTAGATGTAATACTGAATGAAAGACATCTGCAATATAAATAAGGACAATGGAGGCCTTATTTGGAATCAGTGAATGGCAGCTATTGCAAATGATGTGTGTTTTGGCTCCTCATAGGGACTTATTTCTCCTGATTGATTGAAAATTCACACTACAAGCGTTTTTAAAAGATGAAGTAATTGTGGCTACTGGATAAAACATTGGGAAGCCTTTTATTTTCCTGGCTTTGCCTCTTATTTTTGTAAATGATGAAGAGGAAAGTAATTTATCATTTCAGTTATGAACTTCCTTTTCAAAATTATAATCTAGGCTGCTTCAGTGTGTAAGTTCTGCTGTATTAGGTAAAAGATATTTGGAGTAAATAAAAGATTGTAAATACGTCCTCACAGAGATGTATATTATAGTACATTTTGTGAGTAGATAGATATTTTATAGGTAAATTATGCATAGAAATGTATAATTATGTGGAGTAAATATAATAATGCTCACAAATATTATCATATTCAGTAGTTTTATCTTCCACTCACACACAGAGCTTCAGAGCATGAGAACATTGGCTGCCAAGGGCCTTCTGAGAGCAGTCATTGTGATTGCTCTGTGTGTACATTAGTAAGTGTATGCGGGAGTCCTTGAACAATAGAAAGGTTCGGTGTCCATATATGCATGTGATTCACTAATGGAAATCATTTTTCTGTACGCTCAATTATTTTAATTAATGCAAGACGTGAAATTAAGTTATTAATACCTGGCTGTATTTGGCCCTCAGTTATTAAAAAAATTATCATGTACTCTTTCAGTTTTAAATTAATTTTTCCTAATTTTTACTACCAGTTATATATCCATATAATTATATATAAATAACAAAATACTGAGGCCAATGTAAAGCATCTGTAAGTATTAAGAAACCATACTGAAAAAAGCAAGGTAATTTTTCTCTTTAGCTTCTGTTTTCTTCATTTGAGTATAAATCAGTATCAAATATCTGTGCTACAAACATTTTTTTGGACTTCTATCTGCAGTTTAGGTGTGTCTTTCTGTTTTATATATGAAATAAATCAGATTCAAGGAGGCATACCGGGGCCGTGATAAGTCATTATATTTAAAACTCAGAATGCCCTCAGGATGATAGGAAATCTGATCCACAAATTGCCCACAAAAATGCAGCCTGGGTACTTGGTACTTGAACAACTCGCTGTGAAATGTCTGCAGAGGTTGGAGGAGGTATTACCTCATCAGTATTCCGCACCACTCCCATGGAATTGGAAGCAGCAGGGAATGAAGAGGAGGCCGTGGAGACGACACGCCCTGTGCTATAAGACAGTGTATGTGAGCAGCACGTATACTGTGTGGTGCACACATGCCTCATTTGCAGTTTCTGAACTCCCCAGAAAGGGCTTTGTCTGATTGCGGTTAGCAGGTTTCCCCTCTGATCAAAAGCACGGCCTTGTATCCTGTCACCTGCCCGATTCTGTTCATTCTAGCTCTTCTCTTTTTCTTGACACTGAATCCAGCACGTTCAGGGCTCAAAAATGTGTGCCCTGGGGGTGGCCCGAAGAACTGAGAGGAAAGAGTCCCCTCCAAGAATTTCAAGGTCTTGATTGTGTACCAGATGTTAGACTTAGAGCTGTATGCGTTTCCCAGATTGGGTTTTCTGCCCTGTCAGAGCAGAAAGTATCCACTTTCCGTGTCCAAATACAGCCAGGTATGAGGGGCTGTAAACACCTGTGTATCTTGGTTATGGCCGAGCTGCGCTTTCTTTTTCTCCCTTGGTAGGGTCTTAGGATGCTGAAAACAGAGCAGAGGATTGTAAACTCCAGCTTCCATGAGGGAACAAGGGGTTTCGACTGGTAAGAAATAGAACAGACCCTACCAAGTTAGATACATGGAAACTGTGAAACTGGAGTCATTAGACTGAGGGCATGATGCTAAGGGCAGCACCACTTGGTCTGCAGGGCAGCCTCTGGTGACTCTGTGTCAGTATCCGTCCATGGTCCAATCATGTCTTCTGCATAATGATTCCACCCTGCATATGGGGTGGGGCAAACATAGGTAAGAGATCAGAGCTGTTCCACAAGCTGTGGTAAATGAGTTTGAAGTATTCAACGGAATATTAAAAGGTTCATGGAAAATAGAATTAAAAACTACTCTTATATTGCTTTAAGAAAAATACTGAAATCCATGTAGAATTTTGACATTATACATTTTTCATGAAATTTTTGAAGTACCCTCGTATGCATGGATTTAAAATTTTTAATACCAAAATAAACATCTTTTACTTTCATTTTTCAGTACCTTCTAGTTTTTTTATATAAAGATTTATTTATTTATTTGAAAGTCAGCATTACGCAGAGAGAGGAGAGGCAGAGAGAGAGAGAGGTCTTCCATCTGATGGTTCACTCCCCAGATGGCTGCAACAGCCGGAGCTGTGCTGATCTAAACCCAGGAGCCAGGAGATTCTTCCTGGTCTCCCCTATGGGTGCACAGGCCCAAAGACTTGGGCCATCTTCTCCTGCATTCCCGGGCCATAGCAGAGAGATGGACAGGAAGTGGAGCAGCAGGGTCTCGAACAGGCGCCCATATGGGATGCCGGAGTTTCAGGCCAGGGCATTAACCCAATGCACCACAGCGCCAGCCACCTTCTAGTTTTAATATATAATAGGTTATTATATGAATAATAATCATATACACCTGTGATTATTAACATGAAGAGTATTTATGTTATGAAGAGATGTGTGTTATAAATATGAGTAACTGATAATTTATTTTTATGAAATGCATGTTTATATAAAAACAGGAGAAAATCACATGTACGTAGTGTATTCTCGAATTGTGGGTTAGATTTTTGTTATTTTGGTATTTGTGGTTCACTGCTAAGATCAGATCCAGCTATAAAGCTCTTTCTCTTTAGAATGACAACAAAGAATCAGCAAGGTTTCAATGAGGAATGCGCAATCCCAATATGGATAAAAAGAGAGCTTTAATGTGTAGAGGTTCAGTGTATATATTTGCTGTCGGTTTAGTTATTGTTTAGTAATTATAGTTTTGGCTCCATTTTGAATAAGTGGTATTACTCTATTACTTTAATTTTTGTAGTTTAGATAAAAGGTGGAAACATCCTAAAGTTTGTATGTGAATCCTTAGGTTATGAGCTATATTCATTTCACTGGGTTTTCCTACTTAATTTCGAATAACGGCTCTCAAGTTCCATGTTACTGAATAGAGCTTTTGTTTGCACTCAGACCTCAATTTAGAAATCCTCTGGCTTCATTCTGAGTTACAGCTATTAAACCCATAATTGGAGGCAGTTTTCAGTGAATTGGGTTGACACTCATGGAATCATTAGAATAGAAAACCTTGGAAGCTTTTCTGTGTCATCCCTCTGCCTTCCAGCTAGGATCACATTAGATCCAGATGAATTAAGTCTGATTTTTTTAAGACCTCAAGAGATATCTCCATCTCTCCCTGGTAGCCCATTAGAGTGTTAAGAAACAGTCACAGTCAGAAATCGCCCCCCCCCCCCCCTTGGTAATCTGAATCCTTCATGGTACAGTTGAAGGCCATTTCCTCTCGTTCTGTCATCAGAAAGGATGAGGAACAGCTGTTTCCCATCTTCTTCAGTTCTTAAAGGCTTATTAAACCTCGAGTCCACAGCTTGCTTTGTTTCCTAGTCCGTTTTTGCTGTCTTTGTCCTCTCCGCTCTGTTCACGTTTTCTTTGGCTGTCCAGCCCTGGTGTGGATGTGAATTTGGAGAGAAGTGGTTGTTGATAGGAGGACCGCTGCTCTGTGTGTCCATTGTTTTATTTTGGACTGTTGTTTAATCTTTTGTTTCATTTTGGATTTTATTCTTGCATGATTGCTTTAATTTTACTCTTATTTTTATTATTGCTTTGAACATATTCTTAGATTCTTTTCCCACCCAAAAGCTTTTCATTTTGGATATTCAGTATTTTTCTGCATTTAGTCATTATCCTTTCAACTTTGCAATATAGAATGTATATCTGTGTACACACACACACACACACACACAGTCATTTGGTCCATGGTCTTAGCTAACTCAGTTCTAAATTACTAGTAAAGCTTAGCATTATTGTTGCGTTGTCTTAGTGACTGGTGAAGGAAGGGTCCTTGGGCCTTTCCTCTTTGAGGTTATTGATGGTGTGATCCATTTTGAGCTCTGCCTTGGCGATGATGCGTGGACTCAGCTGTAGTCTGCTTTTTCCTGCACAAGGGCCTTCTTGAGTGGTAGTAACTGAGCAGTGACTCCCATGTTCTTCCTCCCTGCGTTGGTTTCATCTACTGATTCCTGTGCTGTTCTTCAGCTGGGTCTTGGCAGGAAGCAAGAAATATGGCACACACATCAGCATCATTGAGACTCTAGGAAAGGATCGGTATTAAAAATCGAGGTCTGGGGCCAAGCATTGTGGCATAGTAAGTTAATCCTCATCCTGTGGAACCAGCATCCCACATGGGTGCCCGTTCTAGTCCCAGCTGCTCCTCTTCCAGTCCAGCTCTCTGCTATGGCCTGGGAAAGCAGTGGAGGATGGCCCAAGTGCTTGGGCTCCTGCACCCGCATGGGAGACTAGGAAGAAGCACCTGGCTCCTGGCTTCTGATCGGCACAGCTCTAGCTGTTGCAGCCATTTGGGGAGTGAACCAACGGAAGGAAGAACTTTCTCTCTGTGTCTTCCTCCCACTGACTGTAACTCTACCTCTCAAATAAATAAATAAATAAATAAAATCTTTTAAAAAATTTGAGATCTGGAGGAAGCTGTATACCTCTTAGTTACTAAATGTTGCACAAAAGAGTAGCATTTCGTATCATACAACTGTTAGCAGTAATACTGTTGCAGGGCCTGTGTTGTGGAATGGCAGGTAACGCTGCTGCCTGTAATACCAGTATCCCACATGGTTCCACTTCCAATCCAGCTACCTCCTAATGTGCCTGATAAAGCTGTGGAGGAAGGCCAAAGTGCTTGGGCCCCTGCACCCACATGGGAGACCTTAAAAGAAGCTACTGGCTGTGGCGTTGGCCTGGCCCCACCCCAGCCATTGTGGCCATATAGGGAGTGAACCAGCAGATGGAAGATCGATCTCTATCTCTCTCTCTCTGCCTTGGTAACTCTGACTTTCAAATAAGTAAATAAATCTTTTTAAAACTTAATAGTGCTTTAGGGCTAGGCGTTTGGCTGTTACGCGTCAAAGATTAGCATGTGCACATTTGATACCCAGCTCGTGCTGCTGACTCCAGCTCCCTGTCATTGCAGACCATGAGAGGCGGCGTGTGGTGGCTCCAGCAGCTTGATCCCTGCCACATGTGTGCGAGACCCCTACTGAGTGCTCAGCTCCCAGCCTGGCCAGTGCGTACATGCCAGCAATGAATCAGTGGTCAGGGGCGTTTGCTCATGTGCGCGCGCATGTGTGTGTCCCCTGCAGTAATCTTCTAAACACTTTATTTGAAAAGAATTTTATATAATAATAGTAACGACACTGCACTCTGTCCCAGTCAGCCTCCACTCCCCAGCTTTTCTAGGAGGTGTTTTCCAGCAAGATGGAAAGGTAGTTGGAACCAAATCCCTAAGCTTTGTTAGAACCAAGCAAGGTGAACTCAGAAGAAACCCTTTCTTCTATTGGCTTCTTTCCCCCTTGATAGAAATGGTGTGGCGTTTGCAAATGAGTTCTGATACTGGGTATTTTAATGAATACTATCCTTCAGGAAAATTACATATCTCAGTATTTATTTTCACGTTCATGTGTTATACCAATTATTAATTTTAATAAACATGTGAAAATTAGCTTGATAGTCCGTAAATACATGTAATCAGTATTTTTATTTGATTTCTTTTAAAATCTAATACAGATTTAAGTTAGGTAAATTAGTGATTTGTTACCATTCCTAAAATGTTATATTGAAACCTTGCAATATTAAGCAAGATTTCTGTTGTATATTTTATATACCATTTTAAAGTTTTCAAAATTTTGTTTATTTAAAAGGTAGAGAGACAGGAGAGATCTCCCATCTGCTGGTTTACTCTACAAATGCCTGCAATAGCAAGATTGGGTCAGGCTAAAGCCAAGAACTGGGAATTCGATCTGTGTCTCCCATATGGGTGGCAGGGACCCAAGGACTCGGGCCATCGTGTGCTGCTTCCCAAAGTGCACATTAGCAGGAAACTGGAACGCAGAACAGAACTGTGACTGGAACCCAGACATCATAATGTGGAATGCAGGCATCCTAAACAGTATCCTAACAGCCATGCCAAATGCTCACTCCCTTATATTGGTTCCTACTTTGCAAATATTTTGAAGTATTTTATAATTGTATACTCAGGTATTTTAGTGGTATGTGTATGCTATTCATCTTTTGAAAAAGATACTCATCAAGTTATGTTAGGAGATATTACAAGAAGATGAGTATTGTGCTTAGGTAACACTTTGCCTCTGAAATAGGAGGGCAGCCATTCTCCTGCTTAAAATAAGCCATCAATGTTGGCAGCTCCACTTCAATTTTAATTCTTTTTCCCCTCACATCTTTTGGTATATTTCTTTCCAGTATGGAATACTGTTATATTATTTACCTCATTTTTTAAAAGGTGACTATAAAAAAATGCTGTTATAGTGGTGAACAGAAATGTGACATTCAGAATTGCCAGTGTCCCAGTTCCTTGTTAAATTAGCCACGTTAGTCTTTCTGCTCAGCCATGCTCCTTTAGGGGAGAGCTGTAGGCACCCAGCTGGGGTCATCTGGTCCCCAAGCTCCACTTCCACTAGGACTGGCAGAGGTCTGCAACCTCCTGGCCCAACCAGCCAGCCATGAAGGTCCACACAGAGAGCCCTGCAGATGGAAGCACACGGTGTTGGCCATCCCCTCCGTCTGGACCCATCTGGCCCATTGCAAGATGCTTCACATGGGGGCGGCACACCAAAGTAAAAGCTACCAGGGGCTTCAGCTGGGAGGAGCTAGGGGTGGCCAGAGGGCAGTGGGAATCTCTGTGGTTCCCAGGAGGCAGGTGGGCCAGTGTGCAGGATGGGAAGGAGTACTCCTGTCAGCTCATCTTCTTCCTCAGCAAAGGGGACAGACTGGCTCCCAGCTGACAGCAGCAGTCATGCCCATATGGAATGTCTACAGGAAGGAGAGCCAGAATCTTAACCAGCACGGAGAGCTCCAGGCCTTTGCCAGTCTTTGCCTGGCCTCTACCAAGGCCTGGATCCTTGGCATCTGGGCAGACAAGACTGGGGAAGCTGCAGAACAGAAGGCTGAAGAAAGAAAGCGCTGCTAGGGACTTATAACACATCAGCAACAAAGCTCGAAACTAAAGGACAGATACTCTTGTTAACTCACTCACTTCATGCAGTTATCTGAGAAATACGGCTGCCCATCTCTAGAGTCCCAAATGCTGTGCTAGGCACTGAGGATCAGACAGCCGGGGAAGCACACGCATTTTCTGCTCTCCTGGGTTTCACAGCCTTGGCGAAGAAGACGCCCTAAGAATTTGCTGTAATTGGTTCCATATGTCCCTTTTCCTCCTCTGTGAAGCCTGACTTCTCTGCGTCTCTAGATAAGGAGGGTTGTTGAAAATATATGGACATGCAAACAAAAGTTAGCATTTTAACCGTTTTCTTTGTAATTATCCATTAAATATATATACAGCATTTATATATTATGACTGATATGTGTGTATTATATATATATGATATAAAATTATTAGGCTTCTGGGGATGGCGCTGTGTCATAACCAGTAAAAGCTACCACCTGCAGTGCTGCCATCCCGTATGGACGCTGGTTCAAGACCTGGGAGCGCCCCCTCTGACCCAGCTCTCTGCTATGGCCTAAGAAAGCAGTAGAAGATAAGGCCCAAGTCCTTGGGATCCTGCAACTGCATGGGAGACCCGAAGAGGCTCCTGGTTTAGGATTGGCTCAGCTCCAGCCATTGTGGCCATTTAGGGAGTGACTCAGCAGATAGAAGACCTTTCTCTCTGCTTCTGCCTCTACCTCTCTGTAGCTGCCTTTCAAATAAATAAATAAATCTTTAAAAAAAAAAAAAGCACTAGGACACCTGTGTGGAACAGCAAACAAATAAGTTTGCGTTCTCTGCTGTATAGACACATTGGGAGATAGCTATGGCTCACTGAGTACTGTAGGAGTCCTACATGAGAGAATTTTACACTTTGCCTTATATATCTAAAATTGAGGACATGTAGTGTTTCCCATTTCTTATTTCATTAATCGCTCTTTAGAAACATCAGATAGGATACTTTTACTTATTTTACATCTCCATATGTGTGTGTGTGACTGATGTGTTTTTGTATGCATGAGTGCTGCGAGGTTATAAGGATGTAATGAGTAAGTCATGTGCTTGTTCTGAAGCCATTCTTAGTCTACAGGACAATCAAGCAAATTAGGTCCACGATTTTATCGCAGAACAAGTTTATGGTTGTTTTCATGGGAATATTGAACAGCACTGAGGAAACCAGTGGCAATTATTCACTTGAAGTTTCTCCCGTAAAAGCATTCTTTTATAACTAAGCCATAGATGTAACCAAAATGATTACATGTAGGCATTTATTTGTCTTTCATGCTTTATTTGTATCAATTTTCAATTTTGGTCCGTATCTCTGTACTTAAATCACTGACCTGAATAGCCAGTGGCCTCCAGTTACTTCTTTAATTGTCTTTATGAAACTTCTAAGGTAATGAATGCATATGAACACATGATCTTTAATGGTAATTTGCTTGAAAAGTTTTCTTGAAATTTAAGTATTACATTGAATAAGGAGGCAGCTAAGAAAAATGCTGTGATTTGCTTGTTTACTCTTCTAGATTTGAAAAGTGTGTGAGTGCCAAGGAAGCTTTGGAGGCTGATCTGTACCGGCGGTTTATTCTGGTGTTGAATGAGAAGAAGGCAAAGATCAGAAGCTTGCATAAATTGTTAAGTGAAGTTCAAGAACTGGAAAAGAACACCAAACACGTAAGGTATCTTGGTGCTTATATTTTTGGATGACAAGCACGTGAATTTAAGCAGAATTCCTTTCCATGCTTAATGCAGTTTAGGTGCCAGCTTTTTAGTGATAGGAGATCACTGGGTGTTCTGAGGTTGGATGCTCTGCCCATTAGGGATGTCAGCTCTCTGCCTGCTTGCTCTCTTAAGTACGTCTAAGTGATAGAATTAGCAAGAGGCTTCTCTATATGGTATTTGTTTAATTCTGAGCCATCACTGAGAAAGAAGCAAATTTTTTTTTTTAAAGAAAGCTTTTATCTTCTATAAAACTGCCAGATTGTCTTACTGATATCCAAGCAGGAACTAAGTGCAGAATCACGTTGCTGATGTTAACTACCGAGGAGCACTTGTTTTTATCTAGCCCTCTCTTTCCTTCTGTGCACTTCTCTCTGCGAGTGGATGTGTACTTGATTCTGAAGAAGGGACCCTAGGTGACAAATGGCTTGCATGACTTTGGACAATTGTAGGTTTCATGGGCATTACCAGGTACAGATTAGAGTCCGTTGCATTGAATCTGAGAGGGGGCACATGTGCTAATGACAAACTATAAAAAACAACACATTTGATGTCAGCTGGTTTAGCTGGTTGGTACAGCACTGATACCTGTTAGTCTATGGCTTTGGACAAGCGGTTTCAGCTTTTTCCACACAATAAGGGTAAAAGTAACAGAAGCCTTCTCAGGATTTTAGGGCGACCAAATGAAATACAGAATTCCATTCAGATTGGAAAGTGCTAAATGCTGTGCAATCCACAGAGGAAATTTTGCAGAATAGTATTTTGGTATAAGAAGAACCTGATGGTAAAGGTAATTATATTGAGCTCTGAACACCATTCAGATTATTAGGTGACAGTGACACTTTATCTTAAGAGAGTTAATATACAGTCTCCAAAGTAAATTTACCTAAAACATATATTTCAATACATATTTTCATAATTAGAATCTTTTTCCTAGAGCTTTTTTTTTTTTAAATATTCATTTATTTATTTGAAAGGCAGAGTTAAAGAGAGCGGGAGAGACAGAGCAAGAGAGAGGGAAAGAGATAAATTGATCTTCTATCTGCTGGTTCACTCTCCAAATGGCTACAGTGGCCGTGGCTGGGCCAGGGCAAAGCCAGAAGCCTGAATATCCATCTGGGTGTCCTACATGAGTGGCAGGGGCCCAAGGACTTGGGCCATCATCCGCTGCTTTCCCAAGCACATTGACAGGAGCTGGATCATAAGTGGACCAGCAGGAACTGGAACTGACACCCCTGTGGTTTGCCTGCCTCACGGGCAGCGGCATAACCTGCTGCACCGCAGTGCTGGCCCGGAGTGATCTCTGTGATCACTTAATGCTGAACTTGCTGCACAGCCAGCGTGAGCCCAGTGATTTTCAGTGCTCCATTTCGCCCTTTGTAGGGAGACCACAGTCTGCTCTGAGCCGAGTGCTGACCGAGTTGCAGTCTATGATGCGAGCACTGATGAGGAAGGAGAGAACCTGGCTGGGCCCTCTGTGGCGGCTGCAGGTAAGAGTGATGGACACTCGTTTCTACCGTTGAGTGCCTCTCGCTTGGGCTTACTATTCTAACGATAAGAAGTTGTGATGGAGAATGTTGGGGATTTCTATTCTAAAACCTCAAATACTTTGTTGTGAGATGTAGCAGTTCAAGCACATGTGTGTACACACATACAGCACGGTGTACTATTGCTGGTTAAACAGGGATGCATAACTCATAAGACGATAGGACTTTGTGCTGAATCTCACCACCTAAAAGCTGGGTTGTCTTTACCATTTGAGATCTTGTGTAGCTAGACCCCACCGTGGAGCTCTGAAGTGAGGTTTTCAGGAATGCAGTCACTGACTCAGCCGCAGGTCTTCTCTCATTCTTCTGGAAAGGGGCTGCGGTGAAGTGGAAGAATGGAAAACGGGCAGCTGAGGTTCCCTGATCCTTACACAGTTCCTTGGGCCAGGTGCCCAGCAGGTGTTCACCCGATGGGTTTTTTTTCCCAGAGTTTTATAGATCTCTTAGCGGCAGTGCAAGCTGGAGTTTGTGACCCATGAACTCATTTTATAGTCACATGGTTCTGATCTAAACCCATTAGTATAAAAAGAAACTGTTTGAATCACTTATTTAGAAAATATTTTTGAATACCTTTTGTATACCAAGAAGTTTTGTGTGCAGTAAAGAATAAAACACAAAAATCTGGGCCATTGTGTGGTTTAAGTTCTCGGAAAGGAAACAGCTAAGATGATGAGGAAATTCAATGCAAAGTGTGTTAGTCTGTGCGACACGCTAAAGACGATAGCATAGCGAGGACAGGTAACAGGAATGTCAGACTAGGGGTAGGGAAGAAGGATGTGATTGTAGCCAGAGGCCCAGGAAAGGCTCCGAAGGTGAGACAGCAAGCCGTGCTCAGCAGTCATCTAAGGTCTGAGGCCCTGATCTGCGCAAGCATGGACACAGGGCAGCGTGGATGAGGTGGGGAGAATTAGGAGATGAAGTCAGAGATTCGGTGGGGCCACTCACCTGCAGGACCTTGAGGGACACTAAAAGGACTTCAGCTTTTTTTTTTTTTTTTTTACAGGCAGAGTGGACAGTGAGAGAGAGAGACAGAGAGAAAGGTCTTCCTTTTGCCGTTGGTTCACCCTCCAATGGCCGCCGCAGTCGGCGCGCTGCGGCCGGCGCACCGCACTCATCCGATGGCAGGAGCCAGGAGCCAGGTGCTTTTCCTGGTCTCCCCATGGGGTGCAGGGCCCAAGCACCTGGGCCATCCTCCACTGCACTCCCGGGCCACAGCAGAGGGCTGGCCTGGAAGAGGGGCAACCGGGACAGGATCCGGTGCCCCGACCGGGACTAGAACCCGGTGTGCCGGCGCCGCAAGGCGGAGGATTAGCCTGTTGAGCCACGGCGCCGGCCAGGACTTCAGCTTTTAACATGAGTTGGGTTGGAAACTGTTGGAGGATTTGCAACACTCAAGTGACAGTTCAGATTGGAACGGGATTTGTCTGGCTGGTGTGTTGAGAATAGACTATCAGATGACAAATTCGGAAGGTGGGATAGATGCAGGCTCGTTCAACAGTCTGATGAAGGACGTGCATGTGTAGGTGACGAGCACTGAGCAGGTCCTGGATGTGCAGAGAGGCAGCAGGATATGTTGTCGACATGGGGATGGCAGAGAGCCTAAAAGGGTAGCCAGGTGCTACGAGGCCGGACCACAAATGAGGTATCTTGGCATCCACGTGAAAGGGGACCTCCAGAAATAGACAGCGATCCACTGAGGGCGGTGCAGCGAATGGGGCAAGGAAGAGGGAGCTTAGGGACTCTGTGGAGCATTCTGAGTGAGGTGGTAGGAGGTAGAATATAGGAGGTTCAGAGGAAATGAGAGGAGAGAACTGGAGACGAGACAGCACACATAGGCAATATTTTCAACAAGTTTCACTGGAAAGAAAAGGGAAGACGTGGGGCAGCCAGTGGATTTGGAAGTGGGATAAAAAAAGAGTGTTTCTTGGTGTTCGATGAAAGAGAACACTCACATGTCTGTATACTGATGGAAGTGAGTAAGGGGAGAGAACAGAAACATCAAGATGGAGACGGAAGAATTGCTGGCACGCCACACTTGAGCAGAGAAGACAGGACCCAGTGGACACGCAGTGAGGCTCATAGGCTAGGAGCGAGCAGGTAAATAAATGAACAAAGACATAGGAGGTTTTCTAATTGCAGCCATGGAAACATATATTGATTGAATTATTCGATTGGTTAATCTGGTTCTAATCAGCTTTGAATTGGCTCCCACACTCTCATACATTTGCACATGGGAATTAAATTTCCTTTCATTTGAGGTTGGGCTTGTTTTACATTAGTGCCCCATTCAAAATGAAGTCATTCTTTAGTGATCAAATGTAATCAAAGGCTCACAGACAGAACATGTATTCTTTCCAATTTAAGCTTCCAGAATTTGGATTAAATATAGTGACTGTTTTATTTTGTTGCTTTTCCAGAGTATCCCACCAACATTTGAAGTAGTAGATGAAAATTATTTGTTGCCGAGAAAACATGTTTAAATATGACTATATAAGAATGTGGTCCTTCATGTGTTAGATCTGTTAAAGGAAAATATAAGCTATAACTGTACTGTTTTTAGATTTGACAGAATTTCTCTCTTCTGATCAGAAATTACTATCTTTCTCCACGTTTTCTTATGTTTTATGTCTCATTATTTCTTCGACTTCTCTCTAGTTTATTACATATTTGATCCATGGGTATCTCATCCTAATTTTTTTTGAGCTTGTAGTTGCCAAGAATTGTATGTCAACAATTGAGAGCATTTTTATTAGAAGTTTCCCTTATCCTTTTCCTTCTGCTTCAATGAAGAATAATCAAGAAACTGATGTTTGCTAAGATGGAAAATAAATCTCAAAGCTAGAATTTCTGATACTGAATTACAAATTGGCACCTATAGATCTGAGGGGAAAACAGCCTATGTTGAGTACCAAATGGCCTCCCTTAAAAGTTGACCAGCTTTCACAATTAAGCCTTTTACAGAGACAAAATACATTATAGTTAAGTACAATGTTATCTGTTTTGTACTTGCTGTAATGTTACTATGTATTTGGGGCAGAGGAGTGGGAATTTCTTCCTGAACTGATCTTGATGATAACTTGCTTATTCTTAGAATTTAAGTAAATATGTGAATTATTTTAGATATTGCAGTTTTATATGTGCTTTTCTTACAATGAAGACCGGAGGAAGAGAGGTCAATGAAGGTTAACAGTTTAACCTTAACTTTTAGAAAGTCACTTCTTCAGTGTGTAATTTGGGAATATTCTTTACTATATAAATGGATTTTTATAACCAATTACTAAAATACCTGAATTTCTTTATGAATTGTTCACATTTTCATATCACTCCTGGATTATAAAATAGATTTAATGAGATCATGATCATTAAGAGATCATATTTATATGATATATATTTATATTACATTATATTTATTCAAGGAAACTGTTTCCTTTTATGAATACTTCTAGAAGTAGGTTAAGAATATCATAGTTTGAAAGAAATTGATCTTTTTTTATAAATGAACAAATGACTTCATTGCTTTATTTTCTCCAGAGTTTTGTTTTGTTTTTTTTCAGAGGCAGAGTTAGACAATGACAGAGAGAGACAGAGAGTAAGGTCTTTCTTCTGTTGGTTCACCCCCGAATGGCCACTATGGCTAGCGGGCTGCGCCAATCCACAGCCAGGAGCCAGGTGCTTCCTCCTGGTCTCCCATGCGGGTGCAGGGCACAAGCACTTGGGCCATCCTCCACTGCACTCCCGGGCCACAGCAGAGAGCTGGACTGGAAGAGGAGCAACCGGGACAGAACCGGTGCCCCAGCGGGGACTAGAACCCAGGGTACTGGCACCGCAGGCGGAGCATTAGCCAAGTGAGCCGTGGTGCCAGCCTCTCCAGAGTTTTAAAAATTTTCCTGTCACAAAGATTATTGAAAAAATAACTAATGATAAGTAGTCTAATCAAACTACATCATATTTAAAATTCCTGCACTATAAGGCATGAAAAACTTCTAAAGTGATCCTTAACAGTTTAATAACCAAAAGAAGATCCACAAAATGTTCAGAAAGTTGAACATCACAATTCAAACCACTCCATAGTACATTTTATACTTTTCTGTATCAAGATTTGCCTCCCCTATTTTCTGATTTTCCGAATTTCTAGATGGGTAAGTAATGACATAACTGACTTATTTCTTAAATTGTGACTGCTTGCCAAGGCCCCCGAGTTCACAGGTGTTTTTTACTTCTTTCATTTAAGATTATGATAGATAAGATAGTTTGTATGATCTGTGTTTGATGTATCACTTAACCCCTGGATTATACAGGAGGTGTTACTTTCAGATCTCTGCAGCTGGAGTCAATTCCTGGTACCTTTAAGGATTTTCTGGTTGATGTGACTCCCTTGTCCCAAAAGTGTTTTTATTTTTATTTTTGTTTTTAAAAACTTACCAGAAACCTGTTGAGTTACTGTAGGTACTGTGAAACACTCTTCTCTACCGGAAACTGTTTCTTTGGATACCTGTATCCATGATGAGATATCTAATTAAACTAGGTCCAACAAATTACTGAAATGCACCAAGATACACAGGAATATCGGCATCATTAGTATAGCCCAAGAATCAACATTTGCAACATTGTACCCAGTTGTTCTTTCATTTGCTTCCTCTCTATCAGATTATAAACTAAAAATTAGCTTATTAGGCAGTTTTTAATATTTTTTCAGTCTATCTTGTTACGGTAATAACAGTTGGAAGCAATTCTAAAGCATACGGGGGGACTGGCCTCTGGGGCAGTAGATAGGATGCTGCTTGGGGTGCTGGTATCTAATGTCGGAATCCCTGGGCAGAAGTCTCAGCTCCGCTTCCAAGCTCCCTAATAATGTGCAGTCTGGGAGGCAACAAATGATGGCTCAAGTCCTTGGGTCCCTGCCGACTATGTGGGAGACTGGATGGAGCTCCAGGCTCCTGGCTTCGGCTAGGCCCAGCCCTGATTGTTATGGGCATTTGGGGAGTGAACCAGTGTGTGGGAGATCACTCTTTCTTTCTGTTTCTATGTGTGTGTGTGTGTGTGTGGCTTTCAAATAAAATTACATAAATAAGTGAATAAATAGTATATGACTATTCTAAGAATTTTAGCAGTTATTACAAAATGTTAGTTTAAATGTAGTTTGAAAAATGTACAAATGTTAAGCGAAAATTGGCATTTTTAAATAGAGTTGGATCTTTCATTTGAAGTATTTTGAAAAATTATGCCTTGTTGGCTACTAATTAGACATTTTCAGAGGAATTGTTTAATTTCTCATAATTATTTTACTGAATAGTAAATACTTTGCAATACCAGTTGTTTCTGTTCACAGGGATTTATCCTATTACTTGCAGTTAGATAATAATGAAAGCAACCCCACTAAAACTGGAAACAGCAGATGTTCTTTTCCAGAGTGAGTAGCTGACCATTCTTACCTTCATGAATGTGCACAACTACAAAAAAACAAATAAAATTAGCTCACCTACCACTTTTCTGAATAATTGTTTGTCTGAGAGATAGCACATTAGTTTCATTAGTCCTGGTTGTTCAACAGGAAGTTCTCTCTATGACTACTAGCAGTAATTTTGGGTTTTCCTTAGTTGGAGGCTTCCTGAAAGGAAGTGTGATTATAGAATGGTCTTTTTAAAAATAAATGAATGGCTGTGTCGAGCAGTTGATGAATACTGATATAGTAGCCCTGAAAAATAGAACAGAATCCAAACTCTAAGTATCAAAGAGCTTGTTGCTTCAGGCAGTGAATGTCCACTCAGAGCGGATAGCAACACGCACTGCCAAAGACATTACTCAGCAGCTCAGCTCTGGAATCACAGATTGCGCTGTTCCTCTGATCCAGTTTGCTTATCTTGGGCACATTTGGAAGTCCCAAATAAAAAGCTTGGTTTTGTAAAACCTAGCACCAAAGTGGTAAGTGAGTGCATTTCCCGGCAATAGTGGGCTTTAATATGTAAGCACTGTTGCTTGGCATGGCATTATATGCTTTAGTTATCTGGATTTCATACATTCTAGATTCTTTAGTTCAAGCCATGTTTTTCTCTGATAGGGAATAGTAGAAAGCCTACTTTTATTACTCATGGTCACATAGGAAATAATAATGGGAATGTGTTTGTCTTCTGAAATAGCAAATTAACCACATTTGTAATCAATTTTTGAGATACTATAAGGAAAAAAACCCTTAAATTTCCTAACAGTGTTGAAATTGCCACCGATACAAGGGAATAGTGGCAACACTTTTTTCCCTAAAGAAAAGAATCCCATTTGTACATAAACTTTCTGGAAAGATAGTCAACATCATCAGATCAAACAAGAATTCATGATCTATAGCTTTAGGAGAAAATGCCAGGATGCATATGTTTTTGAGAGGTCATCTCTCTATATATTAATTGTCTGAGATTCTGACTTAATATTTGTTCTTCTGAGAACTCTCATAAATGTGAAACACTTTTAGTAAATCTGTGATAATATCCCCATACCTTACCATTAAAATTCAACTTTGATATGACCTGCCTGGCTGCTCTTTCTACTGCCCTGTATGTTCCTAGACATAAAGATTCTGCTGAAAAATGTTGTGTCCTACTCTGGATGCATGAAACTATTGTAAGTCTTTTCCTTCAGGCAACTTTGAATCTGAAATTGGCAAAAATGCAGTAAATGCATATCTCAAAGCATTGGCAAACAGCAAAAGCAAACTGTTTTTGCCTTAAGTGACTGCTCAAATCTGAGTTAGTCCAAGAAGTCTGTGAAGTCCTTGTCTAGGACTGTTCCCATCTCTGCTTCCTCCCTTCCTTGAACTTGGTCAGTATGGGCAGGGGTGGTGTCTCCCAGGACCCGACAAGGATTGAGGACCAGCAACTGCTATACCTGGGCAGAGGAGTCCCCTGATCTAGAGAAGAGGGTAGCACCCACACCTGTGGCATTGTCAATGGCAGTGAGGATCTAGATGGCCGTGTCGTGACGTGGGTGGGGCTTTAACCAAGTTTTACCAATATGAGGTTGTGTTTGTGGTTGGAGGAAACATATTCTTGGCTGATGGAATCTCTGAACATTTAAGTGAAGACCCAACAGGGCCTAAGCTGTTACACAGTTCTGGCCTGATCTGAAGATGTACGTATGAGAACAGAAAGGGAAAAGCTGAACTTGGAATGTGCTTTCTCATGTACCCACAAACAGAAGGAAAGAAAGACAACGTAATAATCGCAGATAGTCACATGAATGGTGTTTAACATCATTAGTCATTAGGGAAATGCAAATTATAATTAAAATCAGATATCAGTACACACCCATTAAAATGGGTATAATCTGAAAAATAGACAATAATAGTCATATGGAAAAACTTAAATATACATTGCTGTTGGGAATGAATAATATTAAAAATACCTTAGAAAACAGTTTAGCACTTCCTCAAAAAGCAAAATATTATACTACCAAATGATGTTGTTGTTCTATTAGGTACTTAAGGGAAGTGACAACAAAGGCCCACATAAAGACTTGAGCAATCATCACAGCATCAGTCCTAAGAACTTCAAACCGGAAGAAAATCCACATGTACATCAACTGTTGAAGGGCTAAGTAAAATGTGGTAGAGCCACACAACTGAGTGCTATTTGACAATAAAAAGGACTGAACTTCTGATGGATGCTGTGTTGTAGATGAACTCAGATTATGCTAACATGAAAGAAATCACATCTAAGAGATTGCTTATTAGGTGATCCCATTTTATATGTAATATCCAAAAAGGGAAATTCACAGATACAAAGAGTGCTCGGTATTTATTAAGGCTTGGTGTAGGAATGATAATTAATTGCAAATAGACCTTAGAAACCTTCTGTTCTAGGTGTCAGAAATGTCCTGAAACTGATGGTGGTAAAGGTTGTACAGCCATAAATTGGCGAAAATCCTGATCTTGTACATTTAATGTGGTATATGAATAATAGTGAAACTGTTTCTACAAAAACAGTATTTCATCATGTTGAGTTATCTCAAAGCACCAAGACAAGTTAAGGAAACTTCTTGGGTGTCAGATCAAGACAGTCCAGGTTCTGAAGTATGGTTTTCATTCAAGAGGAAATTAATCCAGAAGAAAGAGAGCTGAAACTCAAGCTTATTCCTTTTTCTGAAAGTGACCTTGCTCTGACCTGCATATAATTATTTTGGTGCATCACTGGAGCTGTTGCAGAGTGAAGAAGACCTCCTCCTCAGGACAGGGCCACGGATGGCAGCAGCCATCTGTCATCTGTGTAACTTAGCAAGCTTCGATTTGCTGAACGCCCCACTGAGTACCTTTCCTCTCAGGCACTCTTTTGGGTGCCCACCTTCTCTGTCCCTTCCCTCTCAGCTGTCCATTGAAATCCCCAAGAAAATGGCCATATGGGTGCCATAATTGAGGACAGAGCACCTAGTAAGACAGCTCTTGTCCTGATGCAAGTACAGCACAGCTAGCCAGCCTGCCTCATGGCTACATTAATGCTGTCTTGCTCTAATATTTGTGATCCTTTCAAGTATTATGACTTGATATCAAGTTATATCTTGCATAAGATGTATCAATGGGTAATACATATAAGCCAAAAGGTTATAGTCGATCTTTAACTTAAACAAACTTGGTGTTTTTCCTACAGAACTTCTCAAAGACTTCAATATGTTCTCATACATAATAATGGGTGGTATATAGTGTATAACTTTTCTCAAACTCACAAGACCACAGAAACCTGTTTAAATGGATAGTAGTGTTCCATACAGCCCATGTGAAGAATCCTACTTTAGATCATTTAGACTTGCGTATGAATGGGATGATAATATGGGAAGTGACTAGGGAAGAGAAATACGTTCCCAGGACAGTGTTTGTAAAAGGCTGCTTCAAATAGTTGGTGGGAAATGGGAATAAAAGTTATTTTAGTGCAAAGAGTTTGAAATCTATGCCTAGTTTTTTCATAATATGCATTTTCAATCAACTTGTTGGAGGCTCCTACTCATATATCTGTTAAATTTGGCAGGTTATAAGTTCATGTCATCAAGGCTATATTGTCAAAGTGCAGCATGAACTCATGAGAACAATATTAAATTTCAGAACATAAAGAGTCTTGGAAGAATTTAGAGGATGATTTTAAATTGTTTTTACCATTGTTTTGGTAGGAGATCTAATCTGAGAATTGACTTATTTTAGAAGAAATGTTAGTTGATATAATTAATCTTAATAGAAAGCTGATATACTACAAATGGACCATTTAGTTTGACCTGATGTGTCTCAAACTGAGTTTTGTAGCATGTGCTGCGTCACCTTTTTGTTGATGAATAGCATACTCTTATGTATGGAAAAGTTTGCTTACAACAAGGACAGAACTCAGTGAACTGCCACCAAATGGAACTGCCCCTGCATTTACCACCCAGGTGAAGAGACCCCAATGCTCGCCCAGGCCCGCTTCACAGATACCACCCCTCCTCCTATTTCACCCCTCCTCCTATTTCTAATAGTGGGTTTTAATTAGGCCTGGGCTTGTACTTTTTTGTAGATGGAATCACAGAGTACATACTATTTTATATCTGGCCTTTTAAAAATTAATTCGTTCTGAAAATTTTCATTAATGTGTCCCCTTTTAAGTGGTAAAGTGTAATATTTCAGCATGTTTATGCAGCATAAAACAATCATACCAGACAATTCGCCTCTCCATTTCCTTATCTTTTCTTTGGAGACTACCAGCTCCTCTGTTCTGGTTCTTTATACAGAATATAATGCTTTATTGTGAGCTATGCTCAGCTGACTGTGCTGCAAAACACAGAACCCATTATGTATACCCAGTTGCATTTGCATTTGATGTCCACCGTCCAACCACCCCCGCTCCCCAGGCCCCATTCTACAGCCTCTCGTAAACAGCATTTTAAATTCAGGTCACTACATGTATATATTACATATGTAATAGTATATAAGTGTATGGTGTGTACATATATGTATTAAACATATATGTATTTTTAACTGGCACAAATAAATACATACAGTATTTGTCTCTTACTAATTTTTTAAAAGATTTATTTATTTTTTTGAAAGAGTTACATATTGAGAGATAGAGACAGAGAGAGAGATCTTCAATCGCTGTTTCACTCCTCAAATGCTGACAACAGCTGGGGCTGGGCCAGGGCAAAGCCAGGAACCAGGAGCTTCTTCCAGGTCTCCCCCATGGGTAGCAGGGGCTCAAGCACTTGAGCTATCATCCACTGCTTTCCCAGGTGGATTACAGGGAGCTGGACTGGAAGTGAACCAGCTAGGTCTTAACTGGGACACCAGCATTACAGGTGGCGGCTCTCCCCTTACGCCATAAACCTGGCCTCTTCTGATCTCACTTATTTCTCTCAACATAGTGATCTTCAGTTTGCTCCATTTTGTTGCAAATCTGGAGTTCCTTTTTTGTAAAATGTTTATTCAAAACCTTTTGAGGCCAACTAGTATTCCATTATATATGTGTACGACATTTTCTTATCCTTTCCTCCATCAATGGACACCGAGGTCTGTTCCGTACCTGGGTTATTGTGAATGGTGTTGCGGTAAACATGGGACTGCGGGCATCTCTTTCATATACTGACTTCATTTCCTTTGAGTGTATGTATAGGTGGGTCAGATGGTTGATCTATTTTTAGTATTGTGAGAGACCGCCACACTGTTCTTCATATGACAATAGTGACTCCTGTTCAACACCAAAATTGTAGAGGCCTCATACATTTCCTTTTCTCCACATCCTGGCCACCATTTGATTTTTTTTTTTTGTCTTTTTGATATTAACCATTCTAATTATAGTGAGATGATACTTCACTGTGTTTATTTCTGTATTGATTTGTATTGATTTTAATTTTATTTAAACAGGAGAAAGGCACAGGGAGATGAAGGGGATGGGGGAGGGAGAGAGAGAAAGAGAAAAAATGTCTTCAGCTCACTCATTCACTTTCCAAATGTCCTCGCACTGGGCCAGGCCAAGGCTAGAAGCCTGGAACTGCATCCATGTCTGCCACGAGGGCGTCCAGAATGAGTACTTGAGCCGTCATCTGCTACTTCCCCGAGAGCTCATTAAGAGAAAGCTGGAGTCAGGAGTGGAGCCCGGATTCAAGCACGGGCACGCTCTGATACGAGATGACGTTCTCCCCAGCAGTATCTCAGTCACTACGCTAAATGCTTCCCTCCTCTTACTGGCATTTTCCTTGGCAAGTGATATTGAGCATTTTTTCATGTGTGTTGATTAGCCAGTTGTATTTCTTTCAGAAATGTTTGCTCAGATCTTTTGCCCAATTCTTTACTCTCCTGGCAGTTATTTTGTTGGTGAGCATTCTGACCTTATTATATATTCAGGATATTAATCCTTTTTCAGATGAATTATGAATTCAATGAGTTATCTGTGCATTTGTAAATATTTTATGTCTCCTTCAATTTCTTTCTTCTCAGTTTTATAATTTTCACTTTAGGCATCTTTCAAATTCTTAAAGTCATCCCAAGGTATTTTATTATTTTTATATCTATTGTGAATTGATTGCTTTTAAAAATTTTTTTCCAATAGGTTTGTTATTCATTTAGACAAATATTACCATTTTGTGTATTGACTTTGATTCCTACAACTATACTGAATTTATTCATCAGTTCTAATGGTCTCTTGGTGGCATCAACAGGTTTCTCTGTGTTAACAATAATGTCATCTGTAAACAGGGATAATTTGACATTCCTGTTTGTATCCCTTTTGTTTCACCTGATAATGGCTCTGGGTGAAACTTCTAGAACTATATTGAACAAGAGCAGAAAGAGTGGTCATCCTCAAGTGATTCCAGCTTTTCCCATCACATGTGTTGTTGGCTGTGTGTTATTTGTACATACCCTTTACTACATTGAGATATGCTACTTTTATTCCTAATTCATTGAAAGTGTATGCCATGATGAGTGTTGACTTGTGTCAAACGCTCTTTGTGTTCCCGTAGAGATGATCCAATGGTTTCTATCCTCCATTCTGCTGATGTGAAATATTATGTTTATGCATTTGTTGATCCATCACTAGGCTGAACCACCCTTGGTCAGAGCAAATGATCTTGGTGAGTTGTTCCATTTCATTTGTCAGTATTTTGTGTCTATGTTCATCAGGAATATTTGTCTACAGTTTTCTTTTTCTGCTGTGTCCTAGCCTTCCTTGGGAATGAAGATCAGTGCTGGCCTCATGAAAACAGTATAGAAAGATCCCTTCCTTTCCATTTTTTAAAAATAGTTTGAGGCCGGCGCCGTGGCTCAACAGGCTAATCCTCCGCCTTGCGGCGCCAGCACACCGGGTTCTAGTCCCGGTTGGGGCACCGGATTCTGTCCCGGTTGCCCCTCTTCCAGGCCAGCCCTCTGCTGTGGCCCGGGAGTGCAGGGAGGATGGCCCAAGTGCTTGGGCCCTGCACCCCATGGGAGACCAGGAAAAAGCACCTGGCACCTGGCTCCTGCCATCAGATGAGCGCGGTACGCCAGCCGCAGCGCGCCGACCACGGCAGCCATTGGAGGGTGAACCAACGGCAAAGGAAGACCTTTCTCTCTGTCTCTCTCTCTCACTGTCCACTCTGCCTGTAAAAAACAAAAAAAAAAAAAAAAAAAAAAAAAGTTTGAGAATACTTGGTGTTGATTCTTCCTTACAAGTTTGGTAGATTTTGACATTGAAGAACTAAACTTTTCTTTTTGGAAAATATTTGATTACTGATTCAATCTCATTCCTCATTATTGATCTGCTCAGGATATCTGTGTCTCATGGCTCAATTTGGTAATGTACATGTAATCTAGAAATTCACCCATTTGTTCTAGATGATAATTTGTTGACATGCAATTGTGTTTTTTTTGTTTGTTTGTTTTATTTTGTTTTTTAGCAAGGCAGGGCTGCCCTGGGCCAGTGTAGACCGAGATTTAATATGGAACCAGCTGGGACTTCCAGGCACACTCCCCTGCCCCCGAGGCACAGCCTGGTTAGCTCCTGAATCCAAGATGCCCTCAATGTAGCCAGTGAGGCCACTCTTCGTCTTCTGCTCCAGCCTGTCCTCCAGGGGTGGGAAGGCCACGTGGCTGAGGGCCAGAAAAAAGAACAAAGGCTTGCAGGGATGGGCTGGGAGCCCGGCGGGAAGTGCACGAGGTTGGCTTGCTTGGTGACGAGGGAAGGGTCCAGGCAGAATGTGTCACACCCTCACACCGTATATCCAGAGGCCTGTTGTCTTTCACTTGTGAAGCTGTCTGTCTGGGGGTTGTCATTTGCATCCAGGATGGCTGCGGCCTGCAGGGAGCACTTCTCCGAGCGCACCTGCGTGATGAGCTCTTGCACGTTGGGCAGGTCCTTCAGGCTGTCCTTGAAGGCTCCTGCGTCAGCGTGGCCCTCGTCTGCGTATTTCAAGACTGGATCATGCAGGACCAAGGCTTCACTCCACTTCCTCACCAGCACATGGGACTGAGCAATGAATAAGCTCTGTAAGCCTTGAACACCAGGGTTTTGAGGCCTGTCTCTTTCTGGAAAGCTCTGTCCTCTTCTAAGCCAGGAAGCTGGAGCAGTTCCACCAAGTTCTGGAGAATGATGTCATAGAGCCGCATCAGGTCCCGGGGCCCCGGGGAGCGCTTGCTGTCGTCTTCCGGCTGCTGCTGCAGCAGGGCCCTCTGCAAACCTTTGGCCGTGTTCTCATTCTGCCGGATGGCCATCGACAGCTTCATGTAGGTCAGGTAGCTGTGCAGGTGCTGAAGATTAGAAACCGTTCCTGACCCTAATGATACCTTGTATTTCTGCAGGATCAGTTGTGATATCTCATTTTTCATCTCTGGTTTTATTTATCCTAGTCTTCCATATTTTCTTCTTAGTCTGGCTAATACTTTATCAATTTTGTTTATTTTTTCAAAGAAGCAAATTCATTTCATTGATATATTTTATTGCTATGTTAGTTTCTTTTTAATTTATTTGTGTTCTTATTTCTTTTTTATTTTTTTTGAAGATTTTATTTGTTTATTTGAGAGGTAGAGTTACAGACAGTGAGAGGGAGAGACAGAGAGAAAGGTCTTCCATCCGTTGATTCAGTGCCCAAATGGCTACAACGGCCAGGGCCACGCTGATCGGAAGCCAGGAGCCAGAAGCTTCTACCGGGTCTCTCACATGGGTGCAGAGGCCCAAGGACTTGGGCCATCTTCTACTGCTTGCCCAGGCCACAGCAGAGAGCTGGATTGGAAGAGGAGCAGCCAGGACTTGAACTGGCACCCATATGTGATGCTGGCACCACAGGCATAGTATTAACCTGCGCCATGGTGCCAGCCCCTGTGTTCTTATTTTTTAAAGAAAAGATTTATTTGTTACTTGAAAGAGAGAGAGAGAGAGAGAGCGAGATAAGAATTGATTCTGTTTACTGGCTCACTCCCTAAGTGGCCACAACAGCCAGAGGTGTTCCAGGCAGAAGCCAGGAGCTAAGAACAACACCCAGATCTTCCACAGGGCTAAAAGGGGCCTAGGTACTTGATCCACCTTCTACTGGTTTCCAAGGCACGATTGCAGGGAGCTGGATTGGAAGTGGAGCAACTAACCCTGTGGGCCTCACAGGCAGCAGCTTAACTTTCTGCATCAGAGCACCGATTCCAGCATACTTATCTCAGTACTCTGCTTCTGTGCTTCTGGAATAGATTTTATTATTTATTTTTGTTTGTGTTTATTTATGTTATTATTATTTACATTAAGAAGTTAAATTGTGCTACCAAGTCGGTATGATGCTCATACTGTAACATGATCTTAGGTCATGAGCTCCAAGGGCCCAGGATGACCTTGAAGTGCGGGTGTTATTGAATGTTTATGCCTAAGAAATACAAAAGATCATGTACTCTTTTTTGATTCACTGTACTAAAACTGACTTAAGAATGGGTGAATGTTTTATCAGTCTGTCCTAGGAAAGCCAAGGTTTCTCTTTTCTCTGTGATTGCAGCAGAGATTTCTACCACAAATAGCACATCTGGTCCCTTGAGCCAATTCATCAACATCACCTATAAGCCGTGTTTAAGATCAAAAGGACAGACAGGGTTCCCACTGATGAGGTTCTGGAACGTTGCCAGCCCACCAGCATTGATGTGATACTCATGCAGCCTAACTCTGAGGGCCTGGGGATGTGTGAAGGATGGGTATCAGCAGGCTCACTCAAATTCTGAGTGCGTGGTGTGCAAAAGAGAACACTTGGAAGTAACATGGCCAGAGGAAATGCTCAACACGAGACCCTTCGTGCCAAAGTCAGCCCTCGTGCTAAAACTCAGGAATGCAGAGGAAGTGTAAACTCAGTAACAGGATTTTATGAGGAAAGAAATACGAACAACAACAACAAAAAAAGAACTTAAGGTAATACTTACCTCAGGCTTCCCGAGTTCTGGTAACTACCACATTATTTTTTAGTTTAAATGAATAACCAGAATTAAATAAAAAGTGCCCCGTTGATCCTTACAGTAAAATAAGCTGCATATTTTCTTTGTCCCTTTGTGCCATCGGTATTTTAATACTCAGTATGAATATATTTAGGCAGGCATTGGCTCCCAGTTTTGTGTAATCCTCAGCTCTCCCTGTTATCTCGGGCCTGGATCACCTCATTCATTGATAGCCCTTACATAACTTCTGAAAGGTTATGCCTATGTGACCCCTGGGACAAGATGTTGCTACTGATGACAGTGGCTGTTACTTCTAGCAGTGTTATTGTCCAGTAGCTGTGGGAGTTTGGGTCCAGCAGTCCCTGGGGGTACCAGAGTTCATGTGTGCTCAAGTTCCTTATATGATATTGCATAGTGTTGGAGCATAAACTCAGCATCCACATGCAATCAGCCCTCCGTGTTGCCAGTTCCACATGCGCAGATTTAACCAGCCCCAGGTTGAAGATACTTGGAAACAGTGCTGCATCTGTACTCAGCATGTGTAGTCATTAGTCTCTTTTTCTGAACATTATTCCCTAAATGATAGAGTGTATCAACTAGCTACATAGCATTTATATTTACTAGGTGTTGTAATTAATGTAGAGATGATTTTTAAAAATACAGTAGAATGTGCGTGTGCAAATACCATGCCACCTTACACTGGAGGCTTAAACAGGCTTGGAGTTTGGTGAATGCAAACCACTGCTCCAGGGATACCAAGGGATGATTGTGCTTTACGTTGTCTCTGGATTACTAGATGCCTAATACGAGGTATCTTCACAAAGTTGACGGAAAATGTACACTCTGAAAGTCTGCATAGATTTCAGTTTTTGGCAGCAAAAGAAACTTTTTTTGTTAAGGTTTTTATTTAATGAATACAAATTTCATAGGTACAGCTTTTAGGAATATAGTGGTTTTTCCTCCCATTCCCGCCCTCCCACCCCCTCTCCCATCCCACCTCCTACTCCTGTTATTCCATTTCCCATTAAGATTCATTTTTAATTGAAGACCAACTCTATACTAAGTAGAGATTTCAACAGTTTGCACCGACACAGAGATACAAAGTACAAAGTACTGTTTGAGGACAAGTTTTACCATTAATACTCATAGTACACCTCATTATGGACAGAGGTACAACATGGGGAGTAAGTGCACAGTGATTCCTGTTGTTCATTTAACAACTGACACTCTTATTTATGACATCAGTGATCACCTGAGGCTCTTATCATGAGCTGCCAAGGCTATGGAAGCCTTCTGAGTCCAGAAACTCCATTAGTTTTTAGACATGGCCATATTCAAAGTGGAAGCTCTCTCCTCCCATCAGAGAAAAGTACATCCTTCTTTAATGGCCCCTTCTTTCCACTGGGGTCTCACAGAGATCTTTCATGCAACACCATTTTTGCTATGATATCTTGGCTTTCCATGCCTGAAATGATATCATGGTAGCAAAATCAACTTTTTTTTTTTTTGAACAGGCAGAGTTAGACATGAGAGAGAGAGAGGGAAAGGTCTTCCTTTTTTCCATTGATTCACCCCCCGAGTGGCTGCTATGACTAGCGCACTGCGCCAATCCGAAGCCAGGAGCCAGACACTTCCTCCTGGTCTCCCAAGCGGGTTCAGGGTCCAAGCACTTGGGCCATCCTCCACTGCACTCCCGGGCCACAGCAGAGAGCTGGACTGGAAAAGGAGCAACCGGGACAGAACCGGTGCCGCAACCAGGACTAGAACCCTGGGTGCTGGCACCACAGGTTGAGGATTAGCCAAGTGAGCTGTGGCACCGGCCGCAAAATAAATTTTTAATTCCATTTTCCATAAACTTTTTACAGCACCCTCATATTTTATAACTGCTGTATATAGTTGCTATTCTGTATTGGTTGGGGAATAGTGACAATGAAAAAGTGTCTGCATATATTCAGTATGGAACAATGTTTTCATAAATATATTAGACCTGAAGCTGGTTAAATCCAAGGATGTGGAATCCCGGATACCAAAGACAGGTGGTCTTCTAATTCTCCATGCCTTGCTGTTCCCACTACCCCTCTGCCGCTTCTGTTCTATGTGTTGCTGTTCTGTTCCGGCCGCAGCAGCACTATTATTCAAGGCTTCATCACCACCACCACCACACTACATTTATTTGATGGCTTTTATTTAGGCATTCTCTCATATGTCATTGACACCTGACAGTCCTGTGAGGTGTGCAGTGTCATCAGCCCAGCAGCTGAGGAAACTCAGCGCAGAACCGTGGCACAAGTTGTAGGTGAGAGGCTGTGACTTGGGTGGTCTGACCACAGAGCTCCTTTCTGACCTTCCTATGGTAATGTCCTTTGTGGGCATTGTTACAGGAAACCCTGGTTTGTTGAATCCTAGACACCTGTGAATACTGTGTTGGATTTTAAAATCAATTGTGTTTGACACCTTCGTTTTCCTAGGATTTGGGGCCTCTCACAGAGGAAAAGTGGAATAGGTCTCCTTTTCTTCTTAGGAAATGGAATGAACAAATATCCAAGGGAAGAAAGTTACAGTTTGGTGACGCAGATGCAGTGCTGAGAGGAGCAGGAACGTTTGTCTCTCTGTCGGAGGTTCTGTTACGGTTTGATGCAAAGCAAGCGAGGCAGCAGGATGGTGATGTTCACTCGGCCCTTGATTAAGGGCCTCGGTAGAAGAGATGATGCATAAATGCGAAGTGGCTTCAGAAAGTTCAAGGAATCTGTGCTGTCTTGTTATGCTATTTTCCATGACTTTTTTTATGTCTTCTCACAGTAAATAATACTGTTTAATTAATAGTAATTAATTTGTCATCAGTTTGTATTAAATTAACTTGCACATTCATTTTTTGAATACCTCATTTTGAATACATGTTTTCATGGATATGTGTTTCTCGTGAACTGTTTTTTTCATAATTACAAAAAATCTCTGGTAATGCTTCATTTCTTACAGTCCTCTTTGAAATTATATAATTACATCAACTTTGTTTTCCTTGCTGTTTACATGGTTTGTCTTTTTCATCTTTTGTCCATTCTTTTCCTTTAAACAATCAGTCACTAAAAGTGACTCCTGGAAAAAGTTCTGTTTTCCATATCACTGGTATATCTTTGATGCTTGGAAAAATTGTTGATTATCAACTAATTTTATAGGAAAGGACAAACAGATATCTATATTTTTAAATTTTCCTCTTTCTTTTTTTATTTTTATTTTTATTTTTGACAGGCAGAGTTAGATAGAGAGAGAGAGACAGAGAGAAAGGACTTCCTTCCATTGGTTCACCCCCCAAGTGGCTGCTACAGCTGGCGCGTTGCGGCTGATGTACTGCGCCGATCCGAAGCCAGGATCCAGGTGCTTCTCCTGGTCTCCCATGGGGTGCAGGGCCCAAGCACTTGGCCATCCTCCACTGCACTCCTGGGCCACATTAGAGAGCTGGACTGGAAGAGGAGCAACCGGGACAGAATCCAGCACCCCGACCGGTACTAGAACCCTGAGTGCCGGCGCTGCAAGGCGGAGGATTAGCCTAGTGAGCCGCAGCGCCGGCCAAATTTTCCTTTCTTAACATGTTCTTTATTTAATTCTAGTTCTATAATGAATGAAATAATATGTAACATTTTTTATACTGAGGTATGTGTACTTGTTGTAATATGGAATTCAGATTAACTGTGATTTCAAGTTGCATTTACTCCCAGTGATCCTGCTCTTAGATATGGCATCTGGATCATGAATAACTGCAGCCAAAATTCTATGTCTCCACCTGCAGACCCACTTACATCAGGTGTTAATGAGGGAGAATTGTATGTTTAATCCAAGTCCACTCTATTGGTAGGGAATGAATGTTCTCGAGAGTTACTCAGTTTCATACTACTCTGTTTCTAAAATATTTGAGCCCGTGACGAGGATTTTAAAAGTTGGCCAGTAATTCATCCAGATATTCACCTGTTCATTCAAACATTTATCCACGATGGGTAATAAGGTTTCTGAACACTATTTTGAAATATTGTTTTGTTTTGCTTTTAATTTTTAACATGTAAACCTTTGTGAAATACTTTTCTTCATTGAAACAAAACCAAAAATTTCCCGTCATATTCTGAATAGAAGTGAGGCATACTGAATGCTAAACTTGCTTGATGTGTTCTGGCTACATTTTATTCCATAAAGCCTTTTGTGATATACTATAACACTTCCATTCTATCTTAAACATCACACGGTCTCCTTTTTCATTAAAATTTAATTAGCAGCAATGTCCCTTACTATCTTTATACTATTCGTGATATAAAATCTATGTGTGGGAGAAGACATTCTTCCTATAGGCAAACATGCCTGAGTCGCATTCAGAGAGTACCAGAGTTTGTTTCCTGGTTTCAGCTTCTGACTCCAGATTCCTACAAATGCAGAAACTAGGAAGCAGTGGTAACAGCTCAAGTAATTGAAACTGTGTCTGCTGCCCGGATGGGAGACCAGGATTTGTTCACACTCTTGGCTTTGGCCCTGGGTCCTGATCTGTTGCAGGCCTTTGGGGAATAGTAAACCAGTGGATGGGTTTCTTCCTCCTTTCGCCTGTCTCTTGAATAATGTAATAAAAAACCAACTTTAAAAAAGAGCCTATGTGTGTCAGTAATGGGTCAGTATTGGCAACATCGTGTATTTCAGCCTGATGTATAGTTTCTGTGGCGCACAGAAGCAGGGAGAAGCCCCATTTGGAGATTTACTGAGTGAGAATTAACATCATAACTAAACCCGACAGAAGTGTGATTCAAATAAGCAGAAACTGCTCCAGAATGCTACACTGTGATTCTCCCTCCACTTTTCTTGAAGGAAAACTCCGTTGCCTATCACTGGAAGTGGGTTTGATGGTATTGGGAGGGGGACATAGGAATGGTGTTGTGATACCAATGGGAACTTTAAAATATTCACCGTGTGAGCCAGACCTGAGTTATGAAGCATTGACACATGCTATGATCCTCCCAGACATACTAATGGCAGATACTGTGATGACTGCAAGATGCAATAAGTCAGAGTACGCAAGCCAGCCTGAACTCATCCATATGTCGTCATGGCGACTCCACTGTTGCTAAAATTGCTGGGGCCCTTAGAGTACAGTGGTGATAGGGTTGCAGGCATGGCTTCCAGTGTTAGCTCAGGTCAGTAGTACTTTCTGAAGAGTACATTGTTGGGCCGGCTTTGAATGCATTTCTGGTGGTTTTAATTTGGGGCAAAAAGATGAAAATTGAATAGAAATAGGAAGATAAATTTGAACATGAAATCTATCTTTTGAGAGATCTTATTTCTATTGAAACTGTATTCTAAGTAAAGAACTATTTAAATGTTTTTTCTCAAGATTAGTTATATAACCAAATACATTTTGAAAACACTGAGTTAATAAAAATTAAACAGGTTTTTTAACTTCTAAATGGTTTAGTTTTTAATATGGTAATTAATATGCAGTGTCAGTCTCATTAAATAGAATACAGCATGCACCATTTTCCACAGTTCAATATTTGCATTATTAAAAAGTTAATTTATTTTCAACAGATCATGAGATTACTGAAAATTAAATAAAGTGTGTGACAATATTTGACATGCTCTGCTTTTTAATTTCTCCTATGGTAGAATTAGTTTTATTGATATTAAATTAGGTCTTTAATAAATAAAGCCTGCTGGAATCAAGGCCTCCTTCATCGCTTCCTGCACTCTTCTTTTGTCCTTTTCAAGCTCTTCTTTTTACTGATCATTCTGCTTCCTGGTGGTGTTTATAACCTGTTTGACTTGGAAGTGTGTAATCATGAAGTCGGATAATATTATGTTTTTAAAAATTTTAATAGTGTCAGTTTTTGAGAGATTTAAAAACCAGTATTTTTACTTTTCATGATAAACTTTTGCCAGTGCCTTATTAAAAGATTAATTCAGAAAGCAAATTAATGTGGCATTCCTTTAGAAAAACCCCAGGATTTCTTTTTAGGATTTTTCAACCTTACTTACACAGGGGCCTCTACTGTGTTCTTACACAGCATTTTAACATGAAATAGATGTAAAATTTTGCTACCATCATTGGGAGTCAGGAATAATCACGATCTTGTGCGTACACAGTATTATATACTTGTTGTAATCTGTCTTACAAAGATGATCGGGATTAATGAATCCTTTATTTTTAAAATTTCAGTTTTTGAAGTAAAAGCCTTGCTTTTTACTTCTTTTAAACCTAAGGGTAAATAAGACAAAAATGATCATTTCTAGCTGTGTGCAGTGCTTCCCGCGGATGTCCTGGCTCTCAGGAAGCCTCTGCGTGAAAGCCAAGCTTTGCAGCTTACGTTACAACCAGAGTGATTGGCAGTTAGGTCCCTCTATCGATAGCTCAGGATGAGAAGCACAGTGCTGGACGCACACAAAATGAAGGCGCCTCTACCTTGTTAGACTCATTCTATAGCTTCACTTCATATTTATTTATAGAACAAAAACTAAAAAAAAGTTATGAACTTAAAGAACTACTCAGCGTTCTCTCTTAAAGGGAAAGTATGACAGATGTTCAACCACCAACTGTTTGTGATTCTAGAATGGAAACAGCTTGTTAATAATTTCGGGTTTTTCTTTTTTGCATAGAATGTTTATGTATTGTCCTACCTTCATGTTTAAATATCATACACATTTTAACAACTCATATATTTTAGGTTACCTCATTTTAATTCTACTTATTTTAGTACCAGCCGCATGAAAATGAAATGATGTCCGTAAGGAGAGTCAGCATAGCGTACTTCAGTGGAAAAGGCTGAGACTGTGAGCTGAGAGAGCGTGTCCAATCTTTTCTGTCTTACTGTGAATAATGATATCCGTCTCTCACTGCAAGGGCGGGGAGCCTGGAATCCATGTACATGTGAGAGTATTTGCACACTGGAGCACTCAGGCCACTGTTACTATTACAGTGTTATTTTTTACATAAGAATTTATGGATTCCAGAGAACTTTTAGATATAGTTTCCTTTGTTTTCCAAATATGTGTGTGTGTGTGTGTGTGTGTGTGTGTGTGGGTGGGTGGGTGGGTGGGTGTAGGGGGTGGGGGGAGTTCTAAAAGATAGCTGAGTTGGTCTGGTGTTATTCCTGCATCCCACAGTCCAGTGTCCTATGCACAGTAGGATTTTTAACATTTGTTTATTAAGTGGTGAATGAATTCTTTGCAGTATAATTGAATATATGTGAGACAAACACAATAAATGAACTTTAAATTGGATTATACTTTTTAAGTCGTTTTACCTGCCATATTGTTTAAACAGCATTAGTACAACGTTGACAAATCTGGACTCTTATCGTTATTATCTGGCATAACATCAGGACTACCTAAGTGCTTATTTTAGCACCGTCACATTGCTAAACAAAGCCCAACAGTTATGACTTATTTGGCACAATTTCCTACGTATTTCAGAAGGATAAAGTATGGTTTATACTAGATATTTTTCTCCAGGCTTCATAACACTTATTTAAACATTGTATTATATCCAAATTAACCTAAAAGACTGCATTCATTCTCTGGTCCTTGGCTGGTGTGCCGCTTACTCACAGATTCATTGACTATGATGGATTATAAACTGCCTGTGAGACCCACGTCCATGGACTGGTCATTTGTTAAGGTGCAAGTGAGTCACCATTCCCTGTGCTTTTGGACTCCACGACACATGTAATAAGTCGTTTTTAATGACTTTCCCCACAAAATATCTGCCTTTCCTCTGCGGATCAGCCTGGTTTAAATCTACTTTGTCCAATACTACCCCAAAAGAAAACTTTTCTCCCTCATTATACTTTTCTTTTTATGAAACCATATCCTTGCAGATGTTAAAACCAGAGTGCAAACTAATTGTGCCTCCATAAAATAGCTTCATAAAAGGAAACAATATTCCACATCGGCCTTTGCGCTTAATTCACCTTTTAAAAACAATTTTCTGCATTCTTGATAAATTGTATCCTTTACAACAAAGCCACCATTTAGTCCACTGTGCACCTGACTCATTGTAAGCTCCTTAAAAATGGATAAAATCATGGCTCACCCATCTTTGATTCCCAGCATCAGCGCAGTGCTTTATATTTAATGAGTAGGCAACATTTTTTATTAAATTTGGTTGTCCTAATACTTTCATAAAAATCTATAAAAAATTCTTAGCAGGCACACTCCAAAAAATATCGTTGCCTGAAGCCAAGTGTGCAGAGGCTGGACTGAGCTGTCACACACCTCTCAGGTGTTGGGGTAGAGACTGGGCATCTGTGTGCTGGCATTTCCATGTGCAATGACTTGTTCAGTTTGTTGTGATTACCTAAACTCTGGGAGTTTTGTCTGAATCTGTATAGATAACCTCTTGTTCTCCTTTCAAAATAGTAACTAAGATAGGATGGCTAGGATCATTGCAGTCACATCTTGTTCAAGATTAAGGTCAGTGAGTCCTATAAGTTTCTGGTCAAAAGGAGCAGTGGGAAAGTGAACTAACATTGATTTTATGCTGCTCTTTGTGGGATAGTGTGCGGCTAATTGCTTTACATAATTCATCTCATTTCATCTTGACCACAATCAATATCAGACCACATAGCTCTTGTTTCAAGAAAGATTAAGTCATTTGTCCAAGGTTACCCAGCCAGTGAAAGGAACAGCCAAAATTTGAAATCATCTATGACTGACAACAAAGCCTGTGTCATTTAATTACCACTATATTATTTACTTTTTTCCCTTTGATTAATAGCTACATTTAATTGTTAAACACAATCTCGGCAATTGTAAGTGGGTAAACTGACAAGATTTGAAGTAAAGAATATTGAAGCCAAAAGAGCTAAATTGTCATTTACAGTGGTGGAAAATAAGCAGTTGTTGAGCCTTCACTTGAAAGTCAGCCATATGCACAGAAGGGATCCATGTGTAAAGAACCGTTCATAACTTAGTCTATGTCACTATAAATCCTACAGATTCCTCCAACCTCAACTCAGACAACCAGGTATTCTATGTTAGTCTGTGCTGTAGACAAGAGGAAGTAGCCACATTTTCCTGATGCCCTGTGGGAGGGAATCAAGAGAGACAATAGGGACTCCCTCTGTTCTACTTTCTCTGAGAGGTTGCTGTTGTCAGTCCCTGCATCCCCTTTGAAGAGCCCATTTAGTTAACTGTAACTTGATCCCAGGCTTACTCCTTACCTCCATAGAAGCAGAACCCATTCTCCAGCAAGAGACCAACCACTCCTGTATTCTCCAGAAACCCAGACATAGCTCCTACAACTTTCATGTATAGGGAGGGCAGTGGAGGATGGCCCAAGTGCTTGGGCCCTGCACCTGCGTGGGAGACTGGGAGGAAGCACCTGGCTCCTGGCTTTGGATCAGCGTGGTGCGCCAGCCGCAACGTGCTGGCTGCGGCGGCCATTGGAGGGTGAACCAACAGCAAAGGAAGACCTTTCTCTCTGCCTCTCTCTCACACTGTCCACTCTGCCTGTCAAAAAAAAAAAAAAAAAAAAAAAAAAGAGTTCTAGCATCAACAGTAACTACTGAATAGTTTGTAGGACAATTATGTACGACCAACCCTAAGGAGACTTGAGTCTGGATGGAGTTCTCCCACCACTTTTGCTTTCTGACCCGGGCATCTTTTGCCAACCTCTTGGCTTCTCATTTTGCTTGTCTGTTAATCTTAAGGAGTAAATAAAAGCATCTCCAAAATTCATCAGCTGTCGTTTGCAGTTTCCCCATGCACATAGGCCCGCCTCTTGCTCCAAGACCAGGAAAATCTGCAGTGTGCTCACCGTGGACAGGGTGATACTGTTTGACAGGCTTCCTCCCACCTGTTGTCATCCCTGTAATTCTGACAGGAGTTGCAAGGACTCATGGCTCACTGCTGAAGCCACAGCTTTATTTTCTTCCATCTGACTTTCAGGCAGCCCTAAGGTAATTCTCTCCATCAGGGAGGATAATTCTGAAATGGGGAAACTTAGAATGTTTTTGAAGGCCACCAGCCTGGGCTGCAGCATTTCTCCTGTTCTACCAGGAGAACCTGCAGTTCAGTTTACCTGTGTGCTCAGGGTGGGGAACTCCATCGTCTGCAGCTTTTAGAGTCAGATGTCACTTCATATATGGGACTTGCTTTTCTTTTTTACATCTTAGGCTTCAAGTTTCTCAATTACAAAATGGAGACTATTGGTTTAAAACAGTTTACAGTTAAGCATCCTTAAATACATATGTGTTCATATATTATATCTTACAACTAATAAATCCATTATTATATATTATGAAATACAGACAATATAGTATCTGAATCTTATGCAATAAAAATTAGTTGCTCATGGCATGAGTATTAATACTACTGCTATCAGTGGTGTTGATAGTAAGGAGCACTGTTAACTGCAATAAGATATTGGTGTTGGATCTAAATTTTCAGAAAACTGTCTGAAGAAAGTATGGAGACAGTAGTTCATTCTAGCAATATAAACATTTCAACAATACTTCTGGAAATATTAGCAGGACTTGGTAATGAATTCATGTCTGTCATGAAGAGACATGGTGGCAGTCCTCAGAAAATGAGATGTTACCCTTTAAACAAGTCGTTTTGAATTTTGGGGAAGGATCTGCCATCTCAGAACATGTACATTATTTGGAAAATGGTGCACCTGCAGCCCTGGGTATTTTCAAAACTAGAGAAAGCAGCTTTGCTCTAATACTTGTTTTAGTGCTTGTCTGGGTCAGGAGATGTGGCTATGAAATGCTCATTTCTGTCCAAAGTCTCTAACTTGAAGCCTGATTTTAAACAAGACATATCTTAAACAATGAGATAGGAAAAGCATAATGAGCATTCTTAAGTAATAACAGGCACTGTTTTCATCCATGTGTATGTGTGACCAAGTGAGAGAGGACCGAGGACCGTGTGTGATGTAAGAGCTACTGTTGCAGTTGAACTCTGGTCTTTCTGAATGATGAATGAAACCAGCTTGGACCTCTCCTTTTAGCTGTAGCATCTTCTGGTTCATCTGTAACAATTGACAATCATTTCAACTCCTGTCTCAGACAAGGTAAAGGTTTCTAAGGTACAAAACTTGAATCATAAAGAACAGATTAGTGCTCACTTTTCCTTTAAGAAGTGGTTAAGTTGCTAGGAGACCACAGAAGGGTGTTAATGATTAAAATTTCAGACGGCTCCTAAGTAGGCTGGTGTCCCTTTAGAAAAGATATTTAATGCCTGCTCACACTAGACTATGTCATTAATAATTAAACGCCTAATTATTCTGTTCTTACAGACTCTTAAGTTTGGTGTGGGGAGAAGAGAAATAATTAGGGGAGGAGAGAAGAAAATAATTTATTAGCATAAAATCAATGTTACTTCAACATTAGTTAAATGGCTATTAAGTGTTGTCCTGATATATGGCTCCAGGGATGTCTCTTTAAATGAGACACTGTTCTGTCTTTTAGGAGTTCACTCTCATGAAGAGAGAAACATCTAAACAACTAATTTCAGTGCAGAGTAGCACCTATAAATATAAGGCTGCCATAGGTGGTACGAAGAATGTATTCTATGAATGAATTATTAACATATGAGTGTTTAAAGTGCTATGGAGACATGTGCTATGTGGGATGACCTGCAGTTTACAGAGGAGCGGATGTTGAAACTTTGTGTTGAAGACAGAGTAGGAACCCTAAAGAGTGAGCAGATTGAAGACCGCACCGGAGTATCCCAGGGAGACAGTGCAACATATGTGAAGGCATGAAAGTGTTTTTTAAAAGAAGTAAAAGAACAAGACATATCCAAGGGCAGGAGCGTTGTGCGTGGATGGCTCAGAGTGGGGAGGAATGAACTCCGCGAGTCTGAGGGCTTTACAGTTAGGACGGACATTTTAGACAGAGAACTCTGATTAGCTTGAAGAGGATTGACGAGAGAGGGAAAACTCAAAAGGCAGAGATGAATAAAATAGGTACTGAATTCACATGAGGGGCGTCATGACCTGAACTAAAACAGGGTGCTCAGGGCTAGGGAGGGGAGGCACAGAGCAACGTTTGCAGATGGAATTTGCAGCACTGATTAGGCGCTTGAATTCTGTCGCAGATGGGTGGGTACATGTTAGGACTATTCATCCACACTGATGGTTTAAAGTGTGTGTACACTAACTTTGTGATTTGGGGACCTCAAATTTAGAGAGAAAAGCAATCTTTGCAGAAAACAACTAAGACTGTATACCCGGAGCCGGGAAAGCACACAGTGGCTGAGGGATGCCCCTTGGTGCCTGACAGCTGAAGCTGTGAAGTGGGGAGGATCACCACAGACCACCAGGGCCATGGAATTTGGAAAGTTCTGGAACGTTTCCTCTGCAGGCTCTGCCTGAAAGCATAACAGTATTTTTGAGAAGTTTCAAAGGTAACCCAAATTAAGTAATGCAGGTGCGGGTAAATCAGTGATTGTGTTTGAATGACATCTAGGGAATGTCTCACAGGACCTTCCAAGAATGACTCATTCACCCTGCTAAAAACTCAGTAAGATAAAGTCAGTGAGAATTTAAAAATTTGAGTTGTAAGCTTTTTAAGTTGACATATTTAATAAATATATCTGAAATTTTGTCAAATCTTACTTTCATTTTATTTGAAAGGGAGAGAGACAAGCAGAGAGATACTTTTTCATCTGTTGGTTCACTTTCCAGATGCCCACAACATGCAGTTGCAGCTGGGTCAGACCAAAGCCAGGGGCCTGGAACTTCATCCAGGTCTCCCACACGGGTGGCAGAGGCCAAGGGTTTGAGCCATCACCTTCTGCCTTGCAGGGTGTGGATTAGCAGGAAGCTGGATGGAAGGAGGATAGCTAAGACTCAAACCAGGTTACCGGATGTGGGATTCGAGCATCCAGGAAGCAATGTCTTAAGTGCTGTACCAAACACCCACACGTTTATATGTTAGAATCCAGCAAGCACAATAAAATTATTCACAACCAGTTTTTTTGTGTACGTGATGATCATAAGATACAGGTGAATTGTTTCTGTTAGAATAAGGCTTCATTGTTCTCAGTTTAAAGAACCTTTTTTTTCTGCTTTAAGAGAAAAGTCCATGTCTTTCAAGAATTACTTATATTCAGATTGCAAAGTTTTAAACTTTACACTGAGACCTACAGTAAGAATATATTAAACCTTCCAGTGGAGTAAGTGGACACAAACATGAAACACAACCTACCCTTGTTTATGTTCTCTGACCTTCTTATCAGCATTAATTTATTTATTTGAGAGACAAACAAATAATACTCCCATTCATCGGGTCATTTCCTAAATGCCCATGGGAGCCGGGATCTCAATGAGCGTCTCCCATGTTTGTGGCAGGAATCCGACTACTTGAGCCATCAGCCATCACCAGTGTCTCAAGAGTCTGCATTGGCAGGCAGCAGGAGTTAGGAACGGGAGCCAGGCAGGAATCCTAGGTATGGTTTTTATGGCATGTGGGCATCTTAAATGCTGTACCAAATACCCACCCCAAAAATTACTTTAATGGGTGTGATGCCATCAAGTTAGCTTCACAGTGATGAAGATAATGAATGAAAGATCCGGGGAAAATGTGCTCGGGAGTGTCTTTTTTTTTTTTTTTTTTTTTTGACAGGCAGAGTGAACAGTGAGAGAGAGAGACAGAGAGAAAGGTCTTCCTTTTGCCGTTGGTTCACCCTCCAATGGCCGCCGCACTGCGCTGATCCGATGGCAGCAGCCAGGTGCTTCTCCTGGTCTCCCATGGGGTGCAGAGCCCAAGCACTTGGGCCATCCACTGCACTCCCTGGCCACAGCAGAGAGCTGGCCTGGAAGAGGGGCAACTGAGACAGAATCCGGCACCCCGACCCGGACTAGAACCCTGTTTACCAGCGCCGCAAGGTCGGGAGTGTCCTTGTGAAGGCTGCAGTAACAAAACTCCATGGAGGGGCAGCTTCAAAAGCCACATATCCTGAGAGCCCACCTCCCCTTGCACATGGCTACCCGCTCTGTGCACGCATGCCCCTCTTAGCAGGACACCAGTCATTTTAGATTAGGGTCCACCCACCTCACCTCATTTAACCTTAATGACCTCTTTAAAGGCCCTGTTTACAAATGCAGTGATGTTCAGTTATACTAGGGATCTGGGACTTCCTCTTAGTCATTGTAGGAAACACAATCCAGTCCATAACAAGAAATTTCGAATGAACAACAAAAGGTGGCCTACTGCATACAGTTACAGCCCCCTTCCTCCCCTGAAAAAGTTTGTGGATTGATTTGATGAGCCAGAGAGCTAGGAAAGATAACCAGAGCCAGAGTATTGATCCTGAATCCTGTTGTGAATGGGATAAAGGAGCAGGAGACTGTACAACTGGAAACCCCTTCTGATGCTGTGGAGAACGGAAGGCCAGCATGGGGAAGAGTGCTGGGTCTGCTGACCTAACCTGCCTCCCAACTTGCAGGCAGAAAGTGGATGTCCAGGACTCTTCGAAGTGGGCCTGCTTGTCTGTCAGTAAGGAGCAGGGGATGTGGCAGATGGAAGCAGGCTCTGAGAGCACATCGTTTTAAATACTGTGTAGAGTTGAAACATCTCTGGAATTCAATGTGTAGCTGAAGTTACTGCCTTTCTGGCATTCCAAGGACTGCACTGTTATCCAGTGGTGTGTGTAATAGAAAAATAAATATAATTATATGTGCTTGAAGTAATGATTAATCCTTCCTCATTAGGTTTGAATTTTCCTATTTTCCATGTTTAGCAATTTCTTATTATCTTCTAGACATAATGATTTTTCTGTTGTCGGGTTTAGGGAATTTCTTTTCTTCCTTTAGAGCATATTGAGTTTTGTTCTGGCAGGTAGTTTATTTGCTGGCAAATCTGTGTGATCCTTTTTAAATGCTTTCATGGTTACTTTGGGTGGGTCTAGACCTTTCAGGGGTGCCACATGAGACTGTGTTTTTTAGTGAAGTATTTCATTTTGCTGGTAAGCAGTTTCGTCTCCCACTGTGGGTGACATTTGGGTTCTGACCACAGAGTGGTTTATTGGTAAACTGCTGGCCGCCAGGCCTTACAGAGTTTGGCTCTGTGTCTGTGCCACTTAGTGTCCAGCTGGTGACTTGCAGGTGAATCGTTGCCTCTTTTTCACTATTCAGCTGTGAAATCCCACCTTTTCCCATACCACAAAGTCTTAAGTCTTGAAGCCACCGTGCTCCACACTTCCCCCCTCTGCTGAGGTCCAGAGTGTGCCCCTCTTTGGAAACACAAAGTGACCTGGGGCTCACTTCTTTCCAGAAACAATCCTGCACATGCTGCTTGTGGGTCCATGTGGACAGCCAGTAATATCTTCTTGCGGTATCAAAAACAACTTTAACATGAGTTTTATGTAAAATTGAATTCTACTTCTTAGTGTATATTTCATACTAATGTAACTACCATTTTTCAGAAGTTGAACATGCATATATTATTACCAACATATCAAAGATAAATCACACCAGCTTGAAACTTTCGTATAAACTACTTTATCAAAAACCCCGTCCTGAGAAAGAGCAGCATGTTAAAATCACTTGGGCTGAGACAAGTGTTCTGAGAATGGTTCTACTAAAGAGAGCTTGTTTTTTTAGCTTTTGATGTCCTCGGGTAACAAAATCAACATTCTTTTGTATTTAATAAAAATAAGTTTGGGAAAAGAAACAGGTGTTTCGGTAATAAAAACTATTCAGGGCTTAAATCATTAGGTTGTCCTGTTTTCTTTATTATAATTACTGAAACAAGAGAATTTGAAATTAATCTGTTGCTTTATAGACGTGGAGGAGGACATCTAGGAAGTAGGTTATGTGACCTAAATGGTCTTTAGACTATCAAGTTGAGCTTAATTACCTGAAGTTAGTAGATTTTAGCATAATTTATTGTCTGTTACAAACAGACTAGAAATAGATACCTCCCAGACACCTAGGATAGAAACAACATATTACTAAAGGTAAAATAAGTGAGATAGTAGATAAAAATTATTTTTGCTGAGTTGTATAAGATTTTTCTGTTCAAAATTCATAGATGTTAAAATATGAGTTCATTTAAATGAACTAAAAATGTCCATGTGATATGTCTACTTAAAAGGAATAATTGTTTATCTAAAATAGCTGTTTGAAATACATTTGAAAATACTTCTTTTGATCAGAGAAGAAATAAAAATGAATAGATCGAATAGATAGAGAAGAGATAGAAGAGATCGAATAGAAGGGTGATCTGTTTGCATCTCCCCTACCCTTCCTTTCCATCCTTTCCAGTATCTCCCTTTCAGGCTCGTCCTCTTTGCCTTCACAACAGTCACATGCCCTGTGAGAAATGGAAGACTGTCTGCTGAATTCCTAACTCTCGGAAGGCTACTGCTTCTTCCACCTTCAGTTTCTGTAGATAAAAAATCAAGTTATTTTTCAAAGATTCTTACAGTTAATTTGTTTCTTTACCTTTAGCCTTTCTTCCCATTAAGTTAAGCATCAAAGGTCTCATTCCTAGCGAGAGCATTTGTGATTTTTATTTTTCCAATTGATGCACAGATATCGATGGGCACATCTAGATGAATCTGTTTATTTATCCAAACAGTAACACAGACACAAACCTCTCCCTTCTGTTCTTCCCCAGCTGTGTTATCATAACCTCCCCTGAGTGACTGCGTTCCTTGGCTAAGGTATCTGGTGACCACTGTTGACAAATAATATGCTCCTTTGTACAAGAGTAGAATATTCTCCACAGAGACATTTTAGTGCCAATTCAAGTTTAGCGTGTTAGGCTATGAATTCAGTGTTGGCCTTCTAGTGAAAATTCCTGACCTTTTAATTAGACGTTTATGGGTAAATAAATTAGGCACACTTTTATTTTGTTGCTTTTGTTGAAGTCTGTGTTTAATTAACAAAGATTTACTGTGATTATTTTCCTTGTTGCTATTTTCATTCACAATAATATTTGGGCCCCTGTATGTACCAGGCAACAGGATGAACCAATCTTCTCAATGTCACTTTACTATGAAAAAATTACACCTCTCAAAACCGTGGGCATGCATGAAGCGTACACTCTACTGGAAAGATGTTTCTTCGTTGGTCATATTTACTCATGGATTTCTCCCATTTGGTGTGAAACGTAATGCGGAAGAACTACTAGGCCTTCAGAGTCAAGATACCTGTTTTAGTCTATGGCTAAACATTAAGGTAACTGCCTTTTGGGTAAAAGCTTCTTTCATGAATTTATCAGAGATAGTAAGATGATTCTGTGAGATCTGCCGTGGTATGATATTCCACTGCCAAGTTCAGGATCAACATACCTTATGATTAGTACAGTGACACCATATAGATATTAATCGTTTGTTGTATTCACTAGGTCAGGATAAATTTTACAAAGAAAAAAGAAAATTATTATTTTATTTTACTATTTTTTAAAAACAGTTTATTTAATGAGTACATATTTCATAAGTACAACTTTAGCAATATAGAGATTGTTCCCACCATATCCACCCTCCCACACCCACTCCTACCCCAGTTCCTCCTCCCTCTCCCATTCCCAGTCCTATTCTCCATTGAGATTTGTTTTTAGTTATTTTTATACACAGAAGACCAATTCTGTACTAAGTAAAGATTTCATCAATTTGTGTGTGTACACACACAAAATATAAAAAACTGAGAAAAAGTCTTACAGTAAATTCTTATAGTATGACTCATTGAGGACAGAGGTCCTGCATTAGGAGTAAGTGCACAGTAAATCCTGTTGTTAATTTAAAAATTAACACTATTAAAGCCAAAATTAACTTTTGGGATGGCATCAAATTGAGAAGTTTCTGTACTTCAAAAGAAACAGTCAGGAAAGTGAAGAGGCAACCGACAGAATGGGAAAAAATATTTGCAAACTATGCAACAGATAAAGGGATGATAACCAGAATCTACAAAGAAATCAAGAAACTCCACAACATCAAAACAAACAACCCACTTAAGAGATGGGCCAAAGACCTCAATAGACATTTTTCAAAAGAGGAAATCCAAATGGCCAACAGGCACAGGAAAAAATGTTCAAGATCACTAGCAATCAGGGCAATGCAAATCAAAACCACAATGAGGTTTCACGTCACCCCATTTAGAATGGCTCACATTCAGAAATCTACCAACAATAGATGCTGGAGAGGATGTAGGGAAAAAGGGACACTAACCTACTGTTGGTGGGAATGGAAACTGGTTAAGCCACTATGGAAGTCAGTTTGGAGATTCCTCAGAAACCTGAATATTACCCTACCATACAACCCAGCCATCCCACTCCTTGGAATTTACCCAAAGGAAATTAAATTGGCAAACAAAAAAGCTGTCTGCATATTAATGTTTATTGCAGCTCAATTCACAATAGCTAAGACCTGGAACCAACCCAAATGCCCATCAACAGTAGACTGGATAAAGAAATTATGGGACACGTACTCTATAGAATACTATACAGCAGTCAAAAACAGTGAAATCCAGTCATTTGCAATAAGATGGAGGAATCTGGAAAACATCATGCTGAGTGAATTAAGTCAGTCCCAAAGGGACAAATATCATACGTTCTCCCTGATCGGCGACAACTAACTGAGCACCAAAGGGGAAACCTGTTGAAGTGAAATGGACACTATGAGAAACAGTGACTTGATCAGCCCTTGTCCTGACTGTTGATGTACAATGTAATACTTTATCCCTTTTAGTATTTTTTTTTGTTCTAGTACTATTGGTTGAACTCTGTAATTAACACACAATTATTCTTAAGTGTTTAAATTTTAACTGAAAAGTAATCCCTGTTAAATATAAGAGTGGCAGAAAGAGAGGGAGAAGATGTACAATTTGGGACATGCTCAATCGGACTTGCCCCAAATGGTGAAGTTAGAAATGTGCCAGGGAATTCCAATACAATCCCATCAGGGTGGCATGTACCAATGCCATTTCACTAGTCCAAGTGATCAATTTCAGTTCACAATAGATCACATTGGTAGGTCTAAGAGTCAAAGGGATCACACAAACAAGACTAGTGTCTGCTAATACTAACTGATAGAGTCAAAAAGGGAGAGAACAATCCAACATGGGAAGCGGGATACACAGCAGACTCATAGAATGACAGATGTCCTAAATAGCACTCTGGCCTCAGAATCAGCCCTTAAGGCATTCAGATCTGGCCGAAGAGCCCATAAGAGTATTTTAGACATGGAAAGCCAAGACACTCTGGGAAAAAAAAAGAAGACCTAAATGAAAGATCTCTGCGAGTAAGATCCCAGTGGAAAGAACGGGGCCATCAAAGAAGGAAGTACCTTTCTCTGAAGGGAGGAGAGAACTTCCACTTTGACTATGACCCTGTTGGAGTAAGATCAAAGTTGGTGAACTCAAAAGGCTTCCATAGCCTTGGAAACTCATGACTAGAGCCTAGGGAAATTATTAATGCCATAAACAAGAGTGTCAAATTGTTAACAACAGGAGTCACTGTGTACTTACGTCTCATGTGGGATCTGTCCTTAATGTGTTGTCCAATGTGAAGTAATGCTATAAGTAGAACTGAAACAGTATGTTTACACTTTGTGTTTCTGTGTGGGTGCAAACTGATGAAGTCTTTACTTAATATATACTAAATCGATCTTCTATATATAAAGATAATTGAAAATGAATCTTGATGTGAATGGAATGGGAGAGGGAGCGGGAGATGGGAGGGGTGCAAGTGGGAGGGAAGTTTTTTTGGGGGGAAGCCATTGTAATCTATAAACTGTGCTTTGGAAATTTATATTTACTAAATAAAAGTTTAAAAAAATAACACAATTATGTATGACATCAGTGATCAATCAAGGCTCTTGACATGAAAGATCCTTTATATAGGATTTTTTTTTTTTTTTTTTTTGCCACAGTGTCTTGGCTTTGCGTGCCTGAAATGCTCTAATGGGATTTCATCAGACAAGAATGCCTCAATGGCTGATTCTGAGGTCAGCAATTGTCATTCTGAGTCTGCTGTGTGAACTGCTTTCCATGTTGAAACAGTCTCCTCTTTTTAATTATATCTATTGTTATTACCAGACACTTGAACTCACTTACATGATCCTTTAATACTTAATACTACCTATATGATCAATCTAACACTTAATATAATCACTTTAACACTTATGATGGCATTATTAACACCCAGCTTAATGGGAGTTGGAGTCTCATGGCAAGTTTTTAGCTGTACCCTTAGAAGTAGACAGTAGTATTATATGCAGATCTATACAGCTTTACAATTAGAAACTTCCTCCTCCCTCTCTTATGCCCACTCTTAATGTTTCATTGGGATCTATTTTCAAAGGACTTTATACACATATGATTAATTCTATGTTAGGTAAAGAGTTGAACCAATAGTATTAAGAAGGAAAACAAGCAAACTTCCTCAACAGTCAAGGCAATGGTTGTTCAAGTCATTGCTTCTCAAAGTGTCTATTTCATTCTACATGTTGCCTTTTAGGTACTCTGTTATCACAGAGCAGGGAGAACATATGGTGTTTGTCCCTTTGGGACTGTCTTATTTCATTGATTATGATATTTTTCAGCTTCATCCATTTTGTTGCAAATGACCAGATTTCGTTTTTTTTCCCACTATGTAGAGTACATACTCCATAATTTCTTTACCCACTATTCAATTGACAGGCATTTAGGTCGATTCCGTGTCTTAGCTATTGTGAATAGCTAATACAATAAACATGGAGGTGAATTAACTCTTTTACTTGCTGATATCATTTCCCTTGGGTAAATTCCCAGAAGTAGGATGGCTGGGTCATATGGGAGGACTATATTCAGATCTGCCTCTGTCTTTACTCCGTAAAAGATTCAGTTCCAGTTTATCCGTCACTCGCTTTTTTCCATTTTTCTTGGTTAGTTTATTTTTCTGTCTATGCTCCACACTGCAGGAGTAGGAATAGTAGAGGGTAGTCTGACACACAGAGGAATGGCACCTACCAAGGCTTAGGGAGTCAGGGAAGCCTTCCTGACAGAACTGGTAACTTCACAGACATCACGGTGGGTGAAAGTCGAACAATAGGTGGTAGAACATTCTTTCTGACTGAAGATTACATGGGCAAAGTCCAGTGGCAGAGGGAGAGAATACTCTGTCAGACACGTTGAGAATGACTGGGCAGGCATTGGGCTCAGTGGTTAAATTGCCATGGCGACACCCATACTCCATGTTAGGGTGCCAGACTCAAGTCCCAGCCGTTCTGCTTCTGATCCAGCTTCCTGCTAATGCCTGCTTCTGGAGACGCAAGTGATGTCTCAAGTACGTGGGTTCCTGCCTCCCATGTGGGAGACCCAGCTTGAGTTCCAGCCTCCTGACTTTGACCTGGCCTAACCCTGGCTGTTATAGACATTTAAAAGTGAACTTGTCTCTCTCCTTGTCTCCCTATTTTACAAATAAAATGAAAGTGAATGAATTAAAAAAAATTAACTGTGAGTTTGGAAGAAGCCTGATTCATAAAAACAAGGAATTTTAAGAATACTTCAGAGTTTTTTATCCTTTTCTTCATGGCAATAGAAAGGAGATGATATTATCAGCTTTGCATTTCTAGAAAAAATTCTCCTAGATGTCTTACAGAGAATTAATTGTAACTGCTTTGGCCTTATATAAACTATAACAATAATATAGATTAGAGTTTGTAGGAGAACTGGGAATTCAGTTAAGTATTAGGCAGATTAAGAAATTTTTTAGGTGATGGAAATGCGATTTGCAAGATGAAG